>JAHLJS010000004.1:39000921-40200921 GCA_038502445.1 Eremochloa ophiuroides
CAGGGCACACCTGAGAGGGGAGCTAGGCCGGCACTGCTGCTGGGCTCGGCCCACGCGAGGAGAAGGGAAGAAAGGGGCAGCGCCCTGGCTGCGGCCTGGGCCAAGGAAAGGAATGGGCTGGCCTCGGGCCGAAAGAGAGAAGGGTTGAGGATTCTGTTTCTTTTTTTTTCAACTCATTTTCAAGTAGGTTTCCAAATACATTTGAATATTTTCAATTCTCAATAAAGTGCAAATCAAACAAAATATCTTTGAGCAGCATGGATGCAACAAATCATGTTTCTAATTCCTATGATTTATTTTAATTGCTAAAAATTATTATTTGCCAGGTTAATATGCCAAACAATTGTATAAATAAATCAATTTAAATTCCTATTTTGAAAAATTAAAAATTTCCGGGTGTTACAATTCTACCCCCCTTAAAAATAATCTCGTCCTCGAGATTAGTTAGTGCTTACTCAAAAAGTTGGGGATATAACTTCCTTAATTCTTCCTCTTTTTCCCATGTTCCCTCGTTTTCTGAAGACCGATTCCACTGTACCTTGCATAACTTTATAATTTCACTCCTTCTGAATCGCTTTGTGGTTTCTAATATTTTAATTGGGTATTCCCCTCGAATCTGGTAAACTGTCGCTGCTGGTGGTGGTTGCATTACTACGTCAACACTGATTTTATCTCCTTTGGACGTAGTTAACACAACGACCTTTTCCTCACACTGAATAACTGCCTTGTGCTGCTTCATCCAATCCAGACCCAATATAACCTCTATTCCGGTTGTTCTTATTACCGTAGGGTTCACTTTAAAGTCTACCCCCATTAGAGCAATGCTAACTGAAGGACAATAATATTGAGCTTGCATGGCCCCACCGGGTGAATTTACCAATAATGGGTTTTGTAGGGCTAATAGTGGTATACCGTGTATCCTAACAAAAGTTTGTGATATGAATGAATGCGAAGCACCGGAATCAAAAAGAACGGTAGCGGGGATGGAGTTGACGTTGAGCGTACCCATCATAACCTCTGGTGCTTCCTGAGCTGTCTCCGCAGACACATGGTTCACACTTCCTTGATTAGACGATTGTTGATGTCTTCCCTTCTGGTTGCTACTCTAGGGAGTCTGCTGGTTCTGCTTCTTGGGACAGTGATAAGAGAGATGTTCCGATTCTCCACAGGCAAAGCACTTGATGGGAGTGCCAGATGTATTGGTCCTGTTAGGGGTCTTGCTAGGGGTAGCTTGCTGAGGAGTTTGGGTAGGAGTTTTCTGCTGTTGCGGTGGAGACTGAGAACGAGGCTGGTTCTGATTGCGGTTCCATTGATTTGATGGCCCTTGGTGTCTCTGCTGGAAATTCTGCTGCGGAGGGTTCGGGCGTGAACGGTTATTTCTTGCAAAGGTCTGTCCTTGTTTCTTCCTCTTGTTATCTGCCATCTCCTTGCGCTTGTTGTCGATCACTATAGCGCGATTCACCAGCTCTTGGAAATTGGGGTAGGTGGTTGTCATGAGTTGGAGTTGCAATCTATCGTGAAGTCCCTTGAGGAAGAGATGCTGCTTGTCCTTGTCATTAGCAACATCATCGGGAGCATACCACGACAATTGAACAAACTGATCACGGTACTCTGGCACCGACATTTGTTCTTGCTTCAAAGCTCTAAACTCTGCCTGCTTCAACTCTATCAAACCTTCAGGAATATGGTATGACCTGAAGTTCTCACAAAACTCTTGCCATGTGATAGCAGGCGCATTATTGGGGCGACCATACTGGAATGCATCCCACCAGTCTTGAGCAGCTCCTTGCAACTGTCCAGATGCATACAACACCTTCTCCTCATCATTGCATTGCACAATGGTGAGTTGTCTCTCCACGACGCGAAGCCAATCATCAGCATCCAATGGGTCAGCGGCGTGGTTGAACACAGGTGGACGACCTTTCAAAAATTCTCCTCGCTTATCTCTAGCTTGAGGTTGAGCAGGTTGTGGTCCTCCAGCTGGTTGATTTTGAATGAACTGCATCATTGTCTCCATCAACTGCGTCTGCGAAGCGATGAGATCTTGAATGCTAGGTTGTGGTGGTGGTGGTGGATTAGGATTCCTCCTGTTACCGGTCATCTGTTTTTTCCAACATATAATTGAGTTTTAGAATTTTTTCTATTATGCAAACATTTGTAAGGCATGAATCTGAATTTCTGGGCGAGATCCGATAACAGCAGCATAGTAAACTGATCATATCTGGAGTTTCAGAAATCAAACAGAGACGTTCTCTATACCGTTGGAAAGCCTGAGAAATTCTCTACGATCTTCATGTGGACCACTTTTCCAGATTCTGGTGTTAGATTAACCATAAATAGACAATAACAGAAACTGTCCGGTCTGCCATACTGCGCAGAATTCTCAATTTGCAACAACGGTATCTCCAAAACCCTAGTAGCTATTAATGTGATTCTTGAGGCCATGGAAAGGGATGGAAGTATACTGTTCCCCAAAAAATTTTCATGATTTTTGGAATTACTAAATTAATTCAGAATAATTAATAAGACAGAGAGGTCTGAAAAACAGATTTCGGGAAAACCAGAATTATTCAACCCAATTATTTATTTAACAATCTTTATCCTTTAGATATTTTAGTTAAGAGAATTGGAGACATGCCCACAATTCTCAACACTCATTACAAAGAACCGAATCACACAAAATTCATAAGCACAATGCAACAAGCACATAAAATTCACACGCACACAAGACTCTACTCAGCTTGACTCACATCTAAATCGTTATATTATCTAATTGGACTCCTATCTTTATTCTTCTTATCGAGCTTGGGCATCTTTTCTTGATTCCTAAGTTCATCCTCACATTGGCAGTCAGGCTTGCGGCTTGGCTTCTCCAACACACTTATGGGGTAGTTTGACGATCATATCTCATCTTCTTAATTTTCGACCAAGACAGAGGTAGAATGAGAATGAAATTAAAATTTTCATAATAGAACAAGGTGAGAAAGCATGAAAGCATGATAGATCTTAGAATAAGAAGAGAAGCATCAAATTTTCATGATGGAATAAGGGTAAGGGAAGCATATAAAATAGTAATTATCAAGGTTAAAGTAGAAAGCATGAATAAGATGAGAAAAGCACATCCTAAAGTATCCATTCTGTCTAGGCTTGCGTCCTACAGTCAACCTATGCTCTGATACCAATCTGTCGCACCCAATTTTAAGGATAAAATTGAATGAACCAACTTATGTGCACCCAGAGATCAATCACACACATAAGTGACAAATTACATAGTACCATCACAAGGTTTAATATATAATGAATAATATCACAAAGTCTTTACATTAATATCAGCAGAATAATATAGATAACTCTCTCGCGGAATCTCTATTCCACAGGGAATAGTTGACTGGTGAACACAATCCTAATAATCCTCAGAAGAATCCTCATAATCATTGTTACCCATCCGGGATTTTTATCCAAATATGAAAAATAAAGCAAGCGTAAGTACATGTCGTACTCAACAAGAATAACATGGGTTTATGAGGCTCAAATAAGGCAAGACACTGGTTGACAGCGGTTGCTTTTAGTTGATCATGTTTTAGCAATTTGAGTAGCAGCAATAGAATATAACAAGGAACAAGATTTGCATGATCATATAAACATGATAATTAATATGGAATAAACATCAATAGAAACTTCAAATAAATCAATATTCAATTAGTTAAATTCCTGTAAGACGTCCAAGGCCGCTCGTGACCGTGAGCACGGCTGATATATTAGTTTTACACTCTGCAGAGGTTGCACACTTTCACCATGAGTCATGATTCCCATGTGTCAGGGGTTTGCAAGGCCCACACTACACTGCCAAGGTGCATAACAGGGTCTCACTATGAAGTCTTTCAAAAGGCTCTCTAACAAGTTACTAATCAATCCGGGCGCAATGGCAAGGGGCGGTAGAGCCCTCCTTCCAAGTGGCACACACACGCAGCAGTACACACAAAGACAGGAGCCGCAAAACAACCAGCTCGGCAAGAAACCTTTCAAGATTAATAGCATGATAGAAATTAACTTCTTACTTGACTAAAGCCAGAGCCATATAGCCCCCATGGTTGCGCTGTAAGTCCCGGTGTCATACTTACAGACAAGTCCTTAGTCCATGTTGCTAAAAAGCATCTTTTAACTTTTATTTCATAATTAATTATTCAAGTTCATAAGATCATGACCCATCAAAGCACTAGCATCACTACTCAAATGCAATCTCATAGGTAACAAGGATCAAGTGATCAAAAGCTAGGAATAAATACTAGGGTTGCCAAGGTAGACACATGCATCATGAATTTGGTGATTAGGGTGAATAGGCAACAAGGATGGTCCATGCTATACTTGCCTTGATCAAAGTGCTCTGGAGAACTTGGATCCTCAACGTACTCTTGATCACCAACGTATTGCTCACCGTCTGAACTTGATCATAAAATCACCACACAATCATCGAGGCAATCATACACGAAGCAAACAAGATCTATATTAGAAACAGTACACCAACAGTGGAAAAACACATTGAAAAGTGTATAAAAATAATCTACGCGTCGCTACGATTCCAACGATATAAAGATCACGAAAATCGGAGTTCAAACGGGAAAGTTATGAAATAAACAAGTTTTACTTTAATAAAATAATAGATTAAATCTAATCTCGAATTTTAAAAGTTGAAAACATGAGTAACAGTAGCATCATTAGGTAGATTACGAAATTACGAATCTAACGAGACTTGAACGGATCAAATCGGAGTTAAAACGAATAAAATATGACCGAAATAAACTGAGTGGCAAATCTGTAAATATTGAAAACGTATTTTTGAATCTAAACCGAGGAAATACGTTTTCTAAATAGGAAAGCGTAATCAGACAAATACGCCAAAGGACCATGGGTTAGAACATTAAAAAGCTCAGGGGGTTCTCTACAAAATTGCCGGCGAAGGGGTATCTCTCACTGTGAGCCGTTGGATCGGCCGTGGACAACGCAGGGTAGCTCGGGGGAAAGAGGGGCGGCCCTGGTCGCCGGAGTCGGGCAGCGCCCGACCGATTCCTCGCCGGAGGATGTCCGGAGACGGCGTTTTCGGGGCTAGGAAGCTCGGCACACCTCGGGATTTGGTCGGGAAGCAAGAGGAGCTCAAGCCAAACCTATCTATGGTTTCGGTTGCCACAGAGGTAGCTCGGAGAGGATGCGGCGAGCTAGGTGGCGGAACTATGGTGGCGGCGAAGCTCGGCATCATGGCTATAGTGCACAAAACCGAGGGAGAAGGGGTCGGGAAGGTCCCTGACCTTGCTGCAAAGCTTGGAGAACAACCAATTTCCACGGAGAAGTCCTCCCGAGGAGAAATCGACGGCGGTGGCGGAGCTTGGGGCGGCGGCGGCTCTGTGGCTGCGGCTAGGGCAAGATTGGAGGGCGTGGCTTGCTCGGGAACTTGTGGGGAGGGACGGCAGGGCTCGGCCGACCTATATAGGGGTGCGAGGGAGGCGTAGGGGATCCGGACTCGGGAGATTCGGTGGTTAGGATACGGTCGGAGGCGGCAACCGTGCTCGGTTCGGGCTCTGTCCGGAGGAAGGGGACGGCGCTGTGCCGTGGGCCCGACGCGTCAGTGCCAGTAGGAGGGGGAAGAGGGTCACGGCTTCCTTTTATGGGCCGGTGGAGGCGGCAGGGTGCCTGGTGGCCGGGTCGGCCACGACTCCGACGGGAGTCCCGCTCGCATACGAGCCAGGGAAGGAGAAGGCTCTGCCATGCGGGCCCCGGGCGGCAGTCACAGAAGGGAAAGGGCAGGGCACACCTGAGAGGGGAGCTGGGCCGGCACTGCTGCTGGGCTCGGCCCACGCGAGGAGAAGGGAAGAAAGGGGCAGCGCCCTGGCTGCGGCCTGGGCCAAGGAAAGGAATGGGCTGGCCTCGGGCCGAAAGAGAGAAGGGGTGAGGATTCTGTTTCCTTTTTTTTCCACTCATTTTCAAATAGGTTTCCAAATACATTTGAATATTTTCAATTCTCAATAAAGTGCAAATCAAACAAAATATCTTTGACCAGCATGGATGCAACAAATCATGTTTCTAATTCCTATGATTTATTTTAATTGCTAAAAATTATTATTTGCCAGGTTAATATGCCAAACAATTATATAAATAAATCAATTTAAATTCCTATTTTGAAAAATTGAAAATTTCCGGGTGTTACACTGTGGGTTAGAACATTAAAAAGTTGAGGGGCTCTTTTGCAAAAGTGGCACCGAAAGGGTATCTTTGCTTTTGGGCCGTTGGATCTCAAACGAAGGGCTCTGATTAGAAACAGAGAGAGGAGGGCGGCACTGTTCGCCGGAGCACGGCGGCGCCCGGCCGATTCTTCGCTGGAGGGTGGCCGGAGATGGCGTTTTCGGGACTGGGAAGCTCGGTTCACCTCGGGATCTGGACGGGGAGCAAGAGAAGCTCAAGCTGAACCTATCTATGGTTTCGGTTGCCACAGAGGTAGCTCGGAGAGGATGCGGCGAGCTCGGTGGCGGAACTATGGCGGCAGCGAAGCTCGCCATCATGGCTACAGTGCACAAAACCGAGGGAGAAGGGGTCGGGAAGATCCCTGACCTTGCTGCGAAGCTTGGATGGCAACCAATTTCGACGGAGAGACTTCTCGTTGGCGAAATCGACGGCGACGGCGGAGCTCGGGGCGGCGGCGGCTCTGTGGCTGCGGCTAGGGCAAGATTGGAGGGTGTGGCTTGCTCGGGAACTTGTGAGGAGGGACGGCAGGGCTCGGCCAACTTATATAGGGGCGCGAGGGAGGTGTAGGAGATCCAGACTCGGCCACGCCAAGAGAGGAGGCCGAGGTGGTTACGGCGCGGTCGTGTCCGCTTCGAACACGAGCAGGAGGAGGAGGAAGATGACTCGTGGGCCCCGCGTGTCGGTCACAGAAGGGGAGCGGGTTCCAGTGCAAGCAGGCCGGGGTTGCTGCTGGGCTCGGCCCAAGAGAGGAGAAGGGAAGAGGGGAGGGGGCGGCAGAGGAGTTGGGCCTCGGCTGGGCCGAAAGAGAGGAGGGGTGAGGTTTCTGTTTTCTTTTTTTTCAACTCATTTTCAAATAGGTTTTCCAAATATATTTGAATATTTTCAAATCTCAATAAAGTGCAAATCAAACAAAATATCTTTGAGTAGCATGGATGCAACAAATCATGTTCCTAATTCCTATGATTTATTTTAATTGCTAAAAATTATTATTTGCCAGGTTAATATGCCAAACAATTGCATAAATAAATCAATTTATCCCTATTTTAATATAAGCAAATTTTAGGGTGTTACATATACTGATCATGCCGCTTTAAAATATCTGCTCACCAAGAAAGATGCTAAACCTCGTTTGATCCGCTGGATCTTGTTATTACAAGAATTTGATATTGAAATAAAAGAAAAGAAAGGAGTAGAAAATATTGTTGCCGACCATCTTTCGCGTATGCAAGTTACTAACATGCAGGAGCAGGAGATCAATGACTTCTTACGTGATGACATGCTCCTCATGGTCACCAACAAAAACCAGTGGTATGCAAACATCGTGAATTACATGGTTTCAGGGTACGTACCCCGGGCGAATCCAGAAAAAAGATAGAATATGAAAGCAGACGCCACTTATGGGATGAACCCTACCTGTACCGGGTTTGTGCCGATGGACTGTTGAGAAGATGCGTGCCTACTACCGAGGGCGCACAAATCATTGAGAGGTGTCATGCAGCACCATACGGGGGCCATTATGGAGTTTTCCGCACACAAGCCAAAATTTGGTAATGCGGATTCCATCAGCCAATAATGTATAACGACACCAAAGAATTCATCCGAAGGTGTCGAAGATGTCAGCTGCAAGGCAACATCAGCTCCCGCAATGCCATGCCCCTTCATTTCAACCTCCAAATTGAAGTCTTTGATGTCTGGGGCATTGACTTCATGGGACCATTCCAGAAGTCGGGAGACTATGAGTACATCCTAGTGGCAGTATCAAAATGAGTCGAAGCGCTACCCTGTCGAGCAGCAGATGCAAAACATGCAAGAAAGATATTTCATGAAGTGATCTTCCCCCGCTTTGGAACACCTAGGATGGTTATAAGCGACGGGGGCTCACACTTCATAGACAAGACTTTCAGAGCATTCCTGCGAGAGCTAGGAGCCAAGCACAACGTAGCTACTCCTTATCATCCCCAAACTAATGGACAAGCCAAAACTTCAAATAAACAAATCAAAAACATTCTTCAGAAAATGGTGAACGAGATGGGAAAGGGATGGAAAGATAAGCTACCTGATGCACTCTGGGCATACAGGACAGCTTACAAGACCCCCATCGGGATGTCACCATATCAGCTGGTCTATGGAAAAAGTTGCTAGTTGCCTGTTGAGCTTCAACATAGAGCTCACTGGGCAATAAAAACCTAGAATATGGATCTCAAGACAGCTGGTAAACATAGGCAGAAACAAGTCGCAGAACTGGAAGAATGGTGAGAAAAAGCCTATCATAGTGCCAAACTCTACAAAGAAAGAACAAAGAGATGGCATGATCGAAGAATCCGGCACAAAGAATTCAAATTAGGCGATAAAGTTCTTCTCTTCAATTCAAGAGTCAAATTGTTCGGGAAAGGTAAGCTCAGAAGTAAATGGGACGGACCTTATACCGTCATCAACGTATCATCACATGGAGCAATCACAATAGAAGACGATGATGGAAACATCCATAAGGTAAACGGTCAATGTCTCAAGGTATTCCTTGAACCCAAACCTAATTTTATTGATGAAATAAATATAATATCTTTTAAAGAGTTTACTAAAAACTTATAAAAAATACATATATAACAAATAAAACAAACATATCTATTACGTTTACATTTTGCTATTTTATAAAACATTGGTGTTGCATTTATGATATATCTAAAAATTCCTATGCTATTTCCTTGTGTATACATAAATCTTCTTGATCATAGGTATATTCTCTCAAATGCATGATAGTGTAATCTTGAGCATTATTTTTAAAAATATCACACCTTATCACATACACCATCACACTGATCCGCTGCGCATCAAACTTGATCGTAACCGGGATAGAGATCTACTCAATCAGCAAGATACGTGGGTAAAAGACGGAGGCTGGCAGGTAGACCCAGGGGACCGACCGCCCCCGGGACCGGCCACACCCCTAGCTGGCTCAATCAAAGCCAATCTTTTTCGTACCTCCCTCTGATCGCTCCAGCATCGCGTCCATGGTTACAATCACTTTGTTTCCTCAACAGAGACCACGATAGAACCTATATAATCATCACAAAGGTCTCTCCTCTCTTCACACCAAACCATTCTCCTCTCCCTCTTGCAAAGGTTGCTAAGCTCTCCCACCTACAAAGTTTTGCTGATCCAAGCTCCTGGTTCCATAGCCAACCTAGACATAGCACCCTATCAAGAGAATTCCTTTGTGAGAGATGAAGCTCATGCCATAGTAGAGAAGCTGCTAGCCTTTCTACCACCCACTAGCGATAACTTCAGCAACATATCAAGCTTGAAGTCCACGGCACGCTCCCGTGCACCCAAAGGTGGTGCCAAGAAGAAGAGTACTGCTGCCCGACCAACTACCGGCGCTTCAGGCCTCAAGAGGATGACTCCTAGTAGTAGCGGGCTTAGCAAACGTGCTGCCATGATGCCCTCTACCCCTAGTTTACCTTCCCTGTCGTCTCCCGCTAAGGATAGTCTCTCTTATACCATTAGGGGAGTATGCAAACACGATGGAGGGTACGCCAAGGGTCTTTTTCGCAAGGGTGAAGCTCCCTCTAGCAATCCGGCACCCTCTGCCGAACCTTCCGGCACCAAGCACAAGTTTGTAAGGAAAATAATTAGGGGGCAGTCTAAGGGTTTCTTTAGCGATAGTGAGGATGAGAAGCCTCCTAAGGGGCCTACCATTGCCTCACTCAATGCTAGCATCAAAAGCACGCGCCTGAATGTTGTTAAGGCACAAACTCGCATAGCCGAGGCTCATCTCAGTGTAAAAGGTCTTAGGGATGAATTAGATGAGATGCGCCGTGGCTATGGAGAGCAGCTGTGCAGGATTGCTAAGGCAGCAGGAGTTGAGCACATTCTCTAAATATCTTTAGAACGCTCTTGCTACACAAATAATTAGGCACACATTTTTTCTCTTCATGATCTTTTATTTTCCAATCATGTCCCTTTTCAATGTAATGTGCCTATTTGACTTATCAATGGAATAGAAGTCTTTTATCTTTATATATTGCACACTTGTTTTCTCTATATATTGTGACTAATCAAGACAGGAAAGAAAACAAGTGTAGGGGAGGACTCTCCAATTCAAACTGCACAAAAGAAAAAAATCAGAATTCGGTTTGTGCAAATTTCTCCTCTCTCACTAAAAGTTTTTAAGATAAAATTTAAATTGATGACTCCTTCATACTCAATCAAAATATGTCTTCCTACGTTCAAAATGTTTGCATACTTTTTATTCCCTGCTAATATTCCTACTGATTTATGAACACTATTTAGGGACCCCTTTTTATGTAAGTAATTAACGGGTGAGATATAGTAGGATGACATGATGCTTACTCATTCTTGCAAAGAACTTGGGATTTATTTTACAAAAATTCAATAGCATACTCCTTGAATGATTAACAAATACCTACCAAGGCCATATATGATTCTTTATGATGAAACCTTCCACATATGCCCCTTACTTTGTGTTGAGTTTGGTCAAATTTTGTGACCGCTGTTGAGAGATGTTTCATGCTCCCAAGATCAGAATTCACATGCACCCACCAAAAGACAATTCTCACCCTGAGAGTTGCACAAAACATGCATCCATCCATCCACCAAAAATATGCCAACTCTTACACTAGGAGTTGCGCAGTTTTCTCCACCAAATAAAAGTGTTGTTTTCATCCTAAGAAACACGCATTCTTGATGCAAAACTTTACTCATCCATTATGATATCTCAAAATATGTCATATGCCAATATGGGACTATGCTAAAAAAAGAGGGAAGAGACTATGCCAAGGGGCATCAGAAAATAAGCGGGAAAGAAGATTCCAAAATACCCGTTCAAAAAAAGAGAGAGAGAGTGAATCATGATACATAGAGTATCAAAAAGATTTAAAATTAGGTTTCCACCTTCATATTCTCCACAAACATGCACATTCTGATCTAGGAATATGACGCACTCTCTGCGGTATGGTCTGTGGTTTGAATCGACAACATATACAGGGTAAGTGTGCCTCATCATTTTCATTCCTACCTAAAACTCGAGATAAGCCTTTTTAGAGGTAGGATGACCATGTGAAGGTATTACCTTTTCATGCCTTGGTGAAGAACCACTCACATACATGAGCGATTCGAGAGAATCATTCAAGGAGCATGAGCTATTTTTATGTTTTCACAACCTTGCAAAAACCCAAGTTTCTACGCAAGGACAGAATAAGAGGATTTGAATCCAGGCTATTCCATTTTTCAATTACCAATGATAATCTGGTAGACACCTTGAAGTTCATAAATCCAGGTGAAGCTTGGAATAACCTGTATACAGATCTTTTTGAATAAGGAAAATGAACCCTTTTTGGTCCTTAGCACTTTACTCGAAGACGAGCAAAGGACCAAGTGTGGGGAGTTGTTGGCGGTCTTTAGTAACTAAATTCTATCATCATTTTAATACTAAAAAAAATAGAAGGTAGGGCTTTTATATAACCTTTCCATGAGTTTTGTCGTATATGTAACTTGCAGGTCCGACACGTGGAAATACATAAAATTCACAAGAAAGCGCACTACCAGAAAGCATATTTAGAAAAGGCGCAAAAACAAGAAAGCCCACCTAAGAATTGAACTAGATCCATCCGTAACCACGGGGGAGGTCTAGGCCCAGGGAGAAACCGACCACCCGAAGGCGGTGGCCAGCGGGCCCAGCCCGGGTACCGACCGCCCCTAGGTACAGCCGTCCCCGTGGTAGGGCCTCCCGGGCCCAGTCTTCGGAGGCGGTGCTCTAGGCGGTATCCCAAAGGCGGTTTCACCTCCTTCCAAACTTAGCTACGCTGGAACCGTCCTATGAAGCTATAAAATGATGCCCCCACTCCCTCCATCAACACAACTTGATACAATAGAGAAGAAGAAGGGAGTGCCACAATTTTCCATTAGTTTAGCTTCTAGCTAGGGTAGTATAGGGTTAGAGAGAGAGAGATAGAAGCTTGAGAAGTGAGAGTGGGGTCGAAGCAGTTCTACCCTCGGGTGAACGAAGTGCCGGACCTGTCGGCTCTCACATCCAACTTGTACCTCTACAACCATCTTGCTACTTGAAGTAAGTGGTTTTTGATACATTCTAGTTTTGATCCATTAAGTGAGTTACTTTTATAAAGCTACTTGTTTGTGGGATCGTCGCTCGTCCTTGAGACGGGTGCTCTAGTAAGAGGACTCTGATAAAGACGGAAGTTCCTGGCCATCGCTAGAGTAGTAGTCGCCTTCGTAGACGTGGTGTCTAAGTTGGAGTCTACCTTCATTTGTTGCGCGCGCCCACAGGCAGAGGGGTAGGTGGCAGGTGGTGACAGCCCTGTCCACTCGTACCAGCATCCCCCAATGTTCGGCCGCGGAATAGCGCTGATACTGGTATCGCTTGGTAGACCAGGTGCATCAGTGGGCCTGAAGCAGGCAAGTAGTGGGAAAGTCATCTTCACTTAGAGTTTCTTGACTTAGTGTATCCTCTCCACCCAAGTTACCCTCCTATCTTTTCTAGGGTCAACTAGCTAAGAGATCTCTAACATAAGCCGTTCCTTTGGGAAAATACGATACCCTGAATACTTCCGGGTGAAGTGCTACGACGGTACTTCTGTGCACTTGCGGACTTTTCTGCTGTCGCTAAGAAGCGCCAACACTCGGCCGGGTTTTGTGGCTTCGCCCGCTGATGCCGCTGCCGATGCTGTTTCGGTGGAGGTAGTCCCTACTACCGTTTCCTGTACTATTGTAGATTCTAGAGATGCAGAGGAAGATGAGGAGATAGTGGACTATGAGCCGACGCTGCCACGTGTCGAACTCAATGTCGCTCGGGGGGCATGGTGTAATTCCTAAATGCTCTCCAAACGTTGGCCGGTACATGTATCGCCCTTAGAACAAAAAATGGCCCATGTATACATCACCCATAGTAACTAAACAGCCGTTGGGTTGAGTATCGTTGCTGTTTAGTTTTACTTATGTTTTCAAGTTCATGTGCGTTGTTCATCTGAAAACAGGGGGCATATGTTGATAACCAAAAATGTCCGTTTTGTAAAGTTGTCAAAATGAGAAAGGACTTTGTGACAGAATCGCCCTGATCACCGAGCCCACGTGCACCATGATCGTCCCTAAGAACATCCGAGTACTGTGCATGAGTTCCCCACAACCTAGGTGGCCTGTCGGGTTTCCTCGAAAACCCTGATTTCCCCAAGGATCTCATTGTAAAGACCTTGCAAGTATTACAACCGTTTGCACAAATAATAAGAATCAGAGTACCGAGTGCGGAAGTATTACATAACCATAGGTTTAAGTTGACGGTGGATAACGTCAATTTTTATTAGAACTTTAGACACCAAAGGATATATGAATACACACTAGTCTAGGGTTTTAACTGACAATTTCCACGAGTTTTGCATACTCTGTATTTTCCAGGGGTTATTCCCAAAAAGCGTAAAAGAGGGATTAAAGTGCTTAAACATCATGAAACTTATCCGCGAAGGCAACGTTCTTATCAGGACGTGGGAAGGATCTAGAAGACATCCGAAGCACCGGAGCCCCGAACCCTTCCAGGTAGGGCCGGCCGGCGCCCCCTGGCTAGGGTTTGGCCCCTCCTTCTGGAGTGTTCTTCACCATGTTTGAGGAGTCATCTCGGCCCTTGGTTAAGTTGGTTTGATCATACGGCGCACGTGCAACCCACCAGGCTATAAATAAAGGGGCAGACCCCCTCCCTGGAGTTATCCCATCATTCATCGAAGGCATTAAGTCTTCGGTCAAGCCATCAAGAGCCTTCTAGTTCATCAAGAGCCTTCTAGTTCATAGTTCTAGCCTATTTAGATTAGAAGTAGAGGAGTTCTAGTTCTTCGGCGGAATCTAGAGCCCCGGCGTTTGTCTGGAGCGTGGAGTTGGGTATAGTTCTAGTTCTTTCTCTATTATTGTATTCTTCATTATGATTAGGGAAACATTGTTCTTAATAGTTTATATGTTCTTGATTACAATAGTCTTTGTCTACTTTGATTATATGTCCAATATAGTTGGTTTGATCTTATTGAATTCATGTAATTGCTCGTATAGCGTTTATTCATACGATTGGTGGGTAGATGATGAACGATATGTAGACGTGGTGTCTAGGTATTCTGTTTATCTGCGAGTGCACCCTGATGTGCCGGGTCGTGTGGTAGATCGCGTAGGTGACAGCTGCGTTGAGTCCTGTGTAGTCCACCCCCCGTATGTAGGCAAGCAGGCACGATCGTGAAATTGGGTGATGAATCTGTTTCACATCCTTCCTAGATGATGCGCTTTACATGTGATCATGATATAAGACTAATCTAACAATAATTGCTAGATGTAATTGCACTAATTAGAGTTATTCATTGGCTTGGTTATAGAATTACCTTAGATATTAATTCCATAGTTTATCCATTGGCTAGCTATTACTATGACTAGAAAGTGCTCTGATGTTTATCCATTAATTATGATGCTTGATCACACTTATCACCTTTATTTATCTTTATTATCTTGTGACCTCTACCTGTTATGAGTAGAGTAAATGACATCGATATCACCGCTTATCCATTCTATATAGTTGCTATCAATATAATAGATTAAAGTTTATCCAGTCCTTCCTAATGGTATAAATATAAATCGACAACCTGGTAGAACTTTAGGTAAAGTGCTACAATGGTATAATTATCTGTCCGCTTGCAGAATTGATCTTAGTTTATATCTATATATTTCTGCCTAGTCACATTGAATAGTATATGAACCCTTTATTTATTCTTAGCATATATAATTAGGGATGACAACCTAGTTCATGCATAAGAATGTTGGTAATAAATAAGTGACTAGTTGCTAATGACTAGTTAATTAATTACCATACATCTCTAATCTCATCCCTAGTAGTAAAAGCTATTTAGTTATATTTGGCGATGCTAGTGGATGTCAACAAGCATTTTTGGCGCCGTTGCCGGGGAAGTGTAACACCCTAAAAATTCATTTGTTATTTAGGAACTAAATTGAGCGTTTATTTAATTTTTCTTTGCATTTAAACCTAGAACAAATAATAATTTTTGAATAAATAAAATGAAATATAAGGTTTAGAAACATGTTGGTTGCATTCATGCTGCAAGCATATTATTTTTGATTCAGTGTAAATCTAGTTGGTTGGTTTCGATTTCAAAATCTATTTGAATTTGACTTGGTTTGAAAATAACAGAAAATAAAAACTTTTCTTTTTACCTCTCTTCCTCACCATTCCTTCCTAGCCCAATACAACCTACCCTTCCACTCTCGGCCTTGGGCCATAGCCAGCCCGAGCCGGCCCCTTTCCTCCCCTGGGCGCGTGCACAGCTAGCCCGGCTGGGCCACGGCCTGCTCAGCGGCCCGAGTTGGCAACTTCTCTCCTCTGCGCGTGGGACGCAGGCCAGCCAGCCCAAGTGGGCAAGCCCACTCTTTCCCTCCCTGCGCTCACTCTCTCCCTTTCTCACTGCGTACCCGACCCCGCGAGTCAGCCACACAGTGGGCCGCATCGCTCTCCTCTCTTCTCTCTGCTCGCGGGACCCGCCTGTCAGTTGCCTGCTCCCTTCTTCTTCGTCAAGCTGAAGCACCCGACCGTGCCTTTACACACTCGCCTTCACTGCGTGCTTGATGACCGACTGAAGGGGGCCATCAAAAGGGTCTTCATGACCCGGCCTTGACTCCCTTGGGAGTAACCGCCCCACTCCTACCACCCCAGACCGCCTATAAAGCCCGCTACCAGGCCCCTCGCCCTCTCCCTTTCGCTCTCCGCTATCGAAAACAACACTGCCACATCCAATTTCATCGTCTGAAGCTTCAACCATCGTCTACAAGGTGTCCCAAAGCTCCACAGTGTCCCACTGCGACCACCGCCGCCGTCGTTGATTTCCTGTCTTGGTGCGCCGGCCGCCGTCAAGATCGTGCCTGGAGTTTCTCTGTGTTCCACTGCAACTGTAGGTGCCGTCAATTTCACCGATTGATCTCATCTTACCCCGAATTTTGCTCACCGGCGGTGCTTTCTCCTTTCTAGTCCGCCGCTGCACGCCGCCGGGATCCTCGGAGCGGTCATCGCGAACCCCTTCATCATCCTCGTGGTATAGCACTCGTCATCCCCATACCCTCTGTTCTCCGTTTCTTGCACTAGGGCACCCCAATTGGGAGCTCCAGTGGCCGCCGCCCATGGCGCCGCCGCGAGGGTCACCCTCTCGGCACGAGTGCCGGACACACCGATGGCCTATCGGTTCCGTAAGCTCGTGCACATCACTTTGGTAAAGATGTTTTCGGTTTTGGTGAACCCGAGCGCCGGATTGGCGTTTTCCGGCGAGCTTGGCTCACCAGCGGTAATGTCGCCGCCGCTGTCACACTGTGCACGGCCGGGGGGGAGCCTCCCTTCACTCAGAGCCATCCATTCTAATCTGATCGGCCGATATTAAAACTTACCGGTTCGGCTCACCGGACCAGCCATGGACTCGGTCCACACCACGAGTCGTCTCGGGTTAACAGCACAGTGGTGGACCGCACCAATCCACACGCGCCACGTGGTGCCTGGTCAGTGCCAACGGGCAGTCAGCCGATCCGGCTATGTCACTTTTGCAGATTAGTCCCTCTGTTTCCCTAAAATCAACCCGTACTCCGTCAGTATTCAAAATAGTTTAGTTTTCAGTCCTGTTTCTCACGTTTTAGATCCTGTACTTTTGAAAAATAGGACACGCCATCCAGGGCTGTGCTGATTTTCATTTTTAATTGTTTTAATTCAAAAAATTAGTTCTGTTAATTACAGAATTGCTATTCAAACTTGTTTTAACCATAACTTTCTCATTTTATGTCCGTTTTGAGTGATTTTCGCGCTCACGTGTTCGTGGAAATGCGTAGAATAGTTTTATAAACTTTTTAGCTTCTGTTTCTATTGTTTGGTGTATTGTTCTAATATAAATATATTGTTTGCATTTATAATTGGAATTGAATGCATGATTGGTGATGTGATATGCGTTTAGAAGGTGATCAAGTTGAGTTTGCTGAGGATCAAGGTGCTGATCAGTATTTCCATGGAAATAACTCTGTGGAAGGCAAGTGTCACAAAGGCTCCTTGTACCTATTAACAATTAATCATCCATATTGCATGTGCTAATTTGATGGAACCTAGGGACTTACCTAGTTTATTCTTGTACCACATATCCTTGTTCCCCATGGGTTGGTATGCATAATTGGATAGTTGCTACTACACAAAACCAAGATTAATTATTTAACTTGACTATTGATATATGCAATATGATAAAATGATGCTTTTTAGTAACAAGGTATTAGGGGCTTAATCCTGAAGCAGCCACCCAGAAGGTTTCATACAACCCCAAGGACTAAATGGCTCTGGTCTTAATCATATAACTAGGGCGTCTCTAGCTTGTTAGCGGTTACCGAAAGACGCAAGAGGGGGGTGCCTCGTCGGGTCATGGATGTTCCTGCCTCGTGTATTGTGCTGCGACCACTTTACACATGTTTTGGTTTTTGAGGAGGATACGTCTGTGCACACATGCCATTGAAACCTCGTGGCCACTAACTTGTTAGGGTGCCTAGTGAAAGATTTCGTAGTAAAACCCTACCATTCTTCCAGAGAGGAGATCTAATGGGGTTCGCGACCCCTGGCATATGGGAATCACGACTCGGCGGGTAAAGTTGTACAAATTCTGCAGAATTCTCTCATCTGATATATCAGCCGTGCTCACGGACATGAGCTGCTTGGATCCTTCATGATTAATGTTTCTGGGTTACCTTCAAGAATGGTTGTGATAAAAATGTTGATTCAAATATAATTTTTCTAACTGGGAAGGGTTATTCATTAAAAGTAGAATTATGATAAGTAAAACTTGATCAACTTAAAATTGCGAACCGCTGTCAAACCGAGTCAGCCCTTTTGAGCCTTATGAACCCTTTGTTATACTTGCTAAGCATGGTGCGCTTACACTTGTTGTAAATTCAATGAAAATCCCGGATGGGTAACAAATGACAGATATGAGGAGTTCTCCGAAGACGCCCAAGACTTCTAGTTGATGTTCACCAGTCAGAGTCCCTGTGGCTGCACAGGCTAGTTTCTGCTATTGTAATAATTTGGCGTTGAGCAAAGACTATGTGACCATAATGTAATGAACTATTCGATGTAATAAATTACTTTACTTTGATATTATGCAATTTGGTATTATATGGGTGTTTTGGACATCCTGGGCACATATATAGTTAGCGCTTGGTATTTTTTGGAAAACCGGGTGCGACAAATTGGTATCAAAGCTTAACCTGACTGTAGGACGATCAACCTAGATAGAAATGGGCGTACCCTAGTAGCATAACCCCTTTTATATTTGTTGTTTTAATTTGCTATAAAATTATTGCTTATATTCTATCTATATCTGTTGCAAAAATTTATTCTTGTTCTAATCCTCAACTTTTCAAACCTATAGATGACCCGTACCAAGTTGACTCCTCGCAAACACATCACCGTTCAGAGACAAAGGTTCATCTTTGGCAAGAGTGTTCCCACGCACTTGGTCGAATTCCTAAGAAACCTAGAGGATGATTTTGAGATGCAACCTATGAACCAAGACCAATCCGAGGAGCTAGGGCAGGATAAGTCTAAGGAATAGAGGTGGTCATGAAGATGTACACACCTGCACTACCCTAGACCATTAGGAGTTTGGCCTATAAAATGTAATAAAAACGCTAGTGCGAGTTGTTCTTGAGTCGAGTCCATGACGTGAACATTTGCTTCTCTATGCATGCATGTTTGTAACAATGCAAAATGTTTGATTTGGATCTTTGTCATGACTGTGATGAGTTGTGGACACGTCCGCAATCATCTATAATAGGTTTAAGGTGTAAGGGTACTGAAGAATAAATAGATGTGTTATCTCCTATCTTGCTGTCATGTTCTAAATTTCCGAGCAACCTGTCCTTATCAGTTTATATATCAAAATCCACTCATTCAAAAATCATGAAAAATTTTTGGAACAAAGTAGACTGCTATATGTTTCATTTTCGACTGGAATTACCCTGATAGCTATCATGGTTTGTGAGATATGGCTGTTGCAAGTTGAGTTACCTGTGCAGTATGAAATCTGGAACAGCACTGCTTCAAGTCTGTTTTTTGCCAAGGTAAATGACAGAATCTGAGAATGTGTTCTAAATAAAAGTTGTAGTGAATTTCGAGAACTTTCCAGCAATGTATGGTTTGCACACATAAGTTCAGCAGAGAAGGAGTTATGTCAGTTTTTCTGCACTGCTGTCTTTCCTTCTAGGCAGTGAACTATATATATGAGTATCCCTTGCCTTATTGCTTATCATCTACACATGTCATACTATCAGTCAACAAGTAATCTTCCTGGTTTGATCATGTGCAACTCATATGGTATATGTTATACAGATGGTGAACACTAGGAGAAACGCAGCTGGTGGTAACAACAATGAGAACCCGCCGCCACCACCACCACCTGTCACCATGGAGCAATTAATGATGATGCAAACCCAAATCATGCAACAACTAGCTCAAAATGTGCAGAATATGCAGAATAATTGACAAGCTAATCCACCTCCTTAGGCTCGTGACAAGAGAAGTAAATTTTTGAAAGGACGTCCACCCGTCTTCACTCATACCACTGAACCACTCCAAGCCGATGACTGGCTTCGGGCAATTGAGAGACAACTCGAGATTGTCCAATGTGATGACAGAGAGAAAGTATTGTATGCATCTGGTCAACTGCAAGGGGCTGCATTGGATTGGTGGGATTCCTATCGTTTTGGTCAGCCTGAGAATCAGCCAATCACTTGGCAACAATTTCGCAATGCTTTTCGCTCTCATCATGTGCCAGAGGGATTGTTGAAGATGAAGAAGAAGGAATTTCTGAGTCTGAAACAAGGCAGTATGCTAGTCACTTAGTATCGTGACAAGTTTACACAGCTGTCACGATATGCACCCGAGGAAGTTGAAGATGACGCCAAAAAGCAGGAGTTATTCATGGATGGATTGAATGACAGTCTATAATATCAGTTGCTCTCTCACAACTTTCCTAGTTTTCAGCATTTGGTGGACAAAGCTATTATAATTGAGAGCAAATGTCGTGAAATGAAAGAAAAGAAAAGAAAGTTTCAGGGGAAGCCATCTGGGAGCAACACATGCTTCCGTGCTAACAACCAACAAGCGTATCCGCAGCGGTCACATCAGCAGCAACCGCAGCAATACAAGGCACCTGAGCAGCATCAACAACAGGCTAATAATGCTCCGATGAAGAGTGAAATTCCCAATGCTTTGCCAAACAATGGTGCACCCAATGCAACCACTGCTATCAACAACAACAAATGCTTTTACTGTGGAGAACCAGGACATTATGCTAATAGATGTCCTAAGAAGATGGCACGTCATTGCAACAGAACCGCCTAAATTACGTGGCCCACAGGCACCTGTCATCGCCACTAATGACCTCCGACAGCCGGGCCCGTGTTCCAGATGACCTAGGCGAGCTCTGCCGGGCTACATAAGCACCCGTTATCTCCGACAGGATCCCATTGCGAAGCCATTACAGGATTACAACATTTCATAACAAAATACATCAGAGTAAAAGTGCGGAAGAGTAAATAGTACTTAATATTACAAACCAGTGTTCGAATAGAAATTAGGTGCAGTTATTACAGACCATAATTTAAAAGGGTAGCAGTAGCGGTAGAACCAACAGTACAACAGATAGATAAGTATTACACGAACCTTGCCCACGGGTTCAACCTTATTATTCCTCACTCTCCTAGACGATAGTGACATAGCACGGAGCCAGACAGACTTTAGACTCCTACTGACTACCTGCAACGGGGTTAACAAACCCTTAGTACATGGGGTACTCCGCAAGACTTACCCGACTAAGAGTGTAAAATTAGACTCAGGAATGCAGGCTGAGGGGAGTCAAGGTAAGGCTTTAGCAAGAGTTCAAGAGTTTTTGCGGAAAAGCATTACTAGTCCTAATTTAATATTTTAATTCCGTAATGTTACTAATCATTACCGTAGTTCAAGTAATTTCCAGTATCCATCATCATTCTTTCGATACTTCTTTATTCATTTCAAAACATCCTAGTTCCGAACTACTATTCGCTGAATGGTCGAAGAATCAAGTCTCCATAACCGAGGAGCAACGACGATTCGAATCGATTAATTCCCAGCTGGGGATCCCTATCCACACTGCATATGTAGCACTTAAGCTTGCATACGCCAACCCCGCCTACCACGGCTTTTCATACCCCGAAAACGGTCCTACGCCACCCGAGAGCACAGTACTCCTCTCGTCTCCAGGCACGACGGCCACGAGGGTACACGCTACTCTCGCCATCTCTCCACTCCCAGTGCGTGGTTGTCGGTTCCAGCAGTAGAGCAACCGGAGTCAGAGGCTTCCCGTAGTATGTTGCTAGCTGCAAAGTCTCGATCCAGCAGGCCTACAATGAACGGTCCCTAAACCTTTTCCGACGGCGACAGTGCATTGGGACTCTAACCCAAATACCCCTGTCCCTTCGGTTTTCAAATCCCGTTTCCGTCGGTGACAATTGTTGGGACTCTAACCCAATGCCACGATCACCGAGCAGGAAAACCCTTCCTCGTTGATGACAATGAACTAGCTAGGAACACTGGCAACAAACAAGGACATAACCAGTCCCATAAAGTGATTCTTGTGCTTTAGATCATCACAGTTTAAAATAGCATTTTTGCAAAACTAACCATTAGGCATGACTAAGCATTTTTTAATACTTTTAATAAATCAGGTTCTCAAGTATGGTCAGGTATTCAAGGATGGTAATGCATCAATTGGTTGTCACCCAACTCCTATTAACCTAATACAATTAATTAACTCAAGTGATAAATATTTTTAAAACAACGAGGAGAGGGGCAAATGCACCGGGGCTTCCCTTGGATGGTGTAGAGTGTCGGATCCGGGTCGGTGCCACAAATATCAAAACCTTGCACAACTTCCTGAGCAGTCTCCTCAGATGCACCCTCAGACTTTACCTCCGGATTCTCGGTCACTACACGTTTGAAATGAATGAATGTATGAATGCGATGAGCATGAAATGACAGATGAAATTCAATAATAAATAAGGCACACACATGATCATGACCCTACCATAGGCTAGCCATGATTACTCTAATTCACAATGCCCTAGGTCATAAAGGTGATTGACCTAGAATCTCAAGCAATCCAAAAATCACACCAATCAATAATCATTTCATTCCCTATTCCTATTATTAATCATTTAAAACAATATATAATTTAATAAATATTTAAATATTTGCATTTGATGCCAAACTTCACCAACAGTTAGATCTGGACCTAAAACAGTACCAATTAAATTTTCATGATTTTTGGGCTTACAGGGAATTTATTTAAAATCATCAAAGTTCCCTTTATCATTTAATGTGCTGATTTTTAGTTAATACAGAAAGCATGCAAATGCTAAATTTCATATTTTTATTAAATTCTACACATCACAGAGAGCATCCACAAATATTTTCATAATTTTTGGTGCAGTAGATTAATTCGCACAAAAAGATTAAAACACAATACTATTCATTTAAATTAAAAATGAAAAGCTCTCGTAAATCATTTGGGAAAATGAAAAACGGTCACTCGGCCCATTTAAGCGACAGGCCCAGCACGGCCCGGCCGCGCCCGCGCGCGCACGCCCGCGCCTCCACCGAGCCGTTGACGGGGCGTCCCCACTCGTCAGCCTCTCTCTCGCTCTCCCTTCTTCCACCCGGCTCCCGCGCGCGTGCGAGCTCGGCGGCTCGCCGCCAGCGACTCCTCCGGCGAGGGAAACACTGCCGAACAACGAGCACAACCCTAATACACTACTCTAGGGATTCCAAAGGACTAGACACGACCAGCGACGAGCTCATCGGGGAGCATGGCGGCTCGGCGGCGGCGGCAGGCCACACGCCGGCGAGCTCAAGCCAGTAGCGACCAAGATTAAACGTGTTATGGCTTCAGGGGCTCACCGCGGTTTGGTCTGGTGAGGTGGTTCGACCAGCGACGGTGCGGAGAGGCGAGAACGGTGAGGAAGGCGGACGGGGCGGCGCGAACTCCACGGCGAGGTCTTGTTCCGAGGTACCTAAGGCCCCAAACACGGAACCCACGGGGGCATGAGTATCACGGCACCGTATGGAGCACAAAACGCTAGCCGAAACGGGGAGGGACTCCCCGAGACGCGCTGGCCGCGTCGAAGTCGCCCACGGCAGCGCTCGGCCGGAGCAGAGGAAGAAAAGCGAGGCGTGCGGTGGACTCCGACCACAACCAACCGATCCAAATAGCTCAGGATGTGCGCAATGGACCTAATCGGACTACTGCATGAGGGAGAGGATGAAGATGGACAGAGGGGCAGCAATTCGGCAGGTGACCGAAATGGTGTGGGAGAGGAAATCGGACGCGGCCGTCGCCTTTAAGCGGCCAGGAGCTCGGGGATAAGGACGGGAAGGGTCCGGGGCCCTCAGGCGGTCGTGGCTTGACGGTGACAGGGCCATGTCCCAGCCGGACATCGTCGGCGTGCGGCGCGGCAAGAGCGCGTACCCGCGCCCACGCGTCCGGAACAGACAGGGGGGGCCCCG
This sequence comes from Eremochloa ophiuroides, assembly GCA_038502445.1. NCBI lineage: Eukaryota > Viridiplantae > Streptophyta > Magnoliopsida > Poales > Poaceae > Eremochloa > Eremochloa ophiuroides. The sequence continues at coordinate 39,024,782 of JAHLJS010000004.1, forward strand.
GTACTGTAGCACAGTTAGGGTCAAAAGCTATAGAATTTCGAATTCCTCCTAAACCGTGCAGCTACAGTAGGTGCTCCAAAAATAAAAGTTGTGCCAAATTTTATTTAGAACATTTTTGCTTTTTACACCATGTTCAAATTCTGCACCAATTTGAATTTATACAAAGGGGGTAGAATTAGGTTTTGAATTTCAAACTGAATTTTTAAAATTACTTTTGATTTTTCTCAACAACTTGAAAAATGGTCAACATGAAAGTTGTTCCACTAAGTGAGCTTGACAACTTCTATTAAAGAAGTTTTGGAAGATTCTCAATACTTTTGAAATTGAAGTTTCTAATTTAAATATCAACATACTAATTTGAGTTTAATTTGAATTTCTGTAATATAATTTCAAAATCTCCAAAAATAAAAGTTGTTCCATTTTAAAAGTTCTACAACTTTTATTAAGACACTTTCATCAGATTCATTATAGATTTTGAATTAGGGTTTTAGGTCAACTCTAGGGTTTAATTTGATTTCTATTTAATTTCTATTTTTGATTTTTGATTTATGACTTAATTACACAATCAATACTAGCTAAAATCAAATCACTCTAGGAGCCCTAAGCACAATCATATGTAGATGATTAATAATAAACATGATAACATGGCAATTTTAATTAAGCAACAATACCGGAGTTATTACAGCCTTCCCCCTAAAAGAAATCTCGCCCCGAGATTTGATATAGATATAGAAACAAACTCGAAACAAAGTAATGGAAAAGAAAATGTCACAAGTAATTATAGTTCGAAACTATCCATTAAACAGGGGAACATTTACATATTTCAAGGCGAGGAAGTTTACATCTACAGGGTAGCAAAGAACTCGGAGAAATTTTCTGCGAGGTAGTCTTCCGATTCCCAAGTGGCTTCTTCCTCGGAATGTGCACTCCATTGGACCTTGTACCACCTGGTTGTGTTCCTTCGCGTGACACGATCCTTTATATCCAAAACCCGAATTGGATATTCAATATAAGTCAAATCCGGCTCTAGCTCCACTCCTTCAACGTCGACAACTTGGTTGGGTACTTGCAAACATTTCTTGAGTTGCGACACATGGAATACATTGTGTACTGCTGAGAGATGATCGGGCAATTGCAGTTTGTAAGCCACCTTTCCATAATGTCCCAATACTTGGAATGGTCCGATGTAATGAGGGGCTAACTTCCCTTTGACCCCAAAGCGGCTGACACCTTTCATTGGTGATACCTTCAGGTAAACATAATCTCCCACTTTGAATGCCAAAGGTCGACGCCTTTTATTGGCATAACTTTTCTGTCGATACTGTGCTACCTTCAAATTCTCTTGGATCTGCCTAACCTTTTCTTCGGCTTCATTGACCAAGTCCACGCCATAAAACCATCTTTCCCCAGGTTCAGACCAATTCAATGGGGTACGGCACCTACGACCATAAACTGCCTCAAACGGAGCCATCTTGATACTCTCTTGATAGCTGTTGTTGTATGAAAATTCTGCCAATGCTAAACACTAGTCCCACTTGTCAGGGTAATTGAGTGCACAAGCCCTTAACATATCTTCCAGTACTTGATTGACTCTCTCTGTCTGTCCGTCAGTCTGTGGGTGATATGCAGTACTATGCAGAAGTTCTGTTCCCAACGACTTGTGGAAAGACTTCCAAAAGTTTGAGATAAACTGTGTACCTCTATTAGAAATGATAGTCTTAGGTACCCCATGAAGCTTCGTTACATTCTTGATGTATAGGTCGGCATAGGTAGAGGCAGGATAAAGAGTCTTGATCGGCATAAAATGAGCCTGTTTGGTGAGACGATCCACAATAACCCAGACGGAGTCAAAACCTCTTGTGGTCTTGGGTAAACCGGTGATGAAGTCCATACTAATATCTTCCCACTTCCAAGCAGGAACAGGCAATGGCTACAGCTCTCCTCTAGGCCTCATGTGAACAGCCTTCACTTCTTGACAAGTGTCACATCTCGCGACATACCGAGCAATCTCTATCTTCATCTTTGTCCACCAGAACTTTTGCCTCAAATCCTGATACATCTTGTTGCTGCCCGGATGGATAGAAAACCTTGTCATATGCGCTTCGTCAAGGATCTTTTGTCGCAACTCCGTCACCTTTGGAACTACCAGACGATCCTTGAACCACATGACACCATCATCATCAATCTTGAAGCAATCTGCCTTGCCAGCTTGAACCTTTTCCTTGATGTTCTTGATTCCTTTACTTTCCCGCTGAGCGGCAATAACCTCATCTCAGATGGGTGTTTCAATACTAATATTGGCCAGGCTGCCTTCTAGAACTATTTCTATTTCTAATTTTTCCAACTCATAGCACAAGGATAGATCATACGGCTTGACTGTCAAACAATTGCAGTGCACCTTCTGACTGAGTGCATCGGCGACCATATTCGCCTTGCCGGGATGATAATGCACTTCAATATCATAATCCTTGATTAACTCGAGCCATCTTCGCTGTCTCATGTTCAATTCTTCTTGAGTGAAAATGTATTTCAGGCTTTTGTAATCAGTGTATACATTGCAGGTACTATCCAGCAAATAGTGGCACCATATTTTCAAGGCATGCATCACAGCTACTAACTCTAGGTCATGAGTAGGGTAGTTCTCTTCATGTCACTTGAGCTGTCGTGAAGCATAAGCAATGACTCTACCTTCTTGCATCAAAACGCAACCGAGTCCGGTACCAGAAGCATCACAGTACATATCAAATGGCTTTTCAATGTCTGGTTGAGCTAGTACTGGTGCAGTGGTCAACAAATTTTTCAAAGTTTGAAATGCCTTCTCACATTCTGGTGACCAGATAAATTTGACTTGATTTTTTAACAGGTTGGTAATGGGCTTGGCTATTCTTGAGGAGTCCGGAATAAAACGACGGTAGTACCCCGCCATTCCCATAAAGCTGCGGACTTGATGTACTGTGGTTGGTGGCTTCCAATTCAAGATTTCTTCTACCTTGCTCGGGTCCACGGATACACCTTCAGCTGACAAAATATGACCGAGAAAAGGAACTTGATCCAACCAAAACTCACATTTGCTAAATTTGGCATATAGCTGGTGTTCTCTTAAGCGAGTTGGGACAACACGAAGGTGGTTGGCATGTTCATCAGGGGTTTTGGAATAAACCAGGATGTCATCGATGAACACGACTACAAACTTGTCAAGCTCGGGCATGAAGACAGAGTTCATAAGGTACATGAAATAGGCAGGTGCATTGGTTAGACCAAAAGACATGACCAGATACTCATAAAGGCCGTATCTGGTGGTGAATGCTGTTTTGGGGATATCCTCGGGACTGATCTTTATTTGGTGATAACCAGATCTAAGGTCAATTTTGGAAAAGACCTTGGCTCCAGCTAACTGGTCAAAGAGTAGGTCAATGCGAGGTAAAGGATATTTATTTATAATGGTTACCTCGTTGAGTGGGCGATAATCGACACAGAGTCTGAGTGACTTGTCCTTCTTCTTCACAAATATAGCAGGACAACCCCAAGGAGATGAACTAGGTCTGATGAAACCCTTATCAAGCAGATCTTGCAGTTGAACTTTAAGCTCAGCTAATTCCTTGGGAGGCATCCTATAGGCTCTACGGGATATAGGTGCAGTTCTCGGCTTTAACTCAATGGTGAACTCCACATCACGATCAGGTGGCAGACCAGGTAGATCATCAGGAAATACATCCGGAAATTCACAGACTACCGGAATATTATGGATTTCTTGGACTGAGGTGGCACACAGTCTTTGCACAAACTTCTCAACCATTCTCACGGGTAGTGGTAGATGGATAAGAAGCTGAGATTGACTACTAGGTATGCTGACTTTTATGGTCCTATTCAGCACATCAATCAGAGCCTTGTGCTGATATATCCAATTCATACCTAATATGACATCTATGTCCTGATCCTTGAGCACTATCATGGTGGTTGGGAATATATGCTCGCCCAACTCGATAGGTACTCGATGCACTACCTCCTTAGTATTTATACGCCCTCCGGGCGAATGTATAAGGAAGTTTTCCTTTATTTCCCCAATTGGAATCTCATGCTTGACAACAAATGTACGATTGATGAATGAATGTGATGCACCAGAATCAAAAAGTGTAATAGCAGGGTGACTGGCGATAGGAAACCTACCCATCATGACGGGCTCTCCTACAGGGATGTCATCCACATGAGTATAATAGACATGTCCTGCCTTCTTGACAATTTTGACCTTCTGAGCCTAGTGCTGGTGGCCACGGTGCTGATTCTGATGCTGCTGCTGCTGCTGTCTAGGACCTTTCTGGGAATTTTGATTGTATTTCTTGGGATATGGACAGTCACGAACCTAATGTCCCATCTTGCCACAGTTGTAGCAAGGATGATTGTAGATGGTCTGAGGTGTATTGATACGAACACCTGGGGCATTCGGCTAAGTGGTGTTCTATTGGTTTGAGGTATGAGAGGTAGCCGCGGTGCGTACCATGACTTGCTGCTGGGGGTAAGCTGGACAGTTGTGGTGAGTAGGATGATAGATGATCTTTTGGCGTTTTTGACCGCCAAAAAAGCCTGATTTCTTCTTCTTCTTCTTCTTCTCATCTTGATGCTTACGATCACTTTCTTCGTAAGCAATGGCGCTGTTTACAGCTTCGCGATATGAGCAGTTAAGGTTGTTAGATAAGCTGCGCTGGATCTTAAAGTTTAGGCCCCTGACAAAGCAATCTTTCTTATTTTGGTCAGTATTGGTGTGTTCAGGAGCATACTGTGCTAGATGGTTGAACTGGTTCACATATTGCATAACAGAAGATTCCTTCTGCTGCAGAGCTAAGAACTGATCCAGTTTCATCTTCATTACACCTGCAGGGATGTAATGTGCTCGGAAGGCTTCGCGGAACTCTGCCCAAGTTAGCTGATGTCCCTCGGCTGTGCAGCCAACAGGTTGGCATACCAAGCAATGGCCGGACCACGCAACTGCTGAGCCACGAATAGTGGCTTTTGGATTTCTGTGCAGCGAATCAAGCTGAACTTCTGCTCTATAGTACGGAGCCAGTCATCGGCCTCTAAGGGTTCATCGGCTTTTGTGAATACTGGGGGACGGGTTTCAGTGAAGTCCACATAGGTGGTTTCCTCATCTTCGCGGCGGCCTCGACGTCCGCCACGATTTTCTCGGTTTTGGGCCATAGCATTGGCTGCATTGGCAAGGGCTGCGATGGCATCGGCTAAGGTTGGAGGAACGGGCGGTGGGTAGGGAGCAGCTCCTTCATCGGAAGTACCGGCACCAATCGAGCGAGTGTTGACCATCTGTTTTTAAGACAACCACTAAGGACTCACATTGCATAATTAAAACATAGTAGCATTACAACTTAAAACATTAAATATAACAAAGTTCAACACACACGAATCATAACAAGTTCCACCCTAGACTACGGTTCTTGGCACTACAATTACAACACTCGGATGACAGAAGACTAAAGTCACTAATCCTAAGACTAGCCTAGTCGATGATGACAACCTCCTCCTCCTCGTCCTCCTCGATGACCACATCCTCCATTGGGTCGACTGCCTCAAAGTAACCGTCCTCCGTAGCCTCACTGTCACAATACTCCTCATCGGGTCCTATGACAACACCTTCCTCAGGCTCCTCCTCCCGTGGAACCAGAATCGGATTAAGCTGATCGTTCAGCCTATGCACCTCCTCGTGCAGCATACCATTGTTCCACTCAAGGTCCTCAACGTACCCCTCCAGCTCCTCAACCCGCTCATGGGCCATGCCCTCCTGCTCCAAAGCCTGATCCCTCTCCTGAGTCAGGCGGTCGATCTCCCGCCGTAGGTCCCTGTTGGTCCTGACATCCCGGTAGTGGTCAGCCCGGGCCACTTGGAAGTCCTCCCGCATGAGACTCATCTTCCTGTGCAGCTCCTTAATCTCCTTCTTCAACTCCTTACGGCTATGGCGGGGAGGGCGACTGCCAGACGCCTCCTCACCGTCGCGCGGTGCCAACTGGTGGCGCGGAACTCCACGGGGTCCAATCATCTTGCGTGCCGTCAACTTAGAACATGCCAGCTAGAAAGGTAAGTTTGAATTAGTGAGGATATAATAGGCTAGCAAGAATAGGTGTGATTGATCCTAACCCATATACCCACTTTTAAGGAGGAAGTTGTTAACATGTGTGATTATCATGATGCATGCACGTACTTACGAAATTTAAATCATGCAATATAAATCAACGCATAATAGTTTGAACATAGGGCTAATGTTAATAATGTTGTTCCACCTGCTACCATAACCATAATAAGATAAATTACAGAACAAGATAAGAACTACCGAGCAAGATAAGAATGTCAGCAGTTTAGACACAAAATAACAGTTTAAGTTTTTATGATCCAAAACATTTTGAAGTTTTCGAAAAGAACCCACAATGATTTAGCAATGGAATGCTCTGATACCAGCTGTAACAGAACCGCCTAAATCACGTTGCCCACAGGCACCTATCATCGCCACTAATGACCTGTGACAGCTGGGCCCGTGTTCTAGATGACCTAGGCGAGCTCTGACGGGCTACATAAGCACCCGTTATCTCCGACAGGATCCCATTGCGAAGCTATTACAGGATTACAACATTTCATAACAAAATACATCAGAGTAAAAGTGCGGAAGAGTAAATAGTACTTAATATTACAAACCAGTGTTCGAATAGAAATTAGGTGCAGTTATTACTGACCATAATTTAAAAGGGTAGCAGTAGCGGTAGAACGAACAGTACAACAGATAGATAAGTATTACACGAACCCTGCCCACGGGTTCAACCTTATTCTTCCTCACTCTCCTGGACGATAGTCACGCAGCACGAAGCCAAACAGACATCAGACTCCTGCTGACTACCTGCAACGGGGTCAATAAACCCTGAGTACATGGGGTACTCCGCAAGACTTACCCGACTAAGAGTGTAAAATTAAACTCAGGAATGCAGGCTGAGGGGAGTCAAAGTAAGGGTTTAGCAAGAGTTCAAGAGTTTTTGCGTAAAAGCATTACTAGTCCTAATTCAATATTTTAATTCCACAATGTTACTAATCATTACCATAGTTCAAGTACTTTCCAGTATCCATCATCATTCTTTCGATACTTCTTTATTCATTTCAAAACATCCTAGTTTCGAACCACTATTCGCTGAATGGTCGAAGGATCAAGTCTCCATAACCGAGGAGCAACGACGATTCGAATCGATTAATACCCAGCTGGGGATCCCTATCCACATTGCATATGTAGCACTTAAGCTTGCATATGCCAACCCCGCCTACCATGGCTTTTCATACCCCGGAACCAGTCCTGCGCCACCCGAGAGCACAGTACTCCTCTCGTCTCTAGGCACGACAGCCACGAGGGTACACGCTACTCTCGCCATCTCTCCACTCCCAATGCGTGGTTGTCAGTTCCAGGAGTAGACCCACCGGAGTCAGAGGCTTCCCGTAGTATGTGGCTAGCTGCAAAGTCTCAATCCAGCAGGCCTACAACGAACGGTCCCTAAACCTTTTCCGACGGCGACAATGCATTGGGACTCTAACCCAAATACCCCTGTCCCTTCGGTTTTCAAATCTTGTTTCCGTCGGTGACAATTGTTGGCACTCTAACCCAATGCCACGATCACCGAGCAGGAAAACCCTTCCTCGTTGATGACAACGAACTAGCTAGGAACACTGCCAACAAACAAGGACATAACCAGTCCCATAAAGTGATTCTTGTGCTTTAGATCATCACAGTTTAAAATAGCATTTTTGCAAAACTAACCATTAGGCATGACTAAGCATTTTTCAATACTTTTAATAAATCAGGTTCTCAAGTATGGTCAGGTATTCAAGGATGGTAATGCATCAATTGGTTGTCACCCAACTCATATTAACCTAATGCAATTAATTAACTCAAGTGATAAATATTTTTAAAACAACAAGGAGAGGGGCAAATGCACCGGGGCTTGCCTTGGATGGTGTAGAGTGTCGGATTCGGGTCGGTGCCACAAATATCAAAACCTTGCACAACTTCCTGAGCAGTCTCCTCAGATGCACCCTCAGACTTTACCTCCGGATTCTCGGTCACTACATGTTTGCAATGAATGAATGTATGAATGCGATGCGCATGAAATGACAGATGAAATTCAATAATAAATAAGGCACAAACATGATCAAGACCCTACCATAGGCTAGCCATGATTACTCTAATTCACAATGCCCTAGGTCATAAAAGTGATTGACCTAGAATCTCAAGCAATCCAAAAATCACACCAATCAATAAACATTTCATTCCCTATTCTTATTATTAATCATTTAAACCAATATATAATTTAATAAATATTAAATATTTCCATTTGATGCCAAACTTCACCAACAGTTAGCTCTGGTCCTAAAACAGTACCAATTAAATTTTCATGATTTTCGGGCTTACAGGGATTTTATTAAAAATCATCAAAGTTCCCTTTATCATTTAATGTGCTAATTTTTAGTTAATACAGAAAGCACTCAAATCCTACATTTCATATTTTTATTAAATTCTACACATCACATAGAGCATCCACAAATATTTTCATAATTTTTGGTGCAGTAGATTAATTCGCACAAAAAGATTAAAACACAATACTATTCATTTAAATTAAAAATGAAAGCTCGGGTAAATCATTTGGGAAAATGAAAAACGGCCATTCGGCCCATTTAAGCGACAGGCCCAGCACGGCCCGGCCGCGCCCGCGTGCGCACGCCCGCGCCTCCACCGAGCCGCTGACGGGGCGTCCCCACCCGTCAGCCTCTCTCTCGCTCTCCCTTCTTCCTCCCGGCTCCCGCGCGCATGCGAGCACGGCGGCTCGCCGCCGGCGACTCCTCCGGCGAGGGAAACACTGCCAAACGACGAGCACGACCCTAAGACACTACTCTAGGGACTCCAAAGGACTAGACATGACCGGGGACGAGCTCGTCGGGGACCATGGCGGCTCGGCGGCGGCGGCAGGCCACACGCCGGCGAGCTCAAGCCAGTAGCGACCAAGATTAAACGTGCTAAGCCTTCAGGGGCTCACCGTGGTTTGGTCTGGTGAGGTGGTTTGACCAGCGACGGCGCGGAGAGGCGAGAACGGTGAGGAAGGTGGACGGGGCGGCGCGAACTCCACGGCGAGGTCTTATTCCGAGGTACCTAAGGCCCCAAACACGGAACACGCAGGGGCATGAGTATCACGGCACCGTATGGAGCACAAAACGCTAGCCGAAACGGGGAGGGACTCACCGAGACGCGCTGGCCACGTCGAAGTCGCCCACGGCGGCGCTCGGCCGGAGCAGAGGAAGAAAAGCGAGCGTGCAGCGGACTCCGACCACAACCAACCGACCCAAATGGCTCAAGAGGTGCGCAATGGACCTAATCAGACTACTGCACGAGGGAGAGGATGGAGATGGACAGAGAGGCAGCAATTCGGCCGGTGACCAAAATGGGGTGGGAGAGGAAATCGGACGCGGCCGTCGCCTTTAAGCGGCCATGAGATCGGGGATAAGGCCGGGAAGGGTCCGGGGCCCTCAGGCGGTCGTGGCTCGACGGTGATAGGGCTATGTCTCGGCTGGACATCGCCGGCGTGCGGCGCGGCACACGCGCGTACCCGCGCCCACGCGGCTGGAACAGAGAGGGGGGGCCCGGTACTGTAGCTCAGTTAGGGTCAAAAGCTGTAGAATTTTAAATTCCTTCTAAACCGTGCAGCTACAGTAGGTGCTCCAAAAATAAAAGTTGTGCAAATTTTATTTAGAACATTTTTTCTTTTTACACCATGTTCAAATTCTGCACCAATTTGAATTTATACAAAAGGCAGTATAATTAGGTTTTGAATTTCAAACTGAATTTTTAAAATTACTTTTGATTTTTCTCAACAACTTGAAAAATAGTCAACATGAAAGTTGTTCCACTCAGTGAGCTTGACAACTTCTATTAAGGAAGTTTTGGATGATTCTCGATATTTTTGAAATTGAAGTTTCTAGTTTAAATATCAACATACTAATTTGAGTTTAATTTGAATTTCTATAATATAATTTCAAAATCTCCAAAAATAAAAGTTGTTCCATTTTTAAAGTTCTAGAACTTTTATTAAGACACTTTCAACAGATTTATTATAGATTTTGAATTAGAGTTTTAGTTCAACTTTAGGGTTTAATTTGATTTCTATTTAATTTCTATTTTTGATTTTTGATTTAGGACTTAATTACACAATCAATATTAGCTGAAATCAAATCACTCTAGCAGCTCTAAGCACAATCATATGTAGATGATTAATAATAAACATGATGACATGGCAATTTTAATTAAGCAATAATACCGGAGGTATTACAATCATGCTCAAGGCAATCAAGGGCAAGGCCCGAAGGTGCAACAAAACTTTGTCCGAGGCAGGGTAAATCATGTCACTGCTGAGGCCGCACAAGGAGCACCAAACCTGATGCTTGGTATGTTTCCAGTCAACTCATATCCTGCTTCAGTGTTATTGGATTCTGGTGCATCACATTCCTTTATATCCTATTCATTTGTGAAGAAGCATGATATACCTTTGAATGCAATGAAACACTCCATGATAGTTAGATCACCAGGAGCAGAAATAAAAGCCACCCTTAGATGTCCATTAGTGAGCATCATTCTAAGGGTGGCAGAATTTATATCTAATCTTGTGGTCATGAATTCATCTAGTATTGACGTAATTTTGGGCATGGATTGGATGACTCAAATGAGGGCAGTGATAAACTGTGAAAGTAAGTTAGTACAACTGGTAACACCATCAGGAGAACCAATTGAGGTTGAAGTCTCTATGTCTGCCAAACAGTATTATACAGTCAATAAATTGGAGGGATTACCCAAAAGAGGAAATGTGGGAGGTAAGGAAGTACTCTTTGGATCACACATTTCTTTTGGAGATTGGTTAAGAAGGAATGATCCTTACCCGTCCTTATCTTCCGCATCTCGAGGACGAGATTCATTTTAAGGGGGGTAGATTTGTAACACCCTAAAAATTCATTTGTTATTTAGGAATTAAATTGAGCATTTATGTAATTTTTCTTTGCATTCAAACCTAGAACAAATAATAATTTTTGAATAAATAAAATGAAATATAAGGTTTAGAAAAATGTTGGTTGCATTCATGCTGCAAGCTTATATTATTTTTGAAAATATAAGCTTTTCTTTTTACCTCTCTTCCTCACCATTCCTTCCTAGCCCAATACAGCCCACCCTTCCACTCTCGGCCTTGGGCCATAGCCAGCCCGAGCCGGCCCCTTTCCTCCCCTGGGCGCGTGCACAGCCAGCCCGGCTGGGCCACGGCTTGCTCAGTGGCCCAAGTCGGCAACTTCTCTCCTCCGCGCGTGGGCCGTAGCCCGGCTAGCCCAGGTGGGCAAGCCCACTCTTTCCCTCCCTGCGCTCACTCTCTCCCTTTCTCACTGGGCACCTGGCCCCGTGAGTCAGCCGCACAGCGGGCCACGTCGCTCTCCTCTCTTCTCCCTGCTCGTGGGACCCACCCGTCAGTTGCCTGCTCCCTTCTTCTTCGTCAAGCCGGAGCACCCGACCGTGCCTTTACACACTCGCCTTCACTGCGTGCTTGATGACCGAATGAAAGGGGGCCATCGAGAGGGTCTTCACGACCCGGCCTTGACTCCCTGGGGAGTAACCGCCCCGCTCCTACGGCCCCAGTCCACCTATAAAGCCCGCTACAGGCCCCTCGCCCTCTCCCTTTCGCTCTTCGCTATCGAAAACAACACTGCCACATCCAATTTCATCGTCTGAAGCTTCAACCGTCGTCTACAAGGTGTCCCGAGGCTCCGCAGTGTCCCACTGCGACCACCGCCGCCGTCGTCGATTTCCCGTTTCGGTGCGCCGGCCACCGTCAAGATCGTGCCCTGGAGTTTCTCAGTATTCCACTGCAACTGTTGGTGCCATCAATTTCACCGATTGATCTCATCTTACCCCGAATTTTGCTCATCGACGGGGCTTTCTCCTTTCCAATCCGCCGCCGCACGCCATCGGGATCCTCGGAGCATTTTCGATCATCGCGAACCCCTTCATCGTCCTCGTGGTATAGCACTCATCATCCCCGTACCCTCTATTCTCCGTTTCTTGCACTAGGGCACCCCAATCGGGAGCTCCAGTGGCCACCGCCCATGGCGCCGCCGCGGGGGTCACCCTCTCGGCACGAGTGCCGCACACACCGATGGCCCTATCAGTTCTGTAAGCTCACGCACATCACTTTGGTAAAGATGTTTTCGGTTTTGGTGAATCCGAGCGCCGGATTGGCGTTTTCCGACGAGCTTGGCTCACCGGCGGTAATGGCGCCGCCGCTGTCGCACTGTGCATGGCCGTGGGGGAAAGCCTCCCTTCACTCAGAGCCGTCCATTCTAATCTGATCGACCGATATTAAAACTTACCGGTTCCGCTCACTGGACCAGCCATGGACTTGGTCCACACCACGAGTCGTCTCGGGTTCACAGCACAGTGGTGAAACCGCACCAATCCACACACGCCACGTGGCACCTAGTCAGCGCCAACGGGCAGTCAGCCAATCCGGCTGTGTCACTTTTGTAGATTTGTCCCTTTGTTTCCCCAAAATCAACCCGTAGTCCGTCGGTATTCAAAATAGTTTAGTTTTCAGTCCTGTTTCTCACGTTTTAGACCTTGTACTTTTGAAAAATAGTACGCATCATCCAGGGCTACGCTGATTTTCATTTTTATTTGTTTTAATTCAAAAAATTAGTTTTGTTAATTACAGAAATGCTATTCAAACTTGTTTTAACCATAACTTTCTCATTTTAAGTCCGTTTTGAGTGATTTTCACGCTCACGTGTTCGTAGAAATGTGTAGAATAGTTTTATAAACATTTTAACTTCTGTTTCTATTGTTTGGTGTATTGTTCTAATATAAATATATTGTTTGCATGATTGGTGATGTGATATGCGTTTAGAAGGTGATTAAGTTGAGTTTGCTGAGGATCAAGGTGCTGATCAGTATTACCAGGGAAATAACCCTGTGGAAGGCAAGTGTTAGAAAGGCTGCTTGTACCTATTAACAATTAATCATCCATATTGCATGTGTTAATTTGATGAAACCTAGGGACTTACCTAGTTCATTCTTGTACCACATATCCTTGTTCCCCATGGGTTGGTATGCATGATTGGATAATTGCTACCGTGCAAAACCCAGATTAATTATTTAACTTGACTATTGATGTATGCAATATGATAAAATGATGCTTTTTAGTAACAAGGTATTAGGGGCTTAATCCTGAAGCGGCCACCCAGGAGGTTTCATACAACCCCGAGGACTAAATGGCTCTGGTCTTAATCATATAACTAGTGCGTCTCTAGCTTGTTAGTGGTTATTGAAAGGTGCAAGAGGGGGTGCCTCATGGGGTCATGGATATTCCTGCCTCGTGTATTGTGCTGCGACCACTTTGCACATGTTTTGGTTTTTGAGGAGGATACGTCTGTGCACACTTGCCATTGAAACCTCGCGGCCACTAACTTGTTAGGGTTGTTGGCACTTCTTAGCATCAGCAGAAAAGTCCACAAGCGCACGGAAGTACCGTCATAGCACTTCACCAAGAAGTATTCATGGTATCGTATTTTCCAAAAGGAACGGCTTATGTTAGAGATCTCTTAGCTAGTTGGCCCTAGAAAAGATACGAGGGTAACTTGGGTGGAGAGGATACACCTAGTCAGGGAACACTAAGTGAAGGTGACTTTCCCACTACTTGCCTGCTTTGGGCCCACTAACGCACCTGGTCTGCCAAGCGATACCAGTATCAGCGCTATTCCGCGATCGAACGTGGGGGGATGCTGGTACGAGTGGACAGGGCTATCACGACCTGCCACCTACCCCTCTGCCCATGGGCGCACGCAACAAACGAAGGTAGACTCCAACTTAGAAACCACGTCTACGAAGGCGACTACTACTCTAGCGATGGCCACGAACTTTCCTCTTTATCAGGAGTCCTCTTCCTAGAGCACTCATCCCAAGGACAAGCAACGATCCCACAAACAAGTAGCTTTATAAAAGTAACTCACTTAATGGATCAAAAACTAGAATGTATCACAAACCTCTTACTTCAAGCAGCAAGATGGTAGTAGAGGTACAAGTTGGATGTGAGAGCTGACAGGTCCGGCACTTCGTCCACCCGAGGGTAGAACTGCTTCGACCCCGCCTTCACTTCTCAAACTTCTATCTCTCTCTCAAACCCTATACTAGCCTAGCTAGAAGCTAAACTAATGGAAAAAATTGTTGCACTCCCTTCTTCTTCTCTATTGTATCAAGTTATGTTGATGGAGGGAGTGGGGGCATCATTTTATAGCTTCATAGGGCGGTTCTGGCGTAGCTAAGTTTGGAAGGAGGTGAAACCATCTTTGGGATACAGCCTAGAGCACCACCTCCTAAGACTGGGCCCAGGAGGCCCCACAAGGGGGCGGTCGCACCCGGGGACGGTTGGTCCCCTGGCTAGACCCGCTGGCCACCGCCTTCGGGTGGTCGGTTGCTCCCTGGGCCTGGACCTCCCCAACGGTTACGGATGGATCCAGTTTAGTTCTTAGGTGGGCTTTCTCGTTTTTGCGCCTTTTCTAAATATGCTTTTCGGTAGTGCGCTTTTTTGTGAATTTTATGTATTTCCACGTGTCAGACCTGCAAGTTACATATACGACAAAACTCGTGGAAAGCTTAGATAAAAGCCGTACCTTCTATTTATTTTTAGTATTAAAATGATGATAGAATTTAGTTACTAACGACCGCCAACAACTCCCCCACACTTGTCCTTTGCTCGTCCTCGAGTAAAGTGCTAAGGACCAAAAAGGGTTCATTTTTCTTATTCAAAAAGATCTGTATACTGGTTATACCAACCTTCACCTGGATTTATGAACTTCAAGGTGTCTACCAGATCATCTTAGGTAATTGAAAAATGGAATAGCCCGGATTCAAATCCTCTTATTTAGTCCTTGCATAGAAACTTGGGTTTTTGCAAGGTTGTGAAAACATAAAAATAGCTCATGTTCCTTGAATGATTCTCTCAAATCGCTCATGTATGTGAGTGGTTCCTCACCAAGGCATGAAAAGGTAATACCTTCACATGGTCATTCTACCTCTAAAAAGGCTTATCTGGAGTTTTAGGTAGGAATGAAAATGATGAGGCACACTTACCCTGCATATGTTGTTGAGTCAAACCCCAGACCATACTGGAGGGAGTGCGTCATACTCCTAGATCAGAATGTGCATATGTGTGGAGAATCTAAAGGTAGAAACCTAATTCTAAATCTTTTTTGATACTCTATGCATCATGATTCTCTTTTTTTGAGAAAGACAAGATATGGGCCATAGGATTTACATTATTATTTTTTCTGAACGGGTATTTGGAATCTTCTTTCCCGTTTATTTTCTGATGCCCCTTGGCATAGTCTCTCCCTTTTTTTGGCATAGTCCCATATCTTTTATTGGCAAATGACATATTTTTAGATATCATGATGGATGAGTAAAGTTTTGCATCAAAAATGCGTGTTTCTTAGGATGAAAACAACACTTTTATTTGGTGGAGAAAACTGCACAACTCCTAGTGTAAGAGTTGGCATATTTTTGGTGGATGGATGCATGTTTTGCGCAACTCTCGGGGTGAGAATTGTCTTTTGGTGGGTGCATGTGAATTCTGATCTTGGGAGCATAAAACATCTCTCAACAGCAGTCACAAAATTTGATCAAACTCAACACAAAGTAAGTGGCATATGTGGAAGGTTTCATCATAAAGAATCACATATGGCCTTGGTAGGTATTTGTTAATCATTCAAGGAGTATGCTATTAAATTTTTTGTAAAATAAATCCCAAGTACTTTGCAAGAATGAGTAAGCATCATGTCATCCTACTATATCTCACCCGTCAATTACTTAGATAAAAAGGGGTCCCTAAATAGTGTTCATAAATCTATAGGAATATTAGCAGGGAATAAAAAGTATGCAAACATTTTGAACATAGGAAGACATGTTTTGATGGAATATGAATGAGTCATCATTTTAAATTTTATTTTAAAAACTTTTTAGTGAGAGAGAGGAGAAATTTGCACAAACCGAATTCTGATTTTTTTCTTTTGTGCAGTTTAAATTGGAGAGTGCTCCCCCACACTTTTTTTCTTTCCTGTCATGATTAGTCACAATATATAGAGAAAACAAGTGTGCAATATATATAAAGATGAAAGACTTCTATTCCATTGATAAATCGAATAGGCACATTACATGATTGGAAAATAAAAGATCGTGAAGGGGAAAATGTGTGCCTAATTATTTGTGTAGCAAGAGCGTTCTAAAGATATTTAGAGAACGTGCCCAACTCCTGCTGCCTTAGCGATCCTGCACAGCTGCTCTCCATAGCCACGGCGCATGTCATCTAATTCATCCCTAAGACCTTTTACGCTGAGATGAGCCTCGGCTATGCGAGTTTGTGCCTTATCAACATTCAGGCGCGTGCTTTTGATGCTAGCACTGAGCGAAGCGATGGTTGGCCACTTAGGAAGCTTCTCATCCTCACTATCGCTAAAGAAACCCTTAGGCTGCCCCCTAATTATTTTCCTTACAAACTTGCGCTTGGCGCCAGAAGGTTCAGCAGAGGGTGCCGGATTGCTAGAGGGAGCTTCACCCTTGCGAAAGAGACCCTTGGCGTACCCTCCATCAGGTTTGCGTACTCCCCTAATGGTATAAGAGCGACTATCCTTAGCGGGAGACGACAGGGAAGGTAAACTGGAAGTAGAGGGCATCATGGCAGCACGTATGCTAAGCCCACTACTACTAGGAGTCCTCCTCTTGAGGCCTAAAGCGCCGGTAGTTGGTCGAGCAGCAGTACTCTTCTTCTTGGCACCGCCTTCGGGTGCACGGGAGCGTGCCGTGGACTTCAAGCTTGATATGTTGCTGAAGTTATCGCTAGGGGGTGGTAGAAAGGCTAGTGGCTTCTCTACTATGGCACGAGCTTCATCTCTCATAAAGGAATTCTCTTGATAGGGTGCTATGTCTAGGTTGGCTATGGAACCAGGAGCTTGGATCAGTGAAAGGGCATAGCTAGACATGGTCAAGACTTGTACGTGAGAAGGCTTAGCAACCTTTGCAAGAAGGAGAGGAAAATGGTTTGGTGTGAAGAGAGGAGAGGCCTTTGTGACGATTATATAGGTTCTACCGAGGTCTTTGTTGAGGAAACAAACTGATCGTAACCATGGACGCGATGCTGGAGCGATCAGAGGGAGGTACGAAAAAGATTGGCTCTGATTGAGCTAGCTAGGGGTGCGGCCGGTCCCGGGGGTGGTCGGTCTCCTAGGTCCACTTGCCAGTCTCCGTCTTTTGCCCACGTGTCTTGCTGATTGAGTAGATCTCTATCCCGGTTACGATCAAGTTTGAGACGTTGACTGTCTACCTTATGGATGTTTCCGTCATTGTCTTCTATCGTGATTGCTCCATGTGATGATACGTTGATGACAGTATAAGGTCTGTCCCATTTACTTCTGAGCGTACCTTGCCCGAACAATTTGACTCTTAAATTGAAGAGCAGAACTTTATTGCCTAATTTGAATTCTTTGTGCTGGATTCTTCGATCATGCCATCTCTTTGTTCTTTCTTTGTAGAGTTGGCACTATGATAGGCTTTTTCTCGCCATTCTTCCAGTTCTGCGACTTGTTTCTGCCTATGTTTACCAGCTATCTTGAGATCCATATTCCAGGTTTTTATTGCCCAGTGAGCTCTATGTTCAAGCTCAACAGGCAAATGGCAACTTTTTCCATAGACCAGCTGATATGGTGACATCCCGATGGGGGTCTTGTAAGCTGTCCTGTATCCCAGAGTGCATCATCTTTCCATCCCTTCCCCATCTCGTTCACCGTTTTCTGAAGGATGTTTTTGATTTGTTTGTTTGAAGTTTCGGCTTGTCCACTGGTTTGGGGACGATAAGGAGTAGCTACGTTGTGCTTGGCTCCCAGCTCTCAGAGGAATGCTCTGAAGGTCTTGTCTATGAAGTGTGAGCCCCTGTCGCTTATCACCATCCTTGGTGTACCAAAGCGAGGGAAGATCACTTCATGAAACATCTTTCTTGCATGTTTTGCATCTGCTGCTCGGCAGGGTAGGGCTTCGACCCATTTTGATACGTAGTCGACTGCCACTAGGATGTACTCAGTCTCCCGACTTCTGGAATGGTCCCATGAAGTCAATGCCCCAGACATCAAAGACTTCAATTTGGAGGTTGAAATGAAGGGGCATGGCATTGCGGGAGCTGATGTTGCCTTGCAGCTGACATTGTCGACACCTTCGGATGAATTCTTTGGTGTCGTTATACATTGTTGGCCAATAGAATCCGCATTGCCAAATTTTGGCTTGTGTGCGGAAAACTCCATAATGGCCCTCGTATGGGGCTGCATGACACCTTTCAATGATTTGTGCACCCTCGGCAGTAGGCACGCATCTTCTCAACAATCCATCGGGACAAACCCGGTACAGGTAGGGTTCATCCCATAAGTGGCGTCGGCTTTCGTATTCTAGCTTTTTTCTGGATTCGCCCGGGGGTACGTACCCTAAAACCATGTAATTCACAATGTTTGCATAGCACAGGTTTGTGTCGGTGACCATGAGGAGCATGTCGTCGCGTAAGAAGTCATTGATCTCTTGTTCCTGCATGTTAGTAATTTGCATACGCGAAACATGGTCGGCAACAGTATTTTCTACTCCCTTATTATCTTTTATTTCAATATCAAATTCTTGTAATAACAAGATCCAGCGGATCAAACGAGGTTTAGCATCTTTCTTGGTGAGTAGATATTTTAAAGCGGCATGATCAGTATAAATAATTATCTTTGCTCCCACCAAATAAGATCTAAATTTATCGATAGCAAAAACTACTGCGAGGAGCTCCTTCTCGGTTGTGGCATAGTTAAGCTGAGGTCCTGTTAGAGTCTTGCTAGTGTAAGCGATCGCGTGATGCTTCTTATCTTTGGTTTGGCCAAGGACCGCACCAATAGCATAGTCACTAGCATCACACATGATTTCGAAGGGTAGTGCCCAATCTGGAGGTTGGATGATGGGCGCCGAGATGAGTGCTTTCTTGATGGTTTCAAATGCTTTCAAACACTCATCTGTGAACTCAAAAGGTATGTCTTTTACTAACAGGTTAGTCAAGGGTCTAGCGATCTTTGAAAAATCCTTGATGAAACGCCTTTAGAACCCAGCATGGCCTAGAAAGCTACAGATCCCTTTGATATTCACAGGGGGAGGTAGTTGCTCAATAACTTCTATCTTTGCTTTATCTACCTCTATCCCCCTTTCGGACACTAAATGTCCGAGGACAATGCCTTCGCGGACCATGAAGTGGCACTTTTCCTAGTTAAGTACTAGGTCCTTTTCTTGGCATCTTTGCAAAACTTTGTCCAAATTCTCGAGGCAATGATCAAAAGTTTTTCAATAGACTAAAAAATCATCCATGAAAACTTCCATGATCTCCTCAATCATTTCTGAGAAGATGGACATCATGCAGCGCTGGAACGAAGCGGGTGCATTACATAGCCCAAACGACATTCTTCTATACGCATACGTTCCATACGGACATGTAAAGGTTGTTTTGCTTTGATCGTCAGGATGGATGGGAATTTGGTTATAACCAGCATACACATCAAGGAAGCAAAAGAAAGAATGTTTCGCCAATCGCTCCAACATCTCATCAATGAAGGGCCATGGGAAGTGATCCTTTCGTGTTGCCGCATTGAGTTTTCTGTAGTCAATGCACATCCTCCATCATGTGATGGTACGTTGTGGGATGAGCTCGTTCTTAGCGTTCTCAACTACCGTCATTCCTCCTTTCTTGGGAACCACTTGGACGGGGCTAGCCCAGTCACTGTGTGGTACGGATAAATGATCCCGGCGTGAAGAAGTTTAAGGACTTCCTTCTTCACAACTTCCCACATCGCACTATTGAGCCTACGCTGCAGTTCACGTGATGGTGTGCTCGTAGGGTCAATAGGGATACGATGGGTACAGAGAGTTGGGCTAATCCCCTTGAGATCTTGCAAGGAATACCCAAAGACCGATCTATGTTTTTCTAAAATGGCAATAAGTCTAGCCGTCTCCTCATTTGAAAGCTTATCACTAATGATGACGGGAGTGTTTTTGTTGGCATTTAGAAAGACATAACGTAGTCCTTTAGGCAGGGTTTTTAGTTCAACGGGAGATGGAGTCGGCACTTCCTCTGTAGGAAGGTCAAAGGTTTCTCCTACGTCATCCTCTTCTTCTACGAAGAAGTTGGCATCTTTTTCTAAGGACGACTCAGGAGGTTCAAAAGGTGAAACCGACATAACCTCCTCGGGCAGGATAGGACAAGGGAGAGGGTCTGCCATCGAGTTTTTAGCTCGGTAAAAAGGTATGGAATAATTATTCCTCCCTAGCTTAACATTCAATTCCCCTATTCTTGTTGTATTAGAGAGAAATTTCTCCAAGGGATGCCCGATTAGCATGCTAAAGTCTATGTCGTCAAAGATGTGAAAATCTAAAGTTAAGACAACGTCATCGTGCTGAATTTTGACGTTGTGAACCAACCCTTGTCCTAGCTGACAAGTACGCGAGCTATTTCTCATGGACAAGGTTGTAGGAGCAAAATGCTTATCATTCAGATCAGCGCATGCAAAGGTCGTGGACATCAGATTTGCTCCTACCGTGGGGTTGTACAATATCTCCACCCAATCATCCTGGATTTTGCAATGGATGGTTCGTGAAGGGGAGCAAATCTGAATTACTTCAGATGAAGACTCCCTTTCGTTTGTCCATTCGTCACTCATGATAGCTGTCAACTCCCTAATGGACTCTTTTAAAGAATTGAGGAAAGGTATTGGAGTGACCGGGGCATGGGTGCTTCTTTTGTACGCATACTTCGAGACATTCCCATAATCACCGAAGAATTCATCGTCAAAGTATGGAAGATCTGAAGGTTGGAGACCTTCCTTCGGACCTTCTGGTTCGGGTGAGGGTGTCTCTATAGGTAATGTTGGTTCGGCCTCGGCCGAAGAGACTTCCTCGTGACACAGCTCTGGCTCTACTCGGAGGGGTTCTAACGGAGGAGTGTTCTCTAGAATGCGATCTAAAAGTGCCTCTCCTTCGGCTGTAGTTTTGTGTGTGAACGACCCCCCTGCGGCTATGTTAAGTTGTCGGGCAGATTCCTTGCTAAGCCCTAACCAAAAATGCTGCAAGAGCACATGGTTGGGAATAGACAAGTCTGGGCCAAATTTTGTTAAAATCATAAATCTTTCCCAAGCTGCACCTATGGATTCCTTCTCATGTTGTTGGAAATTGAGAATCTCTTGACGTAGGGCAGCGATTCGGGATATAGGGAAGAATGGTACACAGAACTTGTTTCGCAATTCTTCCTAATCACCAGCTACCTTCCCTACGTTGAGGGCGTACCTTTGTTTCGCTCTCTCATTAAGAGAGAAGGGAAACAATTTTCACCGCATTGTTTCATGTGACATGCCAGCAATGGTTAGGCATGCATAGAGCTGCTCAAACTCCCTTAGGTGGTGATATGGGTTTTCGTAATCTAATCCTGAGAAGGTTTGTTCCTGAACCATAGCTATAAAAGCTGGGCAGAGTTCGTAACTTGAAGCTGTGATTGGCTTCATGGATTGTGGAGGTTCAACGAACTCGCCCTTAGGAGCAGAAAGTTTGGAGATGGTGGGCTGCTCCATTGGATCAAAAGAGGTCAAAGAAGAGAAAGGTAAAAACAAAGGATACACGGGCCACTAGGTTCGGAGACTAGAAACGACAACCGTTCCCCGGCAACAGCGCCAGAAATGCTTGTTGGCACTTCTTTGCATCAGCAGAAAAGTCCGCAAGCGCACGGAAGTACCGTCGTAGCACTTCACCCAGAAGTATTCAGAGTATCGTATTTTCGCAAAGGAATAGCTTATGTTAGAGATCTCTTAGCTAGTTAGCCCTATAAAAGATAGGAGGGTAACTTGGGTAGAGAGGATACACCTAGTCAGGGAACACTAAGTGAAGATGACTTTCCCACTACTTACCTACTTCGGGCCCACTGACGTACCTGGTCTGCCAAGCGATACCAGTATCAGCGCTATTCCGCGGCCGAATGTGGGGGGATGCTGGTACGAGTGGACAGGGCTGTCACCAACTGCCACCTACCCCTCTACCCGTGGGCGCACGCAACAAACGAAGGTAGACTCCAACTTAGACACGACGTCTACGAAGGCGACTACTACTCTAGCGATGGCCACGAACTTCCGTCTTTATCAGGAGTCCTCTTACTAGAGCACTCGTCCCAAGGACAAGCGACGATCCCATAAACAAGTAGCTTTATAAAAGTAACTCACTTAATGGATCAAAAACTAGAATGTATCACAAACCTCTTACTTCAAGCAGCAAACTGGTTGTAGAGGTACAAGTTGGATGTGAGAGCCGACAGGTCCGGCACTTCATCCACCCGAGGGTAGAACTGCTTCGACCCCGCCTTCACTTCTCAAAAATCTATCTCTCTCTCAAACCCTATACTAGCCTAGCTAGAAGCTAAACTAATGGAAAAAATTGTGGCACTCCCTTCTTCTTCTCTGTTGTATCAAGTTATGTTGGTGGAGGGAGTGGGGGCATCATTTTATAGCTTCATAGGGCGGTTCCGGCGCAGCTAAGTTTGGAAGGAGGTGAAACCGCTTTTGGGATATCGCCTAGAGCACCGCCTCCGAAGACTGGGCCCGGGAGGCCCCACGAGCGGGGCGGCCGCACCCGGGGGCGGTCGGTCCCCTGGCTGAGCCCGCTGGCCACCAACTTCGGGTGGTCGGTTGCTCCCTGGGCCTAGACCTCCCCCACGGTTACGGATGGATCCAGTTTAGTTCTTAGGCGGGCTTTCTCGTTTTTGCGCCTTTTCTGAATATGCTTTCTGGTAGTGTGCTTTATGGTGAATTTTATGTATTTCCACGTGTCAGACCTGCAAGTTACATATACGACAAAACTCATGGAAAGGTTAGATAAAAGCCCTACCTTCTATTTATTTTTAGTATTAAAATGATGATATAATTTAGTTATTAAGGACCGCCAACAAGGGTGCCTAGTGAAAGATTTCATAGTGAAACCCTGCCATTCTTCCAGAGAGGAGATCTAATGGGGTTCACGACCCCTGGCATATGGGAATCACGACTCGGCGGGTAAAGTTGTACAAATTCTGAAGAATTCTCTCATCTGATATATCAACCGTGCTCACGAACACGAGCGGCCTGGATCCTTCATGATTAATGTTTCTGGGTTACCTTGAAGAATGGTTGTGATAAAAATGTTGATTCAAATATAATTTTTCCAAATAGGAAGGGTTATTCATTAAAAGTAGAATTATGATAAGTAAAACTTGATCAACTTAAAATTGCGAACCACTATCAAACCGAGTCAGACCTTTTGAGCCACATGAACACATTGTTATACTTGCTAAGCATGGTGCGCTTACACTTGTTGTAAATTCAATGAAAATCCCAGATGGGTAATAGATGACGGATATGAGGAGTTCTCCGAAGATGCCCAAGACTTCTAGTTGATGTTCACCAGTTAGAGTCCCTGTGGCTGCACGGGCTAGTTTCCGCTATTGTAATAATTTGCGGTTGAGCAAAGACTACCATAATGTAATGAACTATTCGATGTAATAAAGTACTTTACTTTGATATTATGCAATTTGGTATTACATGTGTGTTTTGGACATCCTGGGCACACATATAGTTAGCGCTTGGTATTCTTTGGAAAACCGGGAGTGATAGGAAGGCACATTAAACTTAGGAAATATTGATAACATATATACATAATGGATAAGATTGTGTTACCGATTGATCTCTAACTCAAACAGGCACACCCTTTTTTTTATCATTTGCTTATCTTATGCATGGTGATGAAAGAAGAAGGTTGTAGAGGTGAGGGACAATTTCAAGTCACTCTCAAGAATACCCATCGCTGCTCAAGCTAGTCCATCAGAGGAGCCAGCTCTAACATTGGAAGAAGAATATTTAGGAGAAGATTTAACTCCTGGGTTTGAAGACATGGCTGAGAAGACACTGCGCGAGTTCTCTGCCCCAACAACAGAAAACATCCAGACTGGACCAGCCGTCAACACTGGAGAAAATGGATTCGAGCTCAAACCTGCTCTTATCACCATGGTCCAATCCAGTCAATTTTGTGGAAAAGCTTATGAAGATGCAAGTGCACACTTACAACACTTTCTAGAGATCTGCAGCACCTTCATGATCAGAGGAGTACCAAGAGATGCTATTTTACTCCGTCTTTTCGCATTTTCACTTTTGGGGAAAGCTAAGCAATGGTTCTACGCCAACAAAGAAAAGAACACTACATGGGACCGATGCTTAACAGCTTTTCTGGCAAAGTTCTTTCCTACAGGCAAGATGAATGCTCTGCGTGGGAAAATTTCAAGCTTTCAACAGCAACATGATGAATCATTCACTGAAGCATGGGAAAGATTTCAAGATTATATTGAAGATTGTCTTCATCATGGGATAGAGGATTGGCTATTGATGCAGACCTTCTAGCACGGGCTTATCTCTAGCACCCGTGAGTCTATAGATGCTGCAGCAGGAGGAGCTTTCCTGCCACTTAAGCTTCTAGAAGCTAAAGCACTTGGTGAGAAGATGGCCTCAAATCCAAGCTGTAATGAAGAATGTAGTCAACCTTACAAGAGAGGAGGACGCATTCATCATCTTAAGGAAACTGACACGGTCACTGCCAAGCTAGACCTCATCATGAAGAAGCTCGATATAGAGAAGAAGGAAGGCATGCATATTAATGATTCCCGCATGACCTGTTAAGAATGTGGACATTACGAGCATTCAGCTGTCAACTGCCGTACATTACAAGAGGATGTGAACTTCATCAACAATAACACCTACTATCGTCCTCAGCAAGGTCAAGGATGGAACCAACCAAATCAAGGATGGAATCAGCAACCTCGACAAGGTAACTACCAAGGTAACAACCAAGTTAATAATTACAATCTTCCACCTTTAAGAGATTTAGTTGCTGGTCAATCTAAATTGTTAGATCAAATGTCTAGAAAGGTAGCCTCTAATGATAAAGCTTTAGAAAATATTAATACTAGAATGGATACCTTTGCTTCTGCTATAAAGAATTAGCACAGCTTTAATAAAATGTTATAATCACAATTAGCTCAGCTAGCTGCTGCTGTTCCTCTATTTCAAAAAGGTAAGATTTTGAGCTAGCCGGAAGATTTAGAAACTGCTAACCTTGTTGATATTCACAATGCAACCCAATACCATATTGAGCCCGCAAATATACAGTGGATTGATCAGTCACTACCTGAGAAGATGGGAGACCCTGGAAGACCTGTCATTCCAATCTCTATAGGATGTCACAGTTTTCCAGAGGCTATCTGCGATTTCGGCGCAAGTGTCAACATAATGCCCAAGGTAATTTATGAGAAAATATTAGGTGATCCTTTGTTGTACACAGATATGCGTTTGCAGCTTGCAGATCAGTCCATTTGCTACCCCGAGGGAGTGCTAGAAGAAGGTGTCATCAAAGTGGGGCAATCATATGTTCCAGTTGACTTCGCGATTATGGAGACAGGAGGAGATGAGAAGGCACCCATTATTTTGGGGCGACCATTTTTGTGCACAACTAAAGCCATCATCTATGCGGAGCATGCGAAGATTTTCCTATCCATCAAGGACAAAAAAGAAAGATTCTCGTTCAAGAACCACATCTTGAAGACTCCTGTAGTCCCGAAGCAATTTCATCAACAAGAAGAGCAACAACAACCAGCACCCAAGAAGAAGAACAATAGAAGATGAAGGAAGAACAAGCCCCAGCATGTACTTGAAGAAACTGCTCAACTAATCACTGCTCTCAACAGAAAATGATCATATGCTCCCCCAACCATTTCCAACAAAGAAAGGTGACCCAGGTGTACCAATCATTGAATGCACAATCAGAGACACCACTTTTGCCGACACCATCTACGACACTGGATCGGGCGTCAACGTAATGTCCAAACAGGTATATAATGATTTATTTAATGATTTACCTCTATACCCAGCATATATTCAGTTGCAGATGGCAGACCAATCACTAAGATTCCCTAAAGGCGTGGTTAAGGATGTTATGGTAAGAATTGAAGATAAATATATACCCGTAGATTTTCTAGTCCTTTACATGCAGGGAGACGATGAATCACCTATTCTTTTGGGAAGACCGTTCCTCTACACCGCCATTGCTATTATCTACATCGGGTCTAGACAGATCCACTTCAACCTGCCCACAGGAAAGGTACGCTGTCAATTTAGAACACTTGTTAACCGTGAGCAGAACAGAAAGCAACGCAACAGGAAAAGATGCCAAGCCCGCCGTCAGGCTACCTAGCCTCACTGTAGATGGGAGGAATTCCCTGGCAAGATTGTGAAGTATGAAGACTGCCACAAGGAGCAAGAGGAAGCGATATAAGCACCACGCTGGAGTGAGTGGGAAGCGGAAGCTGAAAGGATGGATCAGATTGCTAAGGCAGAGAAGGAAGAGATTCACGCGCAATTAGAAGAATGGATGAAGAGAGATGAAGAATAAAAAGAAGCACACCTGATGGAGTGTAACAAGGAAGAGCTGGAGCTAGAAAAGAGAGAAGCAGAAGAGAACAGAAATGAGATGGAAGGAGGAAGAAGAAGCACCTACTACACCACCGTAAAATTGGGAATTGACTGAGGTAACCTCAGATGATGAACCTGCTGAGTAAGTACTCTCCTCTATCTATGTCCTGTCGGTAGACTTTAAATTCTGTACCCTAGCCATAAGGTTAGAATGGTAGTTATCTAATTAAATTAGCATTTATTAGTAATTTTGCTCTAACGCATTTATTAGTACAATCACTTTTGCACATTAAATATAAAACAACAAAAATATTTATTGCTTTATTTACTACATCATAAAAACTAAAGTTCCATGTGAATGCACTTATGGTAAACCCTGTAGGAATATTTACTATGGTGGCATAAAAATAAAAACAAATAAAAATAATATATACATATAGATAAATGGTAGTAGCATCTGTATTTACTTTTATTGCATTATAAAAATCCTAAGCCCCATGAGAATAAATATTCTCCGTGGTGGCATAAAAAAAATTTATATAGCATGCATACATATTTGATTGTTGCATAAGAAAATTAGAAAACCCAAAAAGAGAATCATGTTGGAATCCTGCTAGAATCTGTCAATTAAAATCAACCCAGAGAATAATCAATTGCTCATTGGCTGACAGCTAACCCCTTGTTAAATTCAAGCCTCGAGTTTTGGTTTTCTTCTTGGAGTATAATTATGCATGAACAATATTATGAATAATGAGAGAATCTGTCAGTGGCACCCACCAGACTACAACTGGTTAGCTCACTCTGAAGATCATTCCACACCAAGTATTGTAAACATCTAGCTTGGGCAGGAGCATCCCCTAGTTATCAGGTAATTATACCTAGGAAATTATTGAGTCTGTTTTATATAGTCATAAAATACCAAAAATATATGAGCACATGAAGGTTCACCATAGTATCATAGGAAAATTCTAAAAAATATGTGGGCACATGAAGGTCCACAAATTATAGAGTCCTTTTTGAGTCCAATCAAAAATAATTAAAACCAAATAAACACTTAGCTATATATTAGAATATGTTCAGAGTCAATCTAGGCTAGGATCAATTAAAATTGATGAACACTAAAATTTTACCATGGAGATGATGAAAAGTTGCTCTGTTGTCATTCCTTTCAAGTACCTAGTTTTCAACCTTAAATTCTCCTGAGTTTTGAATATTGCTGTTTTAACTTGAAAATTTACTCTGGACCTGAAACTTATGGAGGCATATGTTTGAGCTAAGTCTAGGTGATTGATTTATATGATTCATGAAGGTCGAGCTGCTATTTATCTTATTCCTAGCATTACTAAGTTCTGAAGATTCATTTTGAAAACTTAAAAATCTACATGATGAGCTCTTGTATGACAAGGTGTGAATTCCTACCAAAGCCATATATGATACATTTAGATAGGAAACCTTTGCACATTTATGCTACTTGCTTTGCATTGAGTTTAGTCAACCTTTGTTGTATACCTCATGAGAGTCTTGTCATGCTTTTGAAACCAAGATCACTTACACACTCCAGCCACATATGCATTATTCCTACCCTGGGAGTAATAGCAACCATTTCCACTTCCATCTATGTTCATCATAAAAATGTTTTTCTCCTACACTGGGAGTAAACACCCAAAAATATACCCTATAGGACAGCCCCTATTTAATTGCTCTAAGTCCTTATCATTATCTCTCCAATTGTTCATTTTCAAAGGATACATGTGGTTATGCAAAAGTATGAAAAGAAAAGGGAGTAAAAGATGGACAATTGTGCCAGTAATTAAAACAATGGGTACTAGATGCCCGCCTCCCTAATGAAAAAAGAGAGAGAAAAAGAAAAGAAGAAAAAGAGAATAAAGATAGCCCATGTTTTCATGCGAGTCCTAAAGAGAGATTCATTTTCAAAAGAGCATAAGTAGAATTTGGATTAGCCACTAAATACCACATAAACACCTATCCACCATATTTCATACACATGCACATCTTGGTTTGATTGTATGCCTTGATTCTCTGTGGATCCATAGTTTGACTTTACAACATATGAATTGCAAGTATGCTCATCCTTGTTATTGCCATTCCTATAAGCTCCACTATATATCCTTAGTTGTAGGAAGGCATAACATCATTAAATGCCCTAAGTGAGATCCGTAAATACCACATATATTGAGGGACTTGAGGGTGTCATACAAATAAGCTCTAAGTTTTATTTCGAAAACTTATAAAAACTCCAGAATATTGGTACTGTGAAGATTTGCTACATAGTGCTTGACTTGATTGTTCTATCTTTCAATTGCTCAAGACTTATGTGAAAGCTATAAAGCTCCATAGTTAAAGGTAAAATGGGAAAGTTTGAAGGTTAGAGCAGTTATTGTCTAATCCGGAGGAGAATCTCTGTTTGAAAGCATGTGTACTTGGAAAATATGAAAGCATTGTAGCAACACCTGATCCAATTAAATTAGTAATTAGGCTTAGTTGTTTGCCAAGGGACTGGCAAAAGGTAAGCTTGGGGGAGTTGTTGACGGTGGATAACGTCAACTTTTATTAAAACTTTAGACACCAAAGGATATATGAATACACATTAGTCTAGAGTTTTAACTGACAATTTCCATGAGTTTTGCATACTCTGTATTTTCCAGGGGTTATTCCAGAAAAGTGTAAAAGAGGGATTAAAGTGCTTAAACATCACGAAACTTATCCGCGAAGGCAACGTTCTTATCAGGACAAGGGAAGGATCTAGAAGGCACCCGAAGCACGGGGGCCCCGAACCCTTCCAGGTGGGGCCAGCCGGCGCTAGGGTGGGGCCGGCCGCCGCCCCCCTGGCTAGGGTTTGGCCTCGTCTTTTGGAGTGTTCTTCCACCGCCTTTGAGGAGTCATCTCGGCTCTTGGTTAAGTCGGTTTGATCCTACGGCACACGTGCAACCCACCGGGCTATAAATAAAGGGGCAGACCCCCTCCCGGGAGGCATCCCATCAATCATCCAAGGCATCAAGTCTTTGGTCAAGCCATCAAGAGCCTCCTAGTTCATCAAGAGCTTTCTAGTTCATAGTTCTAGCCTAGTTAGATTAAAAGTAGAGGAGTTCTAGTTCTTCGGCGGAATCTGGAGCCCCAGCGTCTATTTGGAGCGCGGAGTTCGGCATAGTTCTAGATTTTTCTCTATTATTGTATTCTTCATTATGATTAGGGAAACATTGTTCTTAATAGTTCATATGTTCTTGATTACAATAGTATTTGTCTACTTTGATTTATATGAATTCAATAAGATCAAACCAACTATACTAGACATATAATCAAAGTAGACAAATACTATTGTAATCAAGAACATATGAACTATTAAGAACAATGTTTCCCTAATCATAATGAAGAATACAATAATAGAGAAAGAACCAGAACTATACCGAACTCTGCGCTCCAGACGGATGCCGGGGCTCCAGATCCCGCCGAAGAACTAGATCTCCTCTACTCTCTAATCTAACTAGGCTAGAACTATGAACTAGAAGGTTCTTGATGAACTAGTAAGCTCTTGATGGCTTGAAGACTTGTTGACTTTGATGAATGATTGATTGATGCCTCCAGGGGGGTCTGCCTCTTCATTTATAGCCCGGTAGGATGAACGTGCGCCGTAGGATCAAACCGACTTAAACATAGGGCCGAGATGACTCCTAAGTGGCGGTGGAAGAAGACTCCAGAAGGCGGGGCTGAACCCTAGCCGGGGGCGCCGGTCGGCCCCACCCTGGCAGGGCGCGGGCCCCGGTCACTTCGGGTGTGTTCCAGAGGCTTCTAGTGTTCCGATGATGATGTTTCCGTCGCGGTTACGTTTCGTGATAATTATGCACTTTAATCCCTCTTTTATGCTTTTCTGGAATAACCCCTGGAAAATACAGCAAAAGTCATGGAAATTGTCAGTTAAAACCCTAGACTAGTATGTTTTCATGTATCTTTTTGTGTCTAAAGTTCTAATAAAAGTTGACGTTATCGACCGTCAACAATTACTATGACTAGAAAGTGCTCTGATGTTTATCTATTAATTATGATGCTTGATCATGATTATCACCTTTATTTATCTTTATTATCTTGTGACCTCTACCTGTTATGAGTAGAGTAAATGACATCGATATCACCGCTTATCCATTGTATATAGTTGCTATCAATATAATAGATTAAAGTTTATCCAGTCCTTCCCAGTGGTATAAATATAAATCGACAACCTGGTAGAACTCTAGGTAAAATTCTACAATGGTATAATTATCTGTCCGCTTGCAGAATTGACCCTAGTTTATATTTATATATTTCTGTCTAGTCACATTGAATAGTATATGAACCCTTTATTTATTCTTAGCATATATAATTAGGGATGACAACCTAGTTCATGCATAAGAATGTTGGTAATAGATAAGTGACTAGTTGCTAATGACCAGTTAATTAATTAACATACATCTCTAATCTTGTCCCTAGTAGTAAAAGTTATTTAGTTATATTTGGTGACGTTAGTAGATGTCAACAGTTTACAAATATAAATTATATTAACCCAAAACGGAGTTTCATAGTGGAGTAGCAGTATACAAGTATACCCTTGCCCAAGGGTTATATCATGTACATATCTTCATCAATACCCAGTCCGTCAACCGGCACGGTCCCACGCAGAACTGTACACTCAGCTTACCTGCAATAGGGGTTAAGAAACCCTGAGTACTGGGGTACTCTGCAAGACTTACCTGACTAAAAATTGGGGAGAAGACTCAGGAATGCAGGCTGAGGGGAATCAAGGTAAGGCTTTAGGAAGAGTCAAAGTATTTTACAGAAAAGCAATACTAATCCTGAATCTTATTTTTAGTATTTTTAATTCAATATTATTCATAATCCATACCCATTGAAGCATCTAGGCCCTAGTGGTTTCGGTGATTAATGACAACAAGGTGGTTATTATGACTAACGTGTGTTTTACAAGATGACCTAGAGGTTAGGTCATAATAACATGTAGGTTCAAGCCCCTAGCGATGGAAATCGATTCGGTTTTCAAAGGACGGAAGACAAGATGGAGATAGGCTAGTTCTAAGTGCCGTTTGGTGTTGGGAGGCACTTAGAGTAGTTTAGGTCTTGTTTTTGACTTTGGCCGTACTATTAAGGGGGGTTTCAATGGGTAGCTTGAGCTAGACTTGGCTAGGAGATGGTAGTGCGGTGCATACTTGTCAAACCTAGGTCTACTTAGTGCAGAGAGGTCTAGTGAACTATTTGGAACAAACTTTGTTTTGTTAAGTTGTTGATTCGGTGAAGTTTTGGGCCAAAGGGTTGCACCGGACGCTGCACCAGACATGGGCCAGAGCGTCCGGTGCAGTCTCAGAGAGCAGCGGATGTTAGTCTGGAACCATCGGACGTGCAGTGGTTACTGTGCGGGCGTCCGGTGCTATACCCTGGGTTAGGGCTTAGCACCGGACAACCACCAGACGCTGCACTGGGTGTCCACGCAGAGAGGTTCCAGAGAGGGATTTTGAGCACCGGACGCGTCCAGTGAAGCCCCACCGGACACTGCCAGCGTCCAGTGCATTCAAAATTCAGCTGGTACAGTAGCCGTTGGAGGGGGCACCGGACAACCACCGGACGCGTCCGGTGTGAACTAAAGAGCGTCTGGTGCACCTGAAAACAGAGGGCTTTGTGCCTAACGGCCATGGGCTTGTGTGGGAGGTATTTATACTCCTTGTGCTCATCCATGGGAGGTCTCTTGCCACTTCAAAGAGCTGAACACACCTTGAGACCTTGCGAGATTGCAAGAGCCCTAGGGAGGTTGAGTGAATTGCGAATTCGAGTGAGCTTCTTCCCTAGAGTTGATCAAGAGTGACTTGTGTGCATCCATCCATCTCTTTGGCCTTGTTTGGGTCAAGTGAGAGTTCGAGCTTGTTGCTCTTGGTGATTGGCATCACCTAGACGGCTTGGTGGCGATCGGAGGCTTGGTGATCGCTTGGAGATCTTGTGGAGGGCCCAAGCCACGCTTGTGAGCGGTTGTGGGCAATCCACCATGCTAGAGAGGCAAAGGATCAGCCCGTAGAGAGAGAACTTGGTCCTTGCGAGGATCAAGGGGGAGCTACACCCTTGCGTGGGTGCTCCAACGAGGACTAGTGGGAAGTGCCGACTCTCCAATACTTCGGGAAAAATTGGCTTTGTCTTTCTATCTCGTTTACTTTCCCGTATTTACTTTGAGCACTTTACATTCCTAAAGTAGAATTGCATGTTTAAGACTTGGCTCTAGGTTGCTTAACTTGTTTTAGGTTTAGAATCAAACACAAGCACTTGTGGGGTGAGATTGGGCAAAATAGCGATAGGTTGAATTGTTTTGCGAAAAATTATTAGTTGCCCAATTCACCTTCCTCTTGGGCATCCTCGATTCTTTCAATTGGTATCGGAGCCTTGTGCTCACTAATTTGGCTTAACCGCCAAGAAAAGGATGTCCGGGGGTCACGACGGTCCCCCTCCCGTCTTTGACGGTAACGATTTTTCCTTATTGGAAAATTCGTATGGAAGCTTACCTTGAAGCGGTGGACCAAGGTTACCCCACTACCAAGGCCGGCGCTACCCTCACACCCATTGAGGAAGAACACGAGAAGTGGAATGCTAAGGCTCGAAACGTCATCTTTAGAGGCCTTAGCAAAGAGGTGTTTAACCATGTGAGGAACCACAAAAATGCCCATGTACTATGGTCGGATATTTGTGCGCTCCATGAGGGAACAAAGAATGAGCGTGAGGAACGATATTATCTTATCATAGATAAGCTGAATTCTTTTAAAATGCTTCCTAATGAAAATGTTAATGATATGTATTCTCGATTGAATATCATTGTAGAAGAAGTCAATGGCCTTGGGCTCACTCAAATCACTCTGGCCGAAGTTGCAAGGAGGATCCTCAATGCTCTCCCTATTGACAAGTATGGTCATATTGCGACCGTGCTTCATCAAGGGAATCTCTCAAATGCAACTCGGACTCAAATCTTGGGAAAAGCCAATGCTCATGAGATATATATGAAGATCACTCCCCAAGATTGCTCATCATCAAAGAAAGAAGAGAAGGACTTAGCTCTCAAGGCCGACAATAAAGGCAAATCTCAAGTCAAGTACTCTTCTCATGATTCAACAAGTGATAGTGATGATGATGATGTGGAGATTGCTCTCATGGTGAGGAAGACCACCAAGATGCTCAAGAAGCTCAACAACAAGGGGATCAAGTTTTATTCCAACAAGAAGAAATTCTTCACAAGTAGCAAAAGAAATCCCATCTCTGAGATGGATTGCTACAATTGTGGAGAGCTTGGGCATCTTGCTCATCAATGCCCAAAGCCCAAGAAAGACAAGTTCAAGAACAAGAACAAGGGCAAAAGGCAAGACTCAAGCGATGAGACTGATGATGAGAAGAAGAAGGCCAAGCCATTCCAGAAGAAATAATTCAAGAAGAAGCAATTTCACAAGAATAAGAAGAATGGCAAGGCTTATATTGTTGGTGATTGGCTCACCGACATTGAATCTTCTAGTGGCTCTTCCGATGAAGAAAGTGATGATGAAAAAGAGAAGGTGGCCGCTCTTGTTATTGGGACTTCACTTCCTCCACCGCCATCACCGCCCTCATCTCCAATACACCTTTGCCTCATGGCTAAGGAAAAGAAGGTACCAAGTGATGATGAGAGTAGTGATAGTGACAATGAGTATGATTCACCTACTTATGACTAACTTGCTAGCTTCCTAAATGATTACACGAAAGTGATAAGAAAGCTAACAAGTAAAAATAAAAAGCTTAGAGTTGAAAATCAAAATGTGTCATCCAAACTCAAGGAGCTCAAATCCAACATAAAGGAGCTCAAAGAAAAACATGATAAACTTGAGAGGATGCACATTGAGCTCACCACTAGTTA
The DNA here is from genome assembly GCA_038502445.1 of Eremochloa ophiuroides. Classification (NCBI taxonomy): domain Eukaryota; kingdom Viridiplantae; phylum Streptophyta; class Magnoliopsida; order Poales; family Poaceae; genus Eremochloa; species Eremochloa ophiuroides. Next base: position 39,059,343 of record JAHLJS010000004.1, read on the forward strand.
CAACAAGCTAAAAGAGGACTACATTCAAGTTAAAGTGAATCATGACAATCTTGCTATGGCTTATGACTTGCTCTCAAATGAAACAAATGATGCTCCTAACCTTGTTGTTAAGTGTGATATACCTACATCATGTGATGACTTGATTGATGAGATCAGTGAGCAAGTTGCTAGTAGCAAAGGCAAGGAAGCGGGGGTGGCCGATTGCCATGATGACTATGTGAAGCTCAAGATTGAGAATGAAAATTCGAAGAAAGCGCTAGAGAAGCAATCAACCACCAACACCATTGTCATTGAGATGGTGCAAGAAGATGATGAGATTGAGGTGCTTAGAGAAGAGAACAAGATCCTCAAGAGTGAGAAGTGCCAACTTGCATGTCTATTGGAAGAGAACAAGAAGTTAAAGCAAGAGAAGAGTCATATCACCGTTGGCTTGCAAAGGTTCACAAGAGGCCAATATCTTCAAAGTGAACTCCTCATGAACACCATGATGAAGTTTGATAGAAATGGGATTGGCTACATGGGTGAGAAGGTCCAAAACATTAGAGCCCAAAATAGACTCAACAAAGCAAAGAACAAGCCCAAGCCCAAGCCGAAGAGATGCTTTGAGTGTGGTCAAGAAGGACACTTTGCTCAAGAGTGCGAGACACCACCACCACAACATTTGCCCAATCATGCTAGTCCCTTTACATTTGATTCTTACTACATGCTTAGAAAAGATTCTAAGGGCAAAGTCAAAGTGATATTCCTAGGTCCCCCAACAAAAATAGGCCTAGGCAATTGTGGGTGGCAAAAGCTTTGGTTGAGAAAGTCCGGAACCCTTCTCAAGTATGGGTTCCTAAACATCAAGCCTGATTTGTTAGTGTGTAGTTAAACTACAAGACTGGTGCCTCTCATTGGGTAATTGATAGTGGATGCACTCAACATATGACCGGTGATGCTCGTATGTTCACCTCACTAGAAGAGAATGTAGAAGACCAAGGAAAGATAACATTTGGTGACAATTCCAAGAGCAAAGTGCGAGGGCTTGGCAAAGTGGCTATATCAAATTATCATTCTATCTCAAATGTGCTTCTAGTTGCTTCTTTGAGCTTCAACTTGCTATCCGTTGGTCAATTTTGTGATCTTGGCTTCCAATGCCTATTTACAAGTGAAGAAGTGGTTGTTTCCAAGAAAGATGACAATGAAGTGATATTCAAGGGCTTTTGGTACAATCATCCCTATCTAGTGGACTTCAACTCGGAAGATGCTAATTTGAAGACTTGTCTATTCACCAAGAAATCTCTTGGGTGGCTTTGGCATAGAAGGCTTGCACATGTTGGGATGAGTACACTCAAGAAGCTATTGAAGAAGGAGATGGTAAGAGAATTGAAAGATGTTGTATTTGAAAAGGACAAGTTGTGTAGTGCTTGTCAAGCCTGCAAGTAAGTGGCAAATACACATCCATCCAAGGCATTTGTATCAACCTCAAGACTATTAGAGCTACTTCACATGGATTTATTTGGGCCAACAACTTATGAAAGTATTGGTGGCAAGCTCTATTGCTTAGTGATTGTTGATGATTTCTCAAGATACACTTGGGTGTTCTTTCTTCATGACAAGACCGAAGTTGCCGCATCTTTCAAGAAGTTTGCCAAGAGAGTACAAAATGAATTTGAAGTGAATATCAAGAAGATTAGATGTGACAATGGGAAAGAATTTGACAACACAAACATTGAAGTATATTATGGTGAAGTTGGGATCAAGCATGAAGTGTCATCCACCTATACACCTCAACAAAATAGAGTTGTTGAAAGGAAGAACCGGACATTGATCAGCCTTGCAAGGACAATGCTTGATGAGTACAACACACCGGAGAGGTTCTGGGCGGAGGCAATCAACACCACATGCTATGCATCCAACCGCCTATTCCCTCACCGGTTACTAAAGAAGACCCCCTATAAGCTACTCATTGGCAAGAAGCCAGATGTCTCCTACTTCCGGGTGTTTGGTTACAAATGCTATATCTATAAGAAGCGGCAATACCTAGGGAAGTTTCAAAGATGTTGTGATATTGGTTTTCTTGTTGGTTACTCATTGAAGTCCAAAGCATATAGAGTATTCAACAATGCCACAGGCCTTGTTGAAGAAACATATGATGTAGAGTTCGATTAATCTAATGGCTCTCAAGGAGAGCATGAGAATCTTGATGATGTAGGTGATGAACCCTTGAGGAAGGCTATGAAAAACATGCCAACCGGAGACATCAAGCCTAAAGATGATGAAGATGATGGTGATGATGTGCAAGTAATCAATCGACCATCTTCATCAAATGTGCCTCAAGATGATGAAGATAAAGATAGGGTGGATCCACATGAAGACACCCACATCACACAAGAAGAAATTGAGGCACAAGCACAAGATGTTGATGCTCCACAACCTCCTCCTCAAGTGATTGATAGAAGATCTACTCCTCTCTTACAAGCTCATCCTCAAGATGTCATATTAGGGAGTCCTTCAAGGGGTAATGACTAGTTCACAAAGGCATGCTCAATTCATTGAACATCACTCTTTTGTCTCTTGCATTGAGCCTACTAGCATAAAAGAAGCTCTTCAAGATCCAGATTGGGTGAATGCCATGCATGAAGAACTCAACAACTTCACCCGCAACCAAGTTTGGACAATTGAAGAGAAGCCAAAAGGAGCAAGAGTCATAGGCACCAAGTGGGTGTTCCGCAACAAGCAAGATGAAAAGGGCAACATTGTGAGAAACAAGGCAAGGCTCGTGGCAAAAGGGTTCTCCCAAGTTGAAGGCTTAGATTTTGGGGAGACTTTTGCCCCAGTTGGAAGATTGGAAGCCATCCGTATCATACTTGCATATGCATCTAATCACAACCTAAAACTCTTTCAAATGGATGTGAAAAGTGCATTTTTAAATGGCTTCATAAATGAACTTGTCTATGTTTCGCAACCACCGGGTTTTGAAGACCCTAGATATCCAAACTATGTCTATAGGTTGTCCAAGGCGCTATATGGCTTGAAGCAAGCCCCACGGGCTTGGTATGAGCGCCTTCACGACTTCCTCCTCAACAAGGGCTTGAAAATCGGCTTGGTTGATACCACACTATTCACCAAGAAACATAAAGGGCACATCTTCATTTGTCAAGTTTATGTTGATGATATTATCTTTGGTTTGACTAATAAAGATTTTTGCAAGGAATTTGGTGATATGATGTCCAAGGAGTTTGAGATGTCCATGATCGGTGAACTCACATTCTTCCTCGGCTTTCAAGTCAAGCAATTGAGGGAAGGGACGTTCGTGTCGCATGAGAAGTACACGAAGGACCTCCTCAAGCGCTTCAAGATGGAAGAATGTAAGACCATCAAGACCCCCATGCCTACCAACGGACATCTCGACCTTGATGAGGGAGATAAATCGGTTGACCAAACTCTCTATCGTTCTATGATCAGTAGTTTGTTGTACTTGACCGCATCTAGGCCCGACATCATGTTTAGTGTGTGTATGTGTGCGTGCTTTCAAGCTAACCCTAAGGAACCTCACTTAGTTGTGGTGAAAAGAATCCTTAGGTACCTAAAGCACACCCCAAGCATTGGCCTTTGGTATCTCAAAGGAGCTAACTTTACTCTTGTCGGCTATTCCGATTTGGATTATGCCGTTTGCAAGATTGACCGGAAAAGCACATCCGGAGGGTGTCATTTGCTTGGAAGATCACTAGTTTCTTGGTCCTCCAAGAAACAAAATAGTGTTGTCTTATCAACAACCGAAGCGAAATACATTGTCGTGGGTGCTTGTTGTGCACAAATTCTTTACATGAAACAAACTTGATTATGGAATTAACTTAAAAAGGGTGCCTTTGTATTATGACAACGAGAGTGCAGTAAACTTGCTAATAACCTGGTTCAACACTCCCGCACTAAGCACATTGACATCCGCCATCACTTCCTTAGAGATCACGTTGCTAAAGGTGCTATTTCCTTTGAGGGAATGAGAACAGATGATAACTTGGCGGATATCTTCACAAAACCATTGGATGGGGCACGGTTTTGCACACTAAGGAATGAACTCAATTGCCTTGATCTAAACAACTTCACGAAGAGATGATCTTGTGTTGTCTTGTGCATTGCATTGTAACATAAAAACATGTCTAACTTTAATTTGCACATAGGGCTTGTTGTTGGTATAAATTAACTGCACTATACTTAAATAAGATTGTATTCAGATTATCCGCAAGCGCACAGATATAATACCGCTGTCACATTTCACCCGGAGGTTTTAAATATTGTATCCACAAGGAACAGTAGGTGATAATGACTAAGATGATGAACTTAACCCTACAATTAGGCTAGATAATATCAAGAAAGAGGAAATAGCTAACGATTATCTAGTTCCAACAACCGGTAAGCTTTGAATAATATTGTTCTAACTGGGCAGTGAAATGAATAAGAGTGAAAATCAGAGTTCCCTCCTACCAAAAACTTATACACCTATCGATCCTATCAACGGGAAGTGGACTACAGAGGACTCAACGCAGCTATCACCTACGCGATCTACCACTATTTGGACAATCAGGGGACATTCACAAGTAAACCTAGCCTAGGCACCACGCCTACACTACGAAATACTACTTCAATCAAGTAATGACCAAGATCAAAGCACTCAATATGAGTTGCAAGCTTAAGAACGAATAAGAACAAATGCTTACTTGAATTAGAAGTTGAATACAAAAGTACCTCAGAACGCAGCTCCGGACGAGGAAGTTGAATCCAGAAGAATATAGCCATGAAAAAGCACCGATAGGCCGGAACTCCTCCAGAATCTCTACTCTCCTACTCTATCTCTCTAATCTCTAAACAAGACTAGATCTAGATGAACTAGTCTCTCCTAACTGCTACAACTAGATAAACTAGAACTAGATGAAATAGAACTAGATCAACTAGAGGGACCCTAACCCTAATTTATGTAGAGAATATGAAGCACCGGGGTGTAGAATGCCTTCTAGAGGGGGCCTAGGACGTCCTTATATAGGCTGAGGTGGAGTAGGGGGCAAGGAACCGCCACGTCATCGATCCGCGTCTCATGTTACGTGCATCATCGGATCAAACCGACTTTAGATCGACGGAGAGATGCTTTACTTGGGTGCCAAGGAAGTGTGGGAGGAACATTCCAGAAGGCGGGGCCCAAACTCAGCAGGGGGCGCTGGCCGGCCCCACCCTAGGGCCGGCCGGCCCCACTTTGTGGGATCCAGGGTCCCGATTGCTCGGGTGTCTTCTAGATCCTTCCAGGGTCTTCGTGATGATGTTTCCTTAGCGGTTAAGTTTCGTGTCTGTTATGCTCTTAACCCGTCTTTTACGCTTTTCTAGAATAGCCCCTAGAAAATACAGAACATGCAAAACTCATGGAAATTGTCAGTTAAAACCCTAGACTAGTGTGTATTCATGTGCCCTTTCATTTCTAAAGTTCTAATAAAAGTTGACGTTATCCACCGTCAACAACACCCTCAAGCTTACCTGTTTGCCAGTCCCTTGGCAAACAAACTAAGCCTAATTGCTAATAAATTTGGATCAGGAGTTGCTACAATGCTTTATGCCTTCCAAGTACACATGCTTTCAAATAGAAATTCTCCTCCAGATTAGACAAAACTGCTCTAACTTTCAAACTTACCCATTGTACCTTTTAACTATGGAGGTTCTCAGCTTTTGCATAAGTCTTGAGCAATCAAAAGATAGAACAATCAAGTCAAGCACTATATCTCAAATTCTTCACAGTACCAATAATCCGATGTTTTGCAAGTTTTCGAAATAAAACTCAGAGCTTAATTGTACGACACCCTCAAGTCTCTTAGTATATGTGGTATTTATGGATCTCACTGAGGCATTAATGATGTTATGCCTTCCTACAACTAAGGATTATAGTGGAGCTTATAGGAGTGGCAATAACAAAGATTAGCATACTTGCAATTCATATATTGTAAAGTCAAACAATGGATCCACAGAGAGTCAAGTCATACAATCAAACCAATATGTGCATGTGTATGGAATATGGTGGATAGGTGTATATAAGGTGGCTAATCCTAATTCTACTTTTGCTCTTTAAAAATAGATCTCTCTCTTGGAACTTAGAACTTTCGCGGGAAAACATGGGCTATCTTTATTTTCTTTTTCTTTTTTCTTTCTCTCTCTTTTTTCTTTTTTTCATAGGGAGGCGGGCATCTAAGTACCCATTGTTTTAATTGTTGGGTCACTTGTCCATCTTTTACTCTCTTTTCTCTTTTTTTCTTTTTTTTCAATACTTTTGCATAGCCTCATGCATCCTTTGAATATAAATAATTGGAGAGATAATGATAAGAACTTAGAGCAATTAAACAGGGGCTGTCCTATAGGGTATATTTTTGGGTGTTTACTCCTAGTGTAGGAGAAAAACATTTTTAAGGTGGATCTGGTTGGAAGTGGAAAATGATTGCGCTTACTCCCAGAGTAGGAGTAATGTATATGTGGGTGGAGTGTGTAAGTGATCTTTATTTTAAAAGCATGACAAGACTCTCATAAGATATACAACAAAGGTTGACTAAACTCAATGCAAAGTAAGCAGCATAAATGTGCAAAGGTTTTCTTATCTCTAAATGTATCATATATGGCTTTGGTAGGAATTTACACTTTGTCATACAAGAGCTCATTATGTAAGATTTTAAATTTAAAATAAATCTCTAGGACTTAGTATTGCTAGGAATAAGATAAATAGCAGCTCAACCTTCATGTATCATATCAATCAATCACCTAGACCTAGCTCAAGCATATGCCTCCACAAGTTTCAGGTTCAGAGTAAATTCTTAAGCCAAAACAGTAGTATCCAAAACTCGGGAGAGTTTAAGGTTGAAAACTAGACACTTGAAAGGAATTATGGCAGAACAACTATTCATCATCTCCAAGATAAAATTTTAATGTTCTGCAGTTTTTATTTGACTCTAACCTAGCCTGACTATAGACGCACTCTAAGACCACTCTAATATATAGCTAAGTATTTATTTGGTTTTCAAATTTTATCTTACTAGCTAACTCACACGAAAAAGCGATATGGTACAATAATAATAAGGTGAGAAACTTATACTTAGCTAGATTTTAAATGGAGGGTGTCCTCCCCCAAGCTTGACATTTGACAGGGTCTTTGATGTTGCAAATTGAGTGATCCTTCTGGGAGTAGGTGTATCGGCAATGTAAGGGCGTCAGGTTTACTAGCTCTTTGATCTTGTATTTTCCTGTGAAACTCAATTGCCAACAAAAATACCAAATCTCATGGAGAGGGGTTAGGTTTAGTACCACTCCATGGTAAGTGATTGATTTTATATTTCCAGCAGAAGTTTAAGCTTCTTTACCCAATTAGGAAACTTCTCTAAGAGTATGGACCCTCATGTGCCCACATATTTTTAGTTTTTTCTAAAAAGTGTGGACCTTCATGTGCCCACATATTTTTGGTATTTTTAGATATTCTTATGATACTATTGTGAACCTTCATGTGCTCACATATTTTTGGTATTTTATGACTTTATAAAATAGATGTTGACGGTGGATAACGTCAACTTTATTAGAACTTTAGACATGAAAGGACACATGAATACACACTAGTCTTGGGTTTTAACTGACAATTTTCACGAGTTTTGCATGTTCTGTATTTTCCGGGGGCTATTCCAGAAAAGCATAAAAGAGGGGTTAAAGAGCATAAAAGACACCAAAATTAACCGCCAAGGAAACATTATCACAAAGACCCTGGAACGATCTAGAACACACCCGAGCAACCGGGGCCCCGGATCCCACAAAATGAGGCCGGCCAGCCCTAGGGTGGGGCCGGTCGGCGCCCCCTACTGGATTGCAGGCCCCGCCTTCTGGAATCTTCCTCCCACGCTTCCTTGGCACCCAAGTAACACATCCCTACGTTGATCTAAGGTCGGTTTGATCCGACGATGCACGTAACATGAGACGCGGATCGATGACGTGGCGGTTCCTTGCCCCCTACTCCACCTCGGCCCATATAAGGACGCCCCAGGCCCCCTCCAGAAGGCATTCTACACCCCAGTATTTCATATTCTCTACATAAATTAGGGTTAGAGTCCCTCTAGTTGATCTAGTTCTAGTTCATCTAGTTGTAGCAGTTAGGAGAGACTAGTTCATCTAGATCTAGTCTTGTTTAGAGATTAGAGAGATGGAGTAGGAGAGTAGAGATTCTGCAGGAGTTTCGGCCTGTCGGTGCTTCTTCGTGGCAGTATTCTTCTGGATTCAGCTTCCTCGCCCGGAGCTGCGTTCGGAGGTACTTTTGTATTCAACTTCTAATTCAAGTAAGCATTTGTTCTTATTCGTTCTTAAGTTTGCAACTCATATTGAGTGCTTTGATCTTGGTCATTACTTGATTGAAGTAGTATTTCGTAGTGTAGGCGTGGTGCCTAGGCTAGGTTTACTTGTGAATGTCCCCTGATTGGCCGGATAGTGGTAGATCGCGTAGGTGACAGCTGCGTTGAGTCCCCTGTAGTCCACTTCCCGTTGATAGGATCCATAGGTGTATAAGTGTCTAGTAGGAGGGAACTCTGATTTCGCCTCTTATTCATGTCACTGCCCAGTTAGAACGATATTATTCAAAGTTTACCGGTACTTGGAACTAGATAATCATTAGCTGTATCCTCTTTCTTGATATTAACTAGCCTAATTGTAGGGCTAAGTTCATCGACTTGGTCATTATCATCTACTGTTCCTTGTGGATTCGATATTTAAAACCTCCGGGTGAAATGTGACAGTGGTATTATATCTGTGCGCTTGCGGATAACCTGAATACAATCTTATTTAAGTAGTGTGCAGTAAATTTATACCAACAAGCAATTCTGGCGCCGGTTCCGGGGAGCGGTTTGCTGATTTTGACTGAGTTTAGCTTAATCTTGTATTATACTTTTGTCTTTTCTATTTTATCCCTACCTTTTCATCATTTTATGTTCATCCTTATGCATGCTTTAAATTCGACGCCTATCTATCTATTTGGCATGCGTAGAAGCTTCGGGTCACCAAAATCTGTAGAGCCTATCTTAACACCTGGCTATGAGCTGCGCCCATGTCTAATTAATATGATTCGGGATAAACCCTTCTCGAGAGAAGGTAACAAAAATCCATACTTACACCTACGAGAATTCGAGCAGGCCTATGCATGCTTGCACATTGCTGGCATGTCTGATAAGACTTTAAGGTGGAAGCTTTTTCCGTTTTCTTTGACCGGAAGAGCTAAACGTTGGTATAATCGAGCCGTAGGAAGTATGCAAGGGGATTGGGAAACTTTATGCTCTGAATTTTGTTTATATTTCTTTCCCATCCATAGAGTAGTTGACCTTCAAAAAGAGGTTCTAACTTTTAGGTAACTAGAACAAGAATCTCTTAGTACATCATGGGATCGTTTTAATGAACTTGTTACATCTAGCCCTGACCTTGGTTTCCCAGACCCTGTGCTTATTCAACATTTTTATTTGGGTCACATCAAGAAATCTAGGGAATCCCTTGATTTATCCTCTAGGAGGAGCCTTTCCTTATTTGCCTATAAGTAAAGCAAGAGCAATGATTAATAAGATTGCTCTAGCTAATTCCGAACTCCCCGAGGAAGAGAAGAAACCATACCCCGAACAAGCAAAGGAAGTTTTGGTAGCTAAAACACAACCACTCCAATCCCAAGATTTAGCTGTCAATTCTAAACCATCGAAACCCCACTTTGATGATTTAGACTTCCAATTAGCTAAGATGCTTATCAATCAATGTGAATCAGATCTTCTTAGAAGACCATCTTGGAAAAAGTGTCGTCAACTTCCTTTCCCTCCTGAAAGACATTGGGAAGAATGCAAGGATGGCGTGTCTAGCGATGCCATAGAAGGAGAGCCAAGCCACTTAGGAATCAATTCAACCTTCTCCCCTTCTATGCTCACATTAAATGTCTCATCTGAACCAAAATCTAAACCCATCCTTGACCCTGATGATCCTTCTTATGCTCTCTCTCCTAAGTCTCATAATGACCCTAGGATCCCATTAAGACATCCCAAGAATAGGAGTCATGAAGATTTTTGGAATGACCAAAAAGAGCTGTGACAATAGCAGGAATGCATAGAACATACTAGAAACACATACGCTATTGTCAAAGAATGAATGGAAGAGGACGAAGCCTTAGTACTAGCATCTAAACTTGGTCTAGATACAAATGGTAAGCTTAAATCAATTTCTGTAGTAAACATAACTCATCCAAGTTTAGGGAAACCTTAGATGAGACCAAACTTAGAGACACCAATCCATGTGAAATCCTAGAAAATATAACATCCAATGAATGTTGTAGACATGAAATAATAGAGACAAATTTGTTGCCTATAGACATCCATGAAGAAACACCTTTGGAGTTTGAAAAGGGAGATCACATCAATGAGCATGGGAATTATTTCATTAACACCTCATCGAATCCATGCTCATATGAGAAATCTCCTGGATCAATTGGTATCTCTAACATTATCACACACGAGATCTTCAACCCCCTCATTCTACCTGTTCATAAATTTTTCGAAAGGGTGGTTGTAGATGCGTATGTTTATCATAAATATTGTAGATCTCGTTGTAATCTTAAGACAGGTGCACATAGGTTGGTTTTCTAGAGGAAACCACCCCATGAACTTAAAGTACAATAATTAGAAGGTTTCCCAAGAACGACTTTGTGTCCTAAAATAACCACTCTTGAAAAATGAATTGAGCTTGCATCTTTAATTTTACTATAATGCCCTTTTAAATTGAGCATAGAATTATAATTATGAAAATAGTCCTTTGGGTATTTTTGTCGCTAACCATTTCAGGTTTGAATTAGAAGAGTAAAAATGCAAGGTATATCCAACCAATCATTATGTAATATTGAATTATATCCATCCAAGCTTAACTTTGCTTTGTAAAATTCCAGCTTGGGGAATGGGCTTAATTAGAAAATCTTATGTTGCTAGTATTGGTTGTCTCTACCTTTCTAACCAATGTTCAATTATTCGCCTTTTCGTCTCTAAATGAATAAATCTCTATAAGTGCTTTCATGTCACCTTTGTTTGCCATAGTAAGATTTGGTTTGGAAGTACTACAAATACTTCCATTGGCATTTAAATTGAGCATGGTGCTCAGGTTAAAAACGCCTTCCTCAATTAAAACTAGACATGGAGTTTGGTTTGGTTATTGAACTAAAAATTGCTGTAGTAGACATTAGGTATTTTGTTGGACTAACCCCTGCAGGAAACTTTCACAATTAATCTGGGTAAGACATGAGGTAAATTCGAATCAGAGATGAGACAGGGCACATGCTAAAATTCAATAACTTTGCAGAGGAAGACACTGCTCATTCATCATGAATGGAAGAATTGTGACTATTAATGATTCATTCACTTTATCTTGTGCTGCAAGCTACTTGAACTCAAGCCATGCCGGTATAGAACATGATCTATGCTAACATAATATCAACCCTATCTTCATAGTAGCATAGATGGAACATGATTCTGGACAAACAACCTATGTTCCAAAATCGTACATTCCTTCGGGTATGTGTTGTCCACTAATCTGTTGCAGGCATAATAATGAATGGACTGACAAGGTGTCATAAGATCAAAGAAGCAAAAGATGCCAAAGAGGATAAGCAACAAAGGAGATAAGATGCTCATGAACAACTCAAGATGCAAGAGAAGGAAAGGACCACAAGTCATCTACCCTTCATTACTTAGTGCCATCATGCTGCAATAATGAAGGTAATATCTTAAGGTAAGCAGTCACTATTTTCCTCTTGATCTTGGTATGCACATAAATGAAGATGCAAACATGTTAGAGTTGCAGCTTTAATTGATTAACCTAATTAACTCAACATGCTTCGTCCTTTAAGATTGTTCATGGCACCATTCTTTTGATCTCAATCTTAACCAAATGTGCTAAAACATTGTATTCTATATTTGGAAGATGATAGTCATACTCATGTGAAAATTTATATAGAGATAGACAACCCTTCCATTGGTTAAGCAATTTAAATCTTTTCCGCCATATGAACTTAAATGCAACATAAATGCTTATTCTTCTGATCTTACCACTCATGTCATAAGTAAACAAATTATGCAACACCAATTTTGTCCTATTCAATGTGCCTAAGGCTAGAGAAGAATAAATAAAGAAATAGATTTGGTTCTGTTGGTGTTTTTCTACCAACAGAGCCCATGCACTTAATCTCTACCTTGGTTTTGCAAACAGGACAACACTTCGAGCAAACCTTGTTAATTCCCAAAATTCCATAAGTGGAAGTTCTGTGAACATGCATACTGAGCAAGATGCTGCTAGATCCAACTATTAATGCTCTACTCCAACCTGCTGGCCAAACAAAGGATAAAAGTGACATCATCATCACAAGGGGTGCAACCATCAAGACCTCCACCTCAAAGACGGAGAGATACACAAGAGTGGAAGAAAAAGTCCTAACGGGAGACTTTAAATCTCGCACCTTTGCCATAAGGTAATATGGTAGTTATTGTTGGCGGTCCTTAAGTCACATTTTATACTGCCAATAATAATATAAATCCATGGAACATCATAGAAAAATATTCTTTAATTAACAAGCTCCACGAGTTTTGGTGTTTTCCACTATGTTGCAGTATCCGAGTTTTCACAACATAAAAGTATCTCAAATAATAAAATGGACTACACCATTGCGGAGAGCTCGTCACGCTGATCAAAATGCATATATTATTTGCATTATTTGGAGTTCCCAATAAAAAGATATATAAGTTCGAATCCAATTTAGGACTCCACGAGTAGGCTTGAGTATTTTGGCCATAACTCACTCATCCGAACTCCGATTGGGCTGAATCACCAGTCAAAATAAAGCTATCGACGTGGCCCACGTGATCCAAAAAGGCGGTGGCCATATGGGCCCACCAGGGGACCGACCGCACCCCTGGTGGGGCCTCTCGGGCCCAGTTTTCTTCTGACAGGTGTAGGGCGGTTCCCCAAGGACGGTCCCACCTACGATCAACACAGATGGCAAGTGGAAACCACCCTTTGGAGGTCGGTTTGGATCTTTCCATGTGAGGATGATCCTTTTGCATAGAACCCCCTCCTCTCAAGCTATAAAAGGAGGCCTCCTCTCTACACCTATTCATCAATTGATTCACCAACACAAGAGGTCACAATGTAGAGAGGAAGAGCAAGCTCCATTCCATTAGCCCATAGCTAATTTAGTATAGGGACTGAGAGAAGGACAAGAGCTGGAGAAAGAGCGGAGTCGAAGTAGTTCTGCCTCCGGGTGGACGAAGTGCCAGGCTTGTCGGCTCTCGATCCAACTTGTACCTCTACGATCGTCTTGCTACTTGAAGTAAGAAGTTCGTGTTCAACTTTGGTTTGATTCATTAAGCATGTTACTTCCATAAAGCTACTTGTTTGTGGGATCGTCGTTCATTGTTTGGACGGATGCTCTAGTAACAGAACTCCTGATAGAGACGGATGTTCCTGTACGCCGCTAGAGTAGTAGTCGCCTTCGTAGACGTGGTGTCTAGGTCGGAGTCTACCTTCGTATGTTGCGCGCACCCACGGACAGAGGGGTAGGTGGCATGTGGTGACAGCCCTGTCCACTCGTACCAGTATCCCCCACGTTCGGACGCGGAATAGCGCTAATACTGGTATCGCCTGGCAGACCAGGTGCGTCAGTGGGCCTGAAGCAAGCAAGTAGTGGGGAAGTTTCTATCACTTATATGCGTTTGACCTTAGAAGAACCTCTCTACCCAAACTATCCTTTCCGTCTCTTCTGAGTAAACTAGTTTAAGAGACTAAGTACAAAGACCGTTCCTCTGGGAAATTACGATACCCTGAATACTTCCGGGTGAAGGCTACAACGGTACTTCCGTGCGCTTGCGGACTTTTCTGCTGATGCTAAAAAGCGCCAACAAGCTTTCTGGCGCCGTTGCCGGGGAACGGTTGTCGTATTTATCTCCAAACCTAGTTCACCCGTGTATTCTTGTGTTTTATAAAAAAAATCTTTTATCTTTTCTTTTTATAAAAACGAAATATTCCTTTTATCCGATCCCTTCACCATGAAGCCAGCTCCAAATTCAAAATTCTTCTGCTTCAAAAGGGGAGTTCTTTGAACCCCATTCTTTTTCAAAACCAAAATTTCCATCCAGTTGTGAACTCCACCCGAGATTCAAAGCTGTGGTTCGGACTAAACCCTTCTTTGGTCACGACAATGAAAATTCTTTTGACCATTTGCAAAAATTCAAGGAATTGTGTTCATGCCTAAGCATTCCTGGCATGACACAAGAAATTCTTAAGTGGAAGTTGTTTCTGTTCTCCCTCAAGGGGAGGCAAAACAACAGTACACTGATGCTGCAGAAAGTGCGAATGAAGAATGGGATGAACTTAAGATCAAGTTTTATCTTGCATTCTTACCCATGTCTCGTATCGCCGCTCTACCAAGGGCAAACCTCGATTTTGAGCAAAAAGAGAAGAAGTCCATAGGTGCAGCCTAGGCCAGTTTTACAATGTTTATACATGCTGACCTAAACTTGTCTTTATCCGATAATGTGCTTTTGCATATCCTTTGTTCGGATCTAGACATAGATGCTGCCCTATGCTTTGACATAACCGTTAGAGGGCCATTTTCATAAAAACCATGAAGGAATAGAGGAAAGTCCTTGTTTGCATCCTAGAGAAGCAAGCTTCTCCCGTCATCGTACCCAAACCGCTCCATACAAGGGCATGTCAAGTTCTGAAGAGCCCTCAGCAGCCGAATCCTTTCCCTTGCCACCCTTCGATTCGTCTATTGAGCCCTCACCCGAACCATGAACACCGAAGGAAGGAATGTTTTATCCTTCGGAGTTCGCTATCAAAATTCGAGGATTATGGCAAAACTTTGAAACATTTCTTGGCACAAAATTCTAACATTTCTTAGGAAGTCTCCCCTAATGCTGAGTCATCGAAAGTACGGTTGTTGCTTGTTGGAAGTGAAATGTTCTTCTGAAGAAATTCAGATTCTTTCACTTCCCACAACCATGTCTTGCTCATTAAGGGGTCCGCGAAAGCCTTACACAACCTCACAGTTGGGACTACTTTCATTCCAACGAAAACCCTTTTAGGGCCATATGCCGCTAGTCCCGACCGACAAACTTTTCAGAAGTTCATCCGGACTCATCTTTCAATTTTGTGGGATTGTTAGGGTTGTGCCATTGGAAATTAATGAAACTGAAGTTTCTTATACTTCCTCATCTATGCCATCCTCGATTTTGATCTTCTCATAGGGCACCCTCTTGAAAATCTCATTTATATATATAAAAAAAGAAGGGAGCCCCGATGAGAAGTTTGAAAGTTTTGCTTCTGCCAGCCATAGCACTTGCTCGAAAACCTAAAGGCGAAGCAAAGCTACTTGTTCGAGCATGCGAATCCTTCTCCTGCGCCCTTGCTCGAACAAGATGCATGTCCCTCTGGCCATCAAGAACATTGTTCTCGATAATGGTCAAGGTTAAGTGATCATCCTCCATGATATATCTTTTGAGAATGAAAACTTCCGTGCCACGGACATGCCCGAAGCAACAACTCTGGAGCCAAGAAGGGGCCCGCTAACAAGCATGGTTTTGAGGTCCCTCACGTTTCATGCTCAAGGTCTCTAGAGTTTGTTTCGCTTTGTAACACCTAGAATTTTGCAACATTTTAAAATTAGAGAATTTACTTAATTATGCAATTAATTGTTCATGCTAATATAGGGAAAATAGAATTTTTGGGGAAATTAAAATAAAAACCTAGTCAAAACATGGTTGTTGCACTCATGCTGCTGCATATTTATTTTGTGATGCTTGAATTATTATTTGGTCTCTCAAATATTTGAAAATTTCTTTTGAAAACTTGTTGGAAAAATAGAAATAGAAAAAAAAGAAGAGGTAGAAGTAGAGTGCAGCAGCAGCCCAACCCAACCCAGCTTGCTACCCCTCTTCCTCTCTCTCGGCCCACTCGGCCTCTTTCCTCCCTCTCTTTTCTCTCCTGGGCCGAGCCCAACCAGCCAGGAGAAGCCGCTGGCGCCCTCCCTCCGTTCCTTTTGCGCCGACAGGTGGGCCCTGCCCTTGCTTTCACTGACGAGCTGGGCCCGCGTGGCAGCCTCACTTCCCACCTTCCCTCTTCTCCTCCTCCGGTTTCCTTTCGCAGAGGAGCAGAGCTCGCCGCCTCGATCTCCGCTGGCAAATTCTCCCCTCCCCAAATCCCTCCTTCCTCTTTAGAGCGCCCTCGGGGCTATTTAAGCCGGTGCCCGATTCCCTGCCACCCCTTCGAACCCTCGTTGCGCCTCCCCTTGCCTCTCGCAGCACGCAGAGCACACCGCCGCCAAGAACTTTCCGCCGCCGAGACCAATTCGTCGAGCTCGGCGACGATTTCCTCTCGGTGAACCCCTCTTGAGCTTTGCGCCGTCTCGGTGAACTCCCCGAGCCGTTTTCCCCCTCGGATTGGGCACTGACGCCGCCTCCCCGCTGTTGCAGGACCCCGCCGCCGCGCCGAGCTCTGCCCTCGCCGTTGAGGTCCATCACCGAGACCTCCTCCGTCCAATTCAACCGTCACATAGGCATCGTTGTGAGGTAAAGAAGCCTTGCCCACCAATTTTTGTTCGTTTCGCTCCTTCCCGAGTCGCCGGCTAGCTCACCGGTGAAGCCCGGCCGCCATAGGCCCTGCTGCACTTTTCCCATCCCGTTGCGTGCCAAATGGTGGCCTCCAAAGTTCTCGCAGCAAGCCTAGCTACCTCCCCGGACTTTTCCCGGCCCAAACCAGGCACCGTAGCCCCGAGATCGCTGTCTCCGGCGAGGGCGCCGCCGCCGGCCGCCCAACTCCGGCGAACAGAGCAACTCCTCCCTGGGCGGTATAATCCTGGCCGCCCATCTCTATATCAACGGCACCGAGAGCTCGATACCCCTTCGGTGCACGGCTACAGCGTGGACTCGGTCCACCCGCGCACACGCGCTGGTCCACGGACAGCGTGGTGGACCCGACCAATCACATCGTGCCACGTGGCAGTCAGCGGGGTCAGCGCGCAGCCCTTTGCGCCTCCTCGGTATTACGCTTCTCTATTTCGAAAACGTATTTCCCGGAGTTCAAATGAAAAGGCGTTTTCAATTATTTACAAAACTGCCACCGATCTTATTTTATGTGTAATTTCTCCGTTTTAAATCCGTTTTGAACGATTCAAATTTCGTTAGATTTGTAATTTCAAGATCTACATGTTAATACCATTATTTTATATATTGTGAACTTTTAAAATTTGAGGTATATTTAACCTATTATTTTACAAAGGAAAATCTTGAAAAATCCATAACCTAATCGTTTTAACTCCGATTGGATTCGTTCAAATTGCGTTGGGTTCGTAATTAATACCTTCTTTCCAGTGTTATAATTTTTACCTATATTAATAATATTTTATTTTCAAGTGTTATTTTAATCCCTAAAAATGCATTAAAACTCGGAAAATTCATATCTTTCACGTTTTAAATCCGTTTTCGATGATCTTTATATCGATGTGATCGTAGCAACGTGTAGATCAGTTTTATAAACTTTTTAATTGGTTTTCTCACTGTTGGTGTACTGTTCTAATTTATACTCTTGTTTGCCTTGCATGAATGCCCCTGTATGCTTGTATTATGGTGTTTGATCGAGTATAGACGGTGAGCAATTCGACGTTGGTTACGACCCGCACTTCGAGGACCAGCAAGACCAGCAAGACTTCCCTGAACAAGGCAAGTAATTCATGGGATTATCCTTGTTACCTACTTGTGAAAGCTTTTTATAAATATCATATGCATGCAATTCCTTGTCAACCCTAGTGAATTCCATAGATTTGTACCTGTTACCTTGATACCTATGGTTTATGCATGTGGATGGGTTGGCTATGCTATTAATATCATGATCTTGTAAATTGTCTAATGGTAATGCAATGAACTTTAAAAGATGACTTTATCCGTAAGTGAACCTCCGGGAAAACCGCGCAACTATGAGTGCTAATGGGCTCTGGTTTTAGTTCAATAAAATGCTCTTGTCTAGCTTGTTAGTAGTTACCGAAAGGCGCAAGTGGGGTGTGATTAACCGGGATAGCTTATAGTTTGGCCCCTGTCTGGAATGATGTGTATAGGCTGCGATTATGTGCCATCAGGCAGGGGAAATATTATAAGAACAGGCACAGTATCCATAGCGGCCCCTAACTTGTTAGACAAGACTTTTGAAAGACTTCATAGTGATACCCTGCTCACTCACCTTGGTAGTGTTTTTGGGAGTAATTAACCCGAGCAAATGGGAATCATGGCTCGTAGTGAAAGTGTGCAACCTCTGCAGAGTGTAAAACTGGTATACTAGCCGCGCCCTCAGTCATGGGTGGCTTGGAATCCTCATGGAACAGAAAATATTGTCATTGTTTAATTGTTTATGCTTACTACTTCACTTTACATTGATCATGAATATGGGAAGTTAAGAAACACCATTGATGCTACTTATTGTGCTATAATTAATTGTCTTTAAAAATGCTCCCGCAACATAACCACATACAGCTAGTTGAGCCTCATGAACCCTGTGTTTTACTTGCTGAGTACGAAATGTGCTCACCCTTGCTATTACCACACAACAGATGAAGATTGGAGTTATGATTACCGCAACGAGTTCTAGACTTGTTGTCAACCAGTCAACGTCCCTGCGATGAAGCTGCCACGAGAATTATCTTTTCCGCTGAGATGTTGTAATAAAGTACTATGATTTAAATATTGTTCGCTAAGTAATAAACTCTGCAATGGTACTATTTAATTTGTCTAGCATGTGTGGACTTGATCCTTGGCACACATGTGAGCCTTTATACATCCTGGTGTTGTTTTTGATATCGGGGTGTGACAAATTTGGTATCAGAGCTTTGTTGACTGTAGGACGCAAGCCTAGATAGTAAAAATCACATAGGTTTATTTTTGCACTTAAATTTCAGCCTTGACTATTTTATTACAATTTTGTTTTATGCTATACTTCCTTATTCTATTACAAAAAGTTTGACTCTAGCTTCTCTTTTCTGATTTTGTAGATGGTTCTCACTCGTTCCGCCGCTCGCCGCTCTGCTGCTGAGGCTGTTTCTTCTCGCGGCGTCGCCTCCTACGTCGCCCAGTTCTCTCCCAGCGCACCCAGAGTGGAGCCAGCACCGCCGGTGGAGCCCGAGGTCGTGGTTCTCTCCGACGATGAGGAGGACCCCACTGAGGTCCTCATGTTCGATGACGACGTGGAGGAGGAGATCGTGCCAGTCACTCCGACGTCGCCAGCTCCTACACCGACGCCTGCACCTGCACCGACTCCCCCTGCACCTGAGCCAGTGATGGAGTGGTTCCGTGTTACCACCATCAAGGACCCGGCGCCGAACGCGTATCAACACTCCCTGCTGCAAGAAGTGTTGACTACGTACTACAGTGACAAGCACCCGGTCATCGAGTACCTCTGCTCGAGGCACACCCACCCTGAGGAGGCGACCTACTACAAGACCCTGTTGGCAGTCATCTACTGGGAGCCTGGACAGCCGAAGCCGGCTCCTCATCAGGTCTTCTTTTCGCCTGCCAGGAGGACTTCAGCTCACGCCAGCATGGAGGATGCTGCGCAAGTGGCGTACGCATTCTACCATGGTCTTCGCTATGAGCTCATGGAGGAGGATCGCTTTCGCCACCTGCCCCGCTTTGAGCCCTGGGCTGGACGAGCTGTGGTGACCCAGGCTGATCCCCTGCATCCGACGTTGAACACCACCGCTCTGCACGTCAATGCCTTGACGGAGCAAGTGGTGGGGCTCCAGGGAGAGCTGAAGGGAGCACACTCAGCGTCACGGCGTCTCCAGAAAGAGAATGATTGTCTGCGGGCTATGCTCAAGAAGTCCCCCCGCTACACGAAGAATGAAGACTTCATGCTTCACGTTAATAAGTTCTAGGTTACCCTTGGGATTCATGTAATAAATCGTTAGCTGCGTCTAGTGAGTCTTGGTGTGCTTGTAAGATTGGTGTGAGAACATGATTTATTATTATGCACTTGTGTGATTTGGATCTTTGTTATGAGTGTTGGAGTGCTGTAGACTTGTCTACGGTACTTCTTGAACAAGTAAAAATTAAGTTGAGGTCTTTTTATATATTGTTGGGTTGGTTTATATTCTCGTTACCCTTGCTGTTTTCTGGAGATCTGATAATGCAAGTGTCATGAAATTTTTATGAGATAAACTAGACTTCAGTGCCTTTCCAGCGCCATATCAATCACCTTCATATCTATTATGGATCAAGAGTTATGACTGTTGCAATCTGGTATAACTGTGCTGTCTGGAAGTGCTGAACAGCTTCTGTAAATTGTGAATTTGGACCTGGTAACTGTCAGAATCTGGTAAAGTGGTCTAAATGAAAGTTGTAGAAAATTTTATAAGTTTTCCAGCAATGTATAGAACGTCTCGTTTGGAGTTCTGTAGCTCCCTGTACGATCGATTTACTGCACTTCTGTTTCTGAGAACTCGTCCTGAAATTTCAGTTTCTCTATTCATGTTGGTTATTTGGGTATTGTCTGAGAATCGTTATGTATGTTGGGTTGACAGATGGCCGGAAGGAGGAACCCCAGAGGCAACCCACCACCTCCACCACCCCCCATGATCAGCCCTGAACAATTCATGCAGATGCAAGGGCAGTTCATGGAAGCAATGACTCACTTCATGCAGAATGTTCAGCAGGGTGGAGCACCACCACCACCGCCACCCAGGGACAGGCGCAAGGACTTCCTTCAGGGACGTCCTCCAGTGTTCACACATGCCACAGACCCCCTAGAGGCCGATGATTGGGTCCGTGCTGTGTAAAAGCAGCTTAACATTGCGCAGTGCAATGACATGGAGAAGGTCCTGTATGCTTCAGGGCAGTTGCAGGGTGCAGCCCAAACCTGGTGGGAGTCTTACCAGGATGCATGGCCTGCGAATGCTCCTGATGTTACTTGGGATGAGTTCACTAGAGAGTTTAGAGCTCATCACATTCCTCAAGGTTTGATGGATCAGAAGGCTGAAGAGTTCCGGTCTCTCCGGATGGTGTCCATGTCTATCAGCGAATATCATAACAAGTTCGCTGAGCTGGCACGCTATGCACCCAGGGAAGTTGCTGACGATGCTGACAAGCAGCGGTTATTTCTCAAGGGCTTATATTATGAACTCAGGCTGCAGTTGGCTGGTAACACCTACCCCAACTTTCAAGCTCTTGTCAACTGTGCTATTGTGTTGGACAACATGCGCCAGGATCAGGACAAGAAGAGGAAGTTCTCTGGTCAGTCTTCTGGGAGCAACAACCGTCCACGCTATGGTCACCAGCAGAATTCCCAGCAAAGGTACCATGGTGGTAACAACCAACGCTTGCCTTTCCAACAGCGCCAGCCGTTCCGTCAGTCGGGAGGGACACAAAACTCCCAGAATGGAAAAGCTAATGGTCCCCCTGCCAAGAATGGAGCCCCTAGAGCCCCCACCGTCTGTTACAGCTGTGGCAAGGAAGGCCACATGTCCTTCCACTGCCCCAACAAGAAGCCACTCTATGGGAAGGTGAATCATGTGACCACCGACACTGCTCAGGATGGGCCGAACATCATGCTGGGTACGTTCGACCTCAACTCCACTCCTGCGACTGTATTATTTGATTCTGGAGCATCGCATACATTTATCTCCCATATATTTGTTAGAAAACATAGTATACCCCTGCTTGCAATGAAGACTGAGATGGTAGTAAACTCTCCTGGTGGTGTCATGCCTGCTACTCATTTTTGTCCATCAGTAGTATTGTCTTTAAGGGGGGTAGAGTTTTCAGTCAGTCCGATTGTCCTGAGAGCATCTGGCATTGATTTGATACTGGGTCTGGACTGGATGAAAGAACATACGGTCAACATCAAATGCAAAGAGAAGGTTGTGGAAATGAATGGACCTAAGGGAGACAGAGTCTCAGTTAATGTTGTAGTGAGGCCACCTCCAGCTGCTGTCATCAACATGATTGAAGATGAAGGGGAGCCTGAGGATCGTGTTGTGGAGGAATTTTTGGATGTCTTCCCCGAGGATTTGCCAGGTATGCCACCTGATCGAGACATTGAATTCATTATTGAATTATTACCTGGTACTGCACCCATAGCTAAGCGTCCATATAGAATGGGGGTAAATGAGTTAGAAGAACTTAAAAAGCAACTTAAGGAGTTATTAGATAAAGGTTTTATTCGTCCTAGTTCTTCTCCATGGGGTGCACCTGTTATCTTTGTTGACAAGAAGGATGGTACTCAAAGGATGTGCATTGATTACCGATCATTGAATGAAGTGACCATCAAAAATAAGTACCCTTTGCCTAGAATTGATGATTTGTTTGATCAATTGAGAGGTGCATGTGTGTTTTCCAAGATTGATTTACGGTCTGGTTATCACCAATTGAAGATTAGAAACCAAGATATACCGAAGACAGCGTTCACTACCAGATATGGGCTATATGAATACACAGTTATGTCTTTTGGTCTTACCAATGCACCTGCCTACTTCATGTATTTGATGAATAAGGTGTTCATGGAATATCTTGATAAGTTTGTGGTGGTATTCATTGATGATATTCTGGTGTTCTCCAAGACGGAAGAAGAACATGAAGAACACTTGAGATTGGTCTTGCAGAAATTGAGAGAGCATAAGTTGTATGCAAAAAGGAGTAAGTGTGAGTTTTGGCTAAAGGAAGTGGCTTTCTTAGGCCACATTGTCTCAAATGGTGGAATTGCTGTAGGTCCTAGCAAAGTGAGGGATGTGCTGGATTGGAAGCCACCTACTGATGTTAAGGAGATTCGCAGTTTCCTTGGTTTGGCTGGTTACTATAGGAGGTTCATTGAAGGGTTCTCCAAGCTCGCTAAGCCTATGACTGCATTGTTAGAGAAGAATGCCAAGTTCGTGTGGTCCGAACAGTGCCAAGCTAATTTTGATGAGTTGAAGAAGAGGTTGACTTCTGCCCTAGTGCTGATATTGCCTGATCTAAGTAAGAGCTTCTCTATCTACTGTGATGCATCTAGACAAGGTTTGGGATGTGTACTTATGCAAGAAGGTAGAGTTGTTGCCTATGCGTCTAGACAGTTGAGAAAGCATGAGTTAAACTACCCTACTCATGATCTTGAGTTAGCAGCGGTTGTTCATGCTTTGAAGATATGGAGGCATTACCTGATGGGGCATAAAACTGACATATATACGGATCATAAGAGCTTGAAATACATCTTTACCCAGTCGGATCTGAACTTGAGGCAACGTCGATGGTTGGAATTGATTAAGGACTATGATCTAGAAGTGCATTACCATCCTGGGAAAGCCAATGTGGTGGCCGATGCACTTAGTAGAAAAAGTTATGATAGTGAAGTTCAGGAAACAATGATGCCTAAGGAGTTAAGTGCAGAGTTGCAACGTCTAAACTTGTGTTTGGTTAACAATATCGTGGAGATTGAGATAACGCCTACCTTGGAAGAAGAAATACGCAAAGGTCAGATGGAGGATGAAGAACTCAAAGAGATAGCTGAAAATGTGGTTGTTGGAAAAGCACCCGGATTCAGGCTTGATGAGAATGGCACATTGTGGTTGGGAAAAAGGATATGTGTGCCAGCAATGAAGGCTATCCGAGATACAATTCTTCGGGAAGCTCATGAGTCTGCCTACTCTATTCACCCTGGAAGTACCAAGATGTATCAGGATCTCAAGGAGAAGTATTGGTGGAAAGAAATGAGACGAGCTGTAGCTGAGTATGTAGCTCTGTGTGACACTTGTTCAAGAGTCAAGGCCGAACATTAGAGGCCTGCTGGATTGCTACAACCCATGAAGATACCGGAATGAAAATGGGATGAAGTTGGTATGGATTTTATAGTGGGACTACCTCGGACATCCACAGGTTATGATTCAATATGGGTGATTGTCGATCGGTTGACGAAAGTTGCTCATTTCTTGCCTGTGAATACTAAGTATGATGGTCCAAAGTTGGCAAAGCTTTACATGGAAAGGATAGTATGTCTTCATGGAGTGCCTAAGAAGATTGTGTCTGATAGGGGATCTCAGTTTACTTCTCATTTCTGGAAACAAGTACATGAAGCTTTGGGAACTAAATTGAACTTCAGCACTGCTTATCATCCTCAGACAGATGGGCAGACAGAAAGAACCAATCAGATTCTCGAGGATATGCTGAGAGCTTGTGCCTTACAGCATGGTTCTAGTTGGGACAAGAGTCTACCTTATGCAGAGTTCTCTTACAATAATAGCTATCAGAAAAGTCTTGGAATGGCACCATTTGAAGCATTATATGGGCGTAAGTGTAGAACACCCTTATACTGGAATCAAACGGGTGAGTCACAGTTGTTTGGGCCTGATGTTATAAAGGCTGCTGAAGAACAAGTCAGTAAGATAAGGGAGAACTTAAGGATAGCTCAATCTCGACAAAAGAGTTATGCGGATAAGCGAAGAAGAGACTTGAGTTTTGAAGTAGGTGATTATATGTATCTCAAGGTATCACCGATGAGAAAGGTGAGAAGGTTTAATATGAAGGGAAAGCTAGCACCAAGGTATGTTGGTCCCTTCAAGATTATAAAGAGACGTGGAGAAGTTGCATATCAATTAGAGTTGCCTGAGCATCTATCAGCTGTACATGACGTGTTCCATGTGTCTCAACTCAAGAAGTGTTTGCGGGTACCTGATGAACAAATACCCATGGATGAACTTCAAGTTAAGGAAGATCTGACATATGAAGAGTATCCTGTAAGAATTTTGGAGACAGCTGAAAGAGTCACTCGGAGTAGGGTGATTAAGATGTGCAAAGTACAGTGGAATAGGCACTCGGAAGAAGAAGCAACTTGGGAAAGAGAAGAGGATTTGAGGAAAGAGTATTCACACTTGTTTGAGTAAGCATCCAATCTCGAGGACGAGATTCTCTTTAAGGGGGGTAGAATTGTAACACCTAGAATTTTGCAACATTTTAAAATTAGAGAATTTACTTAATTATGCAATTAATTGTTCATGCTAATATAGGGAAAATAGAATTTTTGGGGAAATTAAAATAAAAACCTAGTCAAAACATGGTTGTTGCACTCATGCTGCTGCATATTTATTTTGTGATGCTTGAATTATTATTTGGTCTCTCAAATATTTGAAAATTTCTTTTGAAAACTTGTTGGAAAAATAGAAATAGAAAAAAAAAAGAAGAGGTAGAAGTAGAGTGCAGCAGCAGCCCAACCCAACCCAGCCTGCTACCCCTCTTCCTCTCTCTCGGCCCACTCGGCCTCTTTCCTCCCTCTCTTTTCTCTCCTGGGCCGAGCCCAACCAGCCAGGAGAAGCCGCTGGCGCCCTCCCTCCGTTCCTTTTGCGCCGACAGGTGGGCCCTGCCCTTGCTTTCACTGACGAGCCGGGCCCGCGTGGCAGCCTCACTTCCCACCTTCCCTCTTCTCCTCCTCCGGTTTCCTTTCGCAGAGGAGCAGAGCTCGCCGCCTCGATCTCCGCCGGCAAATTCTCCCCTCCCCAAATCCCTCCTTCCTCTTTAGAGCGCCCTCGGGGCTATTTAAGCCGGTGCCCGATTCCCTGCCACCCCTTCGAACCCTCATTGCGCCTCCCCTTGCCTCTCGCAGCACGCAGAGCACACCGCTGCCAAGAACTTTCCGCCGCCGAGACCAATTCGTCGAGCTCGGCGACGATTTCCTCTCGGTGAACCCCTCTTGAGCTTTGCGCCGTCTCGGTGAACTCCCCGAGCCGTTTTCCCCCTCGGATTGGGCACTGACGCCGCCTCCCCGCTATTGCAGGACCCCGCCGCCGCGCCGAGCTCCGCCCTCGCCGTTGAGGTCCATCACCGAGACCTCCTCCGTCCAATTCAACCGTCACATAGGCATCGTTGTGAGGTAAAGAAGCCTCGCCCACCAATTTTTGTTCGTTTCGCTCCTTCCCGAGTCGCCGGCTAGCTCACCGGTGAAGCCCGGCCGCCATAGGCCCTGCTGCACTTTTCCCATCCCATTGCGTGCCAAATGGTGGCCTCCAAAGTTCTCGCAGCAAGCCTAGCTACCTCCCCGGAGTTTTCCCGGCCCAAACCAGGCAACGTAGCCCCGAGATCGCTGTCTCCGGCGAGGGCGCCGCCGCCGGCCGCCCAACTCCGGCGAACAGAGCAACTCCTCCCTGGGCGGTATAATCCTGGCCGCCCATCTCTATATCAACGGCACCGAGAGCTCGATACCCCTTCGGTGCACGGCTACAGCGTGGACTCGGTCCACCCGCGCACACGCGCTGGTCCACGGACAGCGTGGTGGACCCGACCAATCACATCGTGCCACGTGGCAGTCAGCGGGGTCAGCGCGCAGCCCTTTGCGCCTCCTCGGTATTACGCTTCTCTATTTCGAAAACGTATTTCCCGGAGTTCAAATGAAAAGGCGTTTTCAATTATTTACAAAACTGCCACCGATCTTATTTTATGTGTAATTTCTCCGTTTTAAATCCGTTTTGAACGATTCAAATTTCGTTAGATTTGTAATTTCAAGATCTACATGTTAATACCATTATTTTATATATTGTGAACTTTTAAAATTTGAGGTATATTTAACCTATTATTTTACAAAGGAAAATCTTGAAAAATCCATAACCTAATCGTTTTAACTCCAATTGGATTCGTTCAAATTGCGTTGGGTTCGTAATTAATACCTTTTTTCCAGTGTTATAATTTTTACCTATATTAATAATATTTTATTTTCAAGTGTTATTTTAATCCCTAAAAATGCATTAAAACTCGGAAAATTCATATCTTTCACGTTTTAAATCCGTTTTCGATGATCTTTATATCGATGTGATCGTAGCAACGTGTAGATCAGTTTTATAAACTTTTTAATTGGTTTTCTCACTGTTGGTGTACTGTTCTAATTTATACTCTTGTTTGCCTTGCATGAATGCCCCTGTATGCTTGTATTATGGTGTTTGATCGAGTATAGACGGTGAGCAATTCGACGTTGGTTATGACCCGCACTTCGAGGACCAGCAAGACCAGCAAGACTTCCCTGAGCAAGGCAAGTAATTCATGGGATTATCCTTGTTACCTACTTGTGAAAGCTTTTTATAAATATCATATGCATGCAATTCCTTGTCAACCCTAGTGAATTCCATAGATTTGTACCTGTTACCTTGATACCTATGGTTTATGCATGTGGATGGGTTGGCTATGCTATTAATATCATGATCTTGTAAATTGTCTAATGGTAATGCAATGAACTTTAAAAGATGACTTTATCCGTAAGTGAACCTCCGGGAAAACCGCGCAACTATGAGTGCTAATGGGCTCTGGTTTTAGTTCAGTAAAATGCTCTTGTCTAGCTTGTTAGTAGTTACCGAAAGGCGCAAGTGGGGTGTGATTAACCGGGATAGCTTATAGTTTGGCCCCTGTCTGGAATGATGTGTATAGGCTGCGGTTATGTGCCATCAGGCAGGGGAAATATTATAAGAACAGGCACAGTATCCATAGCGGCCCCTAACTTGTTAGACAAGACTTTTGAAAGACTTCATAGTGATACCCTGCTCACTCACCTTGGTAGTGTTTTTGGGAGTAATTAACCCGAGCAAATGGGAATCACGGCTCGTAGTGAAAGTTTGCAACCTCTGCAGAGTGTAAAACTGGTATACTAGCCGCGCCCTCGGTCATGGGTGGCTTGGAATCCTCATGGAACATAAAATATTGTCATTGTTTAATTGTTTATGCTTACTACTTCACTTTACATTGATCATGAATATGGGAATTTAAGAAACACCATTGATGCTACTTATTGTGCTATAATTAATTGTCTTTAAAAATGCTCCCGCAACATAACCACATACAGCTAGTTGAGCCTCATGAACCCTGTGTTTTACTTGCTGAGTACGAAATGTGCTCACCCTTGCTATTACCACACAACAGATGAAGATTGGAGTTATGATTACCGCAACGAGTTCTAGACTTGTTGTCAACCAGTCAACGTCCCTGCGATGAAGCTGCCACGAGAATTATCTTTTCCGCTGAGATGTTGTAATAAAGTACTATGATTTAAATATTGTTCGCTAAGTAATAAACTCTGCAATGGTACTATTTAATTTGTCTAGCATGTGTGGACTTGATCCTTGGCACACATGTGAGCCTTTATACATCCTGGTGTTGTTTTTGATATCGGGGTGTGACACGCTTTGGACCACCTGCTTCTACAAGGATCTCGCAACCATCTCTTGATTCTAGTTGTTCAACCTTTTTGAGAGAATGGTTGTGAATGCTTATGTTTGTCATGAACATTGCAAATCCCGTAGTAGTACGATGGTGCGTACCTTGCAGCTTGAATATTAATGCCTATGATTGGTGGTAAAGCTGGGAACTACACCACCATTGATTGCTGCAAGAAGAAGTTCCTACGGTCAAGCTTAAGACCATAACTTAAGCACTGCCGGGAGATACCCCGGATTATCCTTAAAATATATATATTTTATTATTATTATTACTATTGTTATTTTCAAATATATGTATATCTTCTTTAAATGGTGAGGGCATGTTGTCAAGTTAGTATGCACCTTCGGGTATGTCACTAACCATTTCAGGAAAGATTAAGAAGAACTCGGGTCATATGATGCTTGACGGCATGGAATGACATCAACTACAAAAGCTTGATACACTCCTAGGTAATGGAACACACTCGTAAGAAGGCCCTAACTCTGCACTTGACTTTTATGCAAAAGTCCAAGTGTGGGGGAGAACGGTGAGAAACCCAAGTTCCATGCACACCAAAGGGTCATTCAAAAAAATGATGATGAAGATGTCAGCCTCGCCTTGCAAAAAAAAGAGAGTTAAAATATATATTGAAAAAAAGAGAGAGAGATGATATAAAAAAAGAGAAGAAAAAATGAATGAAAGAAAAAAAAAGAAGAGAGATGAGGGAGACTAAAAAAGAAGAAGAAAGAGAACTACGAAAAAAGAAAAAAAGGATTGGGAGTCTCCCTCTTCTGAACATTTGCTAGTATCATCAAGGCCCATGGCCCATGCGCATTGATGTGTGTGTGGCCTGGTTTCGGAGATCACCTGAGCAGAACCATCATGCTAGCCGCAACAACAACTTTAACGCCTCATAATATATGTTGCCGGTACATATACTCAGGTATGCGAAGGTAAATAAATGTTCACCAAATTCTTACAATCATCTTCATTTGATCATACAAATTCATGCTTCCTTTGCTTATGTTATAAACTCTGGTTTGGGTGTAGTCTTATAAGGTACATCCATAGGTTTTTTTTAAATTAAGCATGGTGCTTAGGTTAAAATGGCCTTCTTTGATCAAAATTTGACATGGTGTTGAAATTTGATCAATGAACTTTGAGTTGTTGACATAATCAATGAAAGTAATCTGATATGGAGATAAACCAAGGCATATCTTTCTCTGCATCTTTATTTTGGCCTTGTTTATAAAAAGTTGAGTGAACAAGTTTTCAATAAAACTAATAAAGAAATAATAATAATAATAATAATAATAATATCTTTCTTGCTCTCTGGTCTTATAGCCAATAGAGTCCTTGCTTGTTGTTGTTGCTCTTGTTTTGTTTTCTTTTTATCAAAATAAAGCAGGTACAAGAGTAAGTGTGGGGGAGATCTCTCAAACATACATAACACACCTTCAAGATCTCCCCTGCACGTTGCACAACACTGAGTGACTCATCACGCAACAAGGACAGGACACATGACTTCTATAAATCTCCTTCATCTTCAACGGTGGTTTGTGCAACTCTATCCTCACATCTCCCTAAGTTCTGAAGTTTTAAATCTGATAATCTAAAAATGCAAAACTTCTGACACGCCATCTCCATGCTATCCTTTGATAAAATTTGCATACTCCTTATTCCTCACCAACATTCCTATAACTTGTGAACAACTATCATAGGGACCCCATGTTGTCTAAGTAATTGGAGTATGTGATATAGCTGGATGATTTGAACCTTGCTCTTTTTATGATGAACTTGGGATTTATTTTACAAAATCAAAATGAGATGGCATGCTCCTCAATGATAATGAATTTCCCACCAAGGCCATATGACATGTTTAACTTCTGCAAACCTTTAGTCATATGCTGCTTGTTGGATCATTGAGTTTTGTCAAATTGTTGTGACCTATGTGAGATTATGGTCATGCACCCATCATTGAGATTCACACGCACCCACCAATAAAATGCTGACTCTTACACTAAGAGTTGCGCACAACATGCACCCTGTCATCCACCAAAAACGCCAACTCTTACTCTAAGAGTTGTACACTCTTCCACCAAATATAAATGCCGACTCTTACCCTGAGAGCCGCGCATTTGTTATCCACCAAATAAAAATGCCGACTCTTACCCTAAGAGTCGCGCATTCATCCTCCACCATATAATTACTCCTCGCATTCCATCATGATATCTCTCCATTCAAAGTTTGCATTAAGAAGAGATATGGGCTATGTTTAAAAAACAAAAGTATGCCAAGGGGCACAAAAAAAGAGAAAAATATATATATACACATGCCAAGGGGCACGAAAAGAGAGAAAAAATTAGCAATAAACAAACAGGAAAGTCCAAAGCCCCGTTCAAAAAAAATATAAAAATATATATATATATATATGAATATTTCCTTTTATAGCCCATACTTTTCAAAGAATCATCCATCTATCCAATAAAGAGAGTCATGATGCATAGAGTACCAAAAACAGTTAGAATTAGGAATCATCTTCCATGCCACACACTTGCACATCTCAATCTAGTGTATGACTTGTATTTCCATGTGGTTCGGTTTTTGACTTGACAATATATGTGATGCAAGTATGCCCACTTTCATACCTACCCAAAACTCCACTCAAAATCTTTAGAGATGGGTTATGAAAGAAAGCAATTCCAAAATGCCTTGGTGAGGAACCAGACACATATATGAGCGATTTGAGAGTATCATTTGAGGAGCAAGGCTATCTTTTCTTTTTCAAAAATCTTATAAAAACCCAAGTTTCTGAGCTAACTGATGCAAGGGGATTTGAATCCATGTTGTTCCATTATTCAGTTACCCAAGAAAATGTGGTAGACACTTTGAAGTTCACAAGTGCAGGTGAAGCTTGGAATATCTTGTAAGCAGGTTATATATCAAGGAGATGACTCATCTTAGTCCTTCAAACCTTTACTTGAGAACGAGCAAAAGACTAAGTGTGGGGGTCTTGTTGGAGGTCCTAAGTCACATTTTATACCGTCAATAATAATATAAATCTATGGAACATCATAGAAAATATTTTTTAATTAACAAGTTCCACGAGTTTTGGTGTTTTTCACTATGTTGCAGGAATATCCGAGTTTTCACAACATAAAAGTATCTCAAATAATAAAATGGACTACACCATTGCAGAGAGCTCGTCACGCTGATCAAAATGCATATATTATTTGCATTATTTGGAGTTCCCAATAAAAACATATATAAGCTCGAATCCAATTTAGAATTCCACGAGTAGGCTTGAGTATTTTGGCCATAACTCACTCATCCGAATTCCGATTGGGCTGAATCACTAGTCAAAACAAAGCTATCGACGAGGCCCACGTGCTCCCAAAAGGTGGTGGCCAGATGGGCCCACCAGGGAACCAGCCGCCACCGGGACCGGCCGCCCCCTGGTGGGCCTCTCGGGCCCAGTTTTCATCTGACAGGTGTAGGGCGGTTCCCCAAGGATGGTCCCACCTACGATCAACATAGATGGCAAGTGAAAACCGCCTTTTGGAGGTCGTTTTGGATCATTCCATGTGAGGATGATCATTTTGCATAGAACCCCCTCCTTTCAAGCTATAAAAGGAGGCCTCCTCTCTACACCTATTCATCAATTAATTCACCAACATAAGAGGTCACAATGTAGAGAGTAAGAGCAAGCTCCATTCCATTAGCTTATAGCTAATTTAGTATAGGGAGTGAGAGAGGGACAAGAGCTAGAGAAAGAGCGGAGTCGAAGCAGTTCTGCCTCCGGGTGGACGAAGTGCCGGGTTTGTCGGCTCTCGATCCAACTTGTACCTCTACGATCGTCTTGCTACTTGAAGGAAGAAGTTCGTGTTCAACTTTGGTTTGATTCATTAAGCATGTTACTTCCATAAAGCTACTTGTTTGTGGGATCGTCGTTCGCCCTTTGGACGGATGCTCTAGTAAGAGAACTCCTGATAGAGACGGATGTTCCTGTACGCCGCTAGAGTAGTATTCGACTTTGTAGACGTGGTGTCTAGGTTGGAGTCTACCTTCGTATGTTGCGCGCTGTCACACTCGGTTTTAAGAACAAAACCAGACATACACTATATGTGAAATAAATAAAACAAATCCCACATATAGTCACAGATAATGGAAATATCAAGAGAACAAATGCTTAAATAAATAGATAGCAAATAAATATAACCTCAGAGCGCAACAACGGAAAACAACTTCAACGCCGGGTGTAGACTTCAATCCGCAGGAACAAGCCAACTGGTTGACCACAAGTCTAAACTTCTCCTGAGGTGTGGGGGGAATAGCAAGAGTGAGTTCATGTCGAACTCAGCAAGTATAGCAACAAGGTAATATATAACCCAACCAACTCATGATCAATGTAATATAAATAATGTAAAGCATAAAACGGTAAACAATGAATAGTTAGCCAACCAGAAACCATGAATTTAAATGTAAGGATTTCAAGGCCGCTCGTATCCTTGAGCTAGGCTAGTATACAAGCTTATTAAACTCTGCGCAGAGGCGTACACTTTCCCTATGAGCCGTGGTTTACCCTTTCTCCCGAGGCGGCCAACCTCTTAGCCTACTACCAAGGAAGGCCGGAAGGGTCCACTATGAAGTCTTTCAGAGGTTTGCCTAACAAGTTAGGGCCGCTAGGTTTCATAAGTCAATCAATGGATACAACCAGTCCAGGGATCCAAAGTTGCCTATCTCAATTTGCGCCCGACACTAGGTTTCATAAGTCAACCTTGTGCGATACGGCCAGTCCAGGGATCCATAGTTGCCTATCCCCATTGGCGCCCCACGGGTAACCTCTGACAAACTAGACAAGGTCCTCATACTTAACTAAAACCAGAGCCATATAGCCCTCACAGTTGTACTGTCAATCCAGAAGCTTCTCTTACAGATAAATTCTCAAGTTGGTAAAAAGTCATTTTTAACGTTTGTTGCTTAAACATTAATCAAGTCACAAGATCATGGTCACAACAATAATACCCAAACTATACTTGCATTGCTCTATGAACTCTTGCTGGTCTTGATTATCCAAGTCTTGATCTTGATCACCGTTGAAAGGTCACCGTCTACTCGATAGACAAATCACCACACGGATCGAGCAAACATACACGAAGCAAATAATGAATAATAATAATTAGAATAGTACACCAAAGTATAAAAATAGATTTAAAATTGTCTAAAACGAATCTACGCGTTGTTATGATTCCAACGATATAAGATCGCGAAAAACGGATTTAAAACATAAAAGTTATGATTTTTCGAAGATTTACTACAGAAAATTATTTATTATAATATTAACTCGAAAATTAAAAGTGTTGAATTTATTGTACAGTGGTATGATTACATGGAGTTCGAAAGTACGAACCTAACGCAATTTGAATGGCTAAAATCGGAGTTAAAACGGAGGAACTATGCATTAAATAGGATTAGTGGCAGTTTTGTAAATAAAACAGAATAAATACGAATTAAAATAAATGAAAATTGATGTTAAATATTCAGAACAGGGACGGCAGGTTCTAATTTGGATTAAGCCAAGGGCTCTTTAGCGAAACGCCACCCGAAGAGGTATCCAGCACCAACAACCGTTGATCGTCTGATGGACCTACGAGATTAGAAGAGTGGATTAAAAACAAAAGAGAAGGGTGGTGGCGCTCAGGCTGGGCAGGATGCTGGCAGTGGCGGCTTATGGTGGTTCCATTACCGGCGTTGGACCACCTCGCTGGAAAACGCGAAACCCACGTTCCCGACCACCATTTGACGAACCGTTTGTTCCGGGAGAAAGAGGGCGCAAGTGCGAACTCATCTATGCCAAAAGAAATGGCCGGGAGTGAAGTGAGAAGGGACGGCCACCATGGATGGCGGCACAGTCTCGCGGCGCACGCGGCTAAGGCCCTAGGGGTCTTGGCTTCGCGAACTGAGTGAACTGGGAGAGAGAGGGCGAGATGGCGAACTCATCTACAGGTTCAAAACGGCCAAGGAAGAGGTTCTGCGTGATGGCTGCCATGGGCAGCGGCTTGAGGCCGTCGGCGTTCGTGGCAAGTGCAATAGCGGCCATGAATTCGCGAAATTAAAGGCTCTGGAAGATCGAGGATGGCACGGGGGTGCTTACCACAGCACTAATTCGAACGAAGGAAAGATGAATGTGACTGGTGACGATGAATGGCGATGAAGGCGGCTCTGCAGATTTCGTCGATGGCCTGTGAGCGCGCAGCACGGTGAGAGGAGGAAAGAACATGCCGAGAAGATTATTGCAGACGAGATGGGACTCACCATGGAACCAATTTGGACTGAGGGCGGATGGAGGCGACCGGCGACAATTCTGCGGCGGCGGAGGCTCTGTTTGCACTCTGCGCGTGAGGCAACAGAGGAAGACGGGAAAACTGAAAATGAGATGCTGCAGCTCTCCTACTTGTATTCGAGCGCGTGAGAAAGAGGGCGAGAACGTGGCGCGCGGGACGACTTCGTGGGCGAGCAACTCGGCGGAGGTGGTTGCTGCGTGCGTGCTGATTCAAACACAGGGAGGAAGTTCAGTTGAGGACGAGGACGCCGACCAGCGGCCCCACGAGGCAGCGACTTAGGGAGATGGGTGCAGGGGCTGCGGCTGATTTTGTTGATCAACAGAATATGAGAGAAAGGTGGAAGGGAAAGGACCAGGCCTGCAGCGTTCTGGCCAGCAGGACGAGAGAGAAGAGATAGAGCGTTTATATATTTTTTTTTTGCAATTTCCTTTAAATACTCTGTATAATTCTTTTGGAGATTCAAAAAGCATAGCATTTTAAAATCAAATAAAGATTGTGAAATGCTTGGGAATAATTTTTTTATAATTTGGAATCTTTTTCACGACAAAAATAATAACTATTTTATTTATTTTATAAATAGACTAAAATCGACAGGAGCCTATTCGAGTTTTGAATAAATATTTTTCATCCAACGAAAATTATGCAACATGAATGCATCATCCCTAGAAATATTAATCATGAATAGTTTTTTTTAAAGCCATTTTTATTTAAAAGCTGATAAATAACTATCTATAGCTTAGT
This sequence comes from Eremochloa ophiuroides, assembly GCA_038502445.1. NCBI lineage: Eukaryota > Viridiplantae > Streptophyta > Magnoliopsida > Poales > Poaceae > Eremochloa > Eremochloa ophiuroides. The sequence goes on from JAHLJS010000004.1 coordinate 39,094,654, forward strand.
CAATTTTAAAAATTATTAAATAATTCATTTATTTAGTGTTTATTATTCACATCCCCAAAATACAAATTTGGGGTGTGACACGCGCGCCCACGGGCAGAGGGGTAGGTGGCAGGTGGTGACAGACCTGTGCACTCATACCAGCATCCCCCACGTTCAGACGCGGAATATCGCTGATACTGGTATCGCCTGGCGGACCAGGTGCGTCAGTGGGCCTGAAGCAAGCAAGTAGTAGGGAACTTTCCATCGCTTACGTGTGTTTGACCTTAGAAGAACCTCTCTACCCAAGCTATCCCTTCCGTCTCTTCTGAGTAAACTAGTTTAAGAGACTAAGTACAAAGACCGTTTCTCTGAGAAATTACGATACCCTGAATACTTCCGGGTGAAAGCTACAACGGTACTTCCGTGCGCTTGCGGACTTTTCTGCTGACGCTAAGAAGTGCCAGCAGTTATCTAATTAATTAGTTTTTCTGTCTGCATTAGTAATTTCACTTTATCATATTCATCTTTATGCATATCAAAAGAAAAAGAAAAAATCTTTATTACCTTATTTACTGCATCACAAAATATTAAAACCCCACGTGAATAAACTTATGGTAACCCTGTAGGAGTATTTACTGTGGTGGCATAAAAAATGATAATAGCATCTGTATTTACTTTCTTGCATTATGAAAATCCTAAGCCCCATGAGAATAAATATTCTCCGTGGTGGCATAAAAATAAAATATATATTATGCATACATATTTACTTTTCTGTATAAGAAAATTAGAAAATCCTAAAAAGAATCTTGTTAGAATCTGTTAATTGAAATCAACTCAAAAGAATAATCAATTACTTATTGGCTGACTGCTAACCCCTTATCACATTGGAGCCTCGAGTTTTGGTTTTCTTGTTTGGAGTATAACTATGCAGGATAACACTATGTATGAGGAGTGAGTTTATCAGTGGAGCCCACTAGGACTATTGCTGACAAGCTCGCTCTAAAGACCATCAACACCAAGTATTGAAAACATCTAGCTTGGGGAAGAAGCATCTCCTAGTTATCAGGTAACTATACCTATACGATTATCGAGTCTGTTTTATAAAGTCATAAAATACCAAAAATATATGGGCACATGAAGGTCCACGCTTTTTAGAAAAAACCCAAAATATGTGGGCACATGAAGGTCCACACTCTTGGAGAAGTTTCCTAATTGGATAAAGAAGCTTAAACTTCTGCTGGAAATATAAAATCAATCACTTACCATGGAGTGGTACTAAACCTAACCCCTCTCCATAAGATTTGGTATTTTTGTTGGCAATTGAGTTTCACAGGAAAATACAAGATCAAAGACCTAGTCAACCTGACGTCCTTACATTATCGATACACCTGCTCCGAGAAGAATCACTCAATTTGCAACATCAAAAACCCTATCAAACGTCAAGCTTGGGGGAGAGCAACCTCCATTTAAAATCCAACTAAGTATAAGTTTCCCACCTTATTATTATTGTACCATATCGCTTCTTCGTGTGAGTTACCTAGTAAGATAAAAATTTTAAACCAAATAAATACTTAGCTATATCTTAGAGTGTGTCTATAGTCAGTCTAGGTTAGAGTCAAATAAAAACTGGAGAACATTAAAATTTTATCTTGGAGATGTTGAATAGTTGCTCTGCCGTAATTCCTTTCAAGTGTCTACTTTTCAACCTTAAATTCTCCCGAGTTTTGGATACTACTGTTTTGGCTTAAGAATTTACTCTGAATCTGAAACTTGTGGAGAAATATGCTTGAGCTAAGTCTAGGTGATTGATTGATATGATACATGAAGGTTGAACTGCTATTTATCTTATTCGTAGCAATACTAATGTCACACCCAATTTTAAGGATAAAATGGGATTCATAAACTTATGTGCGCTCAGAGATCAGTCAAACACATAAGCCAACAAATTGTAATAATGTATCTTAACCAATGTTTAATACATAGCGAATAATATCAAAGTCATTACGCAGCGGAAAATAACGATAACTCTCGCGGTAGCTCCATAGCACAGGGACGTCGACTGGTGAAGCACAAGTCTAGTAGTCCTCTGGGTAGTCTTCATCATTATCACCATCTGTTACCCATCCAGAATTTTTAACCAAGTAATGAAAAATAAACAAGCGTAAGTACATGTTGTACTCAACAAGACTAGCATGGGTTAATGAGGCTCAAAAGGTTGACATGGGTTTGACAGCAGGTTGCTTTTAATTAGTCACCTTTTATGCAGTTGGATAGCAACAAGTGAATATGCCCATTCTCATGATCATAGTAGACATAACTAATGAGTAGCAATAAATAGATTAGCAACAAGTAAACATCACTTCAAAAGATAACTATTCCGTAAGGCGTCCAAGGCCGCTCATGACCGTGAGCTCGGCTAGTATAACAGTTTTACACTCTACAGAGGTTGTGCACTTTCACTATGAGCCGTGATTCCCAATTGCTCGGGTTAATTACTCCCATAGCACTACCAAGGTGAGAGAGAAGGGTTTCACTATGAAGTCTTTCAAAGTACTCCGCCTAACAAGTTAGAGCTGCTAGGGACCCGGCAAGCAGATATAGAGCCCTCCTTCGTTGTGGCACAAGGTCACGCAGGTTATACACACTCGGACAGGAGCCGCACTATACCCGAGTCGGCAGGTCCCATCACGCCTTTCGGTAACCTCTAACAAGCTAGAAAAAGTGCCCATACTTGACTAAAACCAGAGCCATGTAGCCCTCATAGTTGCACGAAATATCCCGGTGTCATACTTACAGATCATTACCAAGGGTGAACGATTTAGAGCATCACAAAAACTATGCTCCAATTCCCTAGTTCCATGTTGCTAAAAAACATCTTTTAATCTTTATTGTGTATTCAGTTAATCAAGTTTACATGATCATGACGCCAATTAAGCACTAGCATTAATTACCCAATGCTGTAATCCCATAGGTGCCAAGGAATAAGGTAACAACACTAGGTAGCATCTATGGTGAACAAAGTAGACACATGCATATGTAATTATTTAATTGGTGAATAGGATAGCAAGGATGGTCCATGCTAATACTTGCCTTGATCAGTAAACTCCTAGTGATCCGGGTCATCGAAGTACTGATCTTGATCACCCACGTAAGGCACGTAAGGCTCACCGTCTATACTCAATCATCCAATCACCACACAAACATCGGCAATCATACACGAAGCAAACAAAGGAAAAATAATTAGAACAGCACACCAATAGAATCAAAACAGTTTGAAAATGATATAAAACTATTCTACTCGTTCCAACGATCACATCGATATAAAGTTTGCACGAATCGGACTTAAAACGGCGAAGTTATGAATTAAACAAGATTTGCAATAGAATAATAATTAATTAAATATAAACTCAAATTTTAAAAGTTGAAAATATAAACAACAGTAGTACTATTAGATAGATCTTGAAATTACGAATCCAATGCAATTTGAATCACTCGCATCGGTTCTAAAACGAGTAAATTACAAATAAAACAGTTTCATTTGCCAATTCAAATAATCAGAAAATACCTTTTTATTTAAACCGAAAGGAAATATGCTTTTTAATTTGGAAAGCGTAAACTGGAAAATACGCCTTGGACTGTGGGTTTGTACATTAAAAACGTCAAGGGGGTTTTTGCAAAATTGCTGGCCGAAAGGGTATCGGGCTCTCTCGACCGCCGGATCACACGTGGATGGTTAGGATTAAAAGGGAAGGGGGTAAGGATGGCGGCCAGCCGGAACAGAGCCCGACGGCGGCGGTGCCAAGGCCGGAGAAGGGGGCGCTTTTTGGAAACGGCACACAGGGCACCGTTAGCCATGGGAAAAGGTTTGGGAGGACGAGAGCTCGATGGGGAACTCATCTAGGGCATCGGGACGGGCAATTACGGCTCGAGGAGAGAGCAGCGCGCTCGGCGGCGGCGGCATGGCGGCGGTATGGTGACCGGCAGCGATTTGGTGCACGGAAACGGAAGGGAATAGGTCGGGGAGGATCCTAACCTCGGTACGAAGCTCCGGAACCGGTCCAATTCGACGGAAATCCTCCGGGAGCAGGAGTTCGACGGCGGTGGGCAGAACTCGGCCGGCGGCGCTCTGGAAACAATTGGAGGGGGCAGCCAGTGCAAGATTCAAAAGGATAAAGGGCTCGGCAACTTCACCACCATCACGTGCAGTTTGGTAGGGGCTCACCGGAAAGAAAACGATGACGAGCTCGATGAATTGGCGGCGGCTCTGTTCATGTGGGAGCGTGGCAAATAGAGGCGGCTAGGGCTTTGTGATGGCGGCTGCGGGGTGCGGTGCTGCTTAAGTACTCCCGAGGCACGAGTAGATAGGAGATCGTATTCGCCTAGGAGATAGGGAATCGGATCGGGGACGGCGAGCGCCGAATTCGGCTTGTTCGTTTCGGGGGCGGGCTCTGGTCACGACAGAGAGGATTGGAGGGGAGGCACCGACCAGCGGGACCCACGCGACAGAGAGACCACGCGCGGGCCAGGGCTGTCAGCTGCAGAGGGACGCCTCGCGCGCGCGTGCTCGGCCGCTGCGGCATGTCCGTGATTTACTTCGGATGAAACAGAGGAGAAAGGAAGGAGAAGAAGAGGGGCTGCCCAGTGGGGCGCTCAGCTTGCTGTGGTCGGCTGGCTGGCTAGCTAGCTAGGCCTCGGCCCAAGTTAGCAAGGGAGGGGGCAGGCCGAAAGGGGGTAGGGATTTGGGCCCTCGGGCCAGAAACAGCTGGGGGAGGGTTTTCCTTTTTCAACTCCTTTTCTATTTTTCAAATCATTTCCCAAATAGAATTTGAATAGCTATTTTGAATATTTGAAAATTTCAAATAAACCACAAATAGTACAAAAAGAAAATGCTCCAGCATGAATGCATCATACATGTTTGTGAACCCTAGGGTTAATTTTATTTTACCAAAATATTATTTGCTCTACATTTAAATGAGAAATAAATACAAGATAAATTTAATTTCCCTAAGTTAAAAGAAATGCAAATTTTTGGGTGCTACAATTCTACCCCCCTTAGAATTTTTGGGTGCTACAATTCTATCCGTCCAGCTCTTTAAAATGACATTTCTAAAGGAAGTATTTATGGAAAATTGAAATTTCAAAGGTGACCTCTAAAATGCTTTGCAAAATGGCAAAAGGTTTTGATTTCTAAACTCGGATTTCAAAGGGATTTGAAAAAAATAAAGAGTTAAGATTCTATTTCAAACAAAATGGTCTCAAAAAGGATTTTGTTCCAAATAAAAATAATTCTGAAAAGTTCCTTCCAAAAGTGCTTCAAAACTCGTTTGCAAAATCTTGGGACTTAAAATGTCTTTGCCTAGCATTAAAAAATCCGCCTTTCCAAAAGCCGTGGAATTTGAAAAATAATTTGAAAGGACGCTTTAAATTGGGTTACAAAAATTTCAAAAGTTTTCTCGCTACCTTGTTCGAAAATGGATTTTCTATGAAATCCAATTTGATCTACAAAAATGTTCCAACTCTCCTCTCTTCCTTTAATAGGTTTGCGAACCAATTGTTTTCTCAAAAGCGAGATTCCTTCAAACCTATTTCCAAAATCGCTTTTCAAAAGTGCACTAGTGCAGCTAGATCACCAGCCGAAAACTTTCAACCTGTAGTAAACCTATAGGACAACCCTTCATAGAGCAGTAACCCCTCAAATCTTGGGGATGAGATTCCTGTAAGGGGGTGGACTGTAACGACCCGGGTTTTCCACTAACCAAAAAATGTGAACTTTTTAAAATTTTTCTTGCAATGAGTGTGTAGCATGTAGTTTCTAGGTCGAAACGTGACTAACCCACTAACAAAATCGTTGCATTCATATAGAGATTGCTTGTAGGAGTTTGTCAGAGTCCCCTAGCTAGTCTAAGGCTTTGCATCGGAGAGCACAAGTCCGTGGCATTTCCAATCAATTCCTTTTTCGAGCTTGTCTCGAACCTGTGGTGTTCTCTCTCTCCTTCTCTCCCTCAAAACCAACCGAACCTCTTCCTGAGTATATATTCCAAATCCCAAGGCAAGCTTCTCATTCCCTCTTCGAACCTTTTCCCTCCCCAATTATTAAATCAAAGACCATAAATCTTGAAAGGAAAAATTCCCTCTTCATTTCTACTCTCTCCTTTGTATCCTGTTCGAATCATTTACATTGAGTTGGGGAAAACTCATTTCCACATTCCTATTATTCACATCTCGATAAATTCCTATTTCAAACCTCTCCACCAAATCTTGAATCAAATTCACAAAGGGAAATTTATTTTTCCTTCCTCTTTTGGACTCAATATGAATATGTCCTCCTAAATCTTCAGACTGAATTCTTGAAATGAAATCTTCCTCATTCCTTTATCTCACTCTTTATTCATCTCCTTTTCAATCACCCCAAATATTTTAAAGGAGAAATTCTTTCTATTACACTCACTGTTAACCAGCCCATCCATCTCCCTCTCTTTCCCCTCGCGCGCAGCCCACCTAACCAGCCAGCCCAGCGCGCCACCACCTCGTCTTCCTCCTTGCCGCCCGGCCCAACCGGCCCGTCTGGCCCAGCCAGGGCCCAGCCACCCACACGCCCCTCCAAACCCTAGGGGCGCAGGCGCCCCAGCGTGCCCAGAGCAGCCGCCGCTGCCCCCATGGGGCGCTCGTGAGCCCGACCCCCTCCTCGGCGTCCGTACCAGGCTGCGGGATGGCGCCGTGTGTCCTGGTCATGACACGGACATTGGAGATGGCCTCCCGAGCTCGCCAAACCCTAGTTGGCGCCGCATAAAGGACGTTGTCGCCCTGCTCACCCTTCTTCTTTCCTAATCCGCCGCCGCGTCGCTCGTCTTCCTCCTCTAGCCGCTCCGCCCTCCATGCTACACAGAAATGCCACCATCGCGGGCTCTTCCCCCCGCACAGCAAGCCCTAGCCTTGCGCTCCACCCTGCTTCCTCCCTTCTACTTCCCTAAGCCACGGCAGCCGGCCATGGCCGCACGGTGCCGCAGACCCCGAAGCCGCAACGCACCACAGCCACGTCCGGTTGGCCACAGCCGCGCTCGGCCTACCAACCGAAGGTCTTGGCCTCGCCGGAACTCCATCGCGCCACCTCGGAGCCAAGCCGAAAGGGCCCCGGTAGGCCACGCCGCCACCCTATCGTGCCCTTCTTGCGTCGCCGCGGCTCCGAGCTACCGTCCAGTTCGGCGCTCTACTTCTCTTCATCAAGCCGCAGCTCGCCCTGCCGACGAGCGCCTCCTCGCCATCACCTTCTGCAGCTGGGCATAGCTCCCCTGCCGAGCCACCACCGCGGTCACGGCCTCCTACTTCTTCCTCTCCAGCCTGCGTCACTGCTCCATTGAGCCTGGGCTGAACTGAGCCACCGCTCACCCACTGCCGCGCCGACGTTGTCCAAAGCCATCACCTCCACCACATCGGCTTCATCATGCTTCGTCTCGACACTGCCGGGAAGACGGCCACCCCGCAGTGCTCCGTTCTTGCTGGACGTGACCCGCATCTCGCTCGAGTATAGTGGCAGCGGCAAGCACCACTCCAGAGCTTGTTTGCCATCACCGGTGAGCCATCAAGAGCCAAAACCCTGCCTTTTTCCCCTTTTCCCATCACTGTTCCACTGAGGCTGGCCTTTGTGCTGTGTCTTACTACTGTGCAGGAAAGCCGGCAAGCCCAAACCCACTTTGGCCAGCACCCGGCTTGTTGTAGCCCTGCCCGACCAGCTACAGCCCCTATTGGCTAGCCCTGGCCAGCTGTAACAAGCTACCGGCCAGCCACGGCCAGCCACAGCAGGCTACAGCAGGCCAGCAGCAAGCTGCAGCAGGCTGGCACGGGCAGAAGATGGCCACCAGCAAGCCACAGCTGCCCAAGATGTGCGACAGCAGCCTCACTGCCTCTCTCACTCCAAGGTTGAACCCTTGAACCCAAACCGGCGCCATTATCGACATCGGCAAGCCTCAATTTCATTCTTGATCATACTTGTTCTTTACCCTTTCACACATGTTCATACTTGCTCGTATTATCTATCAATCTACATGTTGTCCGGTCCAAATTTATATCCATGCTGGTCCTCTATGCCATCTTGTTCGCACTCATAATTGTTCATATATATGATCTATCTATACCTTGATGCCTGCCTGTGCCATGCCGTCGAGCCGGTTTATCTCTCTGTGTGTGTCGGTATGGATGTGTGCTACTCCATTTAGGGGTTGTGGTGTCGTCTGTCGTGTGCTTGTTTTGTTGCCTGTCTGTGGACCGTGCCTTCGAGCCGGTCGAGGGATCGTACCTCGTTCGCATGTTCGGTCATGGGTTCGTCCCGTCATGGCCGTAACGCCGAGCGTAACTCATCCCTCGGGTTTTAGTTGACTTTATCATCTTCGATCGCTGGCCCTGTCCACGTCCCTAGGATTGGTTACCGTGAGCCTGATGTCGTCTTCAACACGGGTCTTATCCGCACGTTTTGAGCCCTTCATAGCCTAGTCTAGTGGGATACGTATTGGGGATAACAGTCGTTGAACGACGTAAGCTGACTCGCATGGGTTTAGCTCATGGCCGCGGGATCCCTCGCTATGACCATCGGGCTATGTCCCCTTTTCTCGCTTGCTTCTTATCCTATCCTTCTCATATTCTTGCACCACCTAGACCATAGCATTTCATCGGATCTAGTGGTGACAACCGCATCGCTACGAACTAAAGGAATAGCCTTGTGTCGTTTAGCGACACGGTTGTGGAGCCCTATGAGTTGGTTTGGATCATGGAGTTGTGTCTCTTCCTCCCAACCTCTATCATTCCATGGCACGCTGGTTGAAAGAGAGCGGATCCTTTTCTCCCGTCTTGCTCTTTTACTCGATCCCCGTTGATCCAGCAAGACGTGGATTGAGTCCCTTGCTCTTTTGGTGTTTATTGCCCTCTTGATTCCACTCCTTTGATTCCCATCGTTCTATGGTGAGTGGATCAAAGGAATGTGAATCCCTCTCCCCTCTCTTTTGCTCCTTCGTCCTCGAGCCTTGTATGCTTGTACCTATTGTCGACCATAGCATTCTTAGGGTCCTTGTGGTGACAACCACACCGCGAAGGTTCTGGGATATGCTCTAGCACATTTAGTGCACCTAGGTCGAGGTACCCTACAAGTGGTCGAGCACTTGCGTCTTGGTGTGTCGCTTCTCTCTGATCCCCCATATTGCCATGGCGTGGGAGTTGGGGGAAGTAGACCGCCCTCGTTCTCCTCTCTCCCCTGTTTCATCCTCTCTGGGTTCACGCCGATCACAATGGCGTGCAGATCGAGAGAGACCAGGACTGCTTTTAGCCGCGTCCTCCAATTCCCGTCAATTCCAATGACATCCGGATTGGAAGACTACGAGCTATGGTGTTCGCATAGGATGAGCTTGGGTCTAAGCCATTCTACTTGAAGTCGTACAGGTCAACCCGCTTGACCCGGCAAGTACCGGCAAGGCTATGACTTTGACTCATCCTTAGCGAATAGCCACTTCTGTTTCTTGGCCCTAGGATCGGACATCCGCTGAGTGGGCCGTGCTACCTTTCCTTTTTGAGTTCTTTCAGGTGTCATCGTTCCTTCTGAGTCTTGTCATCCTTTTCAGTGTATTGATTGTTCCCTTGTTTGCGCTTCGCTCTCGCGAGGTAATTGCGTCGAGGATAGCGATGATCGGACCGAGACCCGTTGGCAGAGGAAAGCATGGACCAGCCCAGGACTCGGAGGATGACAACACCAAGTTCACTAAGGACACCAGAATTGACTACTAAACAGGTGTCATGGTAGCACCATTCTCTTAGAAACCTATTTAGGCATTGCAATAATGTCGATTGCTAGTGCTTTACTTTTATGCAATTGAACTGTGATAGCTGCATTAGAATTGCTTGAAAGCCATTACCTTGTTGCTACCATTCCCTGCACAACCGCTGATAGGCTAGACTCGCTCGCCTACTACTTACTGCTTATTTGCTGCTATTGCTATTACATACTTAAAACTGAATTGAGTGGATGACTGGAACATAATCGGACTAAGGCACCGGGTGCCGGTAATGTGATAACTACTTGGCGAGATATTTGCTTGAGTATTGGGTGTGTGGTGAGGGTCGAGTCAACTAGACAGGATCTACAACGAGCCTTGGGGCGAGTCATGCCGGGGAGTGTGACCTGGGCATTCCCTTTATGAGGTACCTGTGGCGGGTGCATATGGCCCTTGGTGGGTTCTAAGGATAAATCCCGGGGAGGATACTCTCTGTGGCACAAGTCCCTGGGATGGAGGTTTCATTGGGGTAAGCTGTGGTTTGACCCCACAGAGAAGATATCCTGTCCGGTTACCCCCTACGAACTGTTATGTTGAGAGAACCGGGTTGTAGGACCCTTCGTGCACACCACTTGTTCCTGAATGGGCGGGATCTAGGAGGTCAACCTTCCCGAAGCAATGCCACTACTGCTAGGTCGATAGGTGATAGGGTAGGGAGGTACGGGCTGTGGTCCACACCCTCCCGAGACAGCGTTGTATCCTTGGAGGCCTGGCAATTTGTCTCACAGTCTCAGCGTGCCGGAATTCTCTGGGGTGGCCCAGGGCTGAGTGGTAGAGTGGCATTGCCTCGGATGGGCGGTGGCCCAGTATCGGCCTAGGCGTTGTACAGCGCTGATGATGGTGATCTTGTGGTTCCAGGTGTACAAGCTCTGCAGAGTTATTGATCTATACGTATAGCTGCGTCCTCGGTCATGGACATTCCTATGATCTACGCTTCACTTCACTAGTGAGAGGTGTCCTTCTCTTCTCCCCCCTGGGTTTTGATAGGTTTTCGGCATTGGCCGCTGAGGCAAGTGACGAGAGGGAGTCGTCCTTGCTGCCTAGAGAGTGAGAGTGTGGTGAGATGTGTTGGGATGGGAGCACGTGTGGTTGAGATGGATTAAAACTTGGTGAACTATGTTTAAAACTTGAATACTACTATTATTATATATTGCATGCTAGGATGCAACCCACAGCCTAAACAATAGGATCGCCAGATCCCTTAGAAGTAGGCCACTTAAAGCTCATAGGTACTGACCATGGCCTGCACGTATCTGGCGGCATGCAGAATGGACCTGCAGTATCATTGGGAATGGTATAAGGTTATGACCGCGTCTAAGGATGACGACAAAGGAGAACCGGAGGATTAGGGGGTCTCATGCCGTGCTCAAGTTTGGTTGAGATGATCAAGTCCACGTCTGCAGATGTTCTACGCCGACTCTGATGATTGACTGTGAAGGAGGAGCCTTCGCCGGATGACGCGCTACGCCGACTCAGCAGTTGTAGGTGTGCGTAAGCATTAGTATACATGTATAGGTGTGATTAACCAGTGTTGTAAAGTATTATAAATATGTACTTCCGCATTATATGACTGTGATGTCAACTGTAAAATGATAATGTGACAGTTGGGGATTCCCTGAATTTTCACATTATGATGTATCCTGCGAATTTCCCTTCGAGGAAAAATTGGGATTGTTACAAAACCCCTGAACTCCAAACGTCTCAACCCGCGGTCCCAAGCAACTATTCATATGAGTCATGAGTTATGCACCTAGCCCCCTGACTTTCTGCTCCTTCTCAAACCCGTGCCCCTCGCCGCTACAGAGCAGAACGCCGGCGGCAACCGGCCGCCCAGCTCGACGCCGGTGACCTCTCTGGGAAGGGAAAAAGGCACCACCATGAAGCCCATGACCCCACAAATTACCCTAGCTACTTGATTGAACGATTTGGAGACCTAAGCAGTCCTAGCCATGACGTCCGGAATGCCCCACCCGTGGCGTTCCTCGAGCTTCGAAGCCCTACCGACCTAACCGGCTTATGCTACACGTTGAGGGTGCTCACCTAGGCTTCAGATGAGGTTCAGAGGCGATGGAGATGTGATGGAGCGTCACTATCAATGGTGACTGTGGATGCGACAGCTCGGACACGGCGACGAGCTCAAGTTCCAGTGCGTCTGCTACGGAAGCGACCAAACCAACGAGCCGGTGAGATGCACAGGATCATGAGAAGCCTAAAACAAGCAAAAAGGAAAGGAAAAGGTCAACCGTCGTGCTATAGCCACGCCACGGAAAGTCACGGCGGTGCTTTCGCCGGAAACCGAGAAGGCAACGGTGCTAGGCTCCTTTGGCGACGAACGACTGCTCCGATGGGTCCAGTAGGTGCGCAAGGAAGTGCAGAGGCTACATGCATAGCCAATTTGGCACAAGGGCGAACAGAGATGGCGAATTTGGTCATCAACAGAGAGGTGCTCGTAGACGGCGATAATGGAGAAAGGATGAAAACGGGACGGCTCAGGTCGCTAAAATAAGTACTAGAGAGGAGGGAAACACGGGGTAGACAGGCTCCCGGGGCCCCCACGTCTCCGATAGCGCCAGCGACAAGTGCCTGGCCGGCACGGGCGGCGACGCCGCGCTGCCGCACGCGCGGCTCTGTTCGCAAACAGAGGAAGGGGGCTCAAGTACTGTAGCAATCAATTCCCTTTACTACTATTTTTGCACAATTACTCCCAATTCTGTGTGGAACCTTGAAAAATCATCCATACAAAAGCTGTAGTACAATTTATTCTGAGTAACTTTGCTTTTTAAACCACATTCAAATTCTGAATATTTTTGAAATTATGTGAAAGGGGGTAAATTCATTATTTTAATCCTATTTCAAATACAGTCCAAATCTCAAGATTTTTCTCTAACACTTGAAAATCTTCAAAAATAAAAGTTGTTCTATTTATTGAGATTTGCAACTTTCATTAAAGGAGTTTAGTAAGATTCTTAACAATTTTGGAAATAGAATTTCAAATTTGAATTTCAAAGCACTAATTTGGGTTTTATTTCAAATTTTATTTAATAACTTCAAAATTGCCCAAAGCACTAATTTGGGTTTTATTTAAAGATTTGCAACTTTTGTTTAAGACTGAACATCTAATTACTTTTAGTTTTAAATTAGGGTTTTGGGTCCGTTGTAGGGTTTATAAATGATTTTCTTTTTATTTTCCAATTGGATTTAGATAATTACACACAAACACAAACATTTATGTAATAAGTCACTCTAAAGCACCTATGCACAATCACATGCAAATAAAATTCATTTTAGTTAATGCATTCTAACAGGGTTGAATACGTGATGATTTGCACGAAATCATGATGATATGGCCGGTTTTAGTTACAGTAACACCTGGGGTTTTACATCCTTCCCCCTTAAATAAATCTCGTCTCGAAATTTAAGATAGGCTAAAGCCTTAGGTTAAGTAATGGAAAAGAAAATGTGTCCATTAAACATTTTTCAAATTTGACTATAGAGCAAGTAGGGTTTTTCTTTTATAAGACTTGAAAGGGATAAACTACGTTTAAAGAGTAGTAAAGACTTAGGAAAGTTTTTAGATAGAAGATTTTTTGGCTCTCAAGTGGGTTCTGCTTCTGAATGCTGACTCATTGTACTTTGTACCACCTTATTGTGGTCCTTTGAGTAACATGATCCTTTCTGGTCTACGACTCACACTAAATACTTGGAGTAACTCCTACCAAGTCAATAACTCGATCTGGCACTTGAAGACACTTCTCAAGTGGTGATACATGAAATACACCCTGCGCAACTAACAAGTGCTCAGACGTTTGAGTTGATAAGCTACTAGCCCACACTTCTCTTCCTATTTGTTATAATAAAGGTTCTTGTTTGAGGGTGGTTTCAAGGAGAGTGAGGGCACGTTAATTGCGAGCTATAATGGTTCAGGAGCACCGACTACGATACCAGTCCATACCCTGGTAAGATCTTATGTGGCTGCAGTCCACAGAAGATTCCAAGTTCTGACACAACACCATAGTCATGGGTCGAGACACCATCATAGAACACAATTAAAGTAACCTCAGTAAAAAGAGAAAAAGTATATCGATTGTGGTTATGATGAAAAGTAACCACAGACCTAGATATGAGCATACACCCTTTAGAATCTCATGTGGTTGTGAGTTACAGGAGATTCCAGGTTGCTATATTGTATCGCAACCGTAGATCATGTTACATCATAACGAGGTGGATTTGTTTCCACATGAAGTGCAAACAAAAGAAATTTTATTAATTGTGAAGCTATAGTATGTCCAACCCTAAACCTCGATACCTGCGTGTGCCTAGTAGAATCTCGTGTGGCCATGGCACGCAAGAGACCCTTGGTTTCGATGCAGCACCATGGTCACAGGTCATGGCACTACTATAGGGCACAACCATAATGACTCGAATAACATGTTGAATTCAAGGAAATGGTACATGTCGGATCAAGGCATGACACGTATACAGATAAAAAGTCATGGTCTAGTGCTAGGTTTTTGTACCGGGTCTGTGGGTACATTTAAGTGCAGCCTAAAGTTTCCGAAGAAGTGAATTTTCAAAATAGATTTTAAGATATTTATAAATAACCAGTAATCCAAAAAACAACAGGGAATCCTCTGCGGATCGCAGATACCATTTCCAAGTGATTGGATCTTAGATACTGTTTCCAAATCAGTTACCGTTATTTTATCATATGAGATTAAGATGAGTGCAAGAACAAAGAATTTTGGGAATTTAGAGAGATCAGGTGTGAATTCTCAAAGTAGATTTGAAGATAGTTATAATTAGCAAAGAATTTTAGAAGTTCAGGAAGAAATATGGATATGAATTTTGTAAAAGAGATTTGAAAGAGAGTGAAAACACATTAATTGCAGGCTAGGATCATGACCGTTAACCCTGATAGCAGCGAGCGTCCAGCAGTAACTTTCTATGGTCGCGATCCATAAGAGACTCTACATTTCGACGATGCATCATTGTCATGGATCATGATATACCATATACTACAATTACAATAGCTTTCAACCAACACCTATTGGTTGTCAATTTCAAGGAAATAGCATGTGTCGTGAAAGAAGAAGATCAAGGCTGACACATACATAGATTTAGACAGTCAAAGATTTGTCAAGTTTTTGTATTGAGTTGAGTGCACCCAGAAGTTCCCCAAGGACTAGAAACTTTTGGGTAAAAACCTAATCTATGGCAAAATTTACCACCTTTTGAACACACCTATCACTCATAAACTTAAGTAGAAAACCTTTTACAAATGATAAAGGATTGTACACGGTTTTCATATTAGTTAACATTGACTACTAGCTTACGTCGACTTGCTTCAACTTATTGAACTACCATTACACCAGTTTCCTACTGACGTAGGGTTTTATATTACAAAAGACACTTAACCCTAGGTTGGACCTGATCTGACACTAGGCATAAGAAACCAGCTATCTTCATAAGCTACTCAACCTGGCCACTCACTACTTCTGGCTCCGAGTCATTCGCTACTTCCTCTAATTTTTCATCGGCATTCTCTGCTGAACCAGACTCTTCTTGATTATCAGTTGCTGCAATCCCCATATCTGGAATTGGATTGTTCATGGCATGGAGCATTTGCAGTTCTTGCTATAGCTCAACGATTTGTTGATGGGTTGCCTGAAGTTGTTGCTGATATGTGTTATGCAGGCCCCAAAACATCGCATCCTGATGCTGTAGGTATCCAATGGTCTCGCTAAGACTTTTCTTGACATCACAGCATAAGAATGAGCTTCCTCACATTGCTGGATAAGGAGTCTAGTCTGAAGATGAAGACTATCCACCAGGCTCTCCAATTCTTCTATGCAGTATTGATCCGCTTGTCACTATGCCTCGAGTGCTTCTATCTGGACATTCAGACCGATCTTCTGTATAGTACCGATCTGAGCAATCCCTTGCCATTTTTGGGCCTTCCTAATTGCCTTCTTCTTCCTTAGTTCTGTACTCTTGAGTGCTTTATAACATTCAGAGTAATGCTCCTGCCATTCCTCGCATCCTTACTCACGGGTCAGATGCAAGTTAAGGATGGCTAACATAGCTCGAGTAGTGGCGACCAAAATAGGATCCTGTTTATCAGAACTTTCTTCAAGTTGCTGGGCTAGTTGTTGAAGACCGTCCCAATTCCCTGGTGCCCCTGACGAAAACATTCTCAGAGTAGAAACTCTGATTTCTTTCTGACACCTAAAGCAGATCTCTCTCAGGACTTCTAATGCTGTAGCCTGAGCTCCTTCCTAGGGACTCATACCTTCTGCCTGTGCTTCCCACGCTGGCCAAAATGGAGCAGTGGTACAAGCTGAGATATGGAGGGACACTTCGTACCACGGTCGACCAAGGAGAACAGTGCGGGACCAATGATACTTTGGTGGTTCTGAGTAGCCTACTTCCTGCAGTAGCTGCCACAACACTGTAGGAGTTTCGAACATAGTCAGGCACTCGTCAATTCCAGTAGCAGAGTCTTGCGGATCCATCTGCTTAGAAGAAGGGTAGAAATTTATTTTTAACAAAAATATATTTTGAAGTAAGTTTTCTTTTAGAAATGATATATGATTCATATCGGGGGAATTATTAACAGTTATAATGTCATGATGCATGAGCGTTCCAACGCGAATCAGAATATTCTGATATATATGTATATACTGATTAAATACTCGAGTGACATGTACTCGATGTTTTTAAACATAGGGCATACTTAAGGTGCTAATCCACTACTAAGCCCAAAGCCTGTTTATAGGTCCATAGAAATACTCAAGGAAAGATTTATAGAATGAATGCGGAAAGTTTAGAAGCAACTCGGACCAAACTACCCCATAAATTTTATTCATTCCAAATCATTTTGAAGTTTTTTGTAAAGTCATACTGCAAGTACTTTACAATGAAATGCTCTGATACAATTCTGTGATAGAACTGCCCTGATCACCGGGCCCACGTGCACCATCATCGTCCCTAAGTACCTCCAGTTACTGTGCACGAGTTTCCCGCAACCTAGGTGGCCAGTCGGGTTTCCTCGGAAACCCTGATTTCCCCGAGGATCTCATTGTAAAGACCTTGTAAGTATTACAACCATTTACACAAATAATATGAATCAGAGTACCGAGTGCGGAAGTATTACATAGCCATAGGTTTACAAATATAAATTATATTATCCCGAACCTGAGTTTCGTAGTAGAGTAGCAGTATACAACTATACCCTTACCCAAGGGTTATATCATGTACATATCTTCATCAATACCTGGTCCATCAACCGGCACGGTCCCACGCAGAACTGTACACTCGGCTTACCTGCAACCGGGGTTAACAAACCCTGAGTACTGGAGTACTCCGCAAGACTTACCCGACTAAAAATTGGGGAGAAGACTCAGGAATGCATGCTGAGGGGAATCAAGGTAAGGCTTTAGTAAGAGTCAAAGTATTTTGCAGAAAAGCAATACTAATCCTGAATCTTATTTTTGATATTTTTAATTCAATATTATTCATAATCCATACCCATAGCTCTAAGTTCATTCACGTGTAACCTCAAATTTCAATTGCTTATCCATTCTCAAAAACCTGGTTCCGAACCACTTTTCGATGTAGGTGTGAGGATCAAGTCTCCATATCCGAGGAGCAACGACGATTCGAATCGATTAGTACCCAGCTGGGGATCCCTATCCACACTGCATATGTAGCACCTAAGGCTGCATATGCCAACCCCGTCTACCATGGCTTTTCTAAAACCTGAACCGGTCCTGCGCCACCCGAGAGCACAGTACTCCTCTCGTCTCCAGGCACGCCGGCCACGAGGGTACACGCTACTCTCGCCATCTCTCCACTCCCAGTGTGTGGTTGTCGGTTCAAGTAGTAGAGCCACCGGAGTCAGGGCTTCCTAGAGTGTGTGGCTAGTTGTAAAGTCTCGATCACAGCAGGCCTTACAACGAACGGTCCCTAATTTCTTTATCCATCGGTGACAATGCATTGGGACTCTAACCCAAGTACAAGTGTCCCAACAGTTTTTGAATCCCTTTTCTATCGGTGATGATGCATTGGGACTCCAACCCAAGTACACGACCACCGAACAGAAAATCCCTTTCCATCAGTGATAATGCACTGGCCAAGGTACACTAACGCCGAACGGGAATATTACCAATTCCCTTTTCCATGAATTAATCAATAATATATCACAATAGCTGAAAAATAGCATTTTGTGCAAAACTAAATTATTCAAGTAGGGCTAAGCATTTTCAAACATTTTTTTAAATGGTTCCAGATATTTCAATGGTCAAGGTTGGGAATGCATGAATTGGGTTCTCAATCAACTCCTATCAACCTAATGCAGTAGATTAGCTCAAATTATAAACATTTTATAAGTCACAAGGAAAGGGCTGAATGCACCGGGGCTGGCCTGTTGCTTTGCAGGTCTGTCACTTTTTCCAGAAACCCAGAGAGAATCCACTTGAACTTTCCTGATGAATAATCCTTCTATCGGGGATCAATCAAACAATTCCCCCGAAGGCCCGTTCACTACACGTAATAATAATAATAACAATAATAATACACTGCTGTTGACATCTACTAACGTCGCCAAATATAACTATATAACTTTTAATACGAGAGAAGATTAGAAGATGTATGGTAATTAATTAACTGGTCATTAGCACCTAGCCACTTATCTATCACCAACATTCTTAGGCATGAACTAGGTTGTCATCCCTAATTACATATGCTAAGAATAAATAAAGGGTTCTGTTTACACCAAAATCTGGACTGAGTGCAGATAGCCGATACCAAGCAGAGACAGTCGATTTTCGGGAGCAGAGTCTGTTAGACGAAGTGCTGAGAACAGCTGATCAGGTCCTGGATCGATTGTTGGGCCAAAGCGAAGACGGCATGGTTGAAGACAGGAGTCGATTGATGATGTCAGCATGAGTCTTCAGCACCGGGAAGCGATCACATTCGGAGTCCGTTTTGGAAGGGGAAGATTGGACTCCAAGTTACCTTTAGAATAAGAAAATTTGTTAGTTTCCATATCTATTTTGAGTTGTAATTCGACTAGGACTCTATCTTATCAGCCCAGGGTATAAATATAAACCCTGACCATTGTAATACGTATGTACACATCAATACAGCACACCTTTCGTCTCCGGCCAAAAGCCCTAGGAGTAGGAGTAGAGTAGATTCCGGTGAGTTTCTTCGAACGGGCTGAGCGTCATCCGGTAGATGCAAGCTTGCTTGTAAGTACCGTCATGCCTTGCTAAGCTTTGTCTCTTTAATGTCATCCGGTGGACATGGGAGCTTTGTAGATCAAGGTCGATTCTTGTTTGGTATAAGTTTAGCGTCATCCAGTGGACGCGGGCTTAGATCAAATAAGGGTTAGTTAGCGATTCATGCTTGTTTGCTTGCCTAATCTATGTTTAGTGTCATCCGGTAGACGACGGCTTAGATTAAAATGGTTAATGTGCATGGATTAGTTATCGGCTCTAACTAAAAGTGGCATCTTAGTTAGATTCATCAAGTTATCGGAGATGTTTGAGTTTATTTGTTTATTTACATGCATCACTCACCAAATTTGCCCAATCTTGATCTATTTGTGTCAGCTTTATATTTAATGGATCTATTAGTCAATGAAAGATGATCGTCACATGTTTATGCATTGATAAATAGAATATGTCTGCATTAGTCGATAGATTTGGATCTCGATTGTGTACGAGTTGCACTCAAGTAATAAGATAAACACTTTTTAGATTTGATAATCAATAGATTTGAGTCATGATCTACATCACGGCTGTCTCGATCCGCTCGATCCCCACTGTTGTAAAACGATGAATCGTATATGTTGGTTTGGAAGTCAAAACATTGTCTATCTTATAGGCTTGTATGTTGCTCGTATGTGCTAAATCGGCTAGTTAGCCGATTCCACCCTGTTTCTATACTCAGATATCTTTCGATCAGATTAGCTTGACATGTGTGCTTTAATTATGTTATAACTTGTCTCATGCAAGTCATTACCATCATTGATGCAAGTAAATTAGTTGTTTTACGTCATAATGTTTGTCTCATGAAAATCGGTTCATATCATTTGGATATCGATTCCTTAGTCGATAGCCTACAAACAGGGCCTATGAGGCCAAAAATTTGGAACTATTTGGACACACCAGTAAGTTCCGCCTTGTGTTACTGATTATTACCTCTTTCCTTGTCAATTATAGGTCAAATTGACTGGCACGCTTGGGAGTCATCAATACTCTGGGACTGGGCCTAAAGCTAGCTGGATCTGCGAAAGCTCCATTGCTTTCAAGGGTCGTTTCCGGCTTCACTGGTGTATTGAGCGCGAGGAACCACTTTTTGTGTCAACACACTTTTTGGCACGCCCGGTGGGACCGTTTTCACTCATGGCCAAGAACAAGGGCGCAGCGGACAACACTCCGAAGGATGACGGCGTCATCAGGGTCAAACGTGAAGAGATCGAGCCTGAAGATGCTGTGATCATGGAGCAGCTCATTGAGGAGTTTTCTGATGCCTGCCTATTGTCGTTTTTGAGGGTCGAGTGGTGGAGAAAAATCCCTATCCAAGATGGATCTTGCATGGCCAAAGCGACAAGCGCGAAGAAGTGTTCAAGGATTCTCTTCTTAGCTCCATCTGGTCAGCTTCGCATCAGGCCGTTGGGCATCATCACAACGTCTTCCTGCAGACGTTCTACAACATCATGAACACTGTCATCAATAGGCAGGACTGGGAATCATTGGGCCTGACATACTTCAACATACCACCAGAAGATTCCAACCCGAGTGCAGCGGCAGGGACATCCAATCCTCCGCCGCAACAGCCGAATCTACTAAAACCGTCTGTTCGAAATCCCAATATGATGGTGGGTTCAGCTTCAAAAATAGCTGCATCTCCCAAGCTATACAGAGACTACCCTCTTGAGCAGATTGCTGCCTACATGCAGACAACTAGGAACGTGCTGACCGGGAACGTGCCTACTCCAACGGTTCCAAATTATCACTACGGGCATACTTATCAAGATCTCACGTTGGCACCACACCCTAGTTATACCCAGTTGCCTCAAGATGAATTGCTGAACAAGATGAGTGTAACAGAACTGACCAATTTATACGAGCACAAGTACAGCGACATCTGTTTTCCCAGCTATCAAGCCATACTTGAGCCAATATAAACCCGGTAGTCCGTGAAATCTCGAAGGATTTCAAACTTTTACACAGTACATACCCCAAGGATCGCAAAAACTCAGCAGTACACATACACATGATACATAGATTCGTACATATTTCAAATGCATCAGAGTACAAGATAAACTTTTACATAAAAGTTTAATAGCGGAAACGAAATAGATTTACATAAGTTTAAGTTCATAATACAGTGCCAAGTGTCAACCAGTCACAGCAACAAAGATGAGATAGATAATATGACCTTGCCCAAGGTCTAGTCTTCCTCTCCCGCAGGATAGAAGTAACTCTTTTAGACAACGAAGTATTCCTCCTGCAACATTGGGAATAAAACCCTGAGTACTCAATTGTACTCGGCTAGACTTACCCGACAGGAAGTAAATAAAAAGACTCTCAAGGATATGCAAGGCTTATTTGGTGGAGTTCAGGAG
Organism: Eremochloa ophiuroides; assembly: GCA_038502445.1. NCBI lineage: Eukaryota > Viridiplantae > Streptophyta > Magnoliopsida > Poales > Poaceae > Eremochloa > Eremochloa ophiuroides. The sequence continues at coordinate 39,116,083 of JAHLJS010000004.1, forward strand.
ATAGCATCATTTTTGCAGAAAAAGCATTACTACAATAGTTCCTCAACTTATAAGTTTTAGATGTGATTCAGCTTTGATTTCAGTTAAGCTATTAAGCTAAGGTTTGCAGGTATACTAAACAATCACTTGATATTATAGCAATCAATAAAACCATATGATTTCCGATATCCACAGATATCAACCTCATCTCACCATTAATCACATTCAAGTTGTTAACCTCTACCTCACCAGAAGATCAGTTCAGTTTCTTACTAACCAGGAGAGATGGCGATTCGAATCGATTGTACCAGCTGGCAAATATGCCAATCACAAACCCTGTCAGCCGAGCCACTGGCTTCTTGGGTCACCGTTAAATCCTTCTGAGACACAATATGCCGCGAGTTTGGCGGGGACCATATTCTCAGAGACCAACCCACTTCCAGGATGCATCAGGTCCCTGACCTGCCCTTGGTAAAATGGTGTCTCCGCACATACTTCCTACCTCCAGAATATGTCTGCCTAGTCGCACCAAAGCTCGGCTCAGAATGAAATACTTGGCTTCGCGGTCAGAACGACTTATCTGGCCAGCTATGTGACGACGTCCTTCAATCTCAACTGATGTCTGGTGGCCTCAGTCCTAGTCGGCCGCAAGCAGCACCGAAGTCAACATGACCCATGTCATGCAGCTCCCCGCTACCTAGCCTTGATTCTCTCATTATTTCATTGTGGCATGGTGACACATATAGCCAACCATGTGGATCTCGTCAGTCACCACCTACACTCGCGGATGACAGGAAATCACCCGACTTTCTCGCGGATGACAGGAAATCACCCGACTTCTACTGGTCTAAGCAGGGCTAAGCATAACATCGGTCACCTGTCTAGTAATAGTATCAGGTTCACATATGTAGTAGACAAGGTAGATATGCAGCAACGGTTTCAAACCAACTCCTATACTTAAATGCACAAACATACGATTTAATAAAGACCGGTGCATTTATAAAAAGAGATAGGTGGAGGCTTAGGGATGCTCCGGGGCTTGCCTGGTGTTCAGCAATAAGTTATTGTTTGTTAGATGACACTTGTTCGACGAGCATTTTCCATCCAAGCACTCGATTAGTCCTTCCACCTTCGTGATTAGTCCACCACACCATCTTGTGGTTAGTTCCATCATCATGTCCTTCACTTCACGTGTTCATCTATCGTACCTAAATGAGATGCACAATACACATGTATGAATAAGAGAAAGTAATACAAGACATGTTAATCTAGCATCACTGAACCATGAGCTAACAATGCCACCAAGCAAGGAAATATGAAAGCAATCCTAATCTCACATATGCAGTTTAAGGACAGCAGGACAGCAAGCACAAGATTTAACCATAACTGAAGCTATATACATCCAACTAGTGTGATCTAAGCCTTTCTGGAAAGCTATTGAAATTGTATACAACTTTGGTATTATCCTCTTCAGATGATTTAATTCATATAAAGGTCAAACAACACAAAGAAGGCAGCTCTGTCCAGATTTGGACAGATTCTGTCCTCCCAACTCAAACAATCATAACTAGAGATTTAGACCACCAAAAGGGATGATCCTAGATAATTTAGAAACTATAGGAAAAGCACTACAACTTCTATGTTATCACCAAGAAGTGATTCAAAGCATAACTCAGTCAAATAATGCAATCAATCAGATCTAAACAGAAAATTGGCAAAACCTGACAGCAGTCATCCAAAAGCCATAACTCCTAAACTATTAGGCCTATGAACATGAAATTTTAAGAAAAGCTAGACATAGAAGTTGGCTACAACTTTTGTATAGAACACATTCTCATGCAACATCATTTTCCTAGGTAAATCATCACAACAACAGGGACTATGCCTGCAGCCATTTTCAGCATATAAGCAAAACATGCTTTTCCCTTATTTATCACCTAAGCACACATAGGAATGAGCTATTTAGATAGCTCCAAACATGATTACATGGTCATACAAGACTCATCTCAGACCAAAGCATATTAAGGAATCACAAGAAACATATATGCATTCATTTGTCTTTAATTATTCACTCATTATTACATAAAAACCCATTATTTAATTATTTAAGTTATATGGTAAACATCTCAAATGAGTCCCAAACTTTTATAAGAGCTAGGTGATTACAAATCATGACCAAGATTCAAATCTTACATACTCAGGTTCCATAATTTAATTATTACAAAATAAACAAATCTATAATGCAATAAAGCATTGGAGAGCAAATTAAATATAAAACTCAACATTTTCTGAAACAACATGACCATATTATTGATTCTTAGGCTAACACAATATCATACAAAGGTAGTGTAACACCATTTTCCATTTTTACCATAATATATTATTTATAATGTATTTAAATCTACTTAATATGCACCAAAGAAGATAAATCAACAACTCAGTCATACATGCACCATAAACCATGAAATTTTAACCATACATTACACATCATACAGAGAGTCTACAATTAAATTTTCATGCCATTTGGAGCAATATAACTTCATATACAAAAATAGCAAGCAATTCAACCATTTATTTCCTATTTAAAAAGATTAATGTGAAACACCAATAAAACAGTAAACAACATATATGTTTTATATTTTTATGAGCTAGTGCATGTCATTAGAAGCCTAACAAAATTGGAATCATGATTTTTGGACATATATTTCTCAAAATATGGCCAAAAGCAAGTTAATATATTTCTTAAACCACTTTTCCTAATCAATTTCTACAGAATAAAAACATGCATGAATGGCACAACTATTTATATTAACATGCAGAGCACTTTACTAGGAACACATCAAATCTTGTTTCATAATCTTTGGAGATCCCAAACTCTAGATATGAATTTTTGAACAACAACACAGATCCTGGAAATTTGATGCACTTTTGAACCCGCGGGACCCACGCGTCATAGACTCAGCACTCTTCTTCTTCCTCCGGTTCAAACAGAACAGAGCAGAGGCGGGCGCGCGGGCTGGAAATGGCCGGCCCGGCCAGAGCTCGCCGGAGAGCGGCCGGCGGCGGCGAAGTGGGGCCAGAGCTAGCCCAGCAGCCAGCGCACCTGCCGGTGCCCGCAGCTTGGCACGGCGTGGCCTGTGGCGGCCTGGCCACGGCGCCCGGTGGCCCGGCGAGCAGCAGCAGGCGGCCGCGGCGCTGCGGGGTGCGGCGGAGCCGAGGGAGGAGCGCGGGGGAGGCGGCGCGAAGCTAGGAACGAGGTGCTCCACTCGGTTTAGCCGTCGGGTGACCGGAAGACGAGGAACGACGGTGGCTCGAGCTTCACCCGGCCGGCAATGGCGGCGGCGCTCTGCACTTGCGTGCGTGCGGCGCCTGAGAGCGAGGAAAGCGAGGAAGGAGAGCGGGAGTGAGAGAGGATTGAGCGAGGCACTCTAGTGCTCGCCTTTTGGAGCTGGAGCATGGAAGGGGAGAGGTGGGGGGTGGCCGACATGGAGCAGTGAGCTCTAGAGCAGCGCTGCCACGCGTCCTTGGTTGCAGCAAAAGAGCGAGCACGTGGCGTGCGCTGTCGATCGGGTTTGGACGGCCGTTTTTGGCATCTTATGGGCATATTCCGATCTTGTACGAATACGAACATTGTTCACCTGGTTATGCTCTTCAATTTGTATTTAGAGGTCATGGCCAAAACAGCTCTGGTTTGAGAGATAATTAGGCTCAAAGTTGATGCTGTCAACAAGCTAATTACGATCAAAGATCGAGTGGCAACTCTTGTCAAACGAAGTCGGATTGACCTCAAATTTGAATATGTTGTGCCTCAAAGAGTTTGTAACAACTTCTATTTTTGGTTCAACTCAAGTTACTTAACGAAATTTGGAGAACACGGGAAAGCCATGAAATCAACACCATTTTCAGACTTTGAATTTAATCAAGTCCTGTAATCAGATTTTTCTTCTGTTTTGTGTCCACTTTTTGAGGCAATTAGAGATGGAATCATGACTTGGTCCAAAAATAACAATTGTTGTACTCCAAAATATCTCCAACTTTCATTAAAGGTCAAACTTCATACCTTGCTCATAAATAGTATTTCCACTTTGGTCAAAGTAAGATCATTAGAGAGCTCAATTTGGATAGTTAGGCCAGTTGAGGTATTTTCTTGACATTTTCTCAACATGAAACCTTCATGACTTTTGTTGTAGAGTTCAAGTAGAGTTGTTTAGGCAAGGTTGCAAGGTTTCGTTGACTTTGCATGCTCATCTTCACTTAATCCATAAATCCAATTAAGTGAATAACTTGTCATTCCATGTGAATTTTCAATTCGGATCTTTATGAACCATTTCCAATGATCATGGTAGATGATATGAATATGAAATAGTGATTAGGATCATTGATTGAAATAACTTGGTTAGGTCCACACTCGCTGGTTAGCTCGTGACTAACACCTGGGTGTTACAATGAGTTCAATGCTCAGGGATCAATTCGGCTTGCAGCCGAAGGCAGGAGTCTCAATCAGATACAGACGCCCTTATCCTGAGTGGTTTGATCATGTGGCCCTGCCTTTGAGGTATCGCATGCCAGACTTCACCAAGTTCAGTGTGCAGGATGACGTGTCCACCATGGAGCACATTAGCCGATACCTGACTCAGCTTGGCGAGGCGTCGTACGAGAACGCTCACAAGGTCCGCTTCTTCTCATTATCATTGACTGGCCCAGCTTTCAGTTGGTTCACACTCTGGAGCCGGGGTCGGTTTAGAACTGGGCGGATTTAGAGAGCAAGTTCCATAGCTATTTCTTCTCCGGTACTGGCGAGAAGACTATCATCGATCTAACCAGCATATGCCAGAAGAGCAGTGAGACTGGGTCGGCCTTCATCTAGAGCTTCAGGGAGATGAGGAACATGTGCTATTCATTGAACCTCACGGACAAGCAGCTCACTCACCTGGTCATCGGTGCATTGCTCCCGCACGTTCAAGAGAAGCTGTGGGCACTGACTTTGACAATGTCAGCCAGGTGATACAGAGGGTGTCAGCGCTGGAGTTACAAGCTCAAACCTTCAGGAAGGAAGCAAAGTACAAGCACACCGCATTCGTCATCAACTCCTATTCAGAAGATGAAGATGAGGACGAAGTTGCTATTGTCGAGTCGAAGTGGGGCAAGAGGCCCATGGCTGTGCCCAAGAACTGGAGCATAGAAGATCAATACGATTTTGAAACAAACAAGTTGGATAAGCTCTTCGACTTGCTGGTCAGCACTGGGCAGATCACGTTTCCTGCTGATTATGTAAAGCCCTCTCTTTAAGAGTTGAAAGGGAAACCGTTTTGCCAGTATCATGGCCGTGACACGCACGACACTAATGGGTGCCACGCGTTCAGAAGCCAGATTCAGATATCTATCTCTCGCGGCATATTGAAGTTTGATAGTCCTGCCAAAGGGAAGATGAAGTTTGACAAATTCCCGTTCCTGAAAGGCCAGAACATGGTCGAGGTGACATCCCCAGTAGGCAAGGTGAGAGTCCTGACCTCTGATCAGGCCAGGAAGAATGCGTCGGTCGACCCAGGCATGCAGATAACAACTGAAGAGATGGAGATGATCAAGAAGAGCAGGGAGCAGAGCAGGAACCGACCTGAGAAGGGGGAGTCCAACAAGACCAAGGTGACTTCTCACCACCTATTGAACAAATGGCGAAGGGAGAGGGAGAAGAATCACCAGAGGCATCTTGAAGAGGAAGAGTACCGGAGGTGGGCCCATGATGAAGAGGAAGCACGCTACCAGGAAAAGCTAGCCTACCGCCGGGAGGAAGATAAAGAGCACTGGTATTGCCCGTTCTTTCGACACTGCTGGAACGAAGGTTTGAAATTGCTGACTATCCGCAACTGCCCGAAGCACAGTGACCAGTACCAGGAGTACAAGTATTCTCAAACCAACCACCGGTCTGTGCATGAGAGGCTTGGACGCCCGCAACACATGCAGGATCGGCGTGAAAAAAGGGACGTGCACGATCGGCTCGATGCGGCGTTAGTCAATCGCAAAGAGCCGGCTTGGCAGGAAGGCCAGTGGTGTCCTAGGTACTTGACCAGGAGTCAAAGACGCTGTGTGCAGTGCATCAGGAATAGAGAGCTCAAAGCAGAAGGGCGCCCGAGGCAAGTCTGGTGAGAGAAGCCTTCTCAAGATAAGGGGAAGGCGATAGCCGATGCACAGATGGTGTTCGTGCTCCCGGCTGAGTTCATGGCTCCCAAGGCCAGGAGGAGTGATGTTTCTTCTGAATCTAATGAGTCAGAATCTAAATAGGGTGCCGCCAAGCTAGTCTTCGCACAACAGGCTACCTTCGACAAGCCACCCAAGCACCAGCACCTGAAGGCCCTATACCTCAAGGGATATGTTGATGGGATGCCAATGACCAAAATGCTAGTGGATGGTGGTGCTACAGTCAATCTCATGCCCTACACCACCTTCCGCAAGCTGGGCAAAGGCCCTGATGATTTGATCGAGACTGACATGATGCTCAAGGACTTCGGGGGCAACTCTAACAACATCCGGGGGGCAATCAATGTCGAATTGACAGTCGGGAAGAAGACGCTGCTTACCACCTTCTTCGTGATTGACAGCAAGGGCTCATACAGTTTGTTGCTTGGGCGTTACTGAATCCATGCCAATTGCTGCGTGGCGTCCACAATGCACCAATGTGTGATCCAGTGGCATGGTGATGAGGTTGAAGTGGTCCTGGCTGATGATTCAGTGAGTGTGGCCACAGCAGACGCTGCTTACTGGGAAGCCGGGGATCATGATTGTTTTTCTGGTAAGACTTGGGATGAAGGCTCCATCAAGGTCAGCGATTAGAGTCAACAACCGGTCCGGGCAATCGGCTCTGAGTCTTTTTATTAATGGAGAATCCGATCGATGGCACCGAGAGCAAGCTTGGATAGGGCTTTGCGTCGGCCGATAAGCTTGAAGAAGTGTATATTGGACCTGCTGACAGACCAAGGCTGATGTACATTGCCACCAATCTTGACCCTGCATTCAGGCGGGAGTTAATCGATTTATTGAAAGAATACAAGGATTGCTTCGCCTAGGAATATTATGAGATGCCTGGTTTAGACAAATCGATTGTTGAGCATAGACTGCCTATCAAGCCTGGATTTCAATCATTCAAGCAACCTCCATGGTGGTTCAAGTCAGACGCATTACCTGATATCAAGGCCAAGATCGAGAGATTGTTGGAAGCCAAGTTCATTCGAGCTTACCGATATGCCGAATGGGTATCGAATATTGTCCCTGTATATATAGAAGAATGGTAAATTGCAGGTCTGCATCAATTTCAGGGACTTAAACAGAGCTACCCCGATGGACGGCTATCCGATGCCAATAGCCGATATGTTAGTCGATTCAGCGGCAGGGCACCGGGTCATCAGCTTCATGGATGGCAATGCGGGTTACAACCAGATTTTCATGGCTGACGAAGACATTCCCAAGATAGCTTTTAGGTGTCCCAGTGCGATCGGTCTGTTCGAGAGGGTAGTGATGACTTTTGGCCTGAAAAATGCCGGTGCAACTTATCAAAGGGCTATGAATTATATTTTTCATAAGTTGATCGGCAAGATTGTTGAAATCTATATTGATGATGTGGTTGTGAAGTCCAAGAGCTATAAAAATCATTTAGTCAATTTGAAGGCTACTCTGGAGTGCACAAGAAAGCATGGGCTGAAGATGAATCCTAACAAGTGTGCTTTTGGGGTGTCAGCAGGAGAATTTTTGGGCTTCATGGTCCATCACAAAGGAATAGAGGTTGGCAGCAAGAGCAGGAAGGCAATCGATCAGCTTGTGCCTCCGACCAACAAAAAGGAGTTGCAGTCCTTGCTTGGCAAGATTAGTTTCATCAGAAGATTTATTGCCAATCTGTCAGAGAAGGTGCTGCTGTTCTCACCATTGTTGAAGCTTAAAGACAATCAAGAATTCAAATGGGGTGACATGCAACAAAAGGCTTTTGACGAGATCAAAGAATACATGAAGTCTCCACCTGTTTTAGTGCCACCATAGGTAGGGAAGCCTTTCAAGTTGTACGTGACGACCGAAAGCCATAACATTGGATCGGCCCTTTTTCAGGAGTTTGAAGGAAAAGAGAGAGCAGTTTTCTATCTGAGCAGGAGGTTTTTGGATCCTGAAACAAGATACACACCGACTGTGCCTGTGTTTATTTTATTCATGCACCAAGTTGATGCACTATTTATTGTCAGCCGAGTGCGTGGTGGTGTCTAAGGCAGATGTGATCAGACATATGCTATCAATGCCAATTCTGAATGGACGAATCGGCAAATGGATCTTGGCACTCTCTAAGTTCGATTTGAGGTTCGAATCGGTTAAGATAGTCAAAGGGCAGGCAATAGCCGATTTCATTAACCAGCATCACGGAGGCGCTGTCAGTTTGGTCGACGTGGCGCCATGGACTATGTTCTTCGATGGGTCATCTTGCAAACAAGGTGGAGGTGCTGGAGTAGTGCTCATATCACCTCGAGGACAACGTTTCGAGTTTGCTTTCCTGATTGGGCCTACGGTGACAAATAACCAAGCTGAGTATGAGGCGATCTAGAAGGGTTTTAAACTTCTGCATGAAGCAAAGGCCGATGTAGTTGAGGTTTTTGGCGACTCACAACTAGTCATCAACCAATTGCTCGGTCTATATGAATGTAAAGACGACATACTCAGAGGCTATCATGATCAGTGCTAGGATTTGATTAAAGTATTTCTAGCAGTTTCACTTTATCATATTCCCAGAGCTCAAAATCAAGAGGCTAATCGATTGGCACAGAGCGCCTCGGACTACAGGTCATTGCAGGAAATCTTCAACATCGAGCAATCGGCTAATGACTGGCGGGCCGAGATAGCATGTTATCTTGCAGATCCTTCACGGAGAGTCAGCAGAAAGTTGAGGTACAAGGCTATCAAGTATGTGATGCTAGATGGTCAATTGTATTATAAGTCCATTTAAGGGTTGCTGTTAAAATGCCTCGGGGCAAAAGAGTCAACAAAGCTGATGAGTGAGGTTCATGAAGGAGTTTGTGGTGCTCACCAATCGGCTCACAAGATGAAGTGGATCATCTGGAGGACTAGTTATTATTGGGCAACAGTGCTCGAAGATTGCTTCAAATATTACAAGGGTTGCCAAGAATACCAGAGATTTGGGAATGTGCAGAAATCTCTTGCTTCAGCTATGAATCCTATCATCAAGCCATGGCTGTTCAGAGGATGGAGAATCGATCTGATCGACCAAATTTATCCACCGTCGAGTAAAGGTCACAAATGGATACTGGTTGCGACTGGCTATTTCACCAAGTGGGTAGAAGCCGTTCCTTTGAAGAATGCTATATCTGGAGATGTAATTAAGTTTGTGAAGGAACACATCCTCTACAAATTTGGTATACCACAGACTGTCACGACTGATCAAGGGATAATGTTTTCTAACCTTTACTGACAACATGGGCATCAAAATTTATAATTCTTCACCTTATTTTGCCCAAGCTAATGGTCAGGCTGAAGCTTCAAATCAAATTTTGATCAAGATCATCAAGAAGAAGATTGAGCAGAATCCCAAAAGGTGGTATTTGACCTTGAGTGAGGCTCTGTGGGCGTACCGAATGGCTCATCATGGATCGACTAAAGCTACACCATATGAGCTAGTCTACGGACACGCTGCCGTCCTACTATGGGAGATTCAGTCGGAGACATGATGCGTCACGTTGCAGAATAAGCTTACAGCCGGTGAATATAAAGAAATCATGATGGATAGCCTTGAAGATTTGCATTGTCATCGGCTCAAAGCTTTGGAATGTTGTTAAACAAACAAGATGCGGGTGGCCAAGTATTACAACCCCAAGGTGAGAGGCAAGAGCTTTGTCAAATTGGAGCTGGTATGGAAAATCATCCTACCTATCGGTACTTAAGATAGCCGATTCGGCAAATGGTCGCCAAACTGGGAAGGCCCGTATCGAGATGTGGAATATGCGCCCGGCAATGCCTATATCCTTGAAGATTTGGAAGGGAGAAGATTTGCTAGGGCGATCAATGGAAAGTATCTGAAGAAATATTATCCTAGCGTCCCAGTCGGGGGTTGACAGCCGATTCGTTTAGATCTTGCTTTTGATAGCCGATCCTGAGCAGAGGATCGCCTTCAGGATAAAAATAAAAATGTAATAGCCGATTTCGTTTTGACGAATCGCCTTTAGCACAAAAATTGAAGCACCCTCGACGGAGTGTAACAGCCAATGCAACATGCATCGCCTTTAGAGCAAAAATAATAAAAAAAAGGGATAAGAGACGAAACACTGAAGTTTTGATTACTGATCACTAGTTATATTTACATGAAGCCCTATTACATTCTAATTTTGATTATTTGTGGCTCCGTTGATGATCTCCTCAGCGTCAGTGACAATGATGACGCCTTCGGCGTGGGGGAAGAAGGCCCCTAGCTAGGCATGGGCCTGTGCCATGTCCTCCCCTTCTGGAAACTCCGGCTCGATGGCCTCGAGGGTTATGCCAGAGCGGAGCCGCGCAGCTACGAGGGCCCCGGTGGTGCCATGGTGGACGCCGGTCATGGCCACCTGGTGGGCCCGGTGGTGGACGTCCTGGAGCCTCTGCACCAATGTCTCGCCGCGAGCGTTGATGACATTGGCGGCGTTCTCGGCGACCACGTGCAACTCTTGCAGCTGCGCAGTCAAGGCTGCAAGGAAACAGAAGGGTCAGCACAAGAATTTTCGTCGACACATGGTGAGGCTGTTCCAAGGAATATACCTGCCCCTGCCGCGTCTGACTTGGCGAGATGGGGCCTGCATGGTGGCCACCTCAGTCTCATCAGTAGCGAGCGCAGCGGCTTGGGCTTTGTTGATGCCCTGCAGCCGACCATTCTCCTTCGTAGCCTCTGAGTAGAGATTACGGTACTCCACCATCTGGCGGTGGAAGCGGCGGCCGTCGTCGGCAGTGTAGGAGTCGACCGAGCCCGAGGGAGACCCTGAACTGGACCACTCCCCGGAGGCGGCACTAAAAGCCGAATCCTATTGGAGCATCGGCTGAGGTGCGGTGCGATGCACTTTTGTGGCCTCGCCTATCGACGCACCCGATGGCAGATGAAGGAGGCGCTGTTGGCTGAAAGAATGGTGGAGAAACAGATGTATCGGATTTGAAAGCCGGGATCCAACGCCATGAGTGTGGGTCAGCTTACCTGCTGTAGACGGGCAGCTGCCGATTCGGCGCCCAGCACATCGGCGCACGAGATGAACCCGTGGCCTCACCCGCTGCAGGGGTGGCTCCAGCGGCCACAGGGGCAGCGCCGCCCGACGCAGGAGCAGCTCCGGAAGTGCCAGCGCAAGCGGTTAATCGATTGCTGCGTGAACAATAATGATTAGATAGGGATCAGAAGTATTAAGAATGAACAGTGGTCTTACCCTAGGAAGGTGCGTAGCAAGTTGGTCTGTGAACTCAGGGCGCGGAGTCACCGGCCGAAGTCGTCATCATCTGCGGGATCTGACACAGGGCGTTTGCCACGGTCTCCATTGCCGGCCATGGTGGTGGGTTGAAGATCGCCTTGGTTAGGTCTTAGAGAAAGAAGGAGAATGCCGGGCAGATGAAAACCGGTGGCGTGTGCCGTTGCTCGTTCAGGCTTGGTGTCTATTTAAGACGGAGGCAGCGAGACGGTTCCCTCGAGAGATGAGACGGCGCAATGGATTTTATGTTGGAGTTAAGTCACGTTTCTTGAATCCGAAACAGTTGCCAAGTGTGGGGAACGGAACGCCTTGATCGGTTGTTTTCATCCGTAACCGCTTCAATCGGCTATTCTAAACAGACGACCCAAAATCGATTATTAAGTTGATTCTTGGAAACAACAGTGAGAGGATATGGCTATTTAGCCGATTTGGGAGAAGGCAAATAAAAATAGCCGATTCGCGGCTGAATGAGACTGTTTGGCATTGTCATACAAGATTACAAGGCCAACAATGACCAAATGGAAGAGACAATTTTAGCGTGAATAGCCTGACCATCTTGTATTGATGCTTGGTATTCATCGGCCATCGTCTTCAGAAGGACCAGGCGCTTGTGAATCGTCCTGCCATCAGCAACCATAACACTGACTTGCTTTCTCTTCTGACTGATGTCAACAGTACGGTTGATACAGTGATTTCACGTTAGGTGATAGCCAGATTGACCTCCTCAAGCTCTTTCATCAGTTGATCATGCCTGGCTTTCAATGTTTCTAATTCTGACTCGGCTGTGTTGACTGAAGATTTCAGAGACTTAACTTGTTCAGCTAGCTCAGAGGCCTCTTGCTTGTTGGACAGTTTGTTGCTCTTTAATTGTTCAAGCTCTGTTAGGTTTGTGTGCGCAGATACAATTCTTGATGCTGCACTCTTGAGCTTGCTAAGTTGCTTCAGGGAGCTGAAGGCTGCTGGGCGAGATTGTTGTTGGATCAGCTGGATGGCCTGGTCAATTGGCTCGGGATGCAAAGCTAAGTCAACTAAATTTCACTCTAGCCGAGGTAGAAGCTCACTTAGCCAATTTTTGAAATCTGGCTCTGATAGTGTTAGGGATTTGGAGTTTAGCTCCTCCTCATCACAACATTCTTCCAGATCGAAAGAGTAGTTGGGGGATAAAATTTGTCGCACCTATATATCATTCTGTCAGAAGATGGGTGTCGGAGACAATCAATTGATATGACGAGGAACTTTACCTTGTCAGTGTTCGATACAGTGGAGCTTCTGTCAATTTCTGTGCTTCTGTGGATATTCTTTTCTCAGTCTCTAGCGCAGTTTCAGTTTGTGTCTCCACGGCTGGATTAGAGCGGCCGACTGGGGCTCTGCAAACCCAAAAGGTTAGCAATACAATGAAAACACGGTGGTGTTAACAGCCGAATAGTACTATCTGGTGATTGGGCAGGTGGCGTTCTTTCTTTCTCAAGCTCAGCCCATGTATCCTCAGAAGTGGGGCTGTTCGGCTGCGTTTTTATAGCCGGTTGAAGATTAAATTGAAATACCTAGGGAAGTCAGATCATGTACTGTGTTGATAATTCCAGCAAATACCTAGGTTTTGGTTACTTCCTGCTGGATGTCAAAGATTTTAGCCGTGGCTACAGGGCTTGCAGCAGTGTCCTGATGACCTGTGGTTTCTGCTTGGTGTTCAGTCTGAGTGCCCTCCAGCAATACCTGAATTGGTTGGGTGTTCACCTAGTGGATAGCCGATTCAATCAGGCAAATTAGATAAATTATGCAGGAATGTTTCAAAAGATTCAGGTACCTAGGGCAGTTTTCTTCTTGGTTCTTGGTTTCTTGGTTATTATCTTTTGAAGACCAGATGAAGCTTTCCTTTTGGGGGCTGGAGCAGTTGTTATGTCAACAGGGGCCTTTCATCAGTTTCTTCAGAGATGGGGCTTGAGAACCCAACCTTGCAGTTGGACAAGGGGAATAATAGTCGATTGCTCTGGTGGGTCAGACTCTGGGTCCTGTATTAGCAAAAGTTAGGATATAGTTGACAGCTGATTTGAATGAGATCGGTTAACGATACTTACTGCTGATTCAGAATTGAAACTTTGGTCCAGAGCTTTACACTTGTCATGGATCCTTTGGCAAAAGAGATGGGCATGCCATTGTTGCCACCAGTTGTCAAAATTTTCATGGGTCATTGAAATTTGACTCCATTTTTCCACCGAGTAGCGTGGCAGCTCTGTCCCTAGTTTGAAAACCCTGTCAGCCTCCAGCATTGCAGCAATTTCATCTCTAGGCCTCGGGAGATGTGAGAATGGAAGATTGGGGGCAGTTGCCCAAGCTTGGTTGCCTTGCTACCACATTTGGGTGGTAAAATTCATAAGGGTGGCTGGGCTCATTGCTGCTGGTACCACGAAGATGTTTGAAGTCAACTGGCAGTATACAAGGCTTTATGATGACGTTAAAAATCTCAATTGTACCATCATCAGGACACCCTGTGCTAAACAAGAAGCTGTAGGGCATTGGGAATTCTTCATCCTCTTCGTAAGGGAACCAAATCAAGATATTTGGTCCCAGGCCTCTGTAAAAGGCTTCAAGCAAGTAGCCTCGGCCAGCATTAATGGTTATAGCTGAGGAAGCTTCACCAAAACTTTGGCAACCTCTGGTAATCTTGTTTTCATCTTCTGCAAAATCAATGGAGGGATAGCTGAGGTTGTTGAGATTTGGCTTGACCATTTTGTGCAAACAGAGATTGAGCCATAGCTGGATTAGCCACCAAGGGCCTGTTGTGCACTGAACTTCTACAACTTTCAGCAGAAAGCCAGATATTTGGTTCATCAGTCTGTAAGCTGCTCCTAGCAAAAGTTTCCCTAAAGGGATTGAGTTTCCACGAGCCAGTTTCTCTGCAGGAGCTTTGAGGGGATGGGCTGGTCCAAGGGAGGCACCACAAAAGACAAATCTTTCCAGCCACAAGATTAAGAAGGCTATATATTCTTTTTCACTAATCCTGGGGGTTGTCAGGTGATGGGTTTCGATATAGCCGGTCCAGCCTTTGTATTCATTGAGCTTGGGGAGTTGCTTTTCACCGGTGGAGAGGAGATTCTAGAACTGATAGGATCCAGTGATCTGAAGGCCGGTGAGCATATGGATGTCACCCAGAGTGATGGTCATCAGCCCATCTCCAAATATGAAAGCGTTCAGAGAGTTTGACCAGAAATAGCTTGCAGCAATCAGAACAGATTCATTTTTCTTCATCTGGCAGAGTGAAAGATCAAGGCATTGGCTCAGATTGCGTAGCTCCCCGTCTGCCCTTTTCTTCTCTGAGACCCACCGGAACCAGTTTCTCCACCCAGTAGGCATATTGGGCCAGTTCCGGAAGGAGTTCTTTGTCCATGAAGATGCATCTACCAGAGAGGCTCTGAAGGGAATTTGGTTAGTTTCCTGGTTAATGAACTCTGCAGGGTTCGAATCACCCATCGGGTCTAAGAAAAAGGCGGTTGGGGCGTGCTTCGGTGGAATCAAGATCTCGTTCTTTAGATCCTGAGGATAATGAGCGGAATATGACCAATCAGGTAGGGATTCATGAATGAAAAATAGATTGGTAGAATTCGTACCTCAGGGATTTCAAAAGGAGTCGCCATCACTTGCAGATTTTGGAGGCAACGAATCAAGGCTGAAGGCGCAGTGGTGTTTCTTGGTTAGGGTTTCAGTTCGTTGCGGAGCTCTGGAGTGCTAAGCGGGAGACTACGGTTTTGGCTGTGATTCAAGGATTGATTGGGGCTCAGCGCTAATTTTGGAATAAAACCAGTTTATCCCAAAATTGGGGGCATGTGTTTGCACCAAAATCTGGACTGAGTGCAGATAGCCGATGCCAAGCAGAGACAGTCGATTTTCGGGAGGAGAGTATGTTAGACGAAGAGCTGAGAACAGCCGATCGGGTCCTGGATCGATTGTTGGGCCGAAGCGATGACGGCATAGTTGAAGACAGGAGTCGATTGATGATACCAGCATGAGTCTTCAGCGCCGGGAAGCGATCACGTTTAGAGTCCGTTTTGAAATGGGAAGATTGGACTCCAAGTTACCTTTAGAATAAGAAAGTTTGTTAGTTTCCATATCTATTTTGAGTTGTAATTCGACTAGGACTCTATCTTGTCAGCCCAGGGTATAAATATAAACCCCGGCCATTGTAATATGTACGTACACTATCAATACAACACACCTTTCGGCTCCGGCCAAAAACCCTTGGAGTAGGAGTAGAGTAGATTCCGATGAGTATCTTCGAACGGGCTGAGTGTCATCCGGTGGACGCAAGCTTGCATGTAAGTACCGTCATGCCTTACTAAGCTTTGTCTCTTTAATGTCATCCGGCGGACATGGGAGCTTTGTAGATCAAGGTCGATTCTTATTTGGTATAAGTTTAGCGTCATCCAGTGGACGCGGGCTTAGATCAAATAAGGGTTAGTTATCGATTCGTGCTTGTTTGCTTGCCTAATCTATGTTTAGCGTCATCCGGTAGACGAAGGCTTAGATTAAAATGGTTAATGTGCATGGATTAGTTATCGGCTCTAACTAAAAGTGGCATCTTAGTTAGATTCATCAAGTTATCGGTGATGTTTGAGTTTATTTGTTTATTTACATGCATCACTCATCAAATTTGCCCAATCTTGATCTATTTGTGTTAGCTTTGTATTTAATAGATCTATTTAGTCAATGAAAGATGATCGTCACATTATGCATTGATAAATAGAATATGTCTGCATTAGTCGATAGATTTGGATCTCGATTGTGTACGAGTTGCACTCAAGTAATAAGATAAACACTTTTTAGATTTGATAATCAATAGATTTGAGTCATGGTCTACATCACGGCTGTCTCGATCCGCTCGATCCCCACTGTTGTAAAATGATGAATCGAATATGTTGGTTTGAAAGTCGAAACATTGTCTATCTTATAGGCTTGTATGTTGCTCGTATGTGCTAAATCGGCTAGTTAGCCGATTCCACCCTGTTTCTACACTAAGATATCTTTCGATTAGATTAGCTTGACATGTGTGCATTAATTATGTTATAACTTGTCTCATGCAAGTCAGTACCATCGTTGATGCAAGTAAATCGGTTGTTTTACGTCATAATGCTTATCTCATGAAAATCGGTTCATATCATTTGGATATCGACTCCTTAGTCGATAGCCTGCAAACAGGGCCTGTGAGGCCGAAAATTTGGAACTATCTGGACACACCAGTAAGTTAAGCCTTGTGTTAATGATTATTATCTCTTTCCTTATCAATTGCAGGTCAAATTGACTGGCAAGCTTGGGAGTCATCGATACTCTTGGACTGGGCCTGAAGCGAGCTAGAACTGCGAAAGCTCCATTGCTTTCAAGGGTCGTTTCTAGCTTCACTGGTATGTTGAGCGCTAGGAACCACTTTTTGTGTCAACAGGTTCATGTACTATTCAATGTGAATAGACATAAATATATAAATATAAACTAGGATCAATTCTGCAAGCGGACAGATAATTATACCATTGTAGAATTTTACCTAGAGTTCTACCAGGTTGTCGATTTATATTTATACCACTGGGAAGGACTGGATAAACTTTAATCTATTATATTGATAGCAACTATATACAATGGATAAGTGGTGATATCGATGTCATTTACTCTACTCATAACAGGTAGATGTCACAAGAAAATAAAGATAAATAAAGGTGATAATTATGATCAAGCAGGAAAGAACTTCGCCAGGAAAGCAGTTGAGCATCGGTCCCATGTAGTGTTCTTCTCTTTGATGGTGTAGAGCCACTGCTTAGCTTTCCCCAAAAGTGAAAATGGGAAAAGAGAGAGTAAAATAGCATATCTTGGTACTCCTCTGATCGTGAAGGTGCTGCAGATCTCTAGAAAGTGTTGTAAATGTGCACTTGCATCTTCATGAGCTTTTCCACAAAATCGATTGGCTTGAACCATTGTGATAAGAGCAGGTTTGAGCTCGAATCCATTCTCCCCAGTGTCGACTGCTGGTAGAGTCCAGGTATTTTCTGTTGTTGGGGGCAGAGAACTCGTGCAGTGTCTTCTCAGCTATGTCTTCAAACACAAAAGCTAAATTTTCTCCTAAGCATTCTTCTTCCAATGTTAGAGCTGGCTCCTCTGATGGACTAGCTTGAGCAGCGATGGGTGTTTTTGATGGTGACTTGAAATTGTCCCTCGCCTCTACAAACTTCTTCCTTCTAAGAAGTTTCTCTGGATTGTCAATGAAATTGTTTGGAAGAGAAAAACCATTCATTCATCACCCTGCATAAGATAAGCAAATGATAAAAACAAGGGTGTGCCTGTTTGAGTTAGAGATCAATCAGTAACACAATCTTATCCATTATGTATATATGTTATGAATATTTCCTAAGTTTAATGTGCCTTTCCCGGCAATGGCGCCAAAAATGCTTGTTAACATCTACTAACGTCGCCAAATATAGCTATATAACTTTTTATACGAGAGACGAGATTAGAAGATGTTGTTGGCGTTTCTTACCGGCATTACTAAAGATAGACTAAAAACCCATTCCTAGCAACGATACTAGAAACGTAAGTTGACATTCCCAACCACCATTACTTCAGAAAGGTAATCCTTGGCCCTTAATGGCGCCGGCCTAGGTAAAGCATTCTGGTAATAGCAGTTAGAAGTGCCAGATTGGCCTTCCTAACCGTCATTACTTACGATATGCAAAACTGTGGCATGGCGCCTTGGGGTGCAATAGGAATTACAATACTTAGGTAATGGTACTTAGGTATGCCAATCATGATAGCTCAATATAAATAAATCCGCAAGCGCACGGAACTATCATTGTAGCATTTCAACCCGTGGGGTGTTGTATTTATAATTTCCCGTAGGAGGGCAGGACGAATGCATCTAACTTTGGCATAAACATGATCACTTATTGAATGCATAGGTAGACATAGCATAGGCAGGGGTAAATCATAGTTCAAAGATAGTGGACACACATCTGAGCCGACCTCAAGGATAAAAGAGAAATAAAGAATAAAAGAATATATCTAATTAAGCAGGCATTGGTCATATATAACTATGCAAAGAACTGTTAGTAAACATCTAACTAGCATGTCTAGTATCAGGACTAAGTCTGGGATGACAGGGAGATCCCCGCAGCTGGTCTGCCAGCCGATAGAGACTTTACAAACTCCTACCCAATATCCGAACATGGGGGAGTGCTAAGGATGGACAGGGCTGTCACCACCTGCCCACCTACCCCTCTGCCCGTGGGATACCGGCATATTCGCCGATCTCCGCATCGAGCACCATGCTCGCGTACTTGGAGACAACTCCTAACCCCCTAGGACCCCAACCCTTCGGATTGACAAGCTAGGTTAAGAGCAACCATGACAGCACAACAAACCATCACCTCATTCCTAGTTCTTCCTCTATTCATACTAAGTCGATGAACAATGAAGAACAACGAAGAACATGTCAAGAACATAACACATAAACTATATGCTAGTTCATATATCATGATCATAACATGACCAAGACTATACTCTAGTTCATATGCATAATCATATAAATATGATAAGAACTTGCTCATAGAAGAAGACCGAATTGTATTCATACCAAGATGATCCTTTTCTTCCAAAGATACAAACTCTCCTTGCTAGCTCTTGCCTTGCTCTAATACTAAAACTAATCTAAAGAATACAAGTGAGAGGTGAGGTAAATGGCTCCAAATGATGGTTTGTGTTGGAGGGGAGCTCTCCCTCTCTTTTTATAGTCTAATAAGGATGGTTCGGGCGCCAACAAATATGGAAGCAGGTGGAACCGCCTTGAGGGAACCGACCTACGCACCGCCTGAGAAGGATGGGCCCGGGAGGCCCCACCAGGGGGGCGCCCGCCCCCGGGGGTGGTCGGTCCCTGGGGACCGCCATCTGGCCACCGCCTTCGGGTGGTCGGTTGCTCCCTGGGCCTGGGCCTCCCCCGCGGTTACGGATGGGTCCAGTTTAATGTTTAAGGTGGGCTTTCTTGTTTTCTTGGATTGCGCCTTCTCTGAATACGTTTCCTGGATGTGCGCTTTCCTTATGGTTTTTGTGCATTTCCACATGTCACACCTGCAAGTCAAGTACACACCAAAACTTGTGGAAATGTTAGTTTAAAGCCCTACCTACTATTTATTTTAGTAACATATTGGCGGTAAGAAATAGGCTTTATGGACCGCCAACAGATGTATGGTAATTAATTAACTAGTCATTAGCAGCTAGCCACTTATCTATCACCAACATTCTTAGGCATGAACTAGGTTGTCATCCCTAATTATATATGCTAAGAATAAATAAAGGGTTCATATACTATTCAATGTGACTAGGCAGAAATATATAAATATAAACTAAGATCAATTCTACAAGTGAACAGATAATTATACCATTATAGCATTTTACCTAGAGTCTACCAGGTTGTCGATTTATATTTATACCATTGGGAAGGACTGGATAAACTTTAATCTATTATATTGATAGTAATTATATACAATGGATAACTGATATTACCGATGTCATTTACTCTACTCATAACAGGTAGAGGTCACAAGATAATAAAGATAAATAAAGGTGATAAGTATGATCAAGAATCATAAATAAAGGATAAACATCAGAGCACTTTCTAGTCATAGTAATAGCTAGCCAATGGATAAACTAAGGAATTGATATCTAAGGTAATTCTATAACTACGCCAATGAATAACTCTAATTAGTGCAATTATATCTAGCAATCATTGTTAGATTAGTCCTATATCATGATCACATGTAAAGGGCATCATCTAGGAACGATGTGAAACAGAGTCATCACCCAACCTTGCGACCGTGCCTGCTTGCCTACATACGTGGGTGGACTACAGAGGACTCAACGCAGCTATCACCTACACGATATACCACATGACCCGGCACATCAGGGTGCACTCGCAGAATTCCTAGACACCACGTCTACATATCATTCATGATCTACCTATCGATTGTATGGATAAACGCTATACGAGCAATTACATGAATTCAATAAGATCAAACCAACTATACTAGGCATATAATCAAAGTAGACAAAGACTATTGTAATCAGGAACATATGAACTATTAAGAACAATGTTTCCCTAATCATAATGAAGAATACAATAATAGAGAAAGAACTAGAACTATACCGAACTCCGTGCTCCAGACGGATGCCGGGGCTCCAGATCCCGCCGAAGAACTAGAACTCCTCTACTTCTAATCTAACTAGGCTAGAACTATGAACTAGATGGCTCTTGATGAACTAGGAGGCTCTTGATGGCTTGACCAAAGACTTGATGCCTTGGATGAATGATTCTCTTCCTCAGGGGGGTCTATCCCTTTATTTATAGCCCGGTGAGATGCACGTGCGCCGTAGGATCAAACCGACTTAACCAAGGGCCGAGATGACTCCTCAAAGACGGTGGAAGAAGACTCCAGAAGGCGGTGGAAAAACCCTAGGAGGGCGCCGCCCGGCCCCCCTTGGCGCCGGCTGGCCCCACCTGTCAGGTGGTGGGGCCCCGGTTGCTTCGGGTGTTCTCTAGATCGTTCCCACATCCTGATGACGATGTTTCCTTCGCGGTTAAGTTTCGTGTCTTTTATGTTCTTTAATCCTTCTTTTACACTTTTCTAGAATAGCCACTAGAAAATACAGAACATGAAAAACTCATGGAAATTGTCAGTTAAAACCCTAGACTAGTGTGTATTCATATATCCTTTGGTGTCTAAAGTTCTAATAAAAGTTGACGTTATCCACCGTCAACAACACCTCCAAGCTTATCTGTTTGCCAGTCCCTTGGCAAATAAACTAAGACTAATTGCTAATGTAATTGGATCAAGAGTTGCTATAATGCTTTCATATTTTCCGAGTACACATGCCTTCAAACAAAGATTATCCTCCGGTTTAGACAATAACTACTCTAACCTTCAGACTCACCCATTTTACCTTTAACTATGGAGCTTTACAGCTTTCGCATAAGTTTTGAGCAATTGAAAGATAGAACAATCAAGTTAAGCACTATGTAGCAAATTCTTCATAGTACCAACATTTCGGAGTTTTATAAGTTTTTGAAATAAAACTCAGAGCTTAATTGTATGACACCCTCAAATCCCTTGATATGTGTGGTATTTATGGATCTCACTTAGGCATTATCAATGTCATGCCTCCCTATCACTAAGAATATATAGTGGAGCTCATAGGAGTGGCAATAATAAGAATGAGCATACTTGCAATTCATATGTTGTCAAGTCAAACAATAGATCCACAGAGAATCGAGGCATACAATCAAACCAAAATGTGCATGTGTATGGAATATGGTGGATAGGTGTATATGTGGTATTTAGTGGCTAATCCTAATTCTACTTATGCTTTTTTGAAAATAAATCTTTCCTTTTAGGATTTGCAGGAAAACATGGACTATCTTTATTCTTTTCTTTATCTCTCTTTCTTTCTTCTTTCTTTTTTTCATTAGGGCGGTGGGCATCTAGTACCTATTGTTTTAATTGTTAGGACACTTGTCCATCTTTTACTCCCTTTTCTTTTTATACTTTTACATAGCCACATGCGTCCCTTAAATTATTTGGAGAGATAACAATGATAAAAAATTAGAGCATTAAAAACAGGGTTGTCCTATAGGGTATATTTTTTGTTGTTTACTCCCAATGTAGGAGAAAATATTTTCATAATGAACATATATGAAAGTGGAAATGGTTGCGATTACTCCCAAGGTAGGAATAATGCATGAGTGGCTGGAGTGTGTAAGTGATCTTGGTTTTAAAAGCATGACAAGACTCTCATGAGGTATACAACAAAGGTTGACTGAACTCAATGCAAAGCAAGCAGCATAAATGTGCAAAGGTTTCCTGTCTAAATGTATCATATATGGCTTTGGTAGGAATTCACACTTTGTCATACAAGAGCTCATCATGTAGATTTTAAGTTTTCAAAATAAATCTCCAGAACTTAGTAATGCTAGGAATAAGATAAATAGCAGCTCAGACTTTCATGTATCATATCAATCAATCACCTGGACTTAGCTCAAGCATATGCCTCCACAAGTTTCAGGTTCAGAGTAATTTCTTAAGTTAAAACAGCAATATCCAAAACTCAGGAGAATTTAAGTTTGAAAACTAGGTACTTGAAAGGAATGATAACTGAGAAACTATTCATCATCTCCTAAGATAAATTTTAGTGTTCATCAATTTTAATTAATTTTGGCCTAGACTGACTCCGAACATATTCCAATATAAAACTAAGTGTTTATTTGGTTTTATGATTTTTTTGATTGGACTCAAAAAGACTATGATTTGTGGACTTTCATGTGCCCACATATTTTTAGTATTTTTAGATTTTCATATGATACTATGGTGAACCTTCATGTGCTCATATATTTTTGGTATTTTATGACTATATAAAACAGACTCAATAATCGCCTAGGTATAATTACCTGATAACTAGGGGATGCTCCTCCCCAAGCTTGATGTTTGCAATACTTAGCGTTGAATGATCCTCAGAGTGAGCTAGCCAGTGGTAGTCCTGGTGGGTGCCACTGATAGACTCTCTCCTTAGTCATAATATTGTTCCTGCATAATTATACTCCAACAAGAAAACCAAAACTCGAGGCTTGAATTTAACAAGGGGTTAGCGGTCAGCCAATGAATAATTGATTATTTTCTAGATTAATTTTAATTGACAGATTCTAACAGGATTCTCTTTTTAAGGTTTTCTAATTTCTTATGCAGCAATCAAATATGTATGCATGCCATATATATTTATTTTATTTTTTTATGCCACCACGGAGAATATTTATTCTCATATGGCTTAGGATTTTCATAATGCAACAAAGTAAATACAGATGCTACTACCAATTATCTATATATATTATTTTTATTTTGTTTTTATTTTTATACCACCACAGTAAATATTCCTATAGGGTTACCATAAGTTTATTCACATGGGGCTTTAGTTTTTATGATGCAGTAAATAAAGCAGTAAATATTTTTGTTTTTTTATATTTAATGTGCAAAAGTGATTGTAGTAGTAAATGTGTTAAAGCAAAATTACTAATAAATGCTAACTTAATTAGATAATTACCATTATAACCTTATGGATAGGGTACGGAATTTAAAGTCTACGACAGAAATTAGGTAGAGGAGAATTCTTACTTAGCAGGTTCATCGTCCGAGATTACCTCAGTCAATTCCCCATTTTGCGATGGTGTAGTAGGTGCTTCTTCTTTCTCCTTCCATCTCATTTCTGTCTCTTCTGCTTCTCTCTTTTCTAGCTCCAGCTCTTCCTTTTCACACTCCTTCAGGTGTGCTTTTCTTGATTCTTCATCTCTCTTCATCCATTCTTCTAATTGTGCATGGATCTCTTCCTTCTCTGCCTTAGCAATCTGGTCCATCCTCTCAACTTCCGCTTCCTATTCACTCCAGTGTGGTGCTTGTACGGCTTCCTCTTGCTCCTTGTAGCAGTCTTCATAATTCACAATCTTGCCAGGGAATTCCTCCCATCCACAGTGAGGCTGGGCAGCCTGACGGCGGGCTTGGCGTCTTCTCCTGTTGCGTTGCTTCCTGTTCTGCTCATGGTTAACAAGTGTTCTAAATTGACAGTGTACCTTTCCCGTGGGTAGGTTCAAGTGGATCTGTCCAGACCTGATGTAGATAATAGCATTGGCAGTGTAGAGTAACGGTCTTCCCAAAAGAATAGGTGATTCATCGTCTCCCTGCATGTCAAGGACTAGAAAATCTGTAGGTATATATCTATCTTGAATTCTTACCATAATGTCCTTAACCACGCCTTCAGGGAATCTTAGTGATTGGTCTGCCATCTGCGACTGAATATATGTTGGGTATAGAGGTAAATCATTAAATAAATCATCATATACCTATTTGGACATTACGTTGACGCCTGATCCAGTGTCGCAGATGGTGTTGGCAAAAGTGGTGTCTCTGATTGTGCATTTAATGATTAGTATACCTGAGTCACTTTTCTTTGTTGGAAATGGTTGGGGGAGCATATGATCATTTTATGTGTTAAGAGCAGTGATTAGTTGAGCAGTTTCTTCAGGTACATGTTGGGGCTTATTTTTCCTCCATCTTCTATTGTTCTTCTTCTTGGGTGCTGGTTGTTGTTGCTCTTCTTGTTGATGGAATTGCTTCGGTACTGCAGGAGTCTTTGGGATGCGGTTCTTGAACGAGAATCTCTCTTTCTTGTCCTCGATGAAAAGGATAATCTTGGCATGTTCCATCCTCGTGTCTGTTGTTGGGGTCCACCTCCGCCACCTTGGCCACATTGGGGCCCGAACGGAGTTTTTGTGCCGTATCCGTTCCTCATGCAGCATCAACCGATGAATGGAGCGTCATCATCATCGGTGTTTAACCGATTAGGTTATGGCCAATTGAGCTACGGTGGACAAGGGGCATCGCTCCCACCGTCGCCAGCGGGGTTGGTGATTAGTAATAGAAGAGAGGAGGCTCCAATGCGACAAGTTTGTGTGCCTAAGAGGGCCGTGGAGTCTCCCATTGTTCCTGCTACTCCTATTGCACCACCGCCAAAGGAAGTGCCTTCGACAACAATTCTTATTGGCTCACAAGAAGTTCCCATCGTCGACAACAACGAGCCGATGAGAATTGAGGATCCATCTTCCACTGCTCCAGAAGTCGCTGCCAAGGTTGTGGAGAAGAAGCCACGAGATCCCAAATATTTACAACCAAACTGGTGCTCACCGGAATTGACCAAGACGCAACGGCTGAAGTTGCAACGAGCGCGCCAAACCCAACAAAAGCTGGAGAAATTGGAAAAATGAGGGAGGAGATCTTCAATGCTTCACATCCAATTTTTCCACAAACGTAGAAAGGGAGTGATCCAGCGTGCTTTGCAAAATCCACGGAGAAGGCTGCTAGAGATCGGGAGCTTCCAGAGACAAGACCTGCACAGGATGCAGAAACCGTCTAGGCCGGGTCAGAACCGGCGGTCTCCCAGAAACCAGCCAGGCCGGGTTGGGGGCGGCTCGGCCGGGTTTTGTGGCTTCGCCCGCTGATGCCGCTGCCGATGCTATTTCGATGAAGGTAGTCCCTACTACCGTTTCCTCTACTGTTGTAGATTCTGGAGATGCAGAGGAAGATGAAGAGATGGGGGACTATGAGCCGACGCCGCCACGCGCCGAACTCAATGTCGCTCGGGGGGCATGGTGTAATTCCAAAATGCTCTCCAAACGATGGCCGGTACATGTATCGCCCTTAGAAAAAAAATAGCCAATGTATACATCGCCCATAGTCACAAATAGTCGTTGGGTTGAGTATCGTTGCTGTTTAGTTTTACTTGTGTTTTCAAGTTCATTTGCGTTGTTCACCTGAAAACACGGGGGCATATGTTGATAACCAAAAATATCCATTTTGTAAAGTTTTGAAAATGAGAAATGGACTTCACCACTGCGTTCCTCTCATCGAGACGATCAAAAAACATATATGGATCATCCAATTTGGAGTTCGGATGTGAGAGTTATGCTTACAGGAAAAATGTCTCCAGATTACCTGTACTACCAATCCAAGACTGGTACTACCGATAAGAGAGCAGTACTACCGATCTGAGACCGGTACTACTGATCTGGTGCCGGTACTACAGATCCGGGACCAGTACTACCGGTCCGAGACGTCAGGTTTTGAACCGACTTGTTTCCATGTCGGTTTTTGGTAAGTTTTGCACGTGGGAAATTTGGAGATTAAGCCTTGGAGAGGTTTTCTACTGGGATAAGACCACTCCCCTCTATATATATAAGAGGATCATGGCCGATTGAGATCTCAACCATCCAATCGTCAAAACACATCTACAAAGTAGATTCTCGTGGTGGTTCATCTCTATCATGCTGTTCGGCTCGACTCTTCGCGAGTTTAGTCGACGTTTTAGGCTGCCTTCGCGGTCCCTAGGGCAACCACCACGTGCATCTCTCTGACGGATCTTCCCGAGAGGTGTTCGGGAGTTCTCCGGCGAAGGACGGGCGCTACAACGACCATCAACGTCCTGTGCTGTAGATTACCGGTCGCCCCAACGACCAAGAAGACATGTGCGATCTAGCACCTGCTGGTGTGTTGGCCAGAATCTGTGTCAACAGGAACATGCACATGTGTTACCACCACCGCGTGCTTATCCCGTCGGTAGTCAGCGCGAACCGAACGTTCCTGACATCTTCGCCAAACTTTGGTAACATGGCGTTGAAGCGTTTCCACTGTCGAGCATCAGAAGGGTGTCAGCGCGAACCGAACGTTACTAACATCTTCGCCAAACTTTGGTAACATGGCGTCAAAATGTTTCCACTACCGAGCATCAGAAGGGTGTCGCAGCTTGCCGTCATCCTTTGTGCAGTCACTAAAGGCATGTCACAACATCAACTTTGCATCTCGGGGTTTCCAAATAGAGCATGCAGGTGCTCGGTTATGGGCATGTACCACATCAACAGCGCAAGATTCCGTCTCTGTTTGTAACCCTCTTCCTCCTCATCCTATTGAGGCTTTGCAGTAGTACTCTTCATGGTCTTCTGCTTCGTCATTCCAGAGGGTCCTGTAACACCCTAGTGTTAAGCATACATTTTACTTGCATTGCATGAGCATGAGCATCATTCCATCATTTGCATGCTTGACTTAATGCGGTGATTTTAAATGACCATGCAATGCCTCCAATATATATATATATATCATGGATGGTAAAATTGAAGCAAAAATATTTCTATGTAATTTTGGAGTGCCAATTCTTGCTTGGAATGCTTAACCAAACATATTTGATGTTACAATTAAGCGACGTTCAATTGGGTACATCCAACCAAATTGGATAGGTCCTCAAAGGATAGCATCATCAGGTAAGTGGACAGCAAGGTGAACCATTACATCAAAAAAAGCAGGGGGGAAGATTTTCTCAAGCTTGCACAAAATAATAGGTATTTCTATCTTCATTCGAGCCAACAAATCTTTATTCAGTCTTTGGCTACACAATTCCCTGAAAATTTTGCCAAACTCAGCAATTGTTTGATAGATATATGTTAACACCAAATTTTGGACTGGGAGCCGATAGTCGATACCAGAGGAAGATAGCCGATCTCGGAAGCGGATTCCGTCCAGCGGAAGGAAGGAAACAGCCGATTGCACGGTGAATCGGTTATCGGGCCAAGGTGACAGGAGGCGCGCAGCGTCAGTATTGATGACATCATCCAGAGTCCGTGCCGCCAGGGTGCGATCACGATCGGAGTCCATTATGGAAAGAGAAGATTGGACTCCAAGTTACCTTAGATGTAGGATAGTTTGTTAGTTTCCTTATCTATTGATAAGTTGTAATTCGACTAGGACTCTATCTTATTACGCTCAGGGTATAAATATAAGCCCTTAGCCATTGATATCAACAACACAACATCAATACAACACAACTTTCGGCTCCGGCCAACAAACCCTAGAGTCAGTCGAGTCCGGCGAGTTACTTCATCCAGGCTGGGTTTCATCTGGTGGACGCAGGCTTGCTTGTAAGTATCGTCAACCCCCTATTAAACTATGTCTTTTTAGGGTCATCCGGTGGACGCGGGAAGCATGGCGGACTAGGGTCCTTGCTAAGCTCTGTTTCTTTGGCATCATCCGGTGGACGCGGGAAGCATAGTGAGTCAAGGATGATTCACGCTGGTTTACTCGATCAATCTGTGTTAACCGTCATCCGGTGGACGAGATGCAGATTAGGACGGTTTTCACGCGCGGATTAGTTATCGATTCGTGTTTGTTTGCTTGATTAATCTATTAGTTAATGTCATCCGGTAGACAGGCTATAGATTGAGATAGTTTGCATGCATGGATTAGTTATCGGCTCTAGCTCAATATGGCAATTTAGTTAGATTCATTAAGTTATCAAGATGTTCTTTGTTGTTTATTGTTTATTTATCAGTATAACATCTCTTTGCCCGATCAAGATTGCATAGTATTGGCCTCAGATCTTCATGAGAGAATGTTCATTATATTCCGTCCATGTTTATGCTTTGTTATGATATTTATTCGATTCGGCCAGTATTATCGTAATCTTGTTCGTACGTGATGAGAGAGCTTAGCAAAAGTCGATCTGAATGAATATAGAGCCGCCGGCCTTCTAGACCAACTTTGTATTCCTTTAGATCTACTTGTGGTTACTTTCGAGAATAAATCTAAATTGGTATAAAGCCGCAGGCCTTCTAGACCAGCTTCGTGTCAGTTTCAGATTTATACTTAGGACTAGTCACCGCTAAGTTTTCTGCTTCACGGACCTTGGATCGGCTAGTTAGCCGATGCAGTTGTGCTTCACGAGAAAAACCATTTAACCGATTGTTCCCTGCCAAATCGGTTAAATAGCCGATTTCTGTCTGTTTGACGTTCAGACAGCCTGAACTGAATGATTTGACATGTTAACATTAATTGATTGTGTTTTAATCTGTTATAACTATCTGCATAAACTTGTTTATTGTAGATTGTTCTATCTGTTCATACATATCAATCGATTATGCATCATTTCAGTATCTATTTCCGTGGCCAAACACGTATACATGCCGGAATCGACTCTTTAGTCGATTTCCGATTGAATCGGCTCTCAAAGCCATATAATTGGAACTACCTGGACACACTGGTTAGTTCCGCCCTATGATTACTAATTACTATTTCTTCCTTGTCAATTGCAGGTCAAGTTGACTGGCACGCTTGGGTGTTACCGACACTCTCAGACCAGGTCCGAAGCTAGCTGGATCTGCGAGAGCTCTACTACTTTCAAGAGTTGTTTCCGGCTTCGCTGGTGTGTTGGGCTTAGGGAACCACTTTTTGTGCCAACATACTTTTTGGCACACCCGGTGGGACCGATCACTGAAGACCATGGCAAAAGGGAAGACCGCGGCAGACGGCTTCTCCAAGGAGGCCGGAGGCCCCAGAGATGATGGTGTCCTCAGGGTTAGGATCGATGACCTCAATGAGGAGAACGCGGTAGTGCTGAACAAGATCGTCGAAAAATTCGCTAATGCCTGCCTGCTTTCATTCAGCAAGCAGAGCGATGGCTCCATAGTGAAGAAGAATGCATTCCCGAGGTGGATCATGGACGGCCATTCTGATAAATCTGAAGAGGAGTGCAGAGCCGACCTCAAACAGATGCTGGAAGAAGCGACCTGGGAGACCGCCTATTCAGCAGTCGGCTACCACCACAAATCCTTCCTGCAGACGTTCTATAACATCATGAAGACCGTCCTCAAGCGGCAAGATTGGGAGTCTTTGGGTCCGGTTTACTTCAACATACCCGCAGAAGACGCGGATTCAAAAGCAGCGGCAGGGACCTCCAATTCCTCACCGCAACAGCCGAGCCAGCCGAAAGCGCCAGTGCAAGGTGCCACGGTGGCCGGTTCAACTCAAAAAATAGCAGCTTCTCCCAGATTATACAAAGATCACACTCCAGAGGAGATCGCCGCTTTCATGCAGGCCACCGGGCAGACGGTAAACTCGATGAACTCACCAGTGGTGAACCCGGCGGCTAGAAGTACGCTGGCGGCAGACACGGCCAACCCTACCCCTGGATACCACGAGGGGATTACATATCAGGACCTTCAGGCAGCACCGCATCCGGGGTACGCCCAGACGCTTAACAATCAGCTGCTGAAGCAGATGAGTGCCATGCTCCGTGATACGTTCGGTTTGCAGCCGAAGACCGGGACTGGAATCAGGTACAGGCGTCCTTACCCCGAGTGGTACGACCGAGTGACGTTGCCGCCCAGGCATCGCTTGCCCGACTTCTCCAAGTTCAGTGGGCAGGACGACGTCACCACCATGGAGCACATCAGCCGCTACCTGACCCAGCTCGGCGAGGCCTCATATGAGGTGGCTCATAGGGTCCAGCTCTTTCCGCTATCATTGACAGGGCCAGCGTTTAGCTGGTTCGCGTCCATGGAGCCTGACTCGATTCAAGGTTGGGAAGATCTAGAGACCAAGTTCCATAATTACTTCTTCCCTGGCATCGGGGAGAAGGACATCACAGATCTCACCAACATGCGCCAAAGGCCGAATGAAGTTGGATTGGCTTTCGTCAGGCGATTCAGGGAAACCAAGAACATGTGCTACTCCTTGAACCTGAACGACAAGCAGCTCGCCAAGATAGTGGTCAGTGGGCTGCTCCCACACGTCCAAGAAAAGCTGGTGGGCACCAACTTCAACAGCATCAGCGAGGTGATGCAGAGAGTGGCCGCATTAGAGCAGTAGGCCCAGAGCTTCAAGAAGGAATCAAAATACAAGCAGTCAGCTTACGTCTGTAATTCCGATTCAGAGGATGGGGAGGACGAAGAAGTGGCCGCTGTTGAGCTCAAATGGGGTACAAAGCCCATGGCCATGCCAAAAGGTGGGATTACGGAGGATCAATACGACTTTGACACGCGCAAGCTGGACAAGCTCTTCGACCTGTTAGTCAGCGCGGGCCACATCACCTTCCCGGCCGACTACGTCAAGCCATCTCCTGAAGACTTGCAGGGGAAACCGTTCTACCAGTACCACGGCCTCACCTCACACACCACAAACGGCTGCCGCAATTTTAAAGCAGCGATCCAGAAGGCCATTAGGCGTGGCCTGTTGAAATTTGAGGCCCCTCCCAAGGGTAAGATGAAAATCGACAAATTTCTATTCCCAAAGGGGTAGAACATGGTGCAGATTGCAAACCCCCAGCCAAGGTGAAGGTGCTGACCTCCGAACGGGCCAAGAAGAACTCCTCAGTTGATAACCGATGCGCAGATCACAGCTGAGGAGCTGGCGCTAATCAAAGAAAGGAGGAAGCAGAACCAGAAGCAGCTAGAGAAGGGAGAGTCTAGCGGCACCAAGAGCAGGAGGCCCACACATCAGCATCTCCTGAATAAGTGGCGGCGTCAGAAAGAGAAGGACCATCAGAGGCAGCTGCAGCGCGAAGAGGAGGAATACCGCAGGTGGCTCCGCGAGGAAGAAGAGGCACACTATCAAGAAGAATTGGCTTGCCGTCGGGAAGGTGAGGAGGATCACTGGCATTGCCCGTTCTTCCGACACTGCTGGAACGAAGGCTTGAGACTGCCAACGCTGCGCAATTGTCCAGAGTGCTGCGATCAGTACCGAGAGTATAGGCAGTCCCAGGTCAACCGCCGGTCTATGCACGAGAGGCTAGGAAACCCCCGTAGCCCACGGGATCGGCGTGAAAAAAGGGACCTGCGCGATCGGTTTGATGAGGCTGTGGTTGAACGCCAATAGCCGGTTTGGCAGGAGAACTAGTGGTGCCCAGGAGATCTAACTAGAAGGTAAAGGCACCGGGTGCAGCGGCTTAGGAACAGGGAGCTCCAGGCTGAGGGGCGTACCAAGCGGGTGTGGCGCGAAAAGCCTTCACAAAGTAATGGGAAAGCTGTGGCCGACGCGCAGATGGTGTTTGTGCTACCTGCAGAGTTCAGAGCCAAGAAGTACGATACCGATTCCGACTTAGATGACTCGGGATCAGAAGAAGGAGTGGCCAAGTTAGTGCTCGCACAGCAAGCTACTTTTGACAAGCCGGCCAAGAATCGACATCTGAAGGCCCTCTACCTCAAAGGTTACGTCGACGGCATGCCCATGACGAAGATGCTGGTGCACAGCGGCGCCACTGTCAATCTCATGCCCTACACCACATTCCGTAAGCTAGGCAAGGGCCTCGATGATCTGGTAGAAACTGATCTGATGCTCAAGGATTTCGGAGGCAATTCTTCCAACACTCGGGGGGCAATCAACGTCGAGCTGACAGTGGGGAAGAAGACACTGCTCACCACGTTTTTTTGTGATCGACAGTAAGGGCGCCTACAGCTTGCTGCTCGGACGCGACTGGATCCATGCCAACTGCTGCGTGCCATCCACCATGCATCAGTGCCTCATTCAGTGGCATGGCGATGACGTCGAAGTAGTCCCGGCCGACGACTCAGTCAGCGTGGCGACGGCGGATGCCGCGTACTGGGAAGCTAGGGATCATGACTGTTTCTCTGGCAAGATTTGGGAAGGAGGCTCCATCAGGGTCAGCGATGAGAGTCAACAGCCGATCAGGGCAATCGGCTCTGAGTCTTTTTATTAAATGGAGAATCCGATTGACGGCACAGAGGGTAAGTTGGGGCAAGGATTCACGCCGGCCGACAAGCTCGAAGAAGTAGATGTTGGACCTGGTGACAGGCCAAGGCCGACGTTTATTGCCGCCAACCTAGACCCGGAGTTCAGGAAGGAGCTGGTTCAACTGCTAAAGGAGTACAAAGATTGCTTCGCATGGGAATATTATGAGATGCCTGGATTGGACAAATCTATTGTTGAGCACAGGCTACCCATCAAGCCAGGGTTTCGGCCACACAAGCAGCCTCCACGTCGGTTTAGAGAGGATGCTCTGCCTGACATTAAGGCCGAAATCACCAAGCTGTTAGAAGCCAAGTTCATTTGAGCTTGCCGATATGCCGAATGGATATCGAACATCGTCCCAGTGTACAAGAAAAATGGTAAATTGCGAGTCTGCATCGACTTCAGGGATTTAAATAGAGCTACACCAATGGATGGCTACCCTATGCCAATAGCCGATATGCTGGTAGACTCGGCTGCTGGGCACCGGGTCATTAGCTTCATGGATGGCAATGCTGGTTATAATCAAATTTTTATGGCTGATGAAGACATCCCGAAGACTGCCTTCAGGTGCCCTGGTGCGCTTGGTTTGTTTGAATGGGTGGTCATGACGTTGGGTTTGAAGAATGCTGGTGCAACTTATCAGAGAGCTATGAATTACATATTTCACAAGTTGATTGGCAAAATCGTTGAAATCTATATAGATGACGTGGTGGTGAAATCCAAGAGCTATAAGGATCATCTGGCCGATCTGAGGGCCACTCTGGAGTGCACAAGGAGGCATGACTTAAAGATGAATCCTAACAAGTGTGCATTCGGCGTGTCGGCTGGCGAATTTCTAGGATTCATGGTCCACCGCAACGGGATAGAGATCGGCAGCAAGACCAAGAAGGCGATCGATGAACTTGTACATCCAACCAACAAGAAGGAATTGCAATCCTTGCTCGATAAGATTAACTTCATCAGAAGGCTCGTCGCCCACTTATCAGAGAAGGTGCTGCCGTTCTCGCCATTGTTGAAGCTCAAGAATGATCAAGAGTTCAAATGGGGTGACATGCAACAGAAGGCTTTTGACGAAATCAGACAATACATGAAAACTCCACCTGTCTTAGTACCGCCACGGACAGGGAAGCCTTTTAAGGTTGTACGTGATGGCCGAAAGCCATACTATTGGATCGGCCCTTTTTCAAGAGTTTGAAGGGAAGGAGAGAGCAGTTTTCTACCTGAGCAGGCGGCTCCTTGACCCTGAGACAAGATATACACCGACTGAGAAGTTGTGTTTGTGCCTATTCTATTCATGCACCAAGTTGAGGCACTACCTGCTTGCCTCGGAGTGTGTGGTGGTGTCCAAGGAGGATGTCATCAAGCACATGCTTTTGATGCCGATTTTAAACGGTCGGATCGGCAAATGGATCCTGGCACTCTCAGAGTTTGACTTGAGGTTCGAATCGGCTAAGACAGTCAAAAGCCAGGCGATAGCCGATTTCATCACTCAGCATCACGGAGGATCGGCTAATGTAGCAGATATAGCGCCATGGACTATGTTCTTTGATGGCTCTTCATGCAAACAAGGTGGTGGCGCCGGAGTGGTGCTCATCTCGCCACGGGGTGTGCGCTTTGAGTATGCTTTCCAGATCGGGCCGATTGTCACAAACAATCAGGCTGAATATAAAGCCGCGTGGAAAGGTTTTCAGCTTCTGCATGAAGCAAAGGCCGATGCAGTTGAGGTATCTGGTGACTCACAACTAGTCATCAACCAATTGCTTGGCCTGTATGAGTGTAAAGACGAGATACTCAGAGGCTATTATGATCAGTGCCAGGCTCTCATCAAGATGTTCATGACGGTATCTCTCTGTCACATCCCCAGGGCCCAGAACGAGGAGGCCAATCGGCTGGCGCAGAACGCGTCGGGTTATCGGCCGATGCAGGAGATTTGCAACAGCGAGCAATCAGCTGATGACTGGAGGGGCGAGATAGCAGGTTACCTGGCAAATCCTTCACAATGGGTGAACAGAAAGGTAAGGTACAAAGCCACCAAGTACGTGTTGCTGGATGGTCAGTTGTATTACAAGACTGTTGAAGGAGTGCTGCTCAAATGCCTGGGGATAGAGGAATCAGTGAAGCTGATGAGCGAAGTACACGATGGAGTCTGCGGTGCACATCAATCGGCTCACAAGATGAAGTGGATCATTAGGAGAACTGGTTACTATTGGCCTACGATGCTGGAAGATTGTTTCAAATATTATAAAGGGTGTCAAGAATGCCAGAAGTTCAGAAATATACAGAAGTCTCCAGCCTCTGCTATGAATCCTATAATCAAGCCATGGTCATTTAGAGGATGGGGTATTGATCTAATCAGCCAAATTTACCCACCGTCGAGCAAGGGTCACAAATGGATCCTGGTGGCGACTGATTACTTCACCAAGTGGGTAGAAGCCATTCCTTTGAGGAACGCCACTTCAGCTGACGTGATCGATTTGTAAAAGAGCACATTATTTACAGGTTTAGCATACCTCAGACGATCACAACCGATCAGGGGACAATGTTCACTTCAGAGGAGTTTATGACCTTTGCTGATGACATGGGCATCAAGATTTATAATTCATCGCTGTATTATGCCCAGGCCAATGGACAAGCAGAAGCTTCCAATAAAATTTTGATCAAGGTCATCAAGAAAAAGATTGAGCAGAACTCCAGAAAATGGTATTTGCATCTGAGGGAGGCGCTATGGGCATATCGCATGGCACAGCATGGATCTATCAAAACTTCACCTTATGAGTTAGTCTATGGACACGCTGCTGTCCTGCCATGGGAGATTCAGTCTGAGACACGGCGCGTCACGTTGCAAAACAAGCTTACAGCCGGTGAATACAAAGACATTATGATGGACAGTCTAGAAGATTTGCACTGTCATCGGCTTAAGGCTTTGGAATATATTGAAAGGAACAAGGTACAGGTGGCCAAGTATTACAACACTAAGGTAAGAAGCAAGAGCTTCACCGAATCAGAGCTAGTATGGAAAGTCATTCTGCCTATTGGTACGAAAGATAGCCGATTCGGTAAGTGGTCGCCAAACTGGGAAGGCCCGTATCGTGTGGTTGAATACACCCCGGGTAATGCTTACATCCTTGATGATTTAGAAGGACAGAGACTCGCCAGGGCCATCAACGGGAAGCATCTAAAGAAATACTACCCTACCATCCCAGTTGGGGGTGATAGCCGATTCATGTGAATCTGGCTCTAACAGCCGATGCTGTGTAAGCGGGTCGCCTTCAGGACAAAAATGGCCGACATCGTAGTAACGAGTCGCCCTTAGCACAAAAATGAAATATCCTCGATGGAGTGTAACAGCCGATGCGGTAAGCATCACCTTTAGTCCAAAAAAGAAAAACAATAAAGGAAAATATATATGTATCCAGACACATATAGAAATCAGATTGATGCTTTTTGAAGAAAGTTTTATTTCTGATTGTGCTTACAGGAGCCCTATTATATTCTAATCATGCGTGGTTTTGTCTATGATGTCCTGGGCATCGGTGACAACCACGACTTCGTCGGCGTGAGGGAAGAAGTTCGCTAGTTGGGCGCTAGCCTCCTCCATATTCTAGCCCTCCGGGAACCCAGGCTCGACGGCCTCCAGGGCAATGCCGGAGCGGAGTCGTGCGGCTGTGAGAGCCCCAGTGGCGCCGTGACGAACGCCAGCCATGGCCACCTGGGAGACACGGTGGTGAACATCCAGGAGCCACTCCGCCTACGTGTTGCCACGGGCATTAACGACATTGGCGGCGGTCTCGGCGGCCACACGCAACTCTTCAAGCTGCGCGGTCAGGGTTACAAAAGAAAGAAGTGTCAGCATGAAGGTGATCGTCAGCACGTCATAATTCAAGATGTTACCAGCCACTGCAGCGTCCGATTTGGCGAGTTGGGCTTGCACCCTGGCCACCTCGGTTTCAGCGGCCTTAAGGGCAGCGGCTTGGGCTTCGGTGACGCCCTGCATCCGGCCATTCTCCTTCGTAGCCTCTAAGTAGAGGTTACGGTACTCCACCATCTGGTGATGGAATCAGCGACTGTCGGCGGCGGTGTAGGACCCGTCAGAAGACCCCGATTCTGATCCAGCGCTCGGGGCCGGATCTTGAGGGGGTTCCAGAGGAGGCGCAGTTCAGAGAGGCCGGGTGTCCACGCCAATCGGTGCTCCCGGTGGGAAAGGAATCACGCGGGCCTGACTGAAGGTTGACAAAGAAGCAGATGTGTCAGAATCGAAAGAAAACCAATGTCTTGGGTACAGACTGATTTACCTGCTGTAGATGGCTAACTGCCGGGGCGTCACCCAGCGACGACGGTCGTGCTGCAGGTCAGCAGCGGCATCCGCGCCAGGGGTAGCTCCATCGGCTGCAGGGACGGACTGAGACGGCCCGGCACCGGTTCCCGAACCTCCGACGCCAGCAGTTCCCGCATCGCTGCGCAAGATGGTGATGGTCAGATTAGATCAGATCAATGTATCAAGAAGTGAGCAGTAGCCTTACCCTAACCAGGCTCGCAGGTGATGCCTCCGTTCACCCACGGCTCGCAGGCTCCGGCTGAAGTTGTCACCTTCGGTGGAACCCGAGGCCGGCCGCTTGCCGTGGTTTCCGTCGCTAGCCATGGATTTGGTTTTGGGGATTTGTTTTCTGTGATCTGAGGAGAGAAGGCCAGGTGAGCAAAGGCTTTGATGTTGCGGTTGCTCGCTCAGGCCGAGCGCGTATTTATAAAGATGAGGGCATCGAGACGGTTTCCTCCTCGGAAGGCGAGATGACGCGGTGGATTTTAGGTTGCAATTAATCCGTGTTTCTTGAATCCGGAACAGTTGCCAGATCAGGGAGACGAAGCACCGCCATCAGTGGTCGCACACCGATCGGGTCTTTGGATCAGGCTGCCTAGCCGATCCTATTGTGAGTGCCCACAAGCCGATTCGTAGTGAATCAGGCTGAGAGGTTAACTCTAAGGGAAAGCAGAACAAAGCCGATGCTAAGGCGCAGGCCCGTAAGCCGATTCGTATGTAGAACGGATCAGGCTGAGTAATCGATTCTAAGGTACAATGCAAGCCTGAGAGCCGATTTGCATGCAGAAACGTATCAGGCCAAACAAGTCAATTCGAAACAGGACGAAGCCGATATTAAGGTGTGAATCCAAAGGCAGATCAGGCTAAATGTTCAAACTCAGGATGAAACAGCATGAGAACAAAGTTGCAAATAGAAAAGAACATGCCAAGTAGTATATCCATCACGTTACAAAGTCAATAAAGATCGGATCACTTCCACTAATTCAACACGGAGCGCATGGCCAGCCTGCAACAATTGTTGATCTCGGTTTTCAGTGGACTGCAATAGATCCAGGCATTGGCATGTCTTCCTGCCTGCAACGACCAAGCTGCTGATTTCCTTCTTTTTCTGGGAGAGCTCGATCGTGCTGGTGGAAATGGTGATTTCGTGCTTGCTGATAGCCAACTCAACTGCTTCCAGTTCTTTTCTCAGTTGGTCTCGTTTCGTTTTCAGTATTTCCAATTCTGTTTCAGCTGTGTCGATTGAAGATTTGAGCAGCCTGGCTCGATCGGCTAATCCAGTGGCCTCTTGTCTGTTGGCTGATTTATTGTTCCTCAGCTATTCAAGCTCTGCCAGGTTCCCATGAGCAGTGATAATCCCTGATGCTGTAACTTTAAGATCACCGAGTCTCTGCAGGGATTTTAGGGCTGTCAGGTTGGTTTGCTGCTGGACAAGTTCGACTATTTGATTAATCAGTCCGGGATTGGAGGCCAGAGCAACTAGATCACCCTCTAGGTGAGGTAGAAGTGCACTCGGCCGATTGCTAAAATCTGGCTCTGAAAGCTTCTCGGAGAAAGAGGCAAGTTCGTCTCTATCGCAGAATTCTTCTATGTCAAATGAATAGCCGGGAGATGATGGCTTCAGTACCTGCAATACATACATTCTCTCATCAGAAAGGGTACAATATAGATTAATTGTTTTCTGGCAGAGACAGGATACCTGAACGAGGCCTGAGGTCTGTAGGGTTGATGCCGATGTTGCTTGTTCGACTAAGGCAGTTTTGTCTCCTGCGGCATGCGGATCCTCAGCTGTCATTGTCTCGGGCAGATGGGTTTCTGCAAACCAGGAGTAAGAGCAGTATGGAAGCAAGGATAATTGCTAACAGCCGAATAGGAGTTACCTGGATTCCTCTCAAGGGGAGAATCCTCTTCCTTAAGGTTCACCCAGATTTCGTCGGAAGGACTGTTCGGCTGTATTTTTGAAAATTAGATTTGGTCAACCAGGGTATCTGCGTCGAGAAGAGAAAAGCCCAACGAGTAGTACCTGAGTTTTGGCTCCTTCTTCCTGGATCCCTTCTTCTTGAGCAGCTGACTCTTCATGGCCGGTGGATTCTGGTGATTCTTCGGCCTGTTTCTCTCCGAAGGTATCTTGAATCGACTGGGGTTTCACCTAGTAAAAAGCTGATTTAGGGATCAGAGCATACTGCAGTAAAGGAAGGTCGATGCCAGTTCTGAATACCTGAACTTTTCTTATCGAACGGCGTTTCTTGGGTGCTTGCTTTTGAAGCTGAGATGCAGCTGGTCGTTTTGAGGCAGAAGGGGGTATCAGTATAACAGGGCTGACATTAGTTGTCGTAGCGTCGGTGCTCGAGAACCTAGCCTTGCTGTCAGACAAGGGGGATAGTATTCCACTCGCTCTGGTGGATTGGATGATGAGTCCTGCGAGAAACATCTGTCAGGTAACATGTTTGACTAAAGCCGTTTTACTGGAATCGGCTGAGAATACTTACTGCTCGGGAAGATTTGAAGTTCGAGTCCAGGGCTCTGCATTTGTAATGGACAGTCTGGCAGAACAGGTGAGCGTGCCATCGCTGCCACAGTCATCAAAACTCTGATGGGTGATGCAGACTTGATTCCACGGCTTCGGCGAGAATGTGGGCAGATTTGCTCCAAGTTGAAAAATTCTGCCAGCCTGAAGGAGCTCTGTAACGTTCTCCCTGGGTTTCAAGGTATTCAAGAAAGGGAGCCGAGGGGGCAATTGGCCAAAGCCTAGCTGTCTTGCTGCTATGTTTGGGTGATAAAATTCATAAGAGGGATAGCTAGTTGGTTTGCCACTTGCGCTCCGAAGGTGTTTGAAGTCTACTGGCAAGGCACAAGGTTTTATGATTGTATTTAGGATTCTGGTAGCCTCATCATCAGAGCACCCGTTGTTGAACTTGAAGCTGGAGGGTGCTTGAAATTCATCTTCATCCTCATAGGGGAACCAGGTAGTAACCTTTGGTCCCAAGCCCCTGTATAATGTTTCCAGCATGTTGCCCTTTGTAGTTGGGATGGTTATGGCAGAAGCAGCCACACCATAGCTTTGATAGCCTCTGGTTTTTGGATCCTCTTCCTCTGAATACTCGGTGGATGGAAAGCTGAGGCCCTGGAGTTGTGTTCTTACCAGCTTGTGCAGATACAGGTTGAGCCACAGCTGTACTAGCCACCAAGGGCCTGTTATGCATTGTACTTCTTCACCTATGATCAAGGAGCTGAACACCCAGTTCATAAGCCTGTATGCGGCACCCAACAGGAGTTTGCCCAGGGGGATGGAGTGCCCTTGAGCCAGTTTCTCTGCCAAGACCCGATAAGGGTATGCTGGTCCAGCAGTGGCACCACAGAACACGAATCTCTCAAGCCACATGGTCAAAAACGCGACGTGTTCTTTCTCGCTGACGGAAGAAGAGGTTTTCTGGTGGTGTTGAACATAGCCACTCCACCCTTTGTATGTGTCCAGCTTCGGGAAGTATGGGTCCTTCTTTCCACCGGTGCAGAGATCCCAGAATTCATACGATCCAGTGATTTGAAGCCCGGTGAGCATGTGGATATCGCCCAAGATAATGGTTTTTGGACCGTCTCCAAATACAAAAGCGTTCAGGGAGTTGGACCAAAAGTGACAGGCGGCTATCAGGAGCGGCTCATTCTTTGCCATCTCTGATAATGATAGATCAAGACACTGGCTCAGATGGCGCATCTCCCAGTCCACGCGTTTCTTCGCCGTGACGCGGCGCAACCAGTTCCTCCATCTAGCAGGTACGCTTGGCCAGTTTCTGAAGGACTTGGCCCAGGAAGAGGCGCCCATCATGGAGCTTCAGAATGAGAACTGATTCGTTTCTTGAACGATGAAATCTTTGGGGACAAGATCGCCCATCGGACCCAGGTAGTAGGTGTTGGGGATGTCCATCAGCGGAATCAGAATATCGTTCCTCAGTGCCTGGATTTGAAACTTGTATTCAGTAAGGTTGAAGAGGGATTCACAAATCAGGAGGTGGATCGATGAAATTGATACCTTAGGGACCTCGGATGGAGTCGCCATTAGCTCAGGGATGGCTTGACGGCGGCGAATCGAAGTTGACGGCGGCGGATTGAAGCCCGTGGCGGAAATTGTGACTGTTTAGGGTTTCGTTTTGGTGCGAAAGTTTGAAGCACCGAGAGGGAAGCTGCAGTTTGACTATTTCAAGGCTCAAGTGCTAATTTCGGAATAAACCAGTTTATTCTAAAATTGGGGGGCATGTGTTAACACCAAATTTTGGACTGGGAGCCGATAGCCGATACCAGAGGAAGATAGCCGATCTCGGAAGCGGATTCCGTCCAGCGGAAGGAAGGAAACAGCCGATTGCACGGTGAATCGGTTATCGGGCCAAGGTGACAGGGGGCGCGCAGCGTCAGTATTGATGACATCATCCAGAGTCCGCGCCGCCAGGGTGCGATCACAATCGGAGTCCATTATGGAAAGGGTAGATTGGACTCCAAGTTACCTTAGATGTAGGATAGTTTGTTAGTTTCTTTATCTATTGATAAGTTGTAATTCGACTAGGACTCTATCTTATTACGCTCAGGGTATAAATATAAGCCCTCAGCCATTGATATCAACAACACAACATCAATACAACACAACTTTCGGCTCCGGCCAACAAACCCTAGAGTCAGTCGAGTCCGGCGAGTTACTTCATCCAGGCTGGGTGTCATCCGGTGGACGTAGGCTTGCTTGTAAGTATCATCAACCCCCTGTTAAACTATGTCTTTTTAGCGTCATCCGGCGGACGCGGGAAGCATGGCGGACCAGGGTCCTTGCTAAGCTTTGTTTCTTTGGCGTTATCCGGTGGACGCGGGAAGCATAGTGAGTCAAGGATGATTCACGCTGGTTTACTCGATCAATCTGTGTTAACCGTCATCTAGTGGACGACATGCAGATTAGGACAGTTTTCACGCGCGGATTAGTTATCAATTCGTGTTTGTTTGCTTGATTAATCTATTAGTTAATGTCATCCGGTAGACAGGCTATAGATTGAGATAGTTTGCATGCATGGATTAGTTATCGGCTCTAGCTCAATATGGCAATTTAGTTAGATTCATTAAGTTATCAAGACGTTATTTGTTGTTTATTCTTTATTTATCAGTATAACATCTCTTTGCCCGATCAAGATTGCATAGTATTGGCCTCAGATCTTCATGAGAGAATGTTCATTATATTCCGTCCATGTTTATGCTTTGTTATGATATTTGTTCGATTCGGCCAGTATTATCGTAATCTTGTTCGTACGTGATGAGAGAGCTTAGCAAAAGTCGATCTGAATGAATATAGAGCCGCCCGCCTTCTAAACTAGCTTTGTATTCCTTTAGATCTACTTGTGGTTACTTTCGAGAATAAATCTAAATTGGTATAAAGCCGCAGGCCTTCCAGACCAGCTTCGTGTCAGTTTCAGATTTATACTTGGGACTAGTCACTACTAAGTTTTCTGCTTCACGGACCCCGGATCGGCTAGTTAGCTGATGCAGTTGTGCTTCACGAGAAAAACCATTTAACCGATTGTTCCCTGCCAAATCGGTTAAATAGCCAATTTCTGTCTGTTTGATGTTCAGATAGCCTGAACTGAATGATTTGACATGTTAACATTAATCTATTGTGTTTTAATCTATTATAACTATCTACATAAACTTGTTTAATGTAGATTGTTCTATCTGTCCATACATATCAATCGATTATGCATCATTTCAGTATCTATTTCCGTGGCCAAACACGTATTCATGCCGGAATCGACTCTTTAGTCGATTTCCGATTGAATCGGCTCTCAGAGCCATATAATTGGAACTACCTGGACACACCGGTTTGTTCCGCCCTGTGATTACTGATTACTATTTCTTCCTTGTCAATTGCAGGTCAAATTGACTGGCACGCTTGGGTGTTACCGACACTCTCAGACCGGGTCCGAAGCTAGCTAGATCTGCGAGAGCTCTACTGCTTTCAATGGTCGTTTTCGGCTTCGCTGGTGTGTTGGGCTTAGGGAACCACTTTTTGTGCCAACAATATCATCATCCAACAACCCTCTCAGCCCCACATGCATAATCCTTTGCAACAAAATGTGGCAGTCATGAGTTTCAGGCCTTGCCACTTGATTGCATCACGAGTGAAGCATCTTTGTATATTTGAAACATACCCGTCTGGAAACTTGGCATCATTCAAGAAATTAAGAAATTGAGTTTTCT
Organism: Eremochloa ophiuroides; assembly: GCA_038502445.1. Classification (NCBI taxonomy): domain Eukaryota; kingdom Viridiplantae; phylum Streptophyta; class Magnoliopsida; order Poales; family Poaceae; genus Eremochloa; species Eremochloa ophiuroides. The sequence continues at coordinate 39,159,195 of JAHLJS010000004.1, forward strand.
TTGGCTTGGACAACGTATATCACACTTTAGGAATATCATATGAATCTCCATTGTGTTGTAATTGCAACTCCTTTCTAATTTTCAGATCAGCAAGATCTAACCTTGCATTAACCATGTCGTTTGACTTCCCTTTTATGTCAAGAATGGTACCAAGCAGGCTTTCACACACATTTTTTTTTCAATATGCATGACATCAAGATTGTGTCTAAGCTTCAGAGATGACCAATACGGTAAGTCCCACAAGCAAATCCTTCTACCCCAAATGGGCACACGATTGCCTGAATGCTTCCTTTTCTTTCCAGGTCTAACATCTTTAATCTTTTCTAATTCTTCTAGTAGCTCTTCTCTAGTGAAAGTACCTGGCTTTGCACTGCTATCATGGAGAGACACAAAATCACTGGCCCTGCGCAAACGATGACCTTTCGGAAGGAAACAACAGTGCCCAATATAACATAGCTTGCTCCTTATGGCAAAGCAAAGTAATCACTTGTTGTATGCCCTGATAGCGTACTTAGTGCAGGATAATCATGAATGCACCACAACACTGCAGCACGAAGCTCAAAATCTTTTCCAGTGATATCATCAAGAGTATCCACACCAGACTATAAGTCAAGTAACTTTTCTACAAGAGGCTGTAAGAAAACATCAAAGGCCTTCCCTGGTGAACGAGGACCAGGAATCAACAAAGACATCATAAAATTAGACTCTTGCATGTATAACCAAGGTGGTACGTTGTATGGAATCACATAAACTGACCACATGCTATAATATGAACTCATGTTGCTAAAAGGATTGAAACCATCTGTGGCAAGTCCAAGTCTTAGGTTCCGTGCATCATCAGCAAAATCAGGCCAACATTTGTCAAAATCTTCCCATGCCTTTCCATCTGCAGGATGGATCATTTCCTTCTCATTATATTTCCTCTTCAGCTTATGCCATTGTACTTCCTCTGATGATTTCTTAGAAACAAACATCCTTTGAAGCCTAGGGATCAATGGAAAATGGCACAATACTTTTGCAGGAACCTTCTTCTTCTCAGGATCTTTCCATCTCGATGCATCACAAACTGGACAATTATCCAAATCTGCATATGACTTCCTAAATAGCACACAATTGTTTGGGCACACATGAATTGATATATAACCAAGTCCTAATTCACGGAGCATTTTCTTTGCTTCATCATATGATTTTGGAATACTATTGAACTCTGGGAAAGCATCTGACAAGATGCTCAAAAATGCAGAAAATGCTGAATTAGCAATCCTGTAGTATGACTTCATAGGGAGCATCTTGATTACAAATGCGAGCCTTGAAAAATTGGTGCAACCAGGATATAGCTCACGCTTAGCCTCTTCAATCGAATGTTTGAAATGTGATGCAGCACCACTAGATGGGTTTCCTTCTTTCTGTCCATCATCATTCACATGTTTAGAGCTGACGACGTAGCTCAACATCCCATCGAGTCCATTGCCAGTAGTGTCATTAGATAACAAAGAATAAGCATTACCATCCTAATGTTGTACTAGTTCATCCAAAACATGAACATCAATGGCCTCTCCATGGTTTATCCACCTTGGTATGTAGTGGACTTGCCATTGATTAGTAGGTGCCTCTCCACGTCATTTTGGTGCAGATACTAATGGTTCATACACAATCTACATGGGCACAAGATTTGTTCAGCCTCACTAAACCTCTCTCTGATGAAGTTCATGAAAGACTTGACACCAGAAATGTACTGAGGCGGAAATAGCACACCGTACACCCAACGTCTGTCCATCTACATCAAAAAATGCAGAAAATACATCTCAGCTTCATTACAACCCCTAGATCGACTAACAAACTACAACACTAATTTAAATTCCGCATCAAAATCCATACCGTTCGAACTCAGTTGGGATGAGGGCTGCAGCTGCTCGTCGAACAAGATCTCAGGTTGGCAGGATTGGAGCCCGTCAAGGGGAAAACTTGACGGTGTCACAGCCCTTGCCACCCGGCGCCCCCAATGCCGCCTCCACCTCCAACGCAGTCGCCAGCACCTCCTACGCCGCAAGCCAGTTTGTAATACCTCTGGTATTACAAAGCAATTAACCTTCCATGTCATCATGTTTAAATTTAAGCATCTTCATATTGTGCTTAGGGTCACTAGAGTGCTTTGATTTCATGTATTGTGGATTGTGTAATTAAGCCTTTAATTAAAAGTCAAACATTTAATTAACTAAGAAATCAAATTAAGCCTTAGAATTGACCTCAAACCCTAATTCAAAATCTATAATGAATCTGATAAAAGTGTCTTAATGAAAGTTGTATAGTTTTTAAAATAGAACAACTTTCATTTTTGGAGATTTTGAAGTTGTGTCACAGAAATTCAAATTAAACTCAAATTAGTATGTTGAAATTTCAATTTAAAATTTCAATTTCAAAAATATTGAGAATCTGAAAAAATTTCCTTAATAAAATTTGTAGAGCTCACTGAGAGGAATAACTTTTATTTTGACCATTTTTCAAGTCGTTGAGAAAAATTAAAAGTAATTTTAAAATTTCAGTTTGAAATTCAAACCCTACTTTTACCCCCTTTTCTGTAGTTTGAAAATCTGACCCAATTTGGATGTGGTGTCAAAAGCAAAATTGCTCTTCATAAAAATTTGCACAACTTTTATTTTTACACCATCTACTGAATCGATTTGGATCAGCTCGAATTCAAATCAACTAGCATTTGACTCTAGGCTGTAGCACTGTAGCTAGGGGGTCCCCTGTTCTTCTTCTCCGGCCCGTACGCGCGTGCCACGTCTGGCGCCGAGAGCCGTCTGGCCGACGTGGGCGGACCGAGGTGCTATCGAATGGCTGAGGGAGTGCCCGGACACCCCTTGGTCTTATCCCACCCATCTCTCGGGCCATAAAGGCGACAACCGTTCCCCTTTCGCCATTTTTCCCCGCTCGGCTCACCGGCGACCACACCGCACTGATCGACGAGATTCGTCGTGCTCAAGCCACCTCCATCCATTCCATCTCCCGAGCTGCTTCCCTACTCATTTGCGCCGCAATTGCATCTACTCGTCCGAGCTCTAGTGCCTCGGGAGTCCCGGAACGCCGCTAACGTCACCGCGGTGCACAGAGAGCCGCTGCGGATCTCACCGACGTACCCAGCCTTCTCGGGTGAGCCGCTATCATTTTGACCCTGCGGTTTGGCTTGACGGTGGTCTCTGGTTGTTCATGCGCGCGGTTATTCCTTGTTTGGTGTCCTAGGGTCACCGGAATGAGGAGTCGCCGTCGAGCTCGAACCGCCAGACCCGCTGTCGTCGTCAAGCCGTCCTGACCGCACCGCCTCTCCGACAACCAACTCGTCCGCTAGCTTCGTGGTGAGCTTCTGAATCTCCCCGATGCATTTCCCTTAACGCTACCATGTCCCACCGGCCGGAACGGCTTTGCCGTGCTGCCGTGACCCGCCATGGGTGAGCGCGAGCTCGCCGGAGGCAAGTAGAACGTAGGCTAGGTACTTGGAGGTGTCGGTTTAGGCTTAGGGTAGGTGCTAGGTCGCCCGGGCTCGTCGCTGGAGTCGCCGGCGGCGAGGACCGTGCCGTGCCGCTGCGTGCATGCGCGCGAGCGCTCGGTTGGAGGAGGAGGAGAAGCTGACAGGCCGGTCCCGCCTGTCAGCGACTCGTTGAGTGAGAGGGTGGCATGCGCCTGTGGGCGGGCCACGCTAGGCCTTTTGCCGGCTTGATGGGCCGCGTGGGTTACCTTCAGTTTTTCAATTTCCGGAGGAATTAAAATGAGTTTTTCCATTTACACTTACAATGAATAGTGCGGTTGTTTCACATTTTTGTGTAGATTAATTTACTGCATGAATAATTATGAAAATAATTATGCATACTCCCTGGAATATGTATTATTTTATAAAAATATTCAAAATGTGTTTGGAACAATTTCTGTAGTGATAAAAATCAGCACATTAATTGATAAAGGGAACTTTGATGATTTTTAATAAATTATGTATTATTCCAAAAATCATAAAATTTGTTGTGCCACTGTTTGGGAATGAAATCTATCTGTTGGTGGACTTTAGCCTCAAAATGAAATAGTTTGATGATTTATTAATTATATGTTTGATTAATAAATAGATAAAAATGGATTGGAAATTCAAATTGGTAGGTTTTGGTGTGATTTTGGATTGATTGAAGTTCTAGGTCAACCACCTTTGCGACCTAGAGCATGTTGAATTAGAATGACCATGGTTAGCCTGTGGTAGGGTTATGATGAGGTCTGTTCTATTTATTTTTGAACCGCATCTGTCATTTCATGTGCATCGTATTCATGCATACAATATTGCATACGTGTAGTGTCGGTGAACGAAGAGGTGAAATCGGAGGGGACCACTGTTGAGGAATTCATTTCGGAGGTGACACAAGGGTTTGACATCTGCGGCACCGATCCCGATCGCACTCTTTTCGCAGCACAAGGCAAGCCCCGGTGCATTTGCCCCTCCTTGCTATTTAAAATGGTTATCACTTGAGTTAATTTATTGCATTAGGTTAATAGGAGTTGATTGGTAACCAATTGATGCATTACCATCCTTGACTACTTATCAATACCTGAAAACCTGATTATTTAAAAGTATTGAAAAACGCTTAGTGTAACACCCAAAAAATTGCATTCCTTTAAGTAGTGGGAATTTATTTAATTATGCAATTAGTTGATCATTCCAATATAGGGAAATAATAATTTTTCACAAATATAAAATCAAACCTAGGTCATACACATGTATGATGCATTCATGCTGGAGCATTTCTTCTTTGTACTGTTGTAGCTTATTTGAATTTTTCAAATATTTCAAAACCCAATTTGAAAATCCTTTTGGAAAATGAAATTAGAAAATAGAAAAGGAAAATAGGAAAACCTTCCCTCTCTGATTTTGGCCCGAGGGCCCAGTCCTCCTTTTCCTTTCGACCTGCCCCATCCCTTGCTAACTTGGGCCGAGGCCCAGCTAGCTAGCCAGCCAGCCGGCACAGCAAGCTGAGCGCCCCCTCTTCCCACCTCTGACTGACGACCGGGCCCCACCGGGCAGCCCCTTCCCCCTCCCCTCTGCTTCTTCCATGGACGAGAGGCAGAGCACCGCCGCGGCCGAGCACGCGCGCGCGAAGCGTCCCTCTGCCGTGACTGCCAACCGGGCCCAGCGCCTTGACCCGCTACCGTGGAGGACCCCCAGGACAGCCCCTCCCCTGTTTCCCTTTGCTGCTCGCCGAGAGTCCGACGCGGGCAAGAAAGAAAACGGCCGAAGCCTAGTTCAGTCGCCGCGCCGAGAAGTCCGAAGCAGAGAAGAAACGGCCGAAGCCGATTTCTCCGCTCGCCGAGTTTGTTTCAATCTCCGAGATTGTCGTCACACCTCGGGAGTACTTAAGCAGCGCCACAACCCCTCGTAGCCGTCACCTAACCCTAGCCACCACCCCCAATCGTGCCCTTGCCACAGCCACAGAACCACCGCCGCCCCGAGCTCCGCCGTCGCCGTCGATTTCGCCAACGAGAAATCTCTCCGTCAAAATTGGTTGCCCTCCAAGCTTCGCAGCAAGGTCAGGGATCTTCCCGACCCCTTCTTGTCACACCCCGATATTAAAAACAACACCAGGATGTATAAAAGCTCACATGTGTGCCAAGGATCAAGTCCACACATGCTAGACAAATTAAATAGTACCATTGCAGAGTTTAATACTTAGCGAACAATATTTAAATCATAGTACTTTATTACAACATCTCAGCGGAAAAGATAATTCTCGTGGCAGCTTCAACGCAGGGACGTTGACTGGTTGACAACAAGTCTAGAACTCGTTGCGGTAGTCATAACTCCAATCTTCATCTGTTGTGTGGTAATAGCAAGGGTGAGCACATTTCGTACTCAGCAAGTAAAACACAGGGTTCATGAGGCTCAAATAGCTTTATGTGGTTATGTGGCGATAGCTTTTTAAATCAAAGTAATAGTAATACAATAAATAGCATCAATGGGGTTGCATAAATTCCAAGGTGCATGATCAATGTAAGATGAACAGTAAGCATAAACAAGTAAATAATGACAATATTTTCTGTTCCATGAGGATTCCAAGCCACCCATAACCGCGGGTACGGCTAGTATACCAGTTTTACACTCTGCAGAGGTTGCACACTTTCACTATGAGCCGTGATTCCCATTTGCTCGGGTTAATTACTCCCAAAAACACTACCAAGGTGAGTGAGCAGGGTATCACTATGAAGTCTTTCAAAAGTCATGTCTAACAAGTTAGGGCCGCTATGGATTCTGTGCCTGTTCTTATAATAAGTCCTCTGCCTGATGGCACATAACCGCAGCCTATACACATCATTGCAGACAGGGGCCAAACTATAAGCCATCCCGGCTTTATCCCACCCCACTTGCGCCTTTCGGTAACCACTAACAAGCTAGACAAGAGCAATTTACTGAACTAAAACCAGAGCCCATTAGCACTCATAGTTGCGCGGTTTTCCCGGAGAGTCACTTACGGATAATGTCATCTATTAAAGTTCATTACTTCCCATTAATCAACACATGATCATGATAATAATAGCATTGCCAAATCATTTATGTGCATAAATCGTAGGTATCAAGGTACAGGGACAATTCTAGGGAAATCATCTATGTTTATCAAGGGATTGCATGCATATGATATTTAGTAAAACTTTCATAAATAGGTAACAAGGATAATCCCATGAATTACTTGCCTTGCTCAGGAAAGTCTTGCTGGTCTTGCTGGTCCTCGAAAAGCGGGTCGTAAGCACCGTCGAATTGCTCACCGTCTATACTCGATTAATCACCAACACACATGCATACAGGAGCATTCATGCATAGCAAACAAGGACATAAATTAGAACAGTACACCAACAGTGAGAAAACCAAATAAAAGATTTATAAAACTATTCTACTCGCTGATACGATCACATCAATATAAAGATCACCGAAAACGGATTTAAAACGCGAAAGATATGATTTTCTGAAGTTTTTATGCATTTTAAGGGATTAAAATAATACTGAAAAATAAATTACTGTTAACATAGATAAAAATTATATCACTGGAAAGAGGACAAAATTATGAATCCAATGCAATTGGAATCACCTCAATCGGAGTTAAAACGCGCATTTTATAAGCGATTAAAGATAGTGGCAAAACTGTAAATATAAATATCTGATTTTTATTAAACCGAAAGGAAAATACGTCTTCTCTGTTGGAAAGCGCAAACTACAGAATGCGCGGGGCCGTCGGCTGTTGACCGATTGACTGCCACGTGGCGGCTTCGCATTGGTTCGGTCCATGGACCAGGTGCGCGGCGCGGGGGAGCGACGCGGTGGACCGAGTCCACACTGCAGCGGTGCACCGAAACGGTACGCAGCGATGGTGGCCGTCCGATGGGGCACGGATGGCACAGATTAGAAGACAGAGAGGGGGGTGGCGCTCTGGCCGGAGACAGGGCCGGTGCGGCGGCGCCATTGCCGGCGCATCGCCGGAGATAGGCGGAACGAGTCCACAGTGCACCAAAACGCGTGGGGAAGGGCTCGGGAGAGAGAGAAGGACACCTCGAGCTCACCTAGGGCGTCGGGAAGACCAGAGGCGGCTCGGAGACGGTCGGCGATGAGCGGTGGCGGACGGGGGTCCCTGTGCACGGCGAAAGGGGTCGGTTAGTGCCCAAATTTGAAAGGGAAAACGGCTGCACGGGTTCGGGGAAAGGATTAGGGGGCTCTGGAAGGCTTACTAGGACGAGACGAGCGACGAACTTGTCGAATTTCTCACGGCGGCGGCAAGCTCGGCGGCGGTGGCTCGGTAAGCTCTGCTGCGTGGGCACCGGAGGCGGCTAGGGTTTGGGAAAAGGAGACACAGAGGTGCGGGGCGGCTCATATAGCCACAGCGCGGCTTCAATTTGGAAAGGGTGCCAATCCTGGCCGGATTCCGCGGTGGCGCCATCGTCGGGCTCGCCGGTAAGGAAGGCAAGGGGAGGAAGAAAGGAAAGGTGGGGGAAGAGACCGACCTGTGGGGCCCACTTGTCGGTGACAGAAGGGAAACCGGGCCGCGCGGTCTGTGAGACAAGGAGGGAGCGGGTGCGCGCGCGGCTGCCGGGCCGAGTTGGCCTCGGTGCGGCCCAATAGGGAGGAGAGGAAGGAAGGCCGAGCTGGGGAAGCAGGCCGAAGGGAGAAGGAGAGGAGGAGCTGGGGAAGTGGGCCTCTCGGCCAGGCCGGGCCAGGGAGGAAAGGCTGGGCTGCTGCTGCTACTCTCTCTTCTTCCTATCTCCTATTTTCTTTTCTCTTTTTCAAACACAAATTCAAATGGAGTTTCAAAAGGGATTTGAAAATAGAAGAGCCAACAATAAATCAAGCAATCAAAAATGAATATGCAGCAGCATGAGTGCAACAAACAAGTTTTTTTTTTTGACCAAGGTTTTATTTTAAATTACCCCACAAATTCTATTCCCACTATATTTGCAAGAACAATAAATTGCACAATTAAATAAATTCCCCCTTTTGAAATGTTGCAAAATTTTAGGTGTTACAATTCTACCCCCCTTAAAGAAAATCTCGTCCTCGAGATTGAATGCTTACTCAAACAAATGGGAATACTCTTTTCTCAAGTCCTCTTCTCTTTCCCAAGTTGCTTCTTCCTCTGAGTGCCTATTCCACTGAACCTTGCACATTCTGATCACTCTACTTCGAGTGACCCTTTCAGCTGTCTCCAATATCCTCACAGGGTACTCTTCATAAGTCAAATCATCTTTAACTTGAAGTTCATCCATGGGTATTTGTTCCTCAGGTATACGCAAACATTTCTTAAGTTGAGACACATGGAACACGTCATGAACAGCTGATAGATGCTCAGGCAACTCTAATTGATATGCAACTTCTCCACGTCTCTTTATAATCTTGAAGGGACCAACATACCTTGGTGCTAGCTTTCCCTTCATATTAAACCTTCTCACCTTTCTCATCGGTGATACCTTGAGATACACATAATCACCTACTTCAAAACTCAAGTCTCTTCTTCGCTTATCCGCATAACTCTTTTGTCGAGATTGAGCTATCCTTAAGTTCTCCCTTATCTTACTGACTTGTTCTTCAGCAGCCTTTATAACATCAGGTCCAAACAACTGTGACTCACCCGTTTGATTCCAGTATAAGGGTGTTCTACACTTACGCCCATATAATGCTTCAAATGGTGCCATTCCAAGACTTTTCTGATAGCTATTATTGTAAGAGAACTCTGCATAAGGTAGACTCTTGTCCCAACTAGAACCATGCTGTAAAGCACAAGCTCTCAGCATATCCTCGAGAATCTGATTGGTTCTTTCTGTCTGCCCATCTGTCTGAGGATGATAAGCGGTGCTGAAGTTCAATTTAGTTCCCAAAGCTTCATGTACTTGTTTCCAGAAATGAGAAGTAAACTGAGATCCCCTATCAGACACAATCTTCTTAGGCACTCCATGAAGACATACTATCCTTTCCATGTAAAGCTTTGCCAACTTTGGACCATCATACTTAGTATTCACAGGCAAGAAATGAGCAACTTTCGTCAACCGATCGACAATCACCCATATTGAATCATAACCTGTGGATGTCCGAGGTAGTCCCACTATAAAATCCATACCAACTTCATCCCATTTCCATTCCGGTATCTTCATGGGTTGTAGCAATCCAGCAGGCCTCTGATGTTCGGCCTTGACTCTTGAACAAGTGTCACACAGGGCTACATACTCAGCTACAGCTCGTCTCATTTCTTTCCACCAATACTTCTCCTTGAGATCTTGATACATCTTGGTACTTCCGGGGTGAATAGAGTAGGCAGACTCATGAGCTTCCCGAAGAATTGTATCTCGGATAGCCTTCATTGCTGGCACACATATCCTTTTTCCCAACCACAATGTGCCATTCTCATCAAGCCTGAATCCGGGTGCTTTTCCAACAACCACATTTTCAGCTATCTCTTTGAGTTCTTCATCCTCCATCTGACCTTTGCGTATTTCTTCTTCCAAGGTAGGCGTTATCTCAATCTCCACGATATTGTTAACCAAACACAAGTTCAGACGTTGCAACTCTGCACTTAACTCCTCAGGCATCATTGTTTCCTGAACTTCACTATCATAACTTTTTCTGCTAAGTGCATCGGCCACCACATTGGCCTTCCCAGGATGGTAATGCACTTCTAGATCATAGTCCTTAATCAATTCTAACCATCGACGTTGCCTCAAGTTCAGATCCGACTGGGTAAAGATGTATTTCAAGCTCTTATGATCCGTATATATGTCAGTTTTATGCCCCATCAGGTAATGCCTCCAGATCTTCAAGGCATGAACAACCGCTGCTAACTCAAGATCGTGAGTAGGGTAGTTCAACTCATGCTTTCTCAACTGTCTAGACGCATAGGCAACAACCCTACCTTCTTGCATAAGTACACATCCCAAACCTTGTCTAGATGCATCACAGTAGATAGAAAAACTCTTACTTAGATCAGGCAATATCAGCACTGGGGCAGAAGTCAACCTCTTCTTCAACTCATCAAAATTAGCTTGGCACTGTTCGGACCACATGAACTTGGCATTCTTCTCTAACAATGCAGTCATAGGCTTAGCGAGCTTGGAGAACCCTTCAATGAACCTCCTATAGTAACCAGCCAAACCAAGGAAACTGCGAATTTCCTTAACATCAGTAGGTGGCTTCCAATCCAGCACATCCCTCACTTTGCTAGGATCTACAGCAATTCCACCATTTGAGACAATGTGGCCTAAGAAAGCCACTTCCTTTAGCCAAAACTCACACTTACTCCTTTTTGCATACAACCTATGCTCTCTCAATTTCTGCAAGACCAATCTCAAGTGTTCTTCATGTTCTTCTTCCGTCTTGGAGAACACCAGAATATCATCAATGAATACCACCACAAACTTATCAAGATATTCCATGAACACCTTATTCATCAAATACATGAAGTAGGCAGGTGCATTGGTAAGACCAAAAGACATAACTGTGTATTCATATAGCCCATATCTGGTAGTGAATGCTGTCTTCGGTATATCTTGGTTTCTAATCTTCAATTGGTGATAACCAGACCGTAAATCAATCTTGGAAAACACACATGCACCTCTCAATTGATCAAACAAATCATCAATTCTAGGCAAAGGGTACTTATTTTTGATGGTCACTTCATTTAATGATCGGTAATCAATGCACATCCTTTGAGTACCATCCTTCTTGTCAACAAAGATAACCGGTGCACCCCATGGAGAAGAACTAGGGCGAATAAAACCTTTATCTAATAACTCCTTAAGTTGCTTTTTAAGTTCTTCTAACTCATTTACCCCCATTCTATATGGACGCTTAGCTATGGGTGCAGTACCAGGTAATAATTCAATAATGAATTCAATGTCTCGATCAGGTGGCATACCTAGCAAATCCTCGGGGAAGACATCCAAAAATTCCCCCACAACACGATCCTCAGGCTTCCCTTCATCTTCAATCATGTTGATGACAGCAGCTGGTGGTGGCTTCACTACAACATTAACTGAGACTCTGTCTCCCTTAGGTCCATTCATTTCCACAACCTTCTCTTTGCATTTGATGTTGACCGTATGTTCTTTCATCCAGTCCAGACCCAGTATCAAATCAATGCCAGATGCTCTCAGGACAATCGGACTGACTGAAAACTCTACCCCCCTTAAAGACAATACTACTGATGGACAAAAATGAGTAGCAGGCATGACACCACCAGGAGAGTTTACTACCATCTCAGTCTTCATTGCAAGCAGGGGTATACTATGTTTTCTAACAAATATATGGGAGATAAATGTATGCGATGCTCCAGAATCAAATAATACAGTCGCAGGAGTGGAGTTGAGGTCGAACGTACCCAGCATGATGTTCGGCCCATCCTGAGCAGTGTCGGTGGTCACATGATTCACCTTCCCATAGAGTGGCTTCTTGTTGGGGCAGTGGAAGGACATGTGGCCTTCCTTGCCACAGCTGTAACAGACGGTGGGGGCTCTAGGGGCTCCATTCTTGGCAGGGGGACCATTAGCTTTTCCATTCTGGGAGTTTTGTGTCCCTCCCGACTGACGGAACGGCTGGCGCTGTTGGAAAGGCAAGCGCTGGTTGTTACCACCATGGTACCTTTGCTGGGAATTCTGCTGGTGACCATAGCGTGGACGGTTGTTGCTCCCAGAAGACTGACCAGAGAACTTCCTCTTCTTGTCCTGATCCTGGCGCATGTTGTCCAACACAATAGCACGGTTGACAAGAGCTTGAAAGTTGGGGTAGGTGTTACCAGCCAACTGCAGCCTGAGTTCATAATATAAGCCCTTGAGAAATAACCGCTGCTTGTCAGCATCGTCAGCAACTTCCCTGGGTGCATAGCGTGCCAGCTCAGCGAACTTGTTATGATATTCGCTGACAGACATGGACACCATCCGGAGAGACCGGAACTCTTCAGCCTTCTGATCCATCAAACCTTGAGGAATGTGATGAGCTCTAAACTCTCTGGTGAACTCATCCCAAGTAACATCAGGAGCATTCGCAGGCCATGCATCCTGGTAAGACTCCCACCAGGTTTGGGCTGCACCCTGCAACTGACCTGAAGCATACAGGACCTTCTCCTTGTCACTGCACTGCGCAATGTTAAGCTGCTTTTCCACAGCACGGACCCAATCATCGGCCTCTAGGGGGTCTGTGGCATGTGTGAACACCGGAGGACGTCCCTGAAGGAAGTCCTTGCGCCTGTCCCTGGGTGGCGGTGGTGGTGGTGCTCCACCCTGCTGAACATTCTGCATGAAGCGAGTCATTGCTTCCATGAACTGCCCTTGCATCTGCATGAATTGTTCAGGGCTGATCATGGGGGGTGGTGGAGGTGGTGGGTTGCCTCTGGGGTTCCTCCTTCCGGCCATCTGTCAACCCAACATACGTAACGATTCTCAGACAATACCCAAATAACCAACATGAATAGAGAAACTGAAATTTCAGGACGAGTTCTCAGAAACAGAAGTGCAGTAAATCGATCGTACAGGGAGCTACAGAACTCAAAACGAGACGTTCTATACATTGCTGGAAAACTTATAAAATTTCCTACAACTTTCATTTAGACCACTTTACCAGATTCTGACAGTTACCAGTTCCAATTTCACAATTTACAGGAGCTGTTCAGCACTTCCAGGCATCACAGTTATGCCAGATTGCAACAGTCATAACTCTTAGTCCATAATAGATATGAAGATGATTGATACGGCGCTGGAAAGGCACTGAAGTCTGGTTTATCTCATAAAAATTTCATGACACTTGCATTATCAGATCTCCAGTTATAACCAAAATACCTCAGGTAACTCCAGAAAACAGCAAGGGTAACGAGAATATAAACCAACCCAACAATATATAAAAAGACCTCAACTTAATTTTTACTTGTTCAAGAAGTACCGTAGACAAGTCTACAGCACTCCAACACTCATAACAAAGATCCAAATCACACAAGTGCATAATAATAAATCATGTTCTCACACCAATCTTACAAGCACACCAAGACTCACTAGACGCAGCTAACGATTTATTACATGAATCCCAAGGGTAACCTAGAACTTATTAACGTGAAGCGTGAAGTCTTCTTTCTTCGTGTAGCGGGGGGACTTCTTGAGCATAGCCCGCAGACAATCATTCTCTTTCTGGAGACGCCGTGACGCTGAGTGTGCTCCCTTCAGCTCTCCCTGGAGCCCCACCACTTGCTCCGTCAAGGCATTGACGTGCAGAGCGGTGGTGTTCAACGTCGGATGCAGGGGATCAGCCTGGGTCACCACAGCTCGTCCAGCCCAGGGCTCAAAGCGGGGCAGGTGGCGAAAGCGATCCTCCTCCATGAGCTCATAGCGAAGACCATGGTAGAATGCGTACGCCACTTGCGCAGCATCCTCCATGCTGGCGTGAGCTGAAGTCCTCCTAGCAGGCGAAAAGAAGACCTGATGAGGAGCCGGCTTCGGCTGTCCAGGCTCCCAGTAGATGACTGCCAACAGGGTCTTGTAGTAGGTCGCCTCCTCAGGGTGGGTGTACCTCGAGCAGAGGTACTCGATGACCGGGTGCTTGTCACTGTAGTACGTAGTCAACACTTCTTGCAGCAGGGAGTGTTGATACGCGTTCGGCGCCGGGTCCTTGATGGTGGTAACACGGAACCACTCCATCACTGGCTCAGGTGCAGGGGGAGTCGGTGCAGGTGCAGGCGTCGGTGTAGGAGCTGGCGTCGTCGGAGTGACTGGCACGATCTCCTCCTCCACGTCGTCATCGAACATGAGGACCTCAGTGGGGTCCTCCTCATCGTCGGAGAGGACCACGACCTCGGGCTTCACCGGCAGGTGCGCTGGGAGAGAACTGGGCGACGTAGGAGGCGACGCCACGAGAAGAAACAGCCTCAGCAGCAGAGCGGCGAGCGGCGGAACGAGTGAGAACCATCTACAAAATCAGAAAAGAGAAGCTAGAGTCAAACTTTTTGCAATAGAATAAGGAAGTATAGCATAAAACAAAATTGTAATAAAATAGTCAAGGCTGAAATTTAAGTGCAAAAATAAACCTATGTGATTTTTACTATCTAGGCTTGCGTCCTACAGTCAACAAAGCTCTGATACCAATTTGTCACACCCCGATATTAAAAACAACACCAGGATGTATAAAAGCTCACATGTGTGCCAAGGATCAAGTCCACACATGCTAGACAAATTAAATAGTACCATTGCAGAGTTTAATACTTAGCGAACAATATTTAAATCATAGTACTTTATTACAACATCTCAGCGGAAAAGATAATTCTCGTGGCAGCTTCAACGCAGGGACGTTGACTGGTTGACAACAAGTCTAGAACTCGTTGCGGTAGTCATAACTCCAATCTTCATCTGTTGTGTGGTAATAGCAAGGGTGAGCACATTTCGTACTCAGCAAGTAAAACACAGGGTTCATGAGGCTCAAATAGCTTTATGTGGTTATGTGGCGATAGCTTTTTAAATCAAAGTAATAGTAATACAATAAATAGCATCAATGGGGTTGCATAAATTCCAAGGTGCATGATCAATGTAAGATGAACAGTAAGCATAAACAAGTAAATAATGACAATATTTTCTGTTCCATGAGGATTCCAAGCCACCCATAACCGCGGGTACGGCTAGTATACCAGTTTTACACTCTGCAGAGGTTGCACACTTTCACTATGAGCCGTGATTCCCATTTGCTCGGGTTAATTACTCCCAAAAACACTACCAAGGTGAGTGAGCAGGGTATCACTATGAAGTCTTTCAAAAGTCATGTCTAACAAGTTAGGGCCGCTATGGATTCTGTGCCTGTTCTTATAATAAGTCCTATGCCTGATGGCACATAACCGCAGCCTATACACATCATTGCAGACAGGGGCCAAACTATAAGCCATCCCGGCTTTATCCCACCCCACTTGCGCCTTTCGGTAACCACTAACAAGCTAGACAAGAGCAATTTACTGAACTAAAACCAGAGCCCATTAGCACTCATAGTTGCGCGGTTTTCCCGGAGAGTCACTTACGGATAATGTCATCTATTAAAGTTCATTACTTCCCATTAATCAACACATGATCATGATAATAATAGCATTGCCAAATCATTTATGTGCATAAATCGTAGGTATCAAGGTACAGGGACAATTCTAGGGAAATCATCTATGTTTATCAAGGGATTGCATGCATATGATATTTAGTAAAACTTTCATAAATAGGTAACAAGGATAATCCCATGAATTACTTGCCTTGCTCAGGAAAGTCTTGCTGGTCTTGCTGGTCCTCGAAAAGCGGGTCGTAAGCACCGTCGAATTGCTCACCGTCTATACTCGATTAATCACCAACACACATGCATACAGGAGCATTCATGCATAGCAAACAAGGACATAAATTAGAACAGTACACCAACAGTGAGAAAACCAAATAAAAGATTTATAAAACTATTCTACTCGCTGATACGATCACATCAATATAAAGATCACCGAAAACGGATTTAAAACGCGAAAGATATGATTTTCTGAAGTTTTTATGCATTTTAAGGGATTAAAATAATACTGAAAAATAAATTACTGTTAACATAGATAAAAATTATATCACTGGAAAGAGGACAAAATTATGAATCCAATGCAATTGGAATCACCTCAATCGGAGTTAAAACGCGCATTTTATAAGCGATTAAAGATAGTGGCAAAACTGTAAATATAAATATCTGATTTTTATTAAACCGAAAGGAAAATACGTCTTCTCTGTTGGAAAGCGCAAACTACAGAATGCGCGGGGCCGTCGGCTGTTGACCGATTGACTGCCACGTGGCGGCTTCGCATTGGTTCGGTCCATGGACCAGGTGCGCGGCGCGGGGGAGCGACGCGGTGGACCGAGTCCACACTGCAGCGGTGCACCGAAACGGTACGCAGCGATGGTGGCCGTCCGATGGGGCACGGATGGCACAGATTAGAAGACAGAGAGGGGGGTGGCGCTCTGGCCGGAGACAGGGCCGGTGCGGCGGCGCCATTGCCGGCGCATCGCCGGAGATAGGCGGAACGAGTCCACAGTGCACCAAAACGCGTGGGGAAGGGCTCGGGAGAGAGAGAAGGACACCTCGAGCTCACCTAGGGCGTCGGGAAGACCAGAGGTGGCTCGGAGACGGTCGGCGATGAGCGGTGGCGGACGGGGGTCCCTGTGCACGGCGAAAGGGGTCGGTTAGTGCCCAAATTTGAAAGGGAAAACGGCTGCACGGGTTCGGGGAAAGGATTAGGGGGCTCTGGAAGGCTTACTAGGACGAGACGAGCGACGAACTTGTCGAATTTCTCACGGCGGCGGCAAGCTCGGCGGCGGTGGCTCGGTAAGCTCTGCTGCGTGGGCACCGGAGGCGGCTAGGGTTTGGGAAAAGGAGACACAGAGGTGCGGGGCGGCTCATATAGCCACAGCGCGGCTTCAATTTGGAAAGGGTGCCAATCCTGGCCGGATTCCGCGGTGGCGCCATCGTCGGGCTCGCCGGTAAGGAAGGCAAGGGGAGGAAGAAAGGAAAGGTGGGGGAAGAGACCGACCTGTGGGGCCCACTTGTCGGTGACAGAAGGGAAACCGGGCCGCGCGGTCTGTGAGACAGGGAGGGAGCGGGTGCGCGCGCGGCTGCCGGGCCGAGTTGGCCTCGGTGCGGCCCAATAGGGAGGAGAGGAAGGAAGGCCGAGCTGGGGAAGCAGGCCGAAGGGAGAAGGAGAGGAGGAGCTGGGGAAGTGGGCCTCTCGGCCAGGCCGGGCCAGGGAGGAAAGGCTGGGCTGCTGCTGCTACTCTCTCTTCTTCCTATCTCCTATTTTCTTTTCTCTTTTTCAAACACAAATTCAAATGGAGTTTCAAAAGGGATTTGAAAATAGAAGAGCCAACAATAAATCAAGCAATCAAAAATGAATATGCAGCAGCATGAGTGCAACAAACAAGTTTTTTTTTTTTTTGACCTAGGTTTTATTTTAAATTACCCCACAAATTCTATTCCCACTATATTTGCAAGAACAATAAATTGCACAATTAAATAAATTCCCCCTTTTGAAATGTTGCAAAATTTTAGGTGTTACACTTCTCCCTCGGTTTTGTGCACTGTAACCATGATGCCGATTTTCACCGCCGCCATAGTTCCGCCACCGAGCTCGCCGCATCCTCTCCGAGCTACCTCTGTGGCAACCGAAACCATAGATAGGTTTAGCTTGAGCTTCTATTGCTCCCCGACCAGATCCCGAGGTGAACCGAGCTTCCAAGCCCCGAAAACGCCGTCTCCGGATGGAGCCGCCGCACGGTCTCTGTACATGGCCGGAGCGCCGCCCACACCCCCTCCCATCTAATCCGAGACGTCCAATTCGAATCGGACGGCTCCTATTCGCCGATACCCTTTCGGCCGGCGTTTTTGCGAATAACCCCCTGCAGTTTTTAATACTTAACCCGCAGTCCCTTGGCGCATTCCTCCGTTTATGCTTTCCGATTTAGAAAACGTAGTTTGTCTCGGTTTAATGAAAAGATGTTTTCTGAAATTGCAGATTTGCCACTAGATTTGTTTTAGCTATAATTTACTCGTTTTAGATCCGATTTGAACGATTCAAATTGCGTTAGATTCGTAATTTCATAATCTATCTGATGGTACCACTATTTCATATATTTTCAACTTTTAAAATTTGAGATTATATTTAATCTATTAAAGTAAAACTTGTTTATTTCATAACTTCTCCGTTTGAACTCCGATTTTCGTGATCTTTATATCGTTGGAATCGTAGCGACGCGTAGATTATTTTTATAAACTTTTCAATCTGTTTTTCCACTGTTGGTGTACTGTTTCTAATATAAATCTTGTTTGCTTCGTGTATGATTGCCTCGATGATTGTGTGGTGATTTTATGATCGAGTTCAGACGGTGAGCAATACGTTGGTGATCAAGAGTACGTTGAGGATCCAAGTTCCCCAGAATACTTTGATCAAGGCAAGTATAGCATGGGATCTTCCTTGTTATCCTATTCACCGCAATAATTAATTTCATGTGCATGTGTCTACCTTGTTAACCATAGTTTCTACCTAGTATTATTATCTTGTTCCTTGATCACCTATGGGATTTATGCATTGGGTAGTTGATGCTAGCGCGCTATTGGAATCATGATCATGTAAACTTGATTAATTGAATATGCAATAACAGTGAAAGATGTCTTTTTAGCAACATGGAACTAGGGGATTCGAGCATAGTTTTGTGATGCTCCATATCCTTCCCCCTTGGTAATGATCTGTCAGCAAAAGCTGGGACTTACAGTGCAGCTATGAGGGCTACATGGCTCTGGTTTTAGTCAAGTATGGATACTTTTTCTAGCTTGTTAGAGGTTACCGAAAGGCGTGATGGGACCTGACGACTCGGGTATAGTGCGGCTCCTGTCCGAGTGTGTATAACCTGCGTGACCTTGTGCCACGACGAAGGGGGCTCTACATCTGCTTGCCGGGTTCATAGCGGCCCTAACTTGTTAGATGGAGTACTTTGAAAGACTTCATAGTGAAACCCTGCTCGCTCACCTTGGTAGTGTTATGGGGCTGGCTACCCCGAGCAAATGGGAATCACGGCTCATAGTGAAAGTGCACAACCTCTGCAAAGTGTAAAACTGGTATACTAGCCGTGCTCACGGTCACGAGTGACCCGGAAAACTCACGGAGTAGTTATCTTTTTGGGTGATGTTGACTTGTTGCTAATTGATTGTTGCAATTCATTAATTATGTTTACTTATGATCATGAATTATGGGCTTATTCAACTTGTTGCTATCCAATTGCATAAAAGATGCTTAATTAAAAGCAAACCGCTGTAAACCCGTATCTATCCTGTTTGAGCCTCATAAACCCCATGTTATATTTGCTGAGTTCGACATGGACTCACTCTTGCTATTCCCCCCACACCTCAGGAGAAGTTTAGGCTTGTGGTCAACCAGTCAGTTGTGTCCCTGCGGAGTTGGCGTCTACACGCGAAGATCGGAGAGTCTTTCCGCTGTTTTGCTTCTTAAGGTTATATTCTAATTATACTACGTCATGTATTTGATCATTGCCTTTTGATATTACCTTATATTTGTCGGCTTATGTGTGTGACTGATCCTGGGGCGCACATAAGGTTATGCATTCAATTTTATCCTTAAAATTGGGTGTGACACTTAGTCATGCTTAACGGTTAGATTTGCAAAAAAAAACTATTTTCAACTGTGATGATACAAAGTAATTGAATCACTTTCTGGGACTAGTTATGTCCTTGTTGGTTGGCAGTGTTCCCAGCTAGTTCATTGTCATCAACGGGGATGGGTTTTCCCATTTGGTTGGCCAACTATTTGGGTCAAAGTCCCAACTTTCGTCGCCATCGGGAAAAGGATGTGAAAACCGGTTAGTTACCAGTGTACTTGGGTTAGAGTCCCAATGCATGGTTTCTAACGGAAAAATATTAGGGACCATTCGTTGTCAGGCCTGCTGTGATCAAGACTTTGCAACTAGCCACATACTACGGGAAGCCTCTGACTCCGGTGGCTCTACTGCTGGAACCGACAACCATGCACTGGGAGTGGAGAGATGGGGAGAGTAGCGTGTACCCTCGTGGCCGGCGTGCCTGGAGACTAGAGGAGTACTGTGCTCTTGGGTGGCGCAGGACCGGTTCCGGGGTATGAAAAGCCGTGGTAGGCGGGGTTGGCATATGCAAGCTTAAGTGCTACATATGCAGTGTTGATAGGGATCCCCAGCTGGGTAATAATCGATTCGAATGGTTGTTGCTCCTCGGTTAAGGAGACTTGATCCTCACACCTAGAGTGAATAGTGGTTCGGAACTAGGATGTTTTTTTGAAAAGAATAAATATATATTGAAAGAATGATGATGGATATTGGAAAGTACTTGAAATATGGTAATGATTAATAATATTATGGAAATAAAATATTAAAATAGGACTAGTAATGCTTTTCCGCAAAACTCTTGAACTCTTGCTAAAGCCTTACCTTGACTCCCCTCAACCTACATTCCTGAGTCTAATTTTACACCTTTTTGTCGGGTAAGTCTTGCGAAGTACCCCAGTACTCAGGGTTTGTTAACCTCGCTGCAGGTAATTAGGAGCCCGAAGTTTGTCTGGCCCCGTGCTGTGTTACGATTATCCAGGAGGATGAGGACGAGTGAAGTTGAACCCGTGGGTAGGGTTCGTGTATTATCTATCTATCATGTTGTATTGTTGTTCTACCGCTACTATTACCACTTTTATTTATGGTCTGTAATAATTGCACTTAATTTCTATTTTAACAACCGGTTTGTAAACTAAGTACTATTTAATCTTCCGCACTTTTACTCTGATGTAATTTATTATGAAATGTTGTAATCCTGCAATGGCTTCGCAATTGGATCCTGTCAGAGATAACGGGTGCTTACGTAGCCCGGCAGAGCTGCCTAGGTCATCTAGAACACGGGCCCGGCTGTCAGATGTCATTAGTGGTGATGATAGGTGCCTGTGGGCCACGTGATTTAGGCGGTTCTGTTACAGCTGGTATCAGAGCATTCCATTGCTAAATCATTGCAGGTTACTTTTCGAAAACTTCAAAATGTCCTTGGACCATAAAAACTTAAGCTACTATTTTGAGTCCAAATTGCTTACATTCTCATCTTATCAATAGTTCCTGCCTTGATCTGTATTTTGTTATACCTATTACTATACTTATGGTAGCAGGTGGAACAACATTATTATTAATATTAGCCCTATGTTCAAAATATTTATGCTTTGATTTATATTGCATGATTTAAAATTCGTAAGTACGTGCATGCATCATGATAATCACATATGTTAATAACTTCCTCCTTAAAAGTGGGTATATGGGTTAGGATCTATCACACCTATTCTTGCTAGCCTTTTATATCCTCACTAATTCAAACTTACCTTTCCAGCTGGCACGTTGTAAGTTGACTGCTCGCAAGATGACTGGTCCCCGTGGAGTTACGCGCCACCAGTTGGCACCGCACGACGGTGAGGAGGTGTCTGGCAGCCGCCGTCCCCCCCGCAGTCGTAAGGAGTTGAAGAAGGAAATCAAGGAGCTGCACAGGGAGATGAGTCTCATGCGAGAGGACTTCCGCGTGGCCCGGGCTGACCATTACCGGTATGTGAGGACCAACCGGGATCTACGTCGGGAGATCGATCGCCTGACTCAGCAGAGGGACTAGGCTTTGGAGCATGAGGGCATGGCCCGTGAGAGGGTCGAGGAGCTGGAGGGGTATGTGGAGAACCTTGAGTGGAACAATGGTATGCTGCACGAGGAGGTGCATAGGCTGAATGATTAGCTTAATCCAATTCTGGTTCCACGTGAGGATGAGCCTGAGTGAGGTGCTGTCGTGGGACCAGAGGAGGAGGAGTATGACAGTGAGGCTACTGAGGACGGTTACTTTAAGGCAGTTGACCCGATGGAGGATGTGGTCATCGAGGAGGACGACGAGGAGGAGATTGTCGTCATCGACTAGGCTAGTCTTAGGACTAGTGACTTTAGTCTTCTGCTATCCAAGTGTTGTAATCATCGTGCCAAGAACCTTAGTCTGGGGTGAAACTTGTTATGTCCGAGTACGTTGAACTTTGTTATGTTTAATGTTTTAAGTTGTAATGCTACCATGTTTTAATTATGCAAAGTAAGTCCTAAGTTGGTTGTCCTAAAAACAGATGGTCAACACCCGCTCGTCTGGTGCCGGCACTTACGATGAAGGAGCTACTCCCTACCTGCCACCCATTCCACCAACCTTAGCCGATGCCATCGCAGCCCTTGCTAATGCAGCCAATGCTATGGCCCAAAACAGGGAGAACCGTGGCGGGCGTCAAGGCCGCCGCGAAGATGAGGAAACTACCTATGTAGATTTCACTGAAACACGTCCCCCAGTGTTCACAAAGGCCGATGAGCCCTTGGAGGTCGATGATTGGCTCCGCACTATGGAGCAAAAGTTTAGCTTGATCCGCTGCACAGATATCCAAAAGCCACTGTTCGCGGCTCAGCAGCTGCGTGGTCCTGCCAGTGCCTGGTATGCCAACCAGTTGTCTGCACAGCCCGAGGGACATCAGCTTACTTGGGCAGAGTTTCGCGAAGCCTTCCGAGCACATTACATCCCTACAGGTATAATGAAGATGAAGCTGGATCAGTTCTTAGCTCTGCAGCAGAAGGAATCTTCTGTTATGCAATATGTGAACCAGTTCAACCATCTAGCCCAATATGCTCCTGAACATACCAACACTGACCAAAAGAAGAAAGATTGCTTTGTCAGGGGCCTAAACTTCAAGATCCAGCACAGCTTATCCAACAACCTTAATTGCTCATATCACGAAGCCGTCAACAGCGCCATTGCTTACGAAGAAAGTGATTGTAAGCATTAAGATGAAAAGAAGAAGAAGAAGTCAGGCTTTTCTGGCAGTCAAAAATGCCAGAAGATCATCTATCATCCTACTCACCACAACCGTCCAGCTTATCCCCAGCAGCAAGTCGTGGTACGCACCGCGGCTACCTCCCATACCTCAAACCAATAGAACACTACTGAGCCGAATGCCCCAGACGTTCGTATCAATACACCTCAGACCACCTACAATCATCCCTGCTACAAGTGTGGCAAGATGGGGCATTGGGCCCGTAATTGCCCATACCCCAAACAGTACAACCAAAATAAATAGAGGGGTCCTGGACAGCAGCAGCAGCAGCAGCATCAGAATCAGCACCGTGGCCAGCAGCACCAGGTTCAGAAGGGCAAAATTGTCAAGAAAGTAGGTCAGGTCTATTATACTCATGTTGATGACATCCCTGCAGGAGAGCCCATCATGATGGGTAGGTTTCCTATCGCCAGTCACCCTACTATTACACTTTTTGATTCTGGTGCATCACATTCATTCATGAATCGTACATTTGTCGTCAAGCATGAGATTCCAATTGGGGAAATAAAGGAAAATTTCCTTATACATTCACCCGGGGGGCGTATAAATACTAAGAAGGTAGTGCAGTGAGTACCTATCGAGTTGGGCGGACATATATTCACAACCACCATGATAGTACTCAAGGATCAGGATATAGATGTCATATTAGGTATGAATTGGATGTATCAACACAAGGCTTTGATCGACGTGCTGAATAGGACCATAAAAGTCAATATACCTGGTAGCCAATCTCAGCTTCTTATCCAGCTGCCACTACCCGTGAGAATGGTTGAAAAGTCTGTGTAGAGACTGTGTGCCACCTCAGTCCAAGAAATTCAAAATATTCCGTAGTCTGTGAATTTCCGGATGTATTTCCTGATGATCTACCTGGCCTACCACCTGACCGTGACGTGGAGTTTGCTATTGAGTTGAAGCCGGGAACTGCACCTATATCCCGAAGAGCCTATAGGATGCCTCCCAAAGAATTGGCCGAGCTTAAAGTTCAATTGCAAGATCTGCTTGATAAGGGTTTCATCAGGCCTAGTTCATAACCTTGGGGTTGTCCTGCTATCTTTGTGAAAAAGAAGGACAAGTCACTCAGACTCTGTGTTGATTATCGCCCACTCAACGAGGTCACCATAAAAAATAAATATCCTTTACCTCGCATTGACCTACTCTTTGACCAATTAGCTGGAGCCAAGGTCTTTTCCAAAATTGACCTTAGGTCTGGTTACCACCAAATAAAGATCTGTCCCGAAGACGTCCCCAAAACAGCATTCACCACCAGATATGGCCATTATGAGTATCTGGTCATGTCCTTTGGCCTAACCAATGCACCTGCCCATTCATGTACCTAACGAACTCAGTCTTTATGCCCGAACTCGACAAATTTGTAGTCGTGTTCATTGACAACATCCTTGTTTATTCCAAAACCCCTGATGAACAAGCCAATCACCTTCGCATTGT
Source organism: Eremochloa ophiuroides (assembly GCA_038502445.1). Taxonomy (NCBI): domain Eukaryota; kingdom Viridiplantae; phylum Streptophyta; class Magnoliopsida; order Poales; family Poaceae; genus Eremochloa; species Eremochloa ophiuroides. The sequence goes on from JAHLJS010000004.1 coordinate 39,183,578, forward strand.
TCTAACCCATTTGAGAGAACACAAGCTTTATGCTAAGTTTAGCAAATGTGAGTTTTGGCTGGATCAAGTTCCTTTTCTCGGTCATATTTTGTCAGCTGAAAGTGTATCCGTGGACCCGAGCAAGGTAGAAGAAATCTTGAATTGGAAGCCACCAACCACAGTTCATCAAGTCCGCAGTTTCATGGGAATGGCGGGATCTTACCGTCGTTTTATTCCGGACTTCTCAAGAATAGCCAAGCCCATTACTGTAACACCCAAAAATTTGCATCAATTTAAAATAGGGGAAAACAATTTAATTGTGCTATTCCATAATCATTTAATTTAGGGAAATAATAATTTTTCACAAATATAAAATCAACCTAGGGTTTAACCACATGTATGGTGCATTCATGCTGGAGCATTATTTCTTTGTACTGTTGGAGTTTATTTGAATTTTTCAAATATCCAAAAGTTCACTTCAAAATCTATTTGGAAATTGGAAAAGGAAAATAGCAAACCCCTCCTCCCTTCCTTTCTGGCCCGAAGGCCCAATCGGCCTGCCCCCTTCCCCTCTGTCTTGGGCCGAGGCCCAGCGAGCCAGCAAGCCAGCCGCAGCAGCACAGTGTCCTCCCCTCCTCCTCTGCAGCTGACTAGCGGGGCCCACGCATCAGCCCTTCCCCTTCCTCCTTCTTCCTCTGGGTGCGAAGCAGAGAACTGCCGCGGCCGAGCCGCGCGCGTGGCTCCCCTCTTCTCCCCCCTGGAGCCACTGCCAGCTGGACCCATAGCCTTGTGCTGCGGCCAAGCAGGCCCCACTGCCGCGTCACCCCCTGTTCCTATTTCCCCGCGCGAACGGACTCCGGGCGCAAGAACGGCCGCACCAAAATCGTCGGAGAGAAGGACTCCGAGTCCAATCCCCTATTTCCCCGCTCCCAGGACCTTATAAGCTGTGCCGTGCCCCCTCGCAGCCGCCACGCAACCCTAGCCGCCTCTTCGCGCCGCCATTGCCGAGCTTCCGCAAGAACCGAGCAGCCGCCGCCGCGAGCAATTAGCTCGATTCGCCGCCAAATTCCTCCCGGTAAGCCTTTGAGGAGCTTCGCCATGATCTTGTGAAGTCCCCGAGCTCTTTCCCCCTTCGATTTGTGCACTTACATGCCCTCGCCACCGTCCAGGGAGCCGCCGTCCGCCTGTGCCCGTCCCGAGCCACCACGGAGCCGTCAACGACCCTCGCCTTCGCCCTAGGTGAGCTTGCGCGGTTCCCCTCTCTCTCCCGAGCCCTTTCCCATGCCGAATGGTGCACTGCAGCGCCGTTTCGCCCTCGCCGGCGAAGGTCCGGCCATGGCGCCGCGTGTGGAGGCTCTGCTCCGGCGAGCCCCCTCTCTCTCACACCCCTGATCTAATCTCAGCCGTCGGTTTTAAATCGGACGGCCGGTATAACCCGATACCGATTCGGCCGGCGCTTTTGCGAATAACCCCCTGAAGTTCTTTATGCATTTACCCACAGCCCTTAGCGCCTTTTGCAGTTTACGCCTTCCTATTCAGAAGGCGTATTTCAATTCGGGTTAATTCAAAATGTGTTTTCTGATTTTCGATTTTGAAATTAAAACTGATTCGTTTATAATTTCTTCGTTTTAATTCCGATTTGAACGATTCAAATTGCGTTAGATTTGTAATTTTAAGATCTATCAGTTAGTACCACTGTTTTATATATTATTCACTTTTAAAATTCAAGATTATATTTAATCTATTATTATTATATTATAAATCTTGTAAAATTCATATCTTCCTCGTTTTAAATCCGATTTGCGCAAACTTTATATCGATATGATCGTAGCGACGAGTAGATTATTTTTATGAACTTTTTAATTTATTTTCTCTCTATTGGTATACTGTTCTAGTGAAAACTCTTGTTTGTATGCATGATTGCCCATGTATGCGTGTGTGTTGATATGATGGATCGAGTATAGACGGTGAGCTTTATGTGGGTGATCAAGATCAGTACTTCGACAACCCAGATCACCAGGAGTTTGCTAATCAAGGCAAGTATTAGTATGGATCATTCTTGTTGTTCTATTCACCAAATAATTAATTACATATGCATGTGTCTTCCTTGTTAACCATAGTTACTTCCTAGTTTTGTTACCCTGTTACTTGTCTTCTATGGGATTATGCATATGGTAATTGATGCTAGTGCGCTATTGGGATCATGATCATGTAAACTTGGTTAATTGAATATGCAATAAAATTAAAAGATGCCTTTTTAACAACACTAGGGGATTGGAGCATAGTTTTTGTGATGCTCTAAATCCTTCACCCTCGGTAATGATCTATCAGCAAAAACTGGGACTTACAGTGCAACTATGAGGGCTACATGGCTCTAGTTTTAGTCAAGTATAGGCATTTCATCTAGCTTGTTAGCGGTTACCGAAAGGCGTGACGGGGCTTGACGATTCGGGTGTGGTGCGGCTTCTGTCCGAGGGTGTATAATCTGTGTGACCTTGTGCCACGACGAAGGAGGGCCCTACATCTACTTGCCGGGTCCCTAGTAGCCCTAACTTGTTAGACGAAGTACTTTAAAAGACTTCATAGTGAAACCCTGCTCACTCACCTTGGTAGTGTCATGGGAGTAATTAACCCGAGCATATGGGAATCACGGCTCATAGTGAAAGTGCACAACCTCTGCAGAGTGTAAAACTGGTATACTAGCCGCGCTCACGGTCATGAGTGGCCCAGAAAACTCACGGAGTAGTTATCTTTTGGGGTGATGTTTACTTGTTGCTAATTTATTTATTGCTACTCAATAATTTTGTTTACTATGATCCTGAGAATGGGCTTATTCACTTGTTATTATTCAATTGCATAAAAGGTGATTAATTAAAAGCAAACAGCTGTTAAACCCGTGTCAACCTTCTGAGCCTCATGAACCCATGCTAGTCTTGTTGAGTACGACATGTACTTACGCTTGTTTATTTTTCATCACTTGGTTAAAAATCCCGGATGGGTAACAGATGGTGATAGTGATGAGGACTACCCTGAGGACTACTAGACTTGTGCTTCACCAGTCGACGTCCCTATGCTATGGAGCTACCGCGAGAGTTATCTGTATTTTCCGCTGTGTAATGACTTTGATATTATTCGCTATGTAATAAACATTGGTTATGATACAATTTATGCAATTTGTTGGCTTATGTTTGTGACTGATCTCTGGGCGTACATAAGTTTATGCATACCATTTTATCCTTAAAATTGGGTGTGACAAATTGGTATCAGAGCCGTGTTGACTGTAGGACGCAAGCCTAGTTAGCACTGGATAGCCCTTAGCTTTGTTTATCTCTTTTACTTGTTGTATTAATTTGTTACAAGTTTTTGCTTATATCCTACCCTTGTCCATTGCAAAATTTTGACTTAATCTTAATTCTTGTAGATGGCCAACCTCAAGCGCACTGCCCTCAAGTGTGTATGCCACCTAGGAGGTACCTGCAGCGCTTCATCTCTGGCGGACGTGTTTCCCGACCGGAGGTACCCGTGGAAGACGTACCCGTGGAGGAGCCCCAGCATGAGGTGCCCATGGAGGAGCCCCAGCTGGAGGTGCCCGCCGAGGAGCCCAGTGAAGAGCCCTTGGAAGACAGCTCCGAGATGTACCTATGGAGGACCCTCAGGAAGACGAACCCGAGAAGGTGGAGTCGCAGGGCGACCAGGATGGTGCTGGAGACCCTGATGACGGAGATGATGGAGGCGACTCGGATGACTCCGACGACCCCGATGACGATGGCGATGACGATGGAGACCAAGGTGGAAACCCCTAGGTGGGAATGATTCACTATGATCATCATGGTGATGACTACTACCACCCGCTGCTCCTCGACTTACTGCGCCGCTTCTACCCCAACGCCTCGGTGCTGTACAAGACGGAGAACTGGAAGCACCCTGACTACGCCGACTACTATGAGACGAAGGTGTACATCAAGGAGGGAAGCCAGGTGAAGAATATCCACTACGCTATCTCCGTTTGACTCTCCGAAGCTGCCGCCATCAAGGATGCCGCACGACAAGCTCTTATGGTGCACCGCCAGGAGAATTGGGACATCATCAAGTGGGAGATGCACCGCTACCTTCCACGCCGTCAGAGTGGCCAAGCTAACTGCAGCATCGCCGGTCCACTTGGAGAAATGAACGCTCGACTCCACGCTTCCTTGGAGTGTTTGGCCCAGACCAACACCTTTCTAGACCAGACAATAGATGAGCTGAACGCCAGGACTGAAGCTAACTACAGGCTCAGCCGGGCGGTGGATGAGTTGAACAGGCAACTCGGTGTTGGACCCCCTCCGCCATCACCAAAGTGCCCAGCTGAATCGCCGCCAAGGAACCGAGGTGACCATGGAGATGCTCACACCCGCACCGACATCGACCCCTAGAGGAGTTACCCCCCAGTTAGTAGTAAAAGACGCTAGTAGCGCAAGTTGAGTCAGGTCGAGTCTAGTTCGTGTCTTGTAAACTTTTGTGCTAGGTTGCTTTTTCTTATGAGCAATACTTGATTTGGAGTTTGTAATGAGTGCTGAGATTGTGGGCATGTCCACAGATCTCATTTATTATAGGTTTGAATTAATGCATAATAGTTTGGGTTGATTATCTCAGTTTCCAGCAATGCTGTTTTTCAGACCTCTCTGTCTTAGTTATTTTGCCTATTTAATTATATACAACCAAAAATCATGAATTTTTTTTTTGTGAAACACTAAACTTCTGTAGTTTTCTTTGGCCGCAAGAATCATCTCAATATCAGCTACGGTTTGGGAGAAACAATTGTCACAAGACGAAGTTTCTGCGCTGTCTGTTACTCTAGAACAGTTTCGAATCAAATCTGTTTTTGATAAACGTAACGCCAGAATCTGGAAAGATGGTCTGAATAAAAGTTGTATAGTTTTTCTCATGATTTCCAACCATGTATAGCACGTCTCTATTTGACTTCAGGAACTCCAGATATGACTGTTTTTCTACTCTGCTGTTGTTGGATCGCGCCCAGAATTTCTTGTTCTATTCTTTTAAGTGATATAGTAACTGGAAAGAAATTCTAAATCTCATTCAAATGATTTGAACAGCAATTGGCCAACACTAGGAGGAACGCGAGGAGTGGTGGTGCACCTGAAGACAACACTAACACACCACCACCTCCGCCACAGCCTTCCATGGAGCAGCTGATGATGATGCAAACACAGTTGATGCAGCAGATGGCCCAGAACATTCAACTGCTGCAACAGAACAACAACAATGGCAACCCACCTCCTCCACCCCATGACAAGAGAAGCGAATTCTTGAAGGGACGCCCGCCCACCTTCGACCATTCCAGTGATCCTCTCCAAGCTGATGATTGGCTGCGTGCAATAGAAAGGCAGCTGGAGATCGCCCAATGCAACGACGCCGAGAAGGTTCTCTATGCATCTGGGCAGTTGCAGGGAGCTGCTCTAGATTGGTGGGAGTCCTTCCGCTTTGGACATGCCGACCCCATCTCTTGGCAGCAGTTCCGTGACGGTTTCTGCAATCATCATATGCCTGCGGGTTTAATGAAGCTGAAGAAGAAGGAGTTTCTTTTTCTGAAGCAAGGAGGCATGCTAGTTACTGAGTACCGTGACAAGTTCATCCAATTGTCGTGGTATGCTCCAAAAGAGGTTGAAGATGATGCCAAGAAGCAAGAGCTCTTCTTGGAGGGACTGAATGACCATCTCCAGTACCAGTTGCTCTCTCACACTTTCGCCAACTTCCAATAGTTGGTGGACAAAGCCCTAACCATTGAGAGCAAGCACCGTGAGATGGATGAGAAGAAGAAGAAGAAGAGGAAGTTTCAAGGGCAGTCCTCTGGAAGCAACAGCCGCTTCTGCAACAACCAGTAGCAGCCTCAGCAGCAACAATGTTTCCAGGGACAGTCTGGATTCAAGAACAATTTCCAGAATCAACAACATTCCCAAAACCAGCAGCGTTCCCAGTATCAGCAACAAGGTGGCAACCAGGCGCCACAACTGACTGCTCCCAACAACATTCCAGTGAAGAATGGCGCCCCCAACAAGTGTTTCCGCTGTGGCAAAGAAGGACACTTGTCCTACAATTGTCCTGAGAAGCAGAACCCCCAAGCCTCCCAGAAGCAGAACAATCAGCAGAGAGTGCCACCTCACACCGGGAAGGTGAACCATGTGTCGGTTGATACGGCACAGGAGACTCCAGAGGTCATGATGGGTACGTTCAATATCGACTCCATCCCCGCTGCAGTTCTTTTTGACTCTGGTGCTTCGCATACTTTCATTTCGCACACATTTGTTAGAAAGCATGGTATTCCCCTTAGTGTCATGAAACATCCTATTATGGTTTCTTCTCCAGGTGGTGTTATGCAAGCTACTCTTCAATGTATCCCGATTACTGTCTCATTAAGGGAGGTAGAATTCGAGATAACCCCTACTGTGCTGAACACTGCCGGAATTGATCTTATCCTGGGTATGGATTGGATGATGAAGAATGACATCAATATAAAGTGCAAGGAGAAGGTTGTGACTATCACTACACAGAAGGGAGATGAGGTCAGAGTTGAGGTTGTTTTGCAAGTTCAACAGAGAGCCACAGTGCATCAGCTCAGGGAAGAAGTGCAGCCGGATAACTCTGTAGTGGATGAGTTTGAAGATGTGTTTCTAGATGAGTTGCCAGGTATGCCGCCTGACCGTGACATTGAATTCATTATTGAGTTATTACCTGGTACTGCACCTATAGCTAAACGTCCATATAGAATGGGAGTTAAAGAATTAGAAGAACCTAAGAAACAAATTAAAGAGTGTCAGAAAAATGTTTCATTCATCCTAGTTCTTCACCTTGGGGAGCCCCGGTTATTTTTGTTGATAAGAAAGATGGTAGTCAACAGATGTGTGTTGATTATCGGTCACTTAATGAGGTCACCATTAAGAACAAGTATCCGTTGCCTAGAATTGATGATTTGTTTGATCAGTTGAGAGGTGCCTGTGTGTTTTCCAAGATTGATCTCCGTTCAGGTTATCATCAGTTGAAGATTCGCGACTCTGACATACCTAAGACTGCATTCACTACTCGGTATGGATTGTATGAGTATACAGTGATGTCTTTCGGTCTAACTAATGCACCTGCCTACTTTATGTACCTGATGAACAAGGTGTTCATGGAATACTTAGACAAGTTTTTTGTGGTGCTCATCGATGATATTCTGATCTACTCCAAGAATGAAGAAGAGCATGCTAAGCATCTAAGGTTGGTTTTGCAGAAGCTCAGCGAACACAAGCTGTATACCAAGCGAAGCAAGTGCGAGTTCTGGGTGAGAGAAGTTGCTTTTCTAGGACATATTGTGTCCAATGGTGGAATTTTTGTTGATCCAAGCAAGGTGGTAGATGTGTTGAATTGGAAGCCGCCGACTGATGTGACTGGGATTCGTAGTTTTCTTGGTTTAGCTGGTTACTACCGAAGGTTCATTGAAGGATTCTCCAAGCTTGCGAAGCCAATGACTGCCTTGCTAGAGAAGAATGCCAAGTTTGTGTGGTCTGAGAAGTGCCAAGCTAGTTTTGAAGAATTGAAGAAGAGATTGACAACAGCCCCTATGTTAGTTTTGCCGGACCTAAGTAAGAAGTTCTCTATCTATTGTGATGCTTCCCGCCTAGGTCTTGGTTGTGTTCTCATGCAAGAAGGAAGAGTTGTAGCATAGGCATCGAGACAGTTGAGGAAACATGAGTTGAATTACCCTACTCATGACTTGGAGCTAGCAGCTGTTGTGCACGCTCTGAAGATTTGGAGACATTATCTTATTGGTCATAAGTGCGACATCTATACAGATCATAAGAGCTTGAAGTATATCTCTACCCAGTCAGATCTAAACTTGAGGCAACGTTGTTGGTTAGAGTTGATAAAGGACTATGACTTGGAGGTGAACTATCTAAACGTTGTGGCAGATGCTCTTAGTAGAAAAAGTTATGTTAATGAGATTCAGACAACAACTATGTCAGCAGAGTTGTGTGCAGAGATGGAGCGTCTCAACTTGGGAATTATGATCAATGCTGTTGAGATGGAGGTTGAACCAACATTGGAGCAAGAGATACGCAAGGCTCAGTTGGAGGATGAGAAGCTCAAAGAGATAGCAGAGAATATTGTGGTTGGAAAATCACCCGGAGTCAGGCTGGATGAGAATGGAACCCTATGGTTTGGAAAGAGACTCTGTGTACCTGAAATGAAGTCTATTCGTGATACAATACTACATGAAGCTCATGAGTCAGCATACTCCATACACCCAGGGAGTACCAAGATGTACTTAGATCTCAAAGAGAAGTATTGGTGGGTTGGACTGAAGCGTGACGTAGCAGAATATGTCGCTATCTGTGATACCTGTCAGAGGGTTAAAGCTAAACACCAGAGACCTGCAGGATTGCTACAACCACTGAAGATACCTGAGTGGAAGTGGGAAGAAGTTGGTATGGACTTCATAGTTGGATTGCCACTACTCAGAGAGGTTATGACTCGATCTGGGTAATTGTAGATCGGTTAACTAAGGTTGCTCATTTCCTTCCAGTCAAGACCACCTATACCAGAGCAAGAGTTGCAGAGTTGTATATGGAAAGGATTGTGTGTTTGCATGGAGTTCCAAAGAAGATAGTTTCGGATAGAGGTACTCAGTACACCTCACAGTTCTGACGACAAGTGCATAGATCATTGGGAACAAGGTTGAATTTTAGCTCTGCATATCACCTCAGACTGACGGTCAGACTGAACGGATTAATCAGATTTTAGAAGATATGTTGAGAGCCTGTGCTTTGCAGTATGGAACGAGTTGGGATAAGAGTCTTCCATATGCAGAATTCTCTTATAATAACAGTTACCAGAAGAGTCTCAAGATGGCACCTTTCGAAGCATTGTATGGACGCAAGTGCAGAACACCCTTATTTTGGAATCAAACAGGAGAAAGTCAAGTGTTTGTACTGGATGTGTTAAGAGACGCAGAAGAGCAAGTCCAGACGATAAGAGAGAACTTGAGAATAGCACAATCTAGGCAGAAGAGCTATGTGGATACACGGAAAAGAGAACTAGCCTTTGAAGTGGGAGACTATGTATATCTTAAAGTGTCCCCGATGAGAAGTGTGAAAAGATTCAACAGCAAAGGAAAATTGGCACCAAGGTATATTGGTCCTTTCAAAATTCTAGAAAGACGTGGAGAAGTGGCTTATCAGCTTGAACTTCCAGAAAGTTTGTCTGGTGTGCATGATGTGTTCCATGTATCTCAGCTAAGAAAGTGTTTGAGAGTACCAAAGGAGCAGGTGCCTATTGAGGAAATCATGTTCAAGGAGAATGTCACATATGAGGAACATCCAGTGAAGATTTTGGAAACCGCGGAAAGAGTTACAAGAAGTCGAATTATAAAAATGTGCAAGGTGCAGTGGCACCGGTATTCAGAAGAAGAGGCTACCTGGGAAAGAGAGGAAGATCTCAGAGAAAAATATCCCGAATTGTTTGAGTAAGCACCAACCGAATCTCAAGGACGAGATTAATCTTAAGGGGGTAGAATTGTAACACCCAAAAATTTGCATCAATTTAAAATAGGGGAAAACAATTTAATTGTGCTATTGCATAATCATTTAATTTAGGGAAATAATAATTTTTCACAAATATAAAATCAACCTAGGGTTTAACCACATGTATGATGCATTCATGCTAGAGCATTATTTCTTTGTACTGTTGGAGTTTATTTGAATTTTTCAAATATCCAAAAGTTCACTTCAAAATCTATTTGGAAATTGGAAAAGGAAAATAGCAAACCCCTCCTCCCTTGCTTTCTGGCCCGAAGGCCCAATCGGCATGCCCCCTTCCCCTCTGTCTTGGGCTGAGGCCCAGCAAGCCAGCCACAGCAGTGCAGTGTCCTTCCCTCCTCCTCTGCAGCTGACTAGCGGGGCCCATGCGTCAGCCCTTTCCTCTTCCTCCTTCTTCCTCAGGGTGCGAAGCAGAGCACTGTCGCGGCCGAGCCGCGCGCGTGGCTCCCCTCTTCTCCCCCTGCAGCCACTGCCAGCCGGACCCACAGCCTTGTGCCGTGGCCATGCGGGCCCCACCGTCGTGTCGCCCCCTGTTCCTATTTCCCCGCGCGGACGGACTCCGGGCGCAAGAACGGCCGCACCGAAATCGTCGGAGAGAAGGACTCCGAGTCCAATCCCCTATTTCCCCGCACCCAGGACCTTATAAGCTGTGCCGTGCCCCCTCGCAGCCGCCACGCAATCCTAGCCGCCTCTTCGCGCCGCCATTGCCGAGCTCCCGCAAGAACCGAGCAGCCGCCGCCGCGAGCAATTAGCTCGATTCGCCGCCAAATTCCTCCCGGTAAGCCTTTGAGGAGCTTCGCCGTGATCTTGTGAAGTCCCGAGCTCTTCCCCCTTCGATTTGTGCGATGACATGCCCTCGCCGCCGTCCAGGGAGCCGCCGTCTGCCTGTGCCCGTCCTGAGCCGCCGCGGAGCCATCAACGACCCTCGCCTTCGCCCTAGGTGAGCTCGCGCGGTTCCCCTCTCTCTCCCGAGCACTTACCCGTGCCGAATGGTGCACTGCTGCGCCGTTTCGCCCTCGCCGGCGATGGTCCGGCCATGGCGCTTTTGCGAATAACCCCCTGCAGTTCTTTATGCATTTTCCAGCAGCCCTTAGCGCCTTTTGCAGTTTACGCCTTCCTACTCGGAAGGCGTATTTCAATTCGGGTTAATTCAAAATGTGTTTTCTGATTTTCGATTTTGAAATTAAAACTGATTCGTTTATAATTTCTCCGTTTTAATTCTAATTTGAACGATTCAAATTGCGTTAGATTCGTAATTTTATGATCTATCAGTTAGTACCACTATTTTATATATTATTCACTTTTAAAATTTGAGATTATATTTAATCTATTATTATTATATTATAAATCTTGTAAAATTCATATCTTCCTCGTTTTAAATCCGATTTGCGCAAACTTTATATCGATGTGATCGTAGTGACGAGTAGATTATTTTTATAAACTTTTTAATTTATTTTCTCTCTGTTGGTGTACTGTTCTAATGAAAACTCTTGTTTGTATGCATGATTGCCCCTGTATGCGTGTGTGTTGATATGATGGATCGAGTATAGACGGTGAGCTTTACGTGGGTGATCATGATCAGTACTTCAACAACCCAGATCACCAGGAGTTTGCTGATCAAGGCAAGTATTAGTATGGATCATCCTTGTTGTCCTATTCACCAAATAATTAATTACATATGCATGTGTCTTCCTTGTTAACCATAGTTACTTCCTAGTTTTGTTACCCTGTTCCTTGTCTTCTATGGGATTATGCATATGGTAATTGATGCTAGTGCACTATTGGGATTATGATCATGTAAACTTGGTTAATTGAATATGCAATAAAATTAAAAGATGCCTTTTTAACAACATATAACTAGGGGATTGGAGCATAGTTTTTGTGATGCTCTAAATCCTTCACCCTTGGTAATGATCTGTCAGCAAAAGCTGGGACATACAGTGCAACTATGAGGGCTACATAGCTCTGGTTTTAGTCAAGTATAGGCATTTCATCTAGCTTGTTAGCGGTCACCGAAAGGCGTGACGGGGCATGACAACTCGGGTGTGGTGCGGCTTCTGTCCGAGTGTGTATAATCTGCGTGACCTTGTGCCATGATGAAGGAGGGCCCTACATCAGCTTGCCGGGTCCCTAGCCACCCTAACATGTTAGACGAAGTACTTTGAAAGACTTCATAGTGAAACTCTGCTCACTCACCTTGGTAGTGTCATGGGAGTAATTAACCCGAGCATATGGGAATCACGGCTCATAGTGAAAGTGGACAACCTCGGCAGAGTGTAAAACTGGTATACTAGCCGTGCTCACGGTCACGAGTGGCCCAGAAAACTCACGGAGTAGTTATCTTTTGGGGTGATGTTTACTTGTTGCTAATTTATTTATTGCTACTCATTAATTATGTTTACTATGATCATGAGAATGGGCTTATTCACTTGTTGCTATTCAATTGCATAAAAGGTGATTAATTAAAAGCAAACAGTTGTTAAACCCATGTCAACCTTCTGAGCCTCATGAACCCATGCTTGTCTTGTTGAGTACGACATGTACTTACGCTTGTTTATTTTTCATCACTTGGTTAAAAATCCCAGATGGGTAATAGATGGTGATAGTGATGACGACTACCCAGAGGACTACTAGACTTGTGCTTCACCAGTCGACGTCCCTGTGCTATGGAGCTACCGTGAGAGTTATCTATATTTTTCGCTGTGTAATGACTTTGATATTATTCGCTATGTAATAAACATTGGTTATGATATAATTTATGCAATTTGTTGGCTTATGTGTGTGACTGATCTCTAGGCGCACATAAGTTTATGCATCCCAATTTATCCTTAAAATTGGGTGTGACAATTACCAATCTATTGAAAAATCAAATCAAATTTATCTGGTCACCAGAATGTGAGAAGGCATTTCAAACTCTGAAAAAGTTGTTGACCACTGCACCAGTACTAGCTCAACCAGACATTGAAAAGCCATTTGATGTGTACTGTGATGCTTCTGGTACCGGTCTTGGTTGCGTCTTGATGCAATAGGGCCATGTCATTGCGTATGCTTCACGTCAGCTCAAGCGGCATGAAGAGAATTATCCTACCCACGATCTTGAGTTGGCCGCTGTGGTACATGCCTTGAAGATATGGTGTCACTATTTGCTGGGCAGTACCTGCAATTTATACACAGATCACAAGAGTCTAAAATACATCTTTACTCAAGAAGAGTTGAACATGAGACAGCGAAGATGGCTCGAGCTAATCAAGGATTATGATATTGAAGTGCATTATCATCAGGCAAGGCCAATGTAGTCGCTGATGCGCTCAGTCGGAAGGTCCATTGTAATTGTCTGACAGTGAGACCTTATGATTTATCCTTGTGCTATGAGTTAGAAAAATTAGGAATAGAGATAGTTCCACAGGGCAGCCTAGTCAATATCAGTATTGAAACACCCATCCGAGATGAGGTTATTGCTACTCAAAAGGGGAATAGCGGAATCAAGCACATCAAGGAAATCTATCTGTTGGTGGAGTTTAGCCTCAAAATGAAATAGTTTGATGATTTATTAATTATATGTTTGATTAATAAATAGATAAAAATGGATTGGAAATTCAAATTGATAGGTTTTGGTGTGATTTTGGATTGATTGAAGTTCTAGGCAACCACCTTTGTGACCTAGGGCATGTTGAATTAGAATGACCATGGTTAGTCTGTGGTAGGGTTATGATGAGGTCTGTTCTATTTATTTTTGAGCCGCATCTGTCATTTCATGTGCATTGTATTCATGCATACAATATTGCATACGTGTAGTGCCGGTGAACGAAGAGGTGAAATCGGAGGGGACCACTGTTGAGGAATTCATTTCAGAGGTGACACAAGGGTTTGACATCTACGGCACCGATCCTGATCCCACTCTTTTCGCAGCACAAGGCAAGCCCCAGTGCATTTGCCCCTCCTTGCTATTTAAAATGGTTATCACTTGAGTTAATTTATTGCATTAGGTTAATAGGAGTTGATTGGTCCAATTGATGCATTACCATCCTTGACTACTTATCAATACCTGAAAACCTGATTATTTAAAGGCATTGAAAAACGCTTAGTCATGCTTAACTGTTAGATTTGCAAAAATGCTATTTTCAACTGTGATGATACAAAGTAATTGAATCACTTTATGGGATTGGTTATGTCCTTGTTGGTTGGCAGTGTTCCTAGCTAGTTCATTGTCATCAACAGGGATGGGTTTTCCCGTTTGGTTGGCCAACTGTTTGGGTTAGAGTCCCAACTTTTGTCGCCATCGGGAAAGGGATGTGAAAATGTTAGTTAACAGTGTACTTGGGTTAGAGTCCCAATGCATGGTTTCTAACGGAAAAATATTAGGGACCGTTCGTTGTCAGGCCTGCTGTGATCAAGACTTTACAACTAGCCACATACTACGGAAAGCCTCTGACTCCGGTGGTTCTACTGCTGGAACCGACAACCACGCACTAGGAGTGGAGAGATGGCGAGAGTAGCGTGTACCCTCGTGGCCGGCGTGCCTAGAGACTAGAGGAGTATTGTGCTCTCGGGTGGCGCAGGACCGGTTCTGGGGTATGAAAAGTCGTGGTAGGCGGGGTTGGCATATGCAAGCTTAAGTGCTACATATGCAGTGTGGATAGGAATCCCTAGCTGGGTAATTATCGATTCGAATCGTTGTTGCTCCTCGGTTAAGGAGACTTGATCCTCACACCTACAGTGAATAGTTGTTCGAAACTAGAATGTTTTTTTGAAAAGAATAAATATATATTGAAAGAATGATGATGGATATTGGAAAGTACTTGAAATATGGTAATGATTAATAATATTATGGAAATGAAATATTGAAATAGGACTAGTAATGCTTTTCCGTAAAACTCTTGAACTCTTGCTAAAGCCTTACCTTGACTCCCCTCAGCCTGCATTCCTGAGTCTAATTTTACACCTTTTTGTTGGGTAAGTCTTGTGGAGTACCCTAGTACTCAGGGTTTGTTAACCCCGCTGCAGGTAGTTAGGAGCCCGAACTTTGTCTGGCCCCGTGCTGTGTTACGATTATCCAGGAGGATGAGGACGAGTGAAGTTGAACCCGTGGGTAGGGTTCGTGTATTATCTATCTATCATGTTGTATTGTTGTTCTACCGCTACTGTTACCACTTTTATTTATGGTCTGTAATAACTGCACTTAATTTCTATTTGAACAACCGGTTTGTAAACTAAGTACTATTTAATCTTCTGCACTTTTACTCTGATGTAATTTATTATGAAATGTTGCAATCCTGCAATGGCTTCGCAATGGGAACCTGTCGGAGATAACGGGTGCTTACGTAGCCCGGCAGAGCTGCCTAGATCATCTGGAACACGGGCCCGGCTGTCAGATGTCATTAGTGGTGATGACAGGTGCCCGTGGGCCACGTGATTTAGGCGGTTCTATTACACAGTGCCTCCTACTAGCCACAGCCTAAGCCATCGCCATGGCCCCTCGCCGAGGACTAGCTGCTTCCCTTGCCGCCCCCAATGCTGGCTCCGCCTACAATGCCGTCGCCAGCACCTATGCCGCCAGCCAGTCCCTCCTACCAGCCTCTTCCCTGCCACTGCCTATGATGTCGCCATGGCCACGTCCTACCCTGCCATGGACGCCAATTGAATCCAGCGGGAACAGGGCGGCCTTTGTAGATAAGTCTGGCTAGAGCCTCCTGCACGGCTGCACCACAGCTAGCACCTCTCACCAGCCGCCACCGGCTAAGTTGTTGCCATGGGCGCACGTTGCCGCAGTCGCCGGGGAGTGAATCCGGTGCGGGATCTGCAGCGTGGTCACATGGACAGGGGTCACCGGTGGGACAGAGAAATCCCTCCTTAATCTTAATATCATTGCCATTTATACAAATAAAACAAAGATATGACATGTAGACAAACGCAGCAGCTAAGCGGCCTACACTGGCAAGATATAGCCTAGACACCACGTCTACAGTACACTTACTACTCTAACCTTCATGAGAGACTATAGCACTTCACTAAGTAAAGCAATGTACAGGTAAAGCAAGTATATACTTAAAGTACTAGAACTAGAATATCAAATACTAGAAGGACTCAGATGCAAAACTTACTTGAAGATTTGCATCCGCTGAGGTACACCTTGGAGAAGATTCCCGACAGGCCCGGGGCTTTCTCCTGAAGACTTCCCTCACTCTCTCCTAACTGGCACAGCATTATAGCAGAGCTAAAGCTACTACATAGTGTTTTCTCCTTTGAATCATGCTCTAAAGTGAAGGCCTATGGAGAGTATTTATAGGGGGGATGAAGGGTAGTGCCACGTCAACGATCCGCGTGCTTCTCCATCTCCACCCTTGGACCCACGGCCTCAATACAATCTCAAGATGGACGGCAGTGGTGAATCCAGCACGTGGGAAGCATGCAGGAGGTCGGTGGAGTATGGCAGTGGCCTGGGCCCACCAGGGGTGGTTCGGCCAAACCACCATTGGCAAGGTGGGCCCACCACTGTGGTAACCACTGGTCATAGAGTGTGTCTATGTACGGGTTTCGCCTTGGTCTTGTCGGTTCACGCCTTGATCCATGTGCTTTGATCTTCCAACGTTGATTGGAAACACAACTTTGATCCAAAGGTGGAATTGAGTTGGATGGAGTGTAACACGGATCGTGCCACATCACCAGAGTCCTGTGGGCCCATGCATGGTTCGGCCGAACCATGCAAGTGCTGTATTTGCCCTGATCTTCCTTGTGTATGCTGATATGACTCATGTGCTGAAATGTCATGGCCTAGTGTCACCATATGTGGTTCGGCCGAACCACCTTTGGTGGAACCAAAGGTCCATCTTCTGCAGGTGGCTTCTTCATGCAATTCTAAGCACAATGGTAGTGCTAACTTGCCTATGGGTGGTTCGGCCGAACCACTCATTGTGCCCATCTTTTGCACATCGTCTCCAGAAGCTATGATATTAATGATTGTGAAGTTGGTTTGTCATTTGGCCATACTTGGTTGGTTGCCCAACCATCATATAGAGCTTTCGGACACTGAAAAGTACCTGTTCTGAGTGCCTGCAACCAAATAAAAGTACATGTGGAACCAAGTTATTTGTACCTAAGTCACTATGTGTTTGGTGGTTTTCTTCCAGAAAGAATGTCTTGTTTACGGTTTTGATGGGGTAAAAACTTGGTATAACTACCGTCAACAACCACATATATTGAGGGACTTGAGGGTGTCATACAATTAAGCTCTGAGTTTTATTTTAAAAAAACTTATAAAGACTCCGAAATATTGGTACTGTGAAGAATTTGCTACATAATGCTTGACTTGATTGTTCTATCTTTCAATTGCTCTAGACTTATGCAAGAACTGTAAAGCTCCATAGTTAAAGGTAAAATGGGTAAGTCTGAAGGTTAGAACAGTTATTGTCGAATCCGGAGGGAAATCTCTGTTTGAAAGCATGTGTACTTGGAACGTATGAAAGCGTTGTTTGTTTGCCAAGGGACTGGCAAAAGGTAAGCTTGGGGGAGTTGTTGACGGTGGATAATGTCAACTTTTATTAGAACTTTAGACACAAAAGGATAAATGAATACACACTAGTCTAGGGTTTTAACTGATAATTTCCACGAGTTTTGCATACTTTGTATTTTCCAGGGGTCATTCCAGAAAAGCATAAAAGAGGGATTAAAGTGTTTAAATATCATGAAACTTATCCGCGAAGGCAACGATCTTATCAAGACGTGGGAAGTATCTAGAAGACACCCGAAGCACCGGGCCCCGAACCCTTCCAGGTGGAGCCGGCCAGCGCTAGGGTGGGGCCGGCCGGTGCCCCCTGGCAAGGGTTGGGCCCCACCTTCTGGAGTGTTCTTCCACCGCCTTTGAGGAGTCATCTCGGTCCTTGGTTAAGTCGGTTTGATCCTACGGCGCACATGCAACCCGCCGGGCTATAAATAAAGGGGCAGACCCCCCTAGAGGCATCCCATAATTCATCCAAGGCATCAAGTCTTCGGTCAAGTCATCAAGAGCCTTCTAATTCATCAAGAATCTTCTAGTTCATAGTTCTAGCCTAGTTAGATTAGAAGTAGAGGAGTTCTAGTTCTTCGGCGGAATCTGGAGCCCCGGCATCAGTCTGGAGCACGGAGTTCGGTATAATTCAAGTTCTTTCTCTATTATTGTATTCTTCATTATGATTAGGGAAACATTGTTCTTAATAGTTCATAAGTTCTTGATTACAATAGTCCTTGTCTACTTTGATTATATGTCTAGTATAGTTGGTTCGATCTTATTGAATTCATGTAATTGCTCGTATAGCGTTTATTCATACGATCAATGGGTAAATGATGAACAATATGTAGACGTGGTGTCTAGGTATTCTATTTATCTGTGAGTGCACCCTGATGCTAGGTCGTGTGGTAGATCGCGTAGGTGACAGCTACGTTGAGTCCTCTGTAGTTCACCCCCCTCGTATGTAGGCAAGCAGGCACGGTCGCGAAGTTGGGTGATGACTCTGCTTCACATCCTTCCTAGATGATGCCCTTTACATGTGATCATGATATAGGACTAATCTAACAACGATTGCTAGATGTAATTGCACTAATTAGAGTTATTCATTGGCGTTGTTATAGAATTACCTTAGACATTAATTCCTTAGTTTATCCATTGGATAGCTATTACTATGACTAGAAAGTGCTCTGATGTTTGTCCATTAATTATGATGCTTGATCATACTTATCATCTTTATTTATCTTTATTATCGTGTGACCTCTACCTGTTATGATTAGAGTAAATGACATCGATATCACCGCTTATCCATTGTATATAGTTGCTATCAATATAATAGATTAAAGTTTATCCAGTCCTTCCTAGTGGTATAAATATAAATCGACAACCTGGTAGAACTCTAGTTAAAATGCTACAATGGTATAATTATCTGTCCGCTTGCAGAATTGATCTTAGTTTATATTTATTTATTTCTGCCTAGTCACATTGAATAGTATATGAACCCTTTATTTATTCTTAGCATATATAATTAGGGATGACAACCTAGTTCATGCATAAGAATGTTGGTGATAGATAAGTGGCTAGTTGCTAATGACCAATTAATTAATTACCATACATCTCTAATCTCGTCTCTAGTATTAAAAGTTATATAGTTATATTTGGCGACGCTAGTAGATGTCAACACTTTCAATCAATGGTGGAAGATCAGAGCACATGGATTCATGGGCCTACAATAAAATAACCAACACATGCACAACACTCTATGTCATGTGGGGAACAAGGAATTGGGTCCCACCTGCCATAGGTGGGTCAGCTGACCCACCCCTGTTGTCCACTCTCCAGCCACCGACTTCAAGCATGAAGCCATGCAAGGTGGTGGGTTCAGACCGTCCCAATCAAGTCGGTTCAAGGTCGGTGGACCCAAGGGTAGAGATGGAAAAGCACGTGGATCGCTGACGTGGCACTACCCTGGTCTCCCCTATAATACCCCCTAGTCCTTCACTCTATTCATGAGTGTATCATAGGAAGAAAGACTACTTTAGTAGCTTTAGTGTTAGAATAGAGGGAAGAGAGTGAGGCAAGTCTTAGGAGAAAGGCCTGGGGCTGCCGGGACTCTTCTCTAAGGTCTTCCTCAGCAGATGCAAATCTTTGAGTAAGTTTTACATCTGAGTCCTTCTAAGTATTTGATATTCTGGTTCGGGTACTATAAGTATATACTTGCTTTACCTGTACATTGCTTTACTTAGTGAAGTGCTCTTGTCTCTTGCAAGGATTAGAGTAGTAAGTGTAGTGTAGACGTGGTGTCTAGGCTATATCTTACTAGTGTAGGCCGCTTCTCGCACGGATTGTTTGTGGGTGCCAGCGAGTGGTGACAGCCTTGTCTGGTCTTAGTATCCCACCACGTGTGTAAGACAAGTTATTAAAATGGCACGGCATCAATACAACTGCATAGTCGCTTCAGGTAGGAGTTTTATCTCCTACGGTTTCGTCTATCGCCTCTTGTAAAGGGAGGAGGTGGTAAACCTCTTTATACTTAGACACCAAGACCAGATATTCTTATCCTACATAAGGACCTCTCTATACCTACATCCTAAACCCCTTTGATCACCATCTGACGGCCTTGAACCTAGTCAGTTCACTTCACGTTCCCTGTGAAAAATATGATACTTGGAATATTCCCGTGAAGGCTACATTGACTACCGTGCGTTTGCGGTATATCCATTTACCACTTCTAGTGTCAACAGTGAGAAAGGTGTCAAATTCAAATACATTGGTACACCTAAAGAGAGCCCAGGGTTGAAGGCTATTTGGGTACCAAAGGCTTTGGTTGCTAACCTTCAAGGACCCAAACAAGCATGGATACCTAAAAAGCATTGATTTATTTTGTAGGTGAATTACAAAGCCAGAGGGAGGCATTGGGTTCTTCATAGTGGGTGTTCTCAACACATGACCGGTGATGCAAGAATATTCAATTCTAGTGGTAATGAGTATGATAGTATCACATTTGGGGACAATAGCAAAGGCAAAGTGAGAGGGCTTGGTAAGATTACAATATCCAATGACTTAAGCATTTCTAATATGCTATTGGTGGAGATCTTGAACTTCAATCTATTCTCGGTTGCTCAATTGTGTGATCTCGGTTTCAAGTGCATATTTGGTATTGATGATGTGAAAATCATAAGTGTAGATGGTTCTAACTTGATATTTCAGGGATTTAGATATGAGAACCTCTACTTACTGGGTTTTGGTGCTAGAGAGTCACAATTATCAACATGTCAACTCTCTAAGTCAAGTATGGGTTGGTTATGGCATAGAAGGCTTGGTCATGTTGGAATGAAGCAATTGAACAAATTAGTGAAGCATAACTTGATTAGAAGCCTTAAAGATGTTGAATTTGAGAAGGACAAGTTATGTAGTACATGTCAAGCCGGAAAATAAGTTGGCAATACTCATCCCAAGAAGAGCATGATGAGCACTAGCAAACCATTTGAGTTATTGCATATGGATTTATTTGGACCAACCACCTATACTAGCATTGGGGGCAACAAGTATGGATTGGTGATTGTGGATGATTTGTCTAGATATACTTGGGTGTTCTTTCTTATTGACAAGTGTTGACGGTGGATAACGTCAACTTTTATTAGAACTTTAGACACCAAAGGATATATGAATACACACTAGTCTAGGGTTTTAACTGACAATTTTCACGAGTTTTGCATGTTCTGTATTTTCCAGGGGCTATTCTAGAAAAGCGTAAAAGAAGGATTAAAGAGCATAAAAGACACGAAACTTAACCGCGAAGGAAACATCGTCATCAGGACATGGAAAGAGTGTAGAAGGCACCCGAAGCAACCGAGGCCCCACTTGGCAGGTGGTGGGGCCGGGCGGAGCCCCCTAGGGTTTCGCCCCTGTCTTCTGGAGTCTTCTTCCACCGCCTTTTAGGAGTCATCTCGGCCCTTGGTTAAGTCGGTTTGATCCTACGACGCACGTGCATCCCACCAGGCTATAAATACAGGGGCAGACCCCCCTGGAGGCATCCAATCATTCATCCAAGGCATCAAGTCTTCGGTCAAGCCATCAAGAGCCTCCTAGTTCATTAAGAGCCATCTAGTTCATAATTCTAGCCTAGTTAGATTAAAAGTAGAGGAGTTCTAGTTCTTCGGCAGGATCTGGAGCCCCGGCATCCATCTGGAGCACAGAGTTCGGTATTGTTCTAGTTCTTTCTCTATTATTGCATTCTTCATTATGATTAGGGAAACATTGTTCTTAATAGTATTGATTACAATAGTCTTTGTCTACTTTGATTATATATTTGGTATAGTTGGTTTGATCTTATTGAATTCATGTAATTGCTCGTATAGGGTTTATCCATACGATCGATGGGTAGATGATGAACGATATGTAGACGTGGTGTCTAGGTATTCTATTTATCTGCGAGTGCACCCTGATGTACCGGGTCATGTGGTAGATCGCGTAGGTGACAGCTGCGCTGAGTCCTCTGTAGTCCACCCCCCATATGTAGGCAGGCAGGCACGGTTGCGAAGTTGGGTGATGACTCTGTTTCACATCCTTCCTAGATGATGTCCTTTACATGTGATCATGATATAGGACTAATCTAACAATGATTGCTAGATGTAATTACACTAATTAGAATTATTCATTGACGTAGTCATAGAATTACCTTAGATATTAATTCCTTAGTTTATCCATTGGCTAGCTATTACTATGACTAGAAAGTGCTCTGATGTTTATCCTTTATTTATGATGCTTGATCATACTTATCACCTTTATTTATTTTTATTATCTTGTGACCTCTACCTGTTATGAATAGAGTAAATGACATCGTTAATGTCACTTATCCATTGTATATAATCACTATCAATATAATAGATTACAGTTTATCTTAGTCCTTCCTAGTAGTATAAATATAAATCGACAACCTGGTAGACTCTAGGTAAAATGCTACAATGGTATATTTATCTGTCCACTTGCAGAATTGATCTTAGTTTATATTTATATATTTCTGCCTAGTCACATTGAATAATGTATGAGACCTTTATTTATTCTTAGCATATATAATTAGGGATGACAACCTAGTTCATGCATAAGAATGTTGGTAATAGATAAGTGGCTAGTTGCTAATGACAAGTTAATTAATTACCATACATCTTCTAATCTAGTCTCTCGTATTAAAAGTTATATAGTTATATTTTGCGACGTTAGTGGATGTCAACAACAAGAGTGATGTGCATGCAATATTCAAGTCTTTTGTCAATAGAAGTTGCAATGAGTTTGAAACTACCATCAAAAGAGTGAGAAGTGACAATGGTAGTGAGTTCAAGAACACAAGAGTTGATGAATTGTGTGATGAAATTGGAATCAAACATCAATTCTCGGCCAAGTACACATCTCAATCCAATGGGCTAGTTGAAAGGAAGAATAGAAGTCTCATTGATATGGCAAGATCTATGCTTAGTGAGTATGATGTGAGTCACTCATTTTGGGCCGAAGCAATCAACACGGAATGCTACTACTCTAGTAGACTTTATTGCCATCCTATGTTGGAGATGAATCCATATGAGATCTTGAATGGAAGAAAGCCAAATTTTGCATACTTTCGGGTCTTTGGTTGCAAGTGCTATATTTTGAAGAAGGGTGCTAGATTGAGAAAATTTGAGAAGAAATGCGGTGATGGATTCTTGCTTGGTTACTCCACCACTAGTAAAGCTTATAGAGTTTGGAATTTGGGAAGTGGTCAACTTGACGAAGTTCATGATGTTGAATTTGGTGAAACCAATGGACCACAAGATCAAAATGAGAATCTAGATGATGTGAGTGGACCTCAATTGGCAAAGGCTATGCAAGAGATTGACATTGGTGACATTAGGCCAACTCAAGTGATTGGCATAGAAGATGACAAAGATCAAGTGCAAGTTTCATCCAATGATCAAGCTAGTGGTTCTCAAGTGTAAAATCAAGATCAAGTTAGTTCCTCTCAAGTGAATCAATCTAATGCTCAACCAAGCTCAAGCAATCAACCTCAAGTGCTCCAAGCCGCAAATGTTGCAAGAGATCATCCATTGGACCAAATTGTTGGTAATATTCAAAAGGGTGTGCAAATAAGATCAAATTGGCATCACTTTGTGCTCACTACTCATTTGTATCACTTGAAGAGTGTTGCCATGTAACACCCTAAAAATCACTTTTGGAAAATAGGATTAAAATTTGCCAAACACTTGTATTTTCCCTCTCTTGAATTAATTAGGTAAATAACAATTTTATAAATAATATGGGAGCTTGACTATTTTGTTGCATTCATGCTGGTGCATTTGATTCATGCTTGTATGCAAGCTAGGTTGCTTGAAAAAGATTTCAAAAATTCAAATTCAAACGTGTGAAAATTGTGAAAACAGAAAAAGAAAAACAACCTTTTCTATTCCCTCTCCCTCCCTTCATCCCTTTTCGACCCAGAGCTGCTGCTGGCCCATCTACCTCCCTCCATTCTCTGCGCGCGCCCACACACGCAGAATGGGCCGCTGGCCCAGCTCGCCCGCAGCGCGGCCGTCCCCTCCTCTCTCGCTGGCTGCTCGGGCCCGCCTGTCGGTCGCACGCGTGTGTTGCCCGTGCGGGCCCATGTGTCAGTGGCCCGGAGGCCTTTCCCCTTCTTCCAGTCGAGGCGTCGCGCCACCACCGCCTCGCCTCCGGTAACCGCCGCCGCTAGTGGCCTTAATGGCCACTCGGCGCCCTCTCCAGCCGAGTGGAGCACCCCGGGACCCTTGACCGCCCTCGCCCGGCCCTATAAAGCCGAGGCCGAGCCCCTCTGCCCCCTCCTTTCGCATCTCGCCGCCACACCAGAGCGTCACCGCACGCCGAAGTCCCTCTGGTGACCGTCTGCCGCCCCTGCTGCTCGCTTCGCCGTCTCAAGTGACGCCGCGTTCGCCTGTGCACCCCCGGCCCCTTTTTTCCTCTTCGTTTTGCGTGGAACCGAGCTCACCCAAGCTCTCTCTCTCTCTCCGCAGGAACCCGCCATCGTCGAGCTCCCCCGCGGTGAGCTCCTCCACCGGAACCGTGGCCTGTTCCGTGCTCACCGTGCCCTCCAATCTATCTCCCGTGCACCTGAACCCCTCTGTACGCGCGCGCCGACGAGCCCAAGAGCTCCGGCCATGGCGCCTTCGTCTGCCATGCCTCGGCAGCCCTCCCCGAACCCTCTGCCAAGCTTGCCGTCACCCCCACATCCCTTTGGTGTGGCAAACCGAGGACGGCAGCGCCCTCCCGAGTGCTCGCCGGCGGAGTCCCGGCCGCTCCCATGGCACGCCGCCGCGCGCAGCGCCGCTCTACGGCTGCCCCAACCCGCGCGTGGTCCACGTGGACCCGTGGACCTGAGGACGCGCACCCAGTCCACACTGCAGCCGTGAACCAAGCCAACCCGTGTGTGACACGTGGCAATGTGTCGACCAAGCGCGCGACAGCCCCAGCTATTTTGCGTTTTGGCCCCTGCGTTTTATCCTTTTTAAGCCGCAGTCTGTCCTAGTTCAAAAGTATTTAATTTTGAGTCCTTTTTCTTTCAGTTTGATCCCTGGACTCTCTGTTTTTTGAACCCGCGGTCCAGAGCTGGTGAATTTGTGTTTTTAACCCTCTGTTATAGGTTTATTTACGATAGCAGCATCGGTTTAAAATGAAAAGGGCTTCAAAATAATATCTTATTTGCAGACTAGCCCCTGGATCGTACTTTGTCCATATCTTTCTCATTTTAACTCCGATTTCAGTGATCCATGTATCCATGTGTTCGTAGAGACGAGTAGAATAATTATATTTATTTATTTTCTATCTTTTGATGCATGGTGTATTGTTCTAATAGTGTTTTATATATTTCTATGCATGCGATGAATGGATTGATGCTTGAATGGTATTGTTCGTGGTATTAGAGGCCGAGTTCTTCGAGGAAAGTGATCATGAGCAGTTCCAGGACCAAGCGGATTTCCAAGGCAAGTGTATATATGGTTTCCTTGTTACCTATGGAATGTATTATCACCATAATCATGTGCATTTATCCAACTTGTTGAACCATAGGAATTACCTAGTGTATTTGTACCTTATACCTAGTTATACCTAAGGGGGATTTGCATTAAGCTGTGTAGTGCTTCGCTCAACCAAGGATAATATTGATGTTGATTAGTTACTTTATGCAACTTGATAAAATATGCTTTTTAGGAACATGGTTAAGAGACTGGAGCTGTGAACCCTTTTTAAGCTCTAGTCACCTCCGCTCGGACTTTTACTTAAAGCGGCCACCCAGGATTTTTCCCGTACAACCGTGAGGATCATATGGCTCTGATCTTAGTTGAGTAACTAGATCAACTCTAGGTTGTTAGTAGTTACCGAAAGGCACTAGAGGGGGTCTAGGTTCAAGAATGGGTTCCGAGCCTATCAAGATGTGTGCTGGGCTGCGGTCACATGGTGTGGCATTCTTGAAGGGGGGCCTCCATTCACCTTGCTGAAACCTTACGTCTACTAACTTGTTAGAGTGATTACTGAAAGGCTTCATAGTGACTCCCTGCCCGCTTACCTTGGCAGTGTTATGGGGGTACCTCCCCCGGGCAATCGGGAATTCACGACTCATGGGTAAAGTTGTACAAGCTCTGCAAAGTTAACTCCATCTGATATATCAGCCGCGCTCACGGTCATGAACGGCCTGGATCCTTTTTGCTTAGTCCGTTGTCCGGAGGATTTTGGAGAAAGGTCAACTTGATTATTTGATAATCACTTTGGGTTAAGGGATCTTCTTTAATTTAGATAAACAGGCTAGTATTAAAAGTTGACCAACTAAAACTTGACTGCAGCTAAGCTAAATACAGCCTCTTGAGCCTTGCATCCCCATTATATACTTGCTGAGCATGGTAAGCTGACGCTTGTCGTTGTTTACTAAATCATCAAAAATCCCGGATGGGTACTAGATGATGATGAGTTTGTGGAGTTTCCGGAGGACATCCAGGATCCCTGAAGATGGTGTGCCCCCAATCGGTGTCATTGTTGGCATGAGAGCTTTTCCATCATGTACCCGCTGTAAGAAAAGCCATTGGCTATGATGTAAACACTCTGTGATGTAATAAGTTTAATACTCGTTGTTCATGCATAATGATGTTCAATTTGTGGTATATGTGGGTTTGGACTTCCTGGGTCCACATATACTCTCGTTCGGATTTCTTCGTAAATCCGGGTGTTACATGACGGTAGTTATCTATCATTTTTATCCATCAACTAAACATGAATCAAGGGAATAAAACAATCCACAATATAATTATAGGGTTTGAATCTAACAAGTTCCATGAGTTTTGGTATTCCCACTTGTTTTGTAGGAGATGCAAGGAATTACAATATTTCACCAAATAAAAGTATCTCAAATGAAGAATTGGAGTTCACCATTGTGTAGAGCTCGTCGAGATGATCAAAACAGACCTCTGGTTTGTTATTTTCGGAGTTCAGAGTAAAAAGATACGAAAGTCGCAAAGAAAGGTTCTAGAGAACACCAGAGACCACCATGCCAAAGCAGACCGCGAGACGCTACGAGGTGGGGTCGGCCGACCCCACCACCAGGTCGGGCAACCCTCGGGGTCTCCGGATTGCTCTCAGCTTCTCTAGAAGGTTCCCCACCGCCATGGAGAGTCCATCTAAGCCGTTGCTTAAGTTGGTTTGATCCAAGGGCTCACGTTTCACGCTCCGGCCTATATATACAGCCCCAGGGACCCCCTAGGCTCCATCCCTTTTATTAATATAATTCATATTATCTAGTTAGGGATTGGATGGAGAGGTGTCCCATTGAAGGAAAACCTCTCTCCAATGTAGTAAATTAGTTCTAGTTGAGAGTTAGGGAGAGTGGAGCCATGCTCGGGTTCTGGAGGAGTCTTCTGAGGCCTGGTATGACTTGTATCTTATCTCTGTAAGACTTATGCTTTTATATATTCATCTTCTCTATTTACTTATATACTTTATTATGTGATTGGTTAGTATAGTTGTTATACTTTGGCATTGGATCTCCGCTCGCATCGAGTGCTGTAGTTTTCATATGGGATTAGAGTAGTAATTAATAGTGTAGACATGGTGTCTAGACTAGAGGTTGCCTGAGATTGCACTCAACCTTACTAATAGTTGTGGTAGCCTCAGGAGGTGACAGCCCAGATGGCCGACGTATTCCACCTCATGTAGGTCGATGATTGTAGGACCATAATCAGAGCTTCCTAGTCCCATTCTCATCTCAGCCTGAGACTAGTGTTCTGATGTCCCGAAGTGCTATTGTGTGATTTCCTATCTAACTATCGTTCAGTTATCTTAGAACCCAAGTAATAGAGAAGTATTTACGAACATTGAACTCTCCCGTTGTCCTCTCAACTTAGCTAGACTACTCATTTATCTTACAAGTGATTACTATGCATAACTCCTATAATTTATCACTTACCCCCGCTATAGTCTAGTTGGTGTATTAAGTTGGTAGATACATGATAGTAGCTATCGGATTCTTTAACCATTGCTTCCCTGTGGTAAAATATAAATAACGATACTCTGGAATACTTCTGGGTAAAAGCTACAATGGTATTCTTTGCGCTTGCAGAATCTTTCATATTCTATTTGCACTTAATAAATACCAACAAAGAGCCAGAAAATATTGATAAGGCATTGGAAGATAGTGATTGGGTAAATGCCATGCATGAAGAACTCAACAACTTTCAAAGAAATGAAGTTTGTGAATTGGTAGAGAGACCAAAGAACTACAATGTCATTGGTACCAAATGGGTATTTAGAAACAAGCAAGATCAAGATAGTGTTCTAGTAAGGAACAAGGCAAGATTAGTGGCACAAGGGTACACTCCAGTGGAGGGATTGGACTTTGGTGAAACTTATGCTCCGGTTGCAAGATTGGAGGTAATTAGAATCCTTCTAGCTAATGCTTGTGCTCACAACATCAAGCTCTACCAAATGGATGTGAAAAGTGCATTTCTCAATGGCTTCATCAATGAGCTAGTTTATGTTGAATAACCACCTGTATTTGAAGATGAGAAGAAACCCAACCATGTGTACAAGCTAAGGAAGGCACTTTATGGATTGAAACAAGCACCAAGAGCATGGTATGAGAGCTTGAGAGATTTTCTCCTCTCTAAAGGGTTCAAGATGGGCAAGGTTGACATCACTCTCTTTACTAAGATGGTTGATGGTGATTTGATGATCATACAAATATATGTGGATGGTATTATCTTTGAATAAACAAGTCAAGCTTTGTGCAAGGAGTTTAAGAGGACAACGGCCAAAGAGTTTGAAATGTCCATGATGGGTGAGCCCACTTACTTCCTTGGATTGCAAATCAAGGAAATGAAGAATGGCACATTCATTAGTCAAGTGAAGTACACTAGAGATATGATCAAGAAATTCAGAATGCAAGATGATAAGTCAATTAGCACACCTATGGGCACTAGAGGAAGCTTGGATGAGGATAAAAGTGGCAATATAGTTGATCAAAAGGCATATCAGTCTCTAATTGGAAGCTTGCTATATGTCACCCCATCAAGACCGGATGTCATGTTTAGTGTGTGCATGTGTGCTAGATATCAAGCATCTCTTAGAGAGAGTCATATGAAGACCACAAAGAGGATATTGAGATATTTGAAGCACACTCAATATGTTGGATTGTGGTATCCCAAGGGTGCAAAGTTTGACTTCATGGGATATGCCGATGCAGACTATGACGGTTGCAAGATCAACAGAAAGAGTACATCGGGCACATGTCAACTTTTGGGAAGATCTCTTGTCTCATGGTCATCCAAGAATCAAAATAGCATTTCACTCTCCACCGCCGAGGCTGAATACATTAGTGCGGGGAGTTGTTGTGCTCAAATCTTTTGGATGAAGGCAACTTTGAGGGACTATGGAATCAACTTCGAGAAAGTGCCATTGCTATGTGACAATGAGAGTGCCGTGAAGCTAACTAACAATCCTGTTCAACATTCAAAACCAAGCATATTGATGTTAGGCACCACTTTATTCGAGATCATCAACAAAAGGGTGATATTGATATTCAAAGCATTGGAACCAATGATCAATTGGCCGACATACTCACCAAGCCACTAGATGAGAAAAGG
Organism: Eremochloa ophiuroides; assembly: GCA_038502445.1. Taxonomy (NCBI): domain Eukaryota; kingdom Viridiplantae; phylum Streptophyta; class Magnoliopsida; order Poales; family Poaceae; genus Eremochloa; species Eremochloa ophiuroides. The sequence goes on from JAHLJS010000004.1 coordinate 39,212,737, forward strand.
TTTTGCAAGTTGAGAAATGAGTTGAATATTCTTGATTTCTCAAATATGAGTTGAGACCACCACATATATGTGACATGCCTCTACTCCGACAAAGCAAGGTAAAATTGTTTGATATGGCATTCATACTTGCTAAGGACATGTTTAGAGCATATAGGCATACACTTGACAACTTAGTTTCATTCATGCAAACCAAATGAATTTGATGCATATATACTACCACTATTGCTGTTCTTGCTTGAGTGGACTAGTGGTAACATATGACATGTGTATGTGCTTGATCTCCTAGTGTTTAATCTAGTTCATAAGCTATAGCGTTTATAACTTAACATGGGCAAGATAACCCCTAGTGGCGTGAAGAAGCCTATCCTTGGATCAAACTTAGTTATATATCCTAGGCAAGTGCACTAGATTGAGCCAAAGTGATATTTGAACTCTCTTTCCAAATCAAATGAACTTGACTTGCTCTCTCCACAAAAATTGACCTTTTTTGAATTGACAAAGCGGGAGAGAAAGTTACAAAAGAAAGAAAAAAGCGATGAAGCATTATTTGGCCAATGATGGGAGAGCAATAGGACAAAGGAAAGGGGTAAATAAAATTTTGAAGCACACAAGTAGGGGGAGCAAGTTCATATACAAGTTGTTCCATTTGTTTGTGCATTAATGATATGATTGCTCAATGCATTTGTATTTACTTTTATATACATGCTTGTGTGATGTATTGCTAGTAGTAGAACATGAATGATGATTTGAACAACTAGCATGTGTAGGGGGTAACATGTTGGTCTCATGCTTACAAGTGGTAACTAGAGCTTGTTTATATTGTGATCTCACCATATGCTCTAGTGTTTGTGATCTTCTAGTTACTAAGGTGCTAAGGATGGTATATATGGCAACTCTAATGGTATCACGCTTCAAAGGTCCATTCTATACACCTTAGCACATTTTGGTAGAATTACTCTCCACTTAAATACATATGTGCTAGCTTTCAATCCAAACTCGATGCATATATGTAGGGGGAGCTAATGCTACCAAAATAGAACTTGTGATGGTTGTCCAAATCCTTTCATAATCTACTAATGGACAAGCATGATAAGTTCAAAATCTTAATGCATATTTCTTTTGTAAAACGGTTGTCATCAATTACCAAAAAGGGAGAGATTGAAAAGCCCTAGTTTGGTTTTGGTAATTGATGAAACCTAGGCACTAACCTAAGTGCTAAGTGTGATCAAGTGATGGAAGTGAGAAAAGGAAAGGAACAAGGAGCTAGAGGCTAAGGTAAAAGGATAGGGGCTCTTTGTTTTGGTGATCAAGGCACTTAGTGAAGATAGGGGCGTCCGGTGTGAAGTCTGCGCTCTCGGGTTGCTCAATGAATTCTTTCACCAGACGCAAGTTTGAACGCACCGGACGCGAAGAACTCACTGTTCAGGCATCCGGTGTTCACTATGATTCAGAGAACTGATTGCGGAGCACCGGACACTGCAGTGCGTCCGGTGGGGCAACACCGAACTGCGTCCGGTGTGATAAAAAGCTCTCTGAAACCTTAATGGAACCGCACCGGACGCATACCGGACATGTCCGGTGTGATACCGGACGCGTCCGGTGTCGAAGCGCAAAACGGTTAAACTCTCAACAGCTAGGACATGTGTTTGCAGGTGGTACACCGGACCACGCACCGGACGTGTCCGGTGCGAATACAAGACATGTCCGGTGTGAACACTGGACGCGTCCGGTGTGGATTGTAGTGCGTCCGGTGTGCCCGTTTTCAGCACACACTACTAATTTTTGACCCTAATGCCACGCTTTTATGTTCCAACGACAAGATTTGGTTGCAATAGATGGTGTTACCACAACCATTAGCGCCATTGGTTGCAATAGATAGGTTTCTTGCCACGTAAATTGTTTCGTGGCCCTAAGTATGGAGATCATTGCGAAAAAGGTAGTGGTATTGCAACAAATTATAGAATTCTTGCAATAAGTAATATCTGTTGCCACAATTTGATTTTCGTTGCGTGCAGCATTACTGGCGTTACAATAGGGTTGTACATATAGCAATAAAAATGCATTCATTGCAATAGGCTTGCACATATAGCAACGAAAAACTACATCATTGCGATAGCACGTCTATGTTGCAACGATTATATTTTGTTGTATGTAATAGTGTCTTGCGTTGCAAAAAGGTATACATATAGCAACCAAAAATGGCATCGTTGCAACGTCTATGTTTGTGAGCACAATGATTAAATTAAAAAAAAATGAAGGATTGCCAAGATTTGAACCTGGGGCATTGAAGTAAAAGGCCAACAAGCAAGGGCCTACCACCTGACCATGCTTTCATGATTGTCTTTTGGTAGGCACAGGTTCTCTTATACAATGTAGAACCCATTTAGGTTAACAGGAATTGATCTGTTATGTGGATTTGCAGGGGATCGTCTTTGCCTCTCTGGCTAGGAATCACCGTGTGACTCCAAACGCTTCTGCAGCCACTATCTTTTGGCCGTTTCTGTAGCCGAATCTGTCGTGGTCATTCCCTGTAGCCAGAGTGTCACGACCAGCCCTAGGATTCCCTGTAGGCAGCATAGTCGCGGCACTTGGATACCCTGCAGGCAGCGTCGTGGTGCCAAGCACCGGCCAGTGCACCTCCATCGTCGATGACAAGAGACGATCGATCAGCGGCCAACCGGCCATCATCAACGAGAAAAGAGGATCACGGTATATACCTGATGTAAGGCATGCCAAATGTACATGAAACAACATTAGGATAAATGACAGTGGACATAAATAATTCTTTCACAAATCTGGCATAGGACGACACACCAAAGGAAAGACGAGAGAAACAGTTGATTCCAGCATAGCTCTATTTGAGCACAACGTGAAATTAACCGCATAAAGTGGTTCCCGTCATCATGGCACTTGCTAAATATGCATTAGTTGTTCCACACTAACTAGCAGCAATTATATACGGGTGCCTTATGAGCTACCAGATGTTATGCATTTATACATGCCCAAAAGAGAACTCCCACAATATCGTCACTTCTTTTTTCTTCTTTTTTTTTGTAGGATGGCCCTTTCCTTGTACATCAGTGGTGCCATCTTTTTTTCTAAAATATGCAGGAGAGCTGCATATCATTGCATTAAGAAAGAAGAAACAAAGGCTTAGAAAAGCTGAAAAACAAAAAAACAAAAAACACACTCACACACCCACGAAAGTTCACTCCTTTACAAAGCGTCTGTTCTGAGTAGAAAAATGACCCACAACCGGAAAAACACTAGCCACTCTGCACTGTAGCAACTAGACCTCTAAGACCTTTGGCACCTGCCAACATCCAGAAGTCTGCCTCCTCCTGTGCAGGCAGGAGCGCCCGTTCCAACCTGGGCGGGACGCCATTAAACACCATGTCGTTCCTTACTTTCCAAAGGATCCAGGAGCCCAAGATCACTAGAGAGTTGAAACCACGCTCAACCACCTTGCTGAAAGATCGACCAGATTGCTGCCACCACTCAAAAAACACCCCCGAACCTAGCTAAGGGGCGACATCTGGCAACCCAAAAAGAAGAAACAGCCATGCCAAAATTGCCTTGAGAACACGCATGAGCACAGAAGATGTTGGATTGTTTCGTCTTCCTGGTCACAAAGCAGGCAATGCTCCGGATGTGGCATACCCCGTCGAGCAAGCCTATCCGATGTCCAACAGCGATTATGAGCCACTAACCAGAGGAAGAATTTACATTTCCTTGGAGCCCAATTGCCCCAAATCAGTTTGTAGGGTTCAAACTGGACTGTACCAAAAAAGAAGGCCTTATATGATGAATTTGTAGAGAATTCTCCAGATGCTTCAAATCTCCATTTGTGCACATCTTCCATCTCGGGTTGCAGCACTACTTCCTGGATCAAGTCCCAAATCTTTAGATATTCGGCCAGGACCACTACAGAATGGTGACCTTGAATATCGTGTACCCAATTGTCATCGGAGAGCGCGTCCCTCACAGTACGTCTTCGTGCCTGCCTTTTGGGAATACAAGCAAAGAGATGAGGAGCCAGCTGAGCAATGGATGATCCATTCAGCCATCTGTCAGTCGAAAATTTGGTGTCGTCCCATTACCAACCACCGTGGTTACAGCCACGGCAAAAAGAGCTTGGGCGTTTTTATGAGTCGTGACAGGAAAGGCTGCCCAAGGCTTATTTGGTTTCGTTTTACGAAGCCATAGCCAATGAATTCTGAGAGCCCACCCAAATTTCTGCAAGTCCAGAATGCCCAGGTCCCAATTCCTTTGGGCAACTAACCTTGGGCCAAGCAATCAGGCAATGGCCACATTTTTGTTTCCTTCCTACCTCTCCACAAGAAATTCCGGCGAATCTTGTCTACAGCCTTCAAGCACCAAGAAGGAAGCTCCAAAGCAGTAGCATAATAAATTAGAATGGAAGTGAGTACTGATTGCACATAGGTAGCTCGACCAGCCCTGCTCATCAAATCAGCCTTCCACCCCGGAAGCCAATCAGCTACCTTTTCAATCAGCGGTTGTAGCTGTGCCCGAGTTAACTTCTTGAGAGAAAGAGGAAGGCCGAGATACTTGCACGGAAAACTTTGGATTTCACAAGGAAAATGAGTCAAAACTTCAGCCAAGTCGTCATCAGAGCATTGAATAGGTGAGATGGAACTCTTCTGAATGTTTGTCTTGAGACCTGCAGCTGTACCAAACAACTGGAGGAGAGCATCAACCATTTGAATATCCACAGCGACCGAATAGAGGAACAAAACCACGTCATCGGCATATAAGGAGACACGATGATGAATATTACGTGTTGAGAGGGGCTGCAGCATACCCTCACTGCAGGCCTTCTCAATCAAACTGTTCAAGACATCCATTACCAGAATAAACAACATAGGAGAAAGAGGGTCTCCCTGTCGAAGCCCATGCCGGTGATAAATAACCTCTCCAGGAACACCATTTAGCAAAATTCTAGAAGAAGAGGGGCCAAGAATGCCACTGATTAAGTTCCGCCAAATGGGCCCAAAACCCCTTTTTTGGAGGACTTCAAGAAGAAAAGGCCATGAAACAGAGTCAAAAGCTTTAGATATATCCAGCTTTAAAATGAGACGTGGTTGCTTTTGTCGATGTAAAAACCTGGCAGTTTGCTGAACAAGAAGGGAATTATCATGAATGCACCTCCCCTTCACAAAGGCACTTTGGCTGGCAGACACAAGCTCATTAAGCCTCCCTACCAAATGATTAGCCAACAACTTGGTGACTAGCTTGGCAAAACTATGGATGAGACTAATAGGGCGAAAGTCCTTCACTAAGGACGCATTATCATTTTTGGGGAGGAGCGTTAACAGGGCTGAATTAAGAAGAGCCAGATTTCTGAAATTCCCATGCTGTAAATCAAAACAGCTGCCATAATCTCCTTCTTTATTAAACCCCAACACTTTTTGTAAAAGCGCCCTGTGTAACCATCGGGTCCAGGCGCCTTATCTAAAGGAAGGTGCTTGATGCGTGTGTTGAGAATCTCTAGTGTGACCGTCTGTGGGTGAAGTGGAGGTGGCATACCTTCAGAATCTGAGGAATGCATATGCTCGTGCTGCCTTGATCCTCCTGCCTCGTTTGAGTGCTACCACCCTAACCCTCCAGCCCCGTGAGGGTGAGGAATGTGTCCCATACCATATCCATACCCAGGAGTGAACCCAGGTGTAAACATGACAGGGGGCCATCCCATCCCTGGTGTCATGGTGGGCATGGCCGGTGGTGTAGGCTGTACGGATGGTGCGGACTCCTCCTCCTGTACTCCTCTCCTTCGTGATCTCCTGCGGGAAACAGAACTCCTGCGTGCTTCTTCCTTCTCAACAAGGTCGAAGGTGAGAGATGGGCATTTATATAAAGCGAGATCCGGGTTAGGTAACGGTATCTCGCTTATATATCCCAAAAATAAAATACCAAATTGTGTCCCGATTCGCACGTTTTAAAGTGTGGGCTTGCACGAAATAAAACTGATTGAGCATAATGCGAGGAGTGGAGAAATAAACAATAGTATTAGCACCATGAGGATCAATACTAGTGGCAAGACGAGTGATGAGTGAAGTGCACATGATAGGTGTAGAAGTTTTGAAAGAGTTCAACCAATGCTTAACAATATCATAGACAGGAGCGACTTTAATCTTTTTAAGCACGGCATAAAGCAACTTCAACTCAATATCATAAGCATGATGCGTGTCCTCTCTAGGAAAGAAAGAATTAGCAATCCACTTAAGCATAAACCTCAAAGTAGGATGATGGATGTTGTTGATATTGGGTTGGAATTTTCCAGTCATATTTTGTCCGGTTATCAAGTGCCAAAAAGTATGACGATGATAACCCGAGAGAGAAAAACCCAAGTCAACAGAGCTTCGCTCATGAAAGCCTAAGTGGGTAGCGAAATCCTTGCAATGAAGACTATGCTCCTTCCCAAAGCAGCGGAAAGTAATACCATAATCGACAATTTGTAGAGTGCCCAAGACTTGGATGGTCAAAAGATGAGATCCAAGTTCGTGCACAGGAGCAACTCGGCTCCATCCAACATTTTTGAAAATGGTATTAAATTCGACGTCCATACCTGTCTGCTGGAGAAAGTGTGGGTCGAAGGCCGGTGTATGCAGGAACTCGCGTTCCTTGAGGAGGTTGTATGCTTGCATCTCCCGCTCGCTCTCCAAGTCGATGAAGGGGGAGTCAGTCTCGTCGATGGCGTGGCCTCTTGGTGCCTTCTCTTCTTCATGCAGCGGGCTCTCCTCACTTGCGGGAGGGCCTTGGCTAGACTCCCAACGAGAGTAACGGCCTTTCCGGAACATGCCAAAAATCCGACCTCCGGTCCCACTCATGGTGAGTGAGCTTAGCACGAGAGCTTGCTTTGTGGTGGAAAATGCAAGAGGTTCTTGCAGAATTTTCTTGCACTTAAACTTTGTGGAAAGTATTTGGAGAGTGGTGGAGTAAGAGAGTGATGGAGGGAGTGAAAGAACATGAGTGTGAGAGGGGTGAGGAGCTCCACCCAAGATCTTGGTATTTATAGACTTGATCGCAGGCGGGGGAGCGTTCTTTGCAACGGCTAGTAGCCGTTGGCAAAAGGCCACGCTGCAGAGCCGTTGGGCAGGGGGTGGTCGCCCCTGGGACCGGCCGGTCCCTAGGTGGGGCCGGTTCTGTCCCTTCTTTTTGCAGCTCCCTCTGACGGCTACCCCCAAGATGTAGCCAGTTACGAATGACTCCCATTCAGAATTTTTGCTCTAGATTTTGATTTTCCACAAATTTATTTGAAACTTTTTTGGTTTTCAAAAATTAATTAATAATGAGATTTAGATATAGCAAAATCTAAACTTCCTAAGAATGATTTTTATAGAATTTTTAGATAAGAGTTTATTTTGGACTAAAAATAGAGTTTTATAAAACTAGAAAGAGGAAAACTCTTTTTAAATGCATGAAAATAATTTTATGAAATATGTATATATAGATTATATAAGTATATATATTATTTTTCAAAAGGATAAGATACAATACCTGAGTGGGGACACCTCCCCAAGCTTGAAAGATGGTGTGGGCCCCTTCAGATATTTATTTATTTATTTATTTTTATATTTATTTATTTTTTAGATAACTTCCGATGACCTTCGGTAAGGGCTCAATGTTTACAGTCCGTTGGCAAGACTCTTCTTCCTTTGTTGCTCTGCAGCTGCATGAACAAACTCGGGAGAAGCCTCGGGTTGCCCCGGGATTTTTCCCGCATTGTTGACAGGGATAGAAGCAGCTATTTGAGCCATCTAGGTTTCTATCATTTTGTTGAAACTTGCTTGATTTTGAACAGAAGAAGACAGAGTTTCAAACTTTGCATTTATATTTTCAAACATTTTATTGTTGAAAGACAGCTTTTTAGTCAGATTCTCATTGATCTTAGCTTGTCCTAACACGAGGTCTTTTAAGGAAGGTTGGTTTGAATTGTAATTTGAATTAAAATTATTACCTTGTGAGCGGTGTTGGTTGTTCCACCCGTTATTACCTTACTGAGGTTGGGAAAACCCATTGTTAACGTATGAAGCTTCTTCTTGGGTTTCGGGGCAGTTGTTCCCCGAGTGGCCAACGTTCCCACAGACTTCACATGTCATGTGTGAGTCCATGGCCTGGACGGTACTCATGGTAGGGTTGGTGGTACGATCGTCCAGCTTCTGCATCAGCAAGTCTATTTTTGCGGCTAGCAATTCCGTCTCCTTCACGGTATGCGTTCCTTTTTGTGTTTTTCTTCCTTCTCCCCAACTCTGGTTGGCCACCATCTTCTCAATGAGTGCAGTTGCATCCGCGATGGTGAGGGAGAGGAATGCACCTCCAGCTGCGGCATCTACGTGCCCTTTTGACATGGCCGTGAGGCCTTCATAGAAGTTTTGGAGCACGAGCCAATCTTCCATTCCATGATGAGGACAGGCTCGGATGTATTCCTGAAGCTTTTCCCAAGCTTCAGGGATGGACTCTAGCGAAGATTGCTGGAAGTTTGAAATCTTTCGCCTTAGAGCGCTGGTCTTGCTCATGGGAAAAAATTTGGCGAGGAACGCCGTGGAACATTTGTCCCACGTGTTAACAGCTTCCTTGTTTTAGTAGAACCATTGCTTCACTTTCCCCGTTAGGGAGAAAGGAAACAAGCGGAGTTTGATGCTGTCCTGTGCGACATTCTTGATGACAATGGTGTCGCACAGCTCAAGGAAGTGTTGCAGGTGAGCATTTGCGTCCTCACTTGGCAAGCCACAGAACTGACTCGCCTGCACCATCGAGATAAGGCCCGTACAGATCTCGAAATTTCCATCTCCAACATTGACAGCGGGCCCAACGGGCACGTTGGCAACAACGGGAGTGGAGTAGTCCCGGAGTGTCTTGGCCATAGCGGTAGTGGCGGATGGTGCAAGAGTGACCGGTTCGTATGCCAATGGGGAAGCAGAGGAAAAAGTGGTACGAAACCTTTTCTTCCTTAGGAGTGCTTCCGGATAACTGGTGAAATTGTTCGGCAGAGCAAAACCGCTCATACACTATCCTGTTTTCATTCCAATAAAAAGAGAAAGAAAACAGCGAAGTTAGCCTGCTTAAACTACATCTACCAATGCTTATTTTGTAATCGATGTTTATGCCAGCTTAGATGTTTTTGCCCTCCCCGGCAACGGCGCCAAAAATGCTTGTTGGCGTTTCTTAGCATCACTACTAAAGATAGACTATAAGTCCATCTTTAATACTAGAAACGTAAGTTGACATTCCCAACCACCATTACTTCAGAAAGGTAACCCTTGGCCCTTAATGGCGCCGGCCTAGGTAATGCAGTCTGGTAATAGTAGTTAGAAGTGCCGGATTGGCCTTCCTAACCGTCATTACTTACAATATGCAAAACTATGACACGGCGCCGTGGGGTGCACAAGAATTATAATCCTTAAGTAATGGTACTTAGGTACGCCAATCGATAGCTCAGTAAGAAATAAGATTACTCTGCAAGCGCACAGAACTATCATTGTAGCATTTCAACCTGTGAGTATTCAAGGGTGTCGTATTTATAATTTCCTGTAGGAGGGCAATATGCATCAAGCGTGGTGTAAACATGATCACTTATTGAGTGCAATGGTAGGCATAGAGTAAACAGGAATAAAACATGATTTCAAAATAGTGGACACTCATCTGGGTCAACCTCAAGAATATAACTTACTGAGCAGGCATTGGTCATATATAATTATGCAAAGAACTGCTAGCAACACATCTAATTAGTAAGTCTAGTATCAGGACTAAGTCTGGGGTGACAGGGAGATCCCCGCAGCTGGTCTGCCAGCCGATAGAGACTTTACGAACTCCTACTTCAATATTCGAACGTGGGGGTGCTAGAGATGGACAGGGCTATCACCACTTGCCCACCTACCCCTCTGCCCATGGGATACCGACATATTTGCCAATCTCCATATACCTGAGCACCATGCTCACGTACATGGAAACAACTCCTAACCTCCGCGGACCCCAACCCTTCGTATTGACAGGCTAGGTTAAGAGCAACCAAGAAGGCACGACGAACCATCACCTCATTCCTAGTTCTTCCTCTATTCATACTAATTCGATGAACAATGAAGAACGATGATGAACAAGTCAAGAACATGACACATAAACTTTATTCTAGTCCATATATTATGCTTATAACAAGATCATAACTTTGCTCTAGTTCATATGCATGATCATATAAATATGATAAGAACTTGCTCATGGAAGAAGACCGAATTGTATTCATACCAAGATGATCCTTTTCTTCCAAGGAGACAAGCTCTCCTTGATAACTCTTGCCTTGCTCACAAACTACTAGTACTACTCTAAAGATACAAGTGAGAGGTGTGAGGTAGATGACTCCAAAATGATGTGTGTCTTGAGAATGGTGGAGCACCATCTACTTATAGCTAGAGTAGGACGGTTCGAGCGTCTCCAGGTTTGGAAGGAGGTGAAACTGCCCTTAGGGAACCGCCTAGAGCACCGCCTCCGAAGACTGGGCCCGGGAGGACCCACTGGGGGCCGGCCGTCCCCGGGACCGGCCGCCCCCCTGGTGGGGCCATCTGCCCACCGCCTTCTGGTGGTCGGTTCCTCCCTGGGCCTGGACCTCTCCCGTGGTTACGATCAGGCCCAGATATGCATCGAAGGTGGGCTTCTTTATTATTCTTGTTTGCGCATTTGCTGAATACGTCTTTGGCTTTTGCGCTTTCTCCATGATGTTGGGCATTTCTATTTGTTATACCATAAATCCTGCAAAACTTGAATACTAGGGGTACAAGTGGAACTTGTTAGTAGTAAAGGCATATGTGCTAGAATATGATTGTCTTTCTTCTTTTTAGTCTAAGTTGGCGGCATAGAAATGATCCATAAGGACTGCCAACAACCTCCCAGCAAACTCAGCTTGCAGGCCCGCCGTCCTCCTACTTCGGCAAGGAGCGGTGGTTTGTGGAGGGCGTGCACGTTTCTTCACCACAGCGGGTGGTTCGGGGAGCAGACTTGTAGCCTTATTTGTGACCTTATCCATGAATCTTCTATGCGCGGTCATAGAAGTATCCGTCGGTGCCAGCGGAGTCACCGGCGAGCACCGCCCCCGCTCAAGCCCACGGCCAAGGGTATGTCAATTTGCTCTCCCACCACCAATAGGGTCGCAGATGGGAGAGTCCCATCAGCAGCCCGTCCCCAGCCGATCCACCATCCAACATGGGTGCCAAAGGAGCCCCGACCACCTCGAGTTGGACCACCTTGGCCCCCGGAATAGTAGCTTCTTGCAGGCGCCATCTAGGACACTGACGTGAGTAAACTTTGATAGGCTCTGATGCAGAGCACAGCTGCGGATTTAGGGGCACCGGAGAGTGGAAAGACAGGATCTCTGGCGAGCCTTGCAAGGCTAGAGAGGGAACCCCATCTGTTGCAGGGGGGTTCCCAACCATAGTCTTGCAACCCTCACTGTCCAGCTCATCATCCCTAGCATCGCAGCAGGCCACCAAGGCCGAGGGCCCACCGCCCACAGACTGCAGCAAGGCATCCTCCTGGGAAGGCATGGGCCCAACGATGTTTCTCTTCGAAATGCTGCTATCACCAACGTGGCCAGCATCCAATTCAATACACGTAAAAGAAGGGGAGGCCACCGATGGAGATACCCCAACTGCAGCCGTAGCTGCTGCGGCCTCCTCGGTTCCAGACGCCACATCACAAAACCCCAGGTCAGCCATCTCAGGGACACCAATGTCTAGGCGGACTTGCTCCATAGTCCCTCTGGTTCCCCGAGCCTCATTACTGGGGTGAAATCGAACTGCACCTTGGGGGACACACTCCAGCTCAAATCCCTGGGTTCCGCACCCCCAGCCAAAGAGCAGAAACCAATTGAGTCCCCAGGATAGGGGGTCCATCTCTGCCCCGCTCACAAGCCATGTCAGCAGCACCACCGGGCAACAGCCTAGGACCAAGCTTCGGCGAAGAATATCGTTGTCGCCATCGCCGACCAGAGGACTTATCATCATCATCCCCATTATCAGAAGATGAGGGCAGTGCTGGAGCCGGTCCCTCAGGATGGAGAACATTTTTATACTTCAGCGTGATAGGATAAGCCAACACCCTCTTGACCGGGTGTTTTTCAACAATCGGTACCGGAGGCTCCACCACCCAAAGCTCCTTCTCTAAGGGTAACGCGGTCGGATCCATGCTCTAGGCCAAACACCAGAAGCAGGACAAGTCCGAGAGTGCTAAAGTATCCGGGTGTACTTGTTGGACCCATGCGTGAGGACTCAGAAAACGAACCACGGTTGACGTCTCCCAAACATGAGCAGAGATGCCATGGAGCTCAATATCCAGCAGGGAAGGCAGAACACAAGCATGGGCACCGGTCAGACGATTCCATCGCTTGCACAACAGGCTGAAGTTGAAACCAGATGAGCGAATTGGTTGCTGCAGTCCAACCAAACGCTCCACCAGGTCCATCGCGGGCAGGACTGACAAGTAGCTGGAGGCAGCGGCATGGCATAGCACCAAAGAATCAGCAGCAACTACAAGCTTGGGCACAATTACTGCCGCCACGTCTTCCACGGCAGCAAGGGGCTCCTTACTGATCACTGACACAATGACTGCCCGGGCAAGATCCTCCTTAGCCCGAGCGACCTCTTCGCTCCAGTCTATGATGCATGGCGAGGGCTCAACAGCCGCACTGGAAGAAGCCACATCGGTATCGCCTAGTTGCTGGATAGCCAACGGAGCAGGGTTAGGAGATCCCTGCTCGGGAAGCCACCGAAAACATGGACGTCGACGCCGACGTGACCTCCCAGCCTGGTTTCCAGTCACTTGAGCCTGCAGCTCCATAGAACCCGTCGCAACTTCAGCGCCACCAACCGCACCCTCTCCCTTATTGAAGACAGGTTCTACGAAGCTTAAAGGCGACAACTACGAACATAGGTCACTCCGAACCCGGTGGCCACCCTTTCGGCACATGCGCCCTCTCCCTTACTGAAGACGGTGGTGTCATCTTGCCACCAACGCCGACGTGCCATCTTGCCGCTCATGATGTCGTTGTAGAGCCTATCCAAGTCATCATTAACTCTAAGCTTCGCCCTATGTTCGTAGTTATCGCCTTTAAGCTTCTTAGTGACCAAGGCAGGAGCCAGAAGAAGATGAACATCTGTTTATGGATGATCCATTTGATGCATACAAGGAATGATTAAGGCTGAAAGGGCACATTCTTGAAATTAGTAATTTACTTTAATTTTTCAACCAAATCATTTACTATTTTTTGAACTAAAGCTTTTAACTTTATGTGCAGTGGTATATGTAGAGCAATGTGGCACTAATGACATTGAAGACGATGAAAGTAATGGAAGCAATGCGACACCACCCTCAAATAGGCCAAGTCATGCAAGGAAGAAAAAGTAATTGGGAAATGGTTTGTGATCATTCATATAAATTTAATATTGGGTTTACATATCTTACTTGAGAATTATAACAGCTCAAGTTCGTTATTCTCTTTTTTTTTTATGCAAGGAGATGGAAAAGAGGTTTGTGTGTGGCTCCCAGTTTTTTCTATAACAAACAAACTTTATTAGCATAACAACTATCCACAATCACCTCTACATGCCGGTTTGTGCATACAAAAACACAATAATATACTCAAAAGGTTGCCGTAACATGTCCACATTCCACTTTCGTGCCCCGATTATTTTTTCTCCCATTTACCACCTCAAAGCTTGGTGCAGTGATCTATGACTACCATGAGCTATGCTGGTTTCAAATGCCTGATGCATCATTTTTTTGTGCTGCAATGAGTTGGTTTCAAGTTTACAGTAAGGAGTGCATTGAGTACTAGCTTTAGTACTAGGCTTTGTAATTTTTAGTTTTACTTTGCTTAATTAAATAGACAGCACAACTCAACTTACATGCCACTCCAAGCTGCCCTAGAGCAGCTAGACCAGAGATGATTTATATGCAGATTACATTTTGTATTTAGTGCAGTTCTGTATATTTACCTTTGGGATTATGTAATTGGCAGTTCAAAATATCTAAGAGGTTGCTTGTCTGATTCATCGACATTTTATTTTGTTTCCTATCTGTTCTTAGGTAAATGGAGTTACGTGGTTGATTGGTTGCCTCTATGCAAGCCTTTTCAGGCTATACCATGTGCTGTTGTGCTGCAATGAGCTGTACTGGTTTCTAGTTTACAGCAAGGAGTGCATGACTACTAGCTTTAGTACAAGGCTTTGTAATTTTTTGTTCTACTTTTGCTCCCATTCAGATGTGTAGCAACCCAATTTTTGCCATTTTCTAAAATAGATAATAATGAATTTATAATGCATTTCGAAGAGCATAAAAACCTAGGAAATAATATTTTTATAAAAATGAAACCAAATATAAGGTATATATATGTTTGATGTTTGATGCACTCATGCCACTGCATTAATTTTGTGATGTTTTAATGTGATTTAAAAATTCAAATAGTTTCAAAAGGATTTGAAAAGCTAGTTGAAAATTTATTTGAAAAAAAAAAAAGCCTCCCTGGCTCCCTTGCTCTCTCGGCCTGCTGGCCCAATCGGCACAGCTAATCAGCAGGCCTGGCCAGCAACCGTCGCCGGCACCCACCTCCCTCTCCATGTCGCTGACACCGGGCCCCGCGCGTCTGTCCCCTTCTCCCCCAACCTCCCTTCTTCCTCTGCACGCGCGCAACGCAGAACGGAGCCGCAACCGCCGGCGCCCACGACTCCGTCCCCGCTCCCACTCCTCCTCTCTCACGCGCTCTGGATCAAGTATGTGATGCCCCCGAACCATTTTTCCCCTTCCTGCTCCCTTTCCATTCTCCTCGCGGAGAGCCGAGCAGCAGGGCGCACGCACCAAGCCGCCGTCGCCATTGCCCGGGCTCGAGCTCGCGATTCTCTTCGCGTAGACCACCTCACGCTCCACGTTCCACCCCTTCGGCTTCGCAAGGACGAGACGCACCTTCCTGGCCGCTTCCCTCGTCGTTTTGGTGACCGCAGCCGGTCTGCCGCGCTCACCAGCGAACTCCGCCCGCCCCGTCTCGTCACTAGCCGTCTTCGCTTCGTTCCCGACCGTGCTAAGACCCTAGGTGAGGTCGCGGTCACCTCCTATATCCTCCAGCATTTTTATTTTGATGGATTGTGAACAGAATCGCCGGATTGATGAACTCCGACGATCTCAACTTGGCCGGCCATGGTGGTCGCCGCTTCGGTCTCCCTCCCCGGCTGCGTAGTCAGCCTAGAAGAGATCGCGGTCGCGCGCTCTTTCTCCCTGTGTTTTCAGAGCTCGAATCCGTGGCCTGAATCCCCCTAACCGAGAGCTCTGGTGATTTCTCGTCGCCGGCAATGGAGATGGCCGTGCCGGACTTCCTGTTCCCGGCCGGCAGCCCCTCTCCTTCTCTCTTATTTTAATTTGAGCCGTCCGATTCGAAATCAAGAACCCAGATTAGAAGATACCCCTTCGTGGGACATTTTATTAAAGAGCCCCTCGTCTTTTAGTTATTCAACCCGCAGTCCAAAGTACATACAGCATAATATGTTTTGCTATTTTGAAAACGTATTTTTCTCCAATTTAAATCGATTTAAATTCGTTTCAGCTATTTAAAAGAATGCCATTGCACTATTTCTCTTATAAAATTGCCGTTTTAGCTCCGATTTAATCTGTTCAAGTTGCGTTAGATTTTTAATTTGATAATATACATGTTAACACCTCTCTTAGCCACTTTTCAATATTTAATTTTCTGCTTCGTATTTATTTATTGAAGTGATGCAGGCAAACCCCATTTAAATCACAACTCTCGCGTTTTAACTCCGATTTTGGTGATCTTTATGTCGATGTGATCGTAGCGATAGGTAGAATATTTCTATAAACTTTTCATATTATTTTATCACTATTAGCGTATTGTTCCTAATTATAATATTGTTTGCTCGTGCATGAATGCCTGTATTTGATGTGTGATCAATCGAGTAGACGATGAGCTTTTCGATGGTGATCAAGATCGGTACTTCGATAATCAAGACCAGAAAGAGTTTGTAAGGAAAGGCAAGTATAGCATGGGACCCTCCTTGTTACCTATTCACTTTAATTACTTAATCATGTGCATGTGTCTAATACTGTCAACCCTAAGGACATCCTAGAAATTGATACCTTGATTCTTGATTCCTATGGGTTAATTGCATATGGGTAGAGATGCTAGTGCTTAACTTAATGATACATGATTAAATATTGATGAATGGTTATCTAGAACAATGGTGAGGATTGTGTTGATTAAGTGGACTATAGGGCGAGAGAGCTCATGGTTTTGGACATGATGCCCTTGGCCCTCCATAATGACTTATCTATCGGCAAAAGGTGGGACTTACAGTACAACCGTAAGGGCTATATGGCTCTGGCTTTAGTTTAGTATGGGGATCTTGTCTAGCTTGTTAGAGATTACCTTTATGGCGCAGAAGGGGCTTGTCAGTTTGGGTATAGGACAGCTCCTGTTCTTATAAATATGAGTATAGCCGAGATGGTATTGTGCCATATTGAAAGGGGGTTCCTACATCTGCCTAGCAAGTAACCCTAGCGGCCCTAACTTGTTAGACGGACCCTTGAAAGATTTCATAGTGCTCCCTGCCTACTCACCTTGGAAGTGAAATGGGAGTAATTAACCCGGGCATATGGGCAGCGTGACTCGCGGTGAAAGTGTACAACCTCTGCAGAGTGTAAAACTGTTATAACAGCTGTGCTCATGGTCACGAGCGGCCCGGAGAACTCACAAAATAATTCATTACGGATGATATAGACTTCTTATGATGACAACATGAAGATGTTGATGAGGACAATGATGATGTTGATGGTTACATGGCTTGATGGAATCTTATATATAATCATGTGGGCATAATTTGGGGCTAAAGCACAATATGATACAAGTTAATGTTAAAATCTTGACCTATTAAAAATGCAAATCGCAGTAAACCAGTGTCAGCCATTTGAGTTTCATAGCCCCATGTTATACTTGTTGAGTACGTGAGTACTCACGCTTGCTTTACTTTTCATTTTTGGACAAAATCCCAGATGGGTACCAGATAGCCTGCGCCTGAAGGAATTTAGGCTTGTGATCAACCAGTCAGTTGTCCCTGTGGAATTGGAGTCTTCGCCTAAAAAACGCAGTGTTCTCGCTTTTCTATATAAGGTTGTATTTATTTATATTTATACGTTATGTATTAAGCATTGTCATTTGATTTGGATCCTTATTTGTGACTATATGAGAGATTTGACTTCCTGGGCTCTCGTATAGTGTACATTCGGTTTTGCCCTTAAAACCGGGTGTGACAAGATGCCACATGTTGTTGCGCTGCAATGAGTTGTACTGATTTTATTGACATGCAATGAGCTATAATTTTTAGTTCTACTTATGCTCCCATTCAAATGTCTCATGCTGTTGTGCTGCAATGAGCTGTACTGGTTTCATCAAGTGCATGTAAGAGGTTGCTTGTCTGATTCATTGACTTTTCTTTTGTGTCGTACCTATTCTTAGGTAAAATTTCTTTGTCCTATGCAGCTATGAGAATTTACATGTCATATGAATGGAGTTACATGGTTGATTGGTTACCTCTATGCAAGCATTTTCATGCTATACCATGTGCTTTTGACAAAGATTTTGCTATTTTGATCATGTTGTCTATTGATTGATATCCTCTTTTATCATAGTGAAGCAAGAGAACCAACATGCCATGGATACCAATCTCCATAACAAGGTGATCTTTGAATGTACAGGTCAGATGTTCTTTTTTTTGTGTTCTCTTCAATCCTTATAAATTTTCGTATATAGATATCCATAGTATCAATGCCATGATTCTCATTCTATCTCTCATATACCATAGAAAACATGGCTGCTCTCATAGCTACAAGTATGACTAACCGAGGACTATTGAAATTTCTAGCTGTAGAGTTATACATTGTGGATCATCCAATGCTATTCTAATTCTAGTTTAGGGTATCCATTTGCTTGCATGACAACTTATGGTATCTTGTATGACCGTTTTGTGAATCTAGAGACCACCCGTGTTGCAAACAAGTTAATATTGTAAGCTGAAAGAGCCATTTCTCTTGAAGCCCAGTCATTTGGAATAAGTCTGATTTTTTTAAGTTGTGACATGAGGCCCTTGTCTTGAGCCATGCTTTATGGGTTGCTACCAAACATGATCTATGCTTCACTTATTTGTAACTTCTTAGTTCTACTTTTGCTCAATTAAACTGAAAGCACTCCTTTCATAGTTAACTAGTTTTGCTTAATTACAACCTTGTTCTATCAGCATCTATTTACATTATGTGCATGAAGTAGTAAACCTAATATTTTCTGAATATCCAAATCTTATTCTTTTGGTCAGTAGGTGGACAAGGTTTGAGTGGGAGGCTCATAATCAAGCGAGGACTCAGCCGAGGTGATGGCATGTTGTGCTGTTAGGAACCCTTGAATGCTACGTAGATGTTAGGAAGTCTTGGGCTACTACAAGTTTTAAATTTTTTTGATAATGAGTGAATTGTATACTCTTACGATTTTAGATTATTTCAATGGTTGTCAACTTATTGAATGATTGATTATAATTAATCCATGTGAGTGCAATCACTCTTTTGATATGGTTTATTGTTTTTGCAATGAAGATTTATTAAACCACAAATCAAACGCTACTAGCGTTGCAATACAAACTATGCCAACGAACTGCTATTCGTGGCAATATGATCTATAGCAACAAACTAACTTGCGTGGTAATATGATCTTTTGCAATGAATAAAATTGCGTGGCAAATGGTAGTATTGCCATGGCATGACAGTCGTGGCAATATAACATAACTATAGCAACGAATAATATTGCGTGGCAAATCGTAGTATTGCCACATCATGATGGTCGTGGCAATAACTTCTTTGGCAACAACATTCTAGCGTGGCAAAATGTCTTTCTTTCCACGCAAACGATTGTTGCATGAACCACCTCTTACGACGGAGATAGGCGTGGCAATTTCTTATATTGCCATGCTCGTTAAGGTTGCAACAATGCTCTATTGCCATGCTTGGCAACGAACCACTATGGTTGCAATAAACTCGAGTAGTTGCAACGTCAAACTAGCAACGGTTGTAATATCTTGTTGCAACGCAAGTTATTGCAACCTGTTGACGGTCGTTAAGTACCAATTTTATACCGTCAACTAATGCCTAGGGAAGATCAATAATAGAAGCGTAGGGGTTATTACTGACAAATTCCACGAGTTTTGATGAATTGTGTATTTTCCAGGGATTATTCCAGAAAGGCTTAAAAGAAGGATTAAAGTGCTCAATTACCATGAAACTTAACCGCCAAGGAAACATCATCACAAAGAAACTAGAAGAGTGTAGAAGGCACCCGAAGCAACCTGGGGCCGAGCCCTGGCCAGGTGGGGCCGGCTGGCGCCCCCCTAGGGTTTCGGCACCACCTTCTGGAGTCTTCTTTCACCGCCTCTTTGGAGTCATCTGTGCCCTTTGTTCAAATCGGTTTGATCCCACGGCACACGTTCATCCTACCGGGCTATGAATAGAGGGGCAAACCCCCCTCCCAGATCACCAATTCATTCCTCCTGCTTCATTCGTCAAGATTGAAAGGATCAAGGATGCCCAAGAGGGGGGTGAATTGGGCAACTAATAATTTTTCACAAATACAATTCAACCTATCGCAATTTGCCCAATGTCACCCCACAAGTGCTTGTGTCAATTCTATTCCTAAAACAAGTTATGCAACCTAGAGCCAAGTCCTATCACAAGTATACTACTCTAGGAAAGTAGAGAACACAAGGAAATACGGGAATGTAAAGAGTTAGAAAGACAAATCCGGTTTTTCCCGAGGCATCGGAGAGTCGGCACTCCCCACTAGTCCTCATTGGAGCGCCCGCGCAAGGGTGTAGCTCCCCCTTGATCTTCGCAAAGACCAAGTGCTCTCTACGGGCTGATCCTTTGCCTCTCCGGCACAGTGAATCGCCCACAACCGCTCACAACTTCGACTTGGGCCGCCCACAAGCTCTCCAAGCAGTCACCAAGCCACCAATCGCCACCAAACCGTCTAGGTGATGCCGATCACCAAGAGTAACAAGCCTAGACTCTCACTTGACCAAGAACAAGGCCAAAGAGGGTGATGGATGCACACAAGTCACTCTTGATCTCTCTAGGGAAGAAGCTCACAAGCAATGGAGTTCACTCAATGCTTCCTAGGGCTCTTGCTCTTTCACAAAGTCACAAGGGTTCCTTCAGCTGTTAGAAGTGGTAAGAGAGATAGAATGGAGGCTTTGGTGGAGTATAAATACTCACCCTCTCCAAAACTAACCATTTCTCACTTTCCTGTGAACCGTCGGACGCTGCCGAGGCTCGACCGTCGGACCATTCACCACGGTCCGACTCTCACAGTCGCACTGTGCTCAGTCCTGTGCCAGAGGGGCGTCGGACCAAACTCGATGGTCCGACGCTCCTCAGTCTGATGCTCTGAACAGCTGGCACAGTGCCTATCAACGGCTATAACACGGATCAATGGTCCGATTCACACCATCAAACCAAGTCTGACGCTTTTTTTCGCTCTGGGAACCTCTCTGGAAGCGTCGGACGCTAAGAATCCTTAGTCCGACGCTCGCTCTCACAATGGTCCGACACTCGCTTAACACCCAGAGGCACCGTCGGACTCTGGCCAATGGTCCGACAACCATCCAGCTAGGGTCTGACGCTCCCTGGCATGCTGAGAATCGTCCAGGGGCTGCCACGTGTCGTTGGACTCTAACTATTGGTCCGACACCCATACAAGGTAGAGTCCGACGCCTCTAATTTGATCAAAACTTCACCGAATCGAAAACTTTCCAAAACAAAGTTTGATCCTCTCTCTCTCTCTCTCTCAAGAGTCTCACTGGGCTGTCTAGAGCTATGTTTGATAAGTGTGCATCACATCTACACTCTCTAATCTTGCTCTAAGTCAAGCTACCCATCCAAACCCCCCTTAATAGTACGGTCAAAGTGAAAAACAAAACCTAAGACTACGCCAAGTGTCTCTCAACTCCAAACGACACTTGGCACTAGCCTATCACCGTCTTGTCTTCCATCCTTTGAAAACCGAATCGAATTCCATCGCTAGGGGCTTGAACCTACATGTTATTATGACCTAACCTCTAGGTTATCCTGCAAAACACATGTTAGTCATAATAACCTCTTTGCTGTCATTAATCACCGAAACTACTAGGGCCTAGATGCTTCAATCCCCCCTTTTTGGTGATTGATGACAACAACCTCAAATAGATTTAGAAAGAGTGAGGTTTTTAAAGGCTTGATTGATATAAGCATGTGACAATAAGAGCAAAGGAGGTTAGGCATGCTTATACAAATCAAGACCACAAGGTACATATAAGATAAGAAATAAGCACAAGTACCAAGTGTTATGCTGAAGATCGGAGTGAAGTGCGGAAGCAAAGACAATGAGCATAACCAAAAGAGAACCAAGTGACATGATATATAAAAAATGAAGATCAGACCACATGTCACACAAGTCACAAAACAAGTCTCAAGCAAACATATAAACATGATGCATGATTATATCACATCAAAAAGAGCCAAAACCCCCTCACACGCTCCCCCTAAATCTATGCTCTCTCCCCCTTTGGCATCAAACACCAAAGACCTAAGACTCAGGAGGAGGAGAAGAAGCTGCAACGTCGCGGTTGGAGGAGTGAGGTCGAAGCTCAAAATGAGAAGGGTCTCCCTCTGACTCTGAGCTCTGGACGACCTGACCCTCTGTTGGAGCACGTGAAGGTGAAGCGGTCTGGGTCTGCTCAGCTGTCTCTGTAGCTGCTGTTGTGACTACTACGGTCTCAATCCCTGCGGAAATCAGGAGTGGCTCTGAGGAGGCGACTGAAGACGGTAGTGTCTCTGTAGTCCCAGTGGCAGGTGGAGCTGTGGTGGTGGTAACAAGCTGTCGGAACTCAGGAGGTGTAGGCAAGCCTGTGATCTCGCTGAAAGTAGCACCCAAGCTCCTGGTCACTGAGGGGCCATCTAGGTCAAGTGTGAAACCGGTGTGAATCGGAGTGAACCCCTGAGTGCCTAGCGTGGCAAACCACTGCTGAGTCTGTTGAGTCAGCGTGACGAACTGACTCTGGAGTGAAGTTGTGCCCTGACTCTGAAGTCCACCGGACTGTATCGCTGGAGTCACCTGGGCTGCAGTGGCTGCCGGTCCAACCTGCTGGACTGGAGAGGCAGCGGCTAGGTATGGTGGGGCTCCGGTGTGCCTGATGATGTGCTCCACGAACCCAAAGGTCTGTAGCTGTATCTGCTGGCTCTGGAGCTACATCTGGAGCATCTGCTGCTGGAACTAATCCTGCCTGAGCTGAATCTGCGTGAGAGCTGCAGCCTGCTCCCTGGCAAACAGGGCCTGCTCCTCTGCCTGTCTCTACTGTGTCTGCTGTAAGCTCTGAAGAATGGCAAGCAGTTAGGGTCTGTCTGTGAGGTCTGTGGAGCAGAGCTGGAACCACCGGCCTCCGAGTCGTGAGCTCGAGGATGTGAAGGGATGGGCCGGTAGTCCCTGTCAGAGCTGGACGAGGAGGTGTCAACGGGGTCATCGTCTGCAAGTAACTGCTCAAGCTCGCTATGGGCAACGTGCCTCATAGCCTCGTCCTGCTGCTGTACCTCTGCCATGTCTGCCCCTGAAGTCTGACGGTGCTGAACTCTGTGTAAGGCTCTACTGCCACGGCGTCCGTCAATCAGAGAGGTCATCCTATAGACTGGAAACTCTGTCTCAGTCTGGCGCAGCTCACGGGAGATACCTGTCCAAATCCGGTGCATCCTCCGCTCAAGGATGTGAGAGATCCAGTGAGCATAGGGGAGCTGTCGCCTAGACCTGATGCCCTCTGTGATGGTGTCCTCCATTTCACTGATAATCAAGTCCGCAACGTCAAACTCTGACTGCTGGACCAGGGCACTAAGGAGCCACAGCTGTAAGTGAGTAAGACCCTTCTTGTACCCCTCCCGCGGTAAAAGTGTACGCCTCATCACGTCATTCAAGAAACGAACGACGGGACGAACCTCCGAAGGTGTCCTGCGGAAGCCGTCTCCGAACGGCGGTCGAAAGCACGCTGCTATGTGAGCAGTACCAGGTGCAAGTCCTCCGTGAGCCCTCCTCGGCGGGTCTGTCGTGGCATAGCAAATGCTGTGCAACCTGGTAGCTGACTTTGCCACTCCAAGCAGCTCTCGCAGAGCCTTCGTGTAGAGCCAGTATGGACCTCCGCCGAAGGTGTACTGCAGGTACTGGTGGTCGGGGTCTATCCATAGTGAAGCATAGAACTCTCTCACCCACGACTCCACGTACCGGCCTGAACGGCCAAGAAGCTCTGCTAGTCCAGGCAGGTAAGTCAAGTATGGCCTGATCTCCTCTCCTGCTGCCTGGACTATGTCCTCTAGGGGACATACCCTGTGTTGTCGCAGTCCAACTCCTGTGGTCATGAGGGCGGTGAAGAAGTCCTCGTGAAGAGTGGTGTACCAGCCCTCAGAAGCTCTGGGATCTCTCTGATCCGAAAACCAACTAGCAAGCGAAGTCAGCCGGAGCTCTCTGACTCGGGCTGTAGAGATCCTCCGCAGGTCCAAGTGAACGTCCGGCTCAGGTTCCTGCTGAGGCTCGAAGGGAGCAGGCGCCCTGGGGACTCGGTCTCCGCGCCTCTGACCAGCGGGCCGGGGTGGCACCGAAGGTCGAGTGCGGCCCGAGCGACGAAGAGGTGGAGCTTGGGCCTGCTCCCCCTGAGTAGCTGCCCCCTACTGCTCTGGCTGCCTTGGCTCTGTCTCTGGCTGTGCTGACTCAATCTCTGGCTGTCTCTGAGGCTGTGGCTGCTCCTCGGACTCATCCCTGCCTGACAAGCTGACAGAGATACCTCCAATATGTATACCTCTGCCATGCTCTGCCTCCTCTGCAGCCTGTGCTACCGTGATAGCCTGCCTCTGCTCAGCTGAAAGTCTCTTCCTTTTCTTGCTACTCTCAACAAGAGGGGCCTTCCCTTGTCCAAAGGTGGACGAGGAGGGGGCCTCTCGTCTCCACCTGTGCCTCCCTCACTACGACTGCCTTGCTTGCACCTCACCATCTCTGCCAACTGTCACTGTCTCTCAGAAACTGACAACTGCCGCTGACACTTAGAGGCTTGGCCTCATTCCGTATCCACGGGCTTGGCCCCGGATTCACTGATCCACTGCCAAACACTCTGACCACGACAGCTGCAAGAGAGATAGACAGGGATACATAAGCATATATAATCTAGAGATGAGTAAACCTAGGAAGCAAGCATATGGGATAAGAGAGGAGTAGCAAAGCAACCTGAGGGAAGACCTGTGAAGAGGTAAGATCCTCTGTCAACACGGGGCACCAACAACGAGACACGGCTAGATCACTGCACAAGAAGGGCAAGTGTCAAAGAACTGAGAAAAATGACACTAGGTGCAATGAACAAGAAACTTGGATTGAGAGTCCAAGAGGAAAACCTTGGATGTACCTCACACAGAGTAGGGACTCACCCAAGACCAAGATCACAGAGGTAGAGGGCCTGCTCTGGGGACGCTCAAGGTGAACTTGATAACCCTAGAAGTCACCTGAAGGGGACAAGAGAACCCTAGGGTTAACAAACAGAGAAAGGACACCTTAAGGAGCAAAAGATCGAGCACCTGGAGGGCAGAGGTGAGGAACTCACCACCAACAATAAGGAGTCGAGGAACTCGATCACAGCAAGAACACCGGCGAGAAGAGCGCAGTCGCCGGCGGCGAGAGCACAGACGGCTCGAGCAGGAGGGTGGCGGAGATGTGGCGCGGTGGTTCGGCGGAGCGGCAGCGGCGCTGCGGCTGCAGCTCGCGGGCGTGCGCAGGAGGAGGGCGCACACGCGCGGCAAGGAGCTGGCGGCCAGCAGCGAGGGCGCCGACGAACTGGCGGCAGAGTGCAAGGGTGCGAAGCGGCGGCAGTGGTTAAGGTTAGGGCGTACGGGCGGTGAACGAAGACGAGAAGTGAACTGGCAGGCGGGCCCCACGTGACAGAGGAAGAAAATAAATGAAACGCGCCTTCAAACCGACCGTCGGACGGTTACTGTTGCAAGCGCCCGACTAATGCTCTGCAGGGTCCGACGCTTCCAGTAAGCTCCAGTACCCGTCGGATTTAGTCCGACGCTCCTCGTCGGACCAAACTTCTCGGTCTGACGCCGTGAACGCGGCGTGCCACGGCGTGAACACGTTCCACCAATCATCCGACGCCCTGAAAATTTGAGTCCGACGCTGCGTCCGACGCCTCCTTCAACAGGGCCAGGGACCGTCGGACTGTAGGCAATGGCCTGACGCTAGGAAAACCAGCGTCCGAAGCTACAGTCCGATGCCCTAAAACCCTGAATTCTTCAAGATTCTTCGCGCTGATTTTTCCCAACTAAGTTTCAACCCCAATAATAGTCAAATAAACACCAGTTGGAACTAGTATGAGATGTCCTCACTCAAACCCTCAATTTTTTAAATATTTTGCCTTAGGCATATGTGAATTTTATGAAAATAGGCAATGAAATCCAAGAACAAAACGATAAAACAACAACCATGCAATATGCAATGCAAATTCACGTAAATTAAACTAATTGCTTGTCAAGTTTGTCCTTGGGTAAGCTTCTTCACACGCTTTTGGGTGGTTATCTTAACCGAGTTAGACAAGCCCTACGTGCAATTCAATGTTAGACATGTTTTATGTTACAATGCAATGCACATGTCAACACAAGATCATCTTTTAGTGAAGTTGCTTAGATCAAGGCAATTAAGTTCATTTCTTAGAGTACAAAAGCGTGCCTCATCCAATGGTTTAGTGAAAATGTCCGCCAGGTTATCATCCGTTCTCACTCGCTCAAAGGAAATGTCACCCTTGGCAACATGATCTCTAAGGAAGTGATGACGGATGTCAATGTGCTTTGTGCGGGAGTGTTGAACCGGGCTGTTAGCAAGTTTTACCGCACTCTCGTTGTCACACAACAAAGGCACCCTTTTTAAGTTGATTCCATAATCAAGTAGGGTTTGTTTCATGTAAAGAATTTGTGCACAACAAGCACCCACGGCAATATATTCCGCTTCGGTTGTTGACAAGGCAACACTATTTTATTTCTTGGAGGACCAAGAAACTAGTGATCTTCCAAGCAAATGCCACCCTCCGGATGTGCTTTTCCGGTCAATCTTGCAACCGGCATAATCCGAATCGGAATAGCCGACAAGAGTAAAGTTAGCTCCTTTGGGATACCAAAGGCCAATGCTTGGGGTGTGCATTACGTACCTAAGGATTCTTTTTATCGCAACTAAGTGAGGTTCCTTAGGGTTAGCTTGAAAGCGTGCACACATACACACACTACATGATGTCGGGCCTAGATGCGGTCAAGTACAACAAACTACCGATCATAAAACGATAGAGAGTTTGGTCAACCGATTTACCTCCCTCATCAAGGTCGAGATGTCCATTGGTAGGCATGGAGGTCTTGATGGGCTTGCATTCTTCCATCTTGAAGCGCTTGAGGAGATCTTTCATGTACTTTTCTTGCGACACGAACGTCCCCTCCCTCATTTGCTTGACTTGAAAGCCGAGGAAGGATGTGAGCTCACCAATCATGGACATCTCAAACTCCTTGGACATCATATCACCAAATTCCTTGCAAAAATCTTTATTAGTCAAACCAAAGATAATATCATTAACATAAACTTGACAAATGAAGATATGCCCTTTGTACTTCTTGGTGAATAGTGTGGTATCAACCAAGCCGATTTTGAAACCCTTGTTGATGAGGAAGTCGCGGAGGCGCTCATACCAAGCTCGTGGGGCTTGCTTCAAGCCATATAGCACCTTGGACAACCTATAAACATAGTTTGGATATCTAGGATCTTCAAAACCCAGTGGTTGCGAAATATAGACAAGTTTATTTATGAAGCCATTTAAAAATGCACTTTTCACATCCATTTGAAAGAGTTTTAGATTGTGATTAGATGCATATGCAAGTAGGATACGGATGGCCTCAAGTCTTGCAACCGGGGCAAAAGTCTCCCCAAAATCCAAGCCTTCAACTTGGGAGAACCCTTTTGCCACGAGCCTTGCCTTGTTTCTCACAATGTTGCCCTTGTCGTCTTGCTTGTTGCGGAACACCCACTTGGTGCCTATGACTCTTGCTCCTTTTGGATTCTCTTCAAGTGTCCACACTTGATTACGGGTGAAGTTGTTGAGTTCTTCATGCATGGCATTCACCCAATCCGGATCTTGAAGAGCTTCTTCTATGCTAGTAGGCTCAATGCAAGAGACAAACGAGTGATGTTCAATGAATTGAGCATGCCTTTGTGAGCGAGTCATTACCCCCCTTGAAGGACTCCCTATTATGAGATCTTGAGGATGTGCTTGTAGGAGTGGAGTAGTTCTTCTATCAACCACTTGAGGAGGAGGTTGTGGAGCACCAACATCTTGTGCTTGTGCCTCAACTTCTTCTTGTGTGATGTGGGTGTCTTCATGTGGATCCACCCCATCTTTATCTTCATCATCTTGAGCACATTTGATGAAGATGGTTGATTGATCACTTGCACATCATCACTATCATCTTCATCATCTTTAGGCATGATATCTCTTGTTGGCATGTTCTTCATAGCCTTCCTTAGTGGTTCATCACCTACATCATCAAGATTCTCATGCTCTCCTTGAGAGCCATTAGATTCATCAAACTCCACATCATATGTTTCTTCAACAAGGCCGGTGGCATTGTTGAATACTCTATATGCTTTGGACTTTAATGAGTAACCAACAAGAAAACCAATATCACAACGTCTTTGGAACTTCCCTAGGTGTTGCCACTTCTTGTAGATGTAGCATTTGCAACTAAACACCCGGAAGTAGGATACGTCCGACTTCTTGCCAACGAGTAGCTCATAGGGGGTCTTCTTAAGAAACCGGTGAGGGAATAGGCGGTTGGATGCATAGCATGCAGTGTTGATTGCCTCCGCCCAAAACCTCTCCGGTGTGTTGTACTCATCAAGCATAGTCCTTGCAAGGGTGATCAAAGTCCGGTTCTTCCTTTCAACTACACCATTTTGTTGAGGGGTATAGGTGGATGAGACTTCATGCTTGATCCCAACTTCATCACAATATACTTCAATGTTTGTGTTGTCAAACTCTTTCCCATTGTCACTTCTAATCTTCTTGATCTTCACTTCAAATTCATTTTGTGCTCTCTTGGCAAACTTTTTGAAAGATTGGGCAACTTCGGTCTTGTCATGAAGAAAGAACACCCAAGTATATCTTGAAAAGTCATCAACAATCACTAAGCAATAGAGCTTGCCACCAATGCTTGCATAAGTTGTTGGCCAAAATAAGTCCATGTGAAGTAGCTCTAATGGTCTTGAAGTTGACACAAATGCCTTGGATGGATGTGTATTTGCCACTTGCTTCCCGGCTCGGCAAGCACTACACAATTTGTCCTTTTCAAATACAACATCTTTCAATCCTCTCACCATCTCCTTCTTCAATAGCTTCTTGAGTGTGCTCATCCCAACATGTGCAAGCCTTCTATGCCAAAGCTACCCAAGAGATTGTTTGGTGAATAGACAAGTCTTCAAGTTTGCATCTTCCGAGTTGAAGTCCACTAGATAGAGGTGATTGTACCGGAAGCCCTTGAATATCACTTCATTGTCATCTTTCTTGGAAACAACCACTTCTTCACTTATAAATAGGCATTGGAAACCAAGATCACACAATTTACCAATGGATAGCAAGTTGAAGCTCAAAGAAGAAACTAGAAGCACATCTGATATGGAATGATCATTATATATAGCCACTTTGCCAAGCCCTTGCACTTTGCTCTTGGAATTATCACCAAATATTATCTTTCCTTGGTCTTCTACGTTCTCTTCAAGAGAGGTGAACATACGAGCATCGCCGGTCATATGTTGAGTGCACCCACTATCAATTACCCAATGAGAGCCACCGGTCTTGTAGTTCACCTACACACAACAAATCAAGCTTGATGTTTAGGAACCCATACTTGAGAAGGGCTTCGGACTTTCTCAACAAAAGCTTTTGCCACCCATAATTACCTAGGTCTATTCTTGTTAGGGGGTCCTAGGAACATGACTTTCACTTTGCCCTTAGAATCTTTCCTTAGCATGTAATGAGCATCAAAGGCAAAGGGCCTAGCATGCTTGGGCAAAGGTTGTGGTGGCGGT
Source organism: Eremochloa ophiuroides (assembly GCA_038502445.1). Taxonomy (NCBI): domain Eukaryota; kingdom Viridiplantae; phylum Streptophyta; class Magnoliopsida; order Poales; family Poaceae; genus Eremochloa; species Eremochloa ophiuroides. The sequence goes on from JAHLJS010000004.1 coordinate 39,241,964, forward strand.
GTCTTGCACTCATGAGAAAAGTGACCTTCTTGTCCACATTCAAAGGATCTCTTAGGCTTGGGCTTGGGCTTGTTCTTTGCTTTGTTGAGGCGATTTTGAGCTCTAATGTTTTGCACCTTCTCACCTGTGTAGCCAATCCCACTTCTATCAAACTTCATCACGGTGTTCATGAGGAGATCACTTTGGAGACATTGGCCTCTTGTGAATTTTTGCAAGCCCACGATGAGATGACTCTTTTCTTACTTCAACTTCTTGTTCTCTTCAAATAAGCTTGCAAGGTGACACTTCTCATTCTTGAGGATCTTGCTTTCTTTTCTAAGCACCTCAACTTCATCATCTTGTTGCACCGTTTCAATGACAATGGTGTTGGTGGTTGATTGCTTCTCAATCTCTTTCTTCAAGTTCTCATTTTCAATCTTGAGCTTCAAATAGTCATTATGGCAATCGGCTACCACCACTTCCTTGCCTTTGCTACTTGCACCTTGCTCAACGATCCCATCAATCAAGTCATCACATGATGTAGCTATGTCACACTTAACAACAAGGTTAGGAGCATCATGTGTTTCATTTGAAAGCAAGTCATAAGCCATAGCAAGGTTGTCATGATTCACTTTCACTTGAGTGTAGTCCTCTTTTAGCTTGTTGTAACTAGTGGTGAGCTCAATGTGTATCCTCTCAAGTTTATCATGTTTTTCTTCGAGCTCTTTTATGTTGGCTTTGAGCTCCTTGAGCTTGGATGACACATTTTGATTTTCAACTCTAAGCTCATCACTAGCTTTAGTGAATTGTTCATTTTGAGCTAAGAGGTTGCCATTCTCAAGTTTTAGGTTTTCATTTTTTTCTTGTTAGCTTTCTTATAACTTTGGTGTAGTCATTAAGCAAGCTAGCAAGTTCATCATAGATGGGTGAATCATATTCATTGTCACTATCACTACTCTCATCATCACTTTGTACCTTCTTATCCTTAGCCATAAGGCAAAGGTGTGTTGGAGATGAGGGCGGTGATGGCGGTGGAGGAAGTGAAGTCCCAATTACAAGAGCGGCCACCTTCTCCTTTTCATCATCACCTTCTTCACCGGAGGAGCCACTAGAAGATTCAATGTCGGTGAGCCAATCACCAACAATGTGAGCCTTGCCACTCTTCTTGCTTTTGTGAAATTGCTTCTTCTTGAACTCTTTCTTCTTGAATGGCTTGGCCTTCTTCTTCTCATCTTCACTTTCATCACTTGAATCTTGCCTTTTGCCCTTGTTCTTGTTCTTGAACTTGTCTTTCTTGGGCTTTGGACATTGATGAGCAAGATGCCCAAGCTCTCCACAATTGTAGCAATCCATCTCGGAGATGGGCTTTCTTTTGCTACTAATGAAGAACTTCTTCTTGTTGGAATCAAATTTGATTCCCTTGTTGAGCTTCTTGAGCATCTTGGTGGTCTTCCTCACCATGAGAGCAATCTCCACATCTTCATCATCATCTTCACTTGTGGAGTCAAGAGAAGTGTACTTGACTTGAGCTTTGCCTTTCTTGTCGGCCTTGAGTGCCAAGTCTTTCTTCTCTTCTTTCTTAGATGATGATCCATATTGAGGAGTGATCTTCATGTACATCTCATGAGCATTGATCTTCCCCAATATTTGATGGGGGTTGCATTGGAGAGATCCGTTTGATGAAGTACGGTTACAATGTGACCATACTTCTCAATTGGAAGAGCATTGAGGATTCTCCTTGCAACCTCGGCCGGTGAGATTTGAGTGAGTCCAAGGCCATTTACTTCCTCTACAATGATATTCAAGCGAGAATACATGTCATTAGCACTTTCATTAGAAAGCATTTTGAAAGAATTGAGCTTGTCAATGATAAGATAATATCATTCCTCTCACTCATTCTTAGTTCCCTCATGGAGCGCACAAATATCCGACCATAGTGCATGGGCGTTTTTGTGGTTCCTCACACGGTTGAACACCTCTTTGCTAAGGCCTCTAAAGATGATGTTTCGAGCCTTAGCATTCCACTTCTTGTGCTCTTTCTCAACGGGTGTGAGGGTTGCGCCTGGTTTGGGAGTGGGGTACCCTTGTGTGGCAGCTTTGTAAACACCAAGGTCCACCGCCTCAAGGTATGCCTTCATACGAATCTTCCAATAAGGAAAATCGTTACCGTCAAAGACAGGAGGGGGACCATCGTGACCACCGGACATCCTTTCTTGGCGGTTAAACTAAATTAATGAGCAACAAGGCTCTGATACCAATTGAAAGGATCAAGGACGTCCAAGAGGGGGGAGGGTGAATTGGGCAACTAATAATTTTTCGCAAATACAATTCAAGCTATCACAATTTGCCCAATGTCACCCCACAAGTGCTTGTGTCAATTCTATTCCTAAACCAAGTTATGCAACCTAGAGCCAAGTCCTATCACAAGTATACTACTCTAGGAAAGTATAGAACACAAGGAAATGCGGGAATGTAAAGCGTTAGAAAGATAAATCCGGTTTTTCCCGAGGTATCGGAGAGTCGGCACCCCCACTAGTCCTCGTTGGAGCACCCGCGCAAGGGTGTAGCTCCCCCTAGATCTTCGCAAAGACCAAGTGCTCTCTACGGGCTGATCCTTTGCCTCTCCGGCGCTGTGGATCGCCCACAACTGCTCACAACTTTGACTTGGGCCGCCCACAAGCTCTCCAAGCGGTCACCAAGCCACCAATCGCCACCAAACCGTCTAGGTGATGCCGATCACCAAGACTAACAAGCCTAGACTGTCACTTGACCAAGAACAAGGCCAAAGAGGGTGATGGATGCACATAAGTCACTCTTGATCTCTCTAGGGAAGAAGCTCACAAGCAATGGAGTTCACTCAATGCTCCCTAGGGCTCTTGCTCTTTCACAAAGTCACAAGGGTTCCTTTAGCTGTTAGAAGTGGCAAGAGAGATAGAATGGAGGCTTTGGTGGAGTATAAATACTCACCCTCTCCAAAACTAGCCGTTTCTCACTTTTCTGCGAACCGTCGGACGCTGCCGAGGCTCGACCGTCGGACCATTCACCACGGTCCGACTCTCACAGTCGCACTGTGCACAGTCTTGTGCCAGAGGAGCATCGGACCAAACTCGATGGTCCGACGCTCCACTGTCTGACGCTCTGAGCAGCTGGCACAGTGCCTCTCAACGGCTATAACACGGATCAATGGTCCGACGCCCACCGTTGGACCAAGTCCGACGATCTTTTACGCTGCGGGAACCTCTCTGGAAGCGTTGGACGCTAAGAAGCATTAGTCCGACGCTCACTCTCTCGACGGTCCAACGCTCGCTGAACACCCAGAGGCACCGTCGGACTCTGGCCAATGGTCCGACGACCATCCAGCCAGGGTCCGACGCTCCCTGGCACGCTGAGAATCATCCAAGGGCTGCCACGTGTCGTCGGACTCTAACTATTGGTCCGACGCCCATACTAGGTAGAGTCCGACGCCTCTAATTTGATCAAAACTTTGCCGAATCGAAAACTTTCCAAAACGAAGTTTGATCCTCTCTCTCTCAAGAGTCTCACTGGGCTGTCTAGAGCTATGTTTGACAAGTGTGCATCACATCTACACTCTCTAATCTTGCTCTAAGTCAAGCTACCCATCCAAACTCCTCTTAATAGTACGGTCAAAGTGAGAAACAAAACCTAAGACTACGCCAAGTGTCTCTCAACTCCAAACGACACTTGGCACTAGCCCATCACCGTCTTGTCTTCCATCCTTTGAAAACCGAATCGAATTCCATCGCTAGGGGCTTGAACCTACATGTTATTATGACCTAACCTCTAGGTTATCCTGCAAAACACACGTTAGTCATAATAACCTCTTTGTTGTCATTAATCACAAAAACTACTAGGGCCTAGATGCTTCAAAGAGTAGACAGAAGTTAGTGTTTTCAGAGATTAGAAATAGGGCTCTAGTTCTTCAAGTTCATAGTTTAGGCGTCCAGCAAGGTTCAAGTAGAGTTGGGCGCTACGCTCAGGATTCCAGATCTGTTCGTCTAGAGATCGGTAATCTTATCTTGTATCTCACTATGACTTTGCTTTATTTTAATATATTGCTACTTATTCAGTTCTTAGTTTATTCTAGTTGCATATTTGATACAGTTGTTATTGGTGATGATTATTGTCATTTGATCGTAAAGCGCCTAATTCAATACTCGAGTGAGTTAGGTGGTATACATTATGTAGACGTGGTGTCTAGATATATTATGTACCTACGGAGGCACCCTGACATGCCGGGTCGTGTGGTAGTCCGCGTAGGTGACAGCTGCGTTGGTTCCTCTGTAGTCCACCCCCCATACGTAGGACGAGCAAAGCGCGGTCACGAAGGAGGCGACCCTTTTGTCTTAATATCCTCATTAGATGATGCTCCTTATGATGTTTTCTGAGTTGATTATGCTATAGATGAAAATGTGGAATGTGACGTAGACTGTAGACTTTGTATTTAGTAATTACATAGGTTTCCTTTACTTTAGCCGAATCTCGAGATTGTCTTACTACATTAGTGAGTCTCTATATTCTATCTCTGAAATACCATTTACCTCATTTACTGAGTTATCACTTACCATTTATCATTGACTTATTTATCGCTAAAGCACTAGAGTTATGGGTTATCATAGGTATGCACATTTATCTTTCCAATTATTATAGTAGATTATCCTAATGAGTAGAATGCCTCTTTATCCTTTTGGCATAAAATAAATCAACGATACTCGGAATACTTACCGGGTGAAGTGCTACAATGGGAGAATTATTTGTGCGCTTGCGGATATATTCTATAGTATTATTTTTAGGAGGCAAGTGAAGATTATTTTACCTTTGGTTTTTGGCATCATGTTAGGGATGACAATTTAACATGAAGTGATGTTAAAATTACCAACAAGCATTTCTGGCGTCGTTGCCGGGGATGGCAATTGTATTCATTAGGATAATTTATTGAGTTTGTTGATTTTATTCGCCGGGATATTTATTCTAGAATTTCATATAGGAGAGTTCTTCATAGATAATATTATAGAAAACATAAAAATAACTATAGACATAAATACTTATAGATAACCATAACCTTTTACTTTAGCAGACTTACCCGTGTTTTTTTTATATTTAAATATCTTATATAGGGTAAGTGCAGGATTGGATGTGTACTTTAACTCTTATCAATCAGGAACAACCATAGGAAGAAGGGTCTTACATTATTTTGTGAAGCCATGTCTGAGAAAATTCTACGTGAATTCTCTGCCCCAAGCACTGAGAATGTTCGCATTGAGCCAACTTTCAACATTGGAGATCATGATTACGAGATCAAGCCAAGCCTCATCAAAATGCTGCAAACTATCACATTTAATGGAAAGAAAGATGAAGATGCAAGTGTCCATCTGTCGAATTTCCTGGAGATTGACAACACCATCAACATCAAAGGCATTCCTCAAGACGTCATGCTACTTTGTTTGTTTCCGTTCTCATTGGAGGGAAAGGCGAAGCATTGGTTTTATCAGAATAAATATCGAGTCAAGACATGGGTAGAATGTTCAAAAGCTTTCCTAGAAAAGTTCTTCCCAGTAGGCAAAACCAATGCTCTACGAGGAAAGATTTTAGAATTTTGTCAGCAGAAAGGTGAATCTATTCCAGAAGCCTGGGAGCATTTTCAAGATTACATATCAGATTGTCTCCATCATGGAATGGAAAAGTGGTTGCTCATGCAAACATTTTATCACGGACTAACTGAAAGGTCACGTGAGCAACTAGATGCCACTGCTGAAGGATCATTTATGTCACTCACCCCTGGAAGAGCTGAAGATATTACGGCAAAGATAGCAGAAAATCAGAATTGGACAAACAACACTCAGACATGCCATAAGAGTGAAGGAGTTCCAGAGAAAGTGTGTGCACTGTCAACCAAGATGGATGTACTGTTGAACTGGTTAGAGCAAAGAGCCAATCATAAGAGAGATCGCCAAGCTATTCAAGATGCATTCAATTCTCAGAATCAATATGAAAGATCTTTAGGAATTGAGTTTGCAAATCCCCCAGAAGATATTAGTGCAGTCATCAAGACCACTTCTCAGAAGCAAGGATGGAATCAACCTCGGTCAACCAGTCAAGGTAAGTACCAAGGCAATACTAATTTTTCAAATCATAGACAACCACCCTTGAGAGAATTAATATTAGAACAAGCTAGAATTAATGAAAGTATTTATAAGAAGCTTGCTTTCAATGATAAAGTTTTAGAAGAAATTAATTCTAAGTTGGATAATTTCTCTTCTGCTGTTAAAGATCAAATATTATTTAATAAAAGATAGAACTACAAATTGTACAATTATCTTCTACTTTGTTTACCACTAACCATGAGCAAATAAAAGAAATATCTACTAGAGGAGGTAAGTCTACACATGATCCACCTTACCCAAAAGGAGACCATCAAATTTAGTGCAGGTAGAAGAAGAGATTAAGAAGGACAACAGAGAAGAAGAAGTTATACCACCTTCACCACCAGTTGAACTACAAGATCAAGAATTAACTCAAGATTTTCATGACACAACCCTCCTACCATTTCCACGCAGAAGAAGAAGAGCAAAAACGGATGATCAATTTGATAAGTTTGTAGAGGTAATTCAGAAGTTATATGTCAATATTTTGTTGTCAGATGCCATGCAGGTACCTACACACATGAAGTATCTTCGAACCATCCTCAACAACAAAGGATCACTACCTTCTACTGAAGTTTTCAAGCTAACGGAGGAGTGTAGTGAGGCAATTCTGAGTTCTTCTCCTACTAAGAAGAAGGATCCAGGGTGTCCTACTATTGATTGTTCAATAGGAGACCAGATGTTCGAGAATGCTTTATGTGATCTTGGAGCAAGCGTCAGCGTCATGCCCAAGACTGTCTTCGATAAGCTCAACTATTCTACGCTCACACCAACCATGATGTGTTTGCAATTAGCTGACCAATTGGTCCGCTATCCCACAAGAATCACAGAAAATATTCCGGTAAAAATCCGCAACATTTTCATTCCCGTAGATTTTGTAGTACTTGACATGCAGGAAGAGAGGAAGATACCCCTCATCCTCGGGCGACCAATCCTAAACACTGCAAATGCAACCATCAACGTCGGAGCTGGAGAGATCACATTCACCATTAATGGGCAAGAAGAGCGAATCGCATTCAAGCCAAGACTGGAGCAATGCCAAACGTTGAAGTGTCATGAAGAATAAGATGCAACAACATCTCCGACACCAGAGATAAATCATGAAGAATAATTCAACTGGAGAAGTCCGGATCGGCGGACTCAAAAACCCCGAACCATCGCTAGGAGATAACTCAGTAATTACCGGTAATTTAATTCTTGCATTAAAATTTGCATATTTACTTTCGCATAAATTGCATTATAAAAAAGAAATAAAAATAAGCATAGCATGATTCAAGCTTAAGCCCCATATGATTATTACTAACAGAGTGTTAAAACCCCATCAGTGAAATTTACTATGGTGGCAGAAAATTATAAAAGACCATCATTAGAATTCTAATTTTTCGTAGATTCATAAAAGTAATTTAGTTTTTCATTCTTGTGTCATTATACGGTATAAATACGGAAAACATGTGGGACCCACCATCATCACATCAAGTCATTTCAAGTTCCATCATCAACCACCACCTTTCACTACCATCCAAACTCCACCATTCATCTATGTACTACCCTCCACTCATTCATTCACCAGAGAAAGTATGCACACACATGCATTTGGAAGGGCATCTAGGTGGTGTCGACATTGTCTAAAGCAGAGAGCCAAAGGTCACCAGGTGGGGCCAGCTGGCCCCATGGCCACGCCGGCTGGCGCCCCTCCTCCACTTCTCTGCCTCTCCTTTCTTTTATTCACTCACTCACTCACATACACACCAAAGAGCTCCTTGCCACCTTGCTTTGTATCTCATGATTACAAACTCCCACAAACATTCATTTGATTCAAGTTTAAGCAAAAAAGGAGTAGAGAAGAGAATTAGTAAGAAGACCTAGAAGAGAGATCACCACTCTGATTCCTTCTCTTCACTTGTTCTTGTTTTGTTCTTGTGTTCTTGTTCGTTCTTGCCGTGCTCTTCATGTTCTTCATTTTTCAGGCAAGATGAGCAATAGAATGAAAGGTGCCTTTCGATCCCTTGGAAGAGCCTTCTCACGCCGCACAACAAGAAGTCAATCATCATCACAAGTGCCATCGTTCGTCGGCTCCGACATAAATATCGATCCTCCGTCACCCTTTATGTATGACAACCCTTCATCCTCTTCCCAATCATACGAGAGGTATGAGCTCACAAGCATCACTCAAATTTCATTACCAACTAGACCGCAGAGGAAGATATTAAATGTGGTTAAAAACAAAGAATTTACGCATACTCTAATTTTTTATGCCACTTTGCTCCATGAAACCGGAATGGATTCCAAGTTTGAGCTTATTTTTAGAAATGTTGGATGGGAAAATGCATGGCAAATTAATGAGCAGGGTAGCAAGTTACTCACTATACCTAGACTTTGATGATGATGAGGTTAATTCTAGAATGTTTAATAAACCTTTCACCCTCTCATGGAAAACTCTTAGTTTAGCACTAGGATTCAATAATCAGTGTGTGTCAATATTTCTGAAACTCTCCAAGATTTTGATAAAGATGATTTTTGGGAAAGCATAACTACAAAGAAACCAGAGAGAAAACAAAAATATACTACTGAGATTCATGCTTAAATGGGTAGCTTTTACATTCTTTCCTAGAGAGGAGTTAAATACTATTAAACAGGATAAGCCGCATTTGTTATATATCATGATTAAAAAGAGGAAGGCGTCACCTATAAAAATGATGTTGAATTATTGGAGAACCGTCCCTTTCATGAAAAAGTGCAGTATTTCTTTTACTTCCTGGATTACACGTTTAGCTGCAGGGCTGGGTTTATTATCAAATGCTTCACTTGTTTACATTTCTGATGCCCGCAGAATTATTGGTTATGATTTTTTTCTTTCTTTCGTGCTCACATGCTCAAACGCCAAAATAATAAAATAGTTATGATTTATAAAAATTATGACAATGAGTACGAACTACCAGACAGGGAGTTAGGAATTTATTCTGTTCAGAATTTTATTTTTCCATCCGTTAGAGCTAATATTGGCAGGTGTCCATCCGCGCGCATCAGCAGGGCGCCGAGAACGAATTTCACTGGAGCTGACCCAACACCATCTGGGCCAATTTATTTCCACTATGTTGATTTTGGTGAACAGGTATCGACGCAGGAGCCACGCCAGCAGTGGACTGCATATGCAGGATGGGAGGAATAACCTACATTTCAGTAAGGAGAATCTTCATCAGCAGCAGCACCAGCGGGTTGGGGAGCAACTGATTTTCAGAGAGGACGAGCATCTTTTTCTGCACGCAGGAACACGGACTTTACCACTGGTGGACCGTATCCGTTCCATGCACCACCAGAAGATGACTACTATCGGCCACCTGAGTAGCACTTTTCAGCTACCGCTAATGATTTCCCAGCTTTATCTATGCATCTCGCTAACATTGAACAGGGACAGAATGCGATAACCTACACACTGCACTAGCACGAGCAGTGGCAGCAACAGGTCGATGACAGGTTCTATCAACATGAACAATGGCAGCACAGCACGGACCAACGACTTGATCAGATCTATCAGGGACAGCAGCAGACGCAGAGCGGATTGGAGTATTTGATACATCAGATGGGATACCCACCGCCACCTCCACCACATTACTAAACACAGCAACATCCAGCTTGGGGGAGATCCCCGCTAGGTGAGTACCTCTCACCTTTATATATTTTTCAATATTTAGTTTGGCCTTTAATTCTGTCAATTTCAATATTGCTAAAAACAACAAGAAAACCAAATAAAAATTTATTTACTGCTTTCTTTAGTTACTGCATTGATTTCTTGCTTAAAAATGAAAATCCAAAAAAATAATAGATTGTATAATTAAGTTTGCTTTAGATTCCGCATTCAATTTGTCTTTAGAATAATTAGAACTTGAAGCTAGAGAAAAATCAAAAAGATATTTAAATTGTTTAAATGTAATTTCCTGCAATTGCTTGGTGTTTAAATTTAAATTTTCCTACGAATTGCATGAAGTTTATCTACCATGAAAATTTATTCTGAAACTTGATATCAGTGGGTAGCATAAACTTTTCTAAGTAATTGATGGATATGATATAAGATGGTTTGAGCTGCTATTTATTTCATTCTGAGTGACACCTAAGCTCCAGACATTTCAAAAATCAAAATCAAAAAAAATATAATAATAATTTGTTCTGCTAATATGATTTAAGTAGACTATTCTGTTATACATTCATGATTGAATTCACATGCACAAAAAGTTTTCGCTCTATGCACAAGTCTCTCTCTTAGAAGTCCAACAGAGGGTGTGGGTCATAAAATTAAAAGATGCCATACCAAATAAGTATGAACCTAAAAGATGCCATATCAAAAGGGTATATACCAAAAAAAGAGAGAAACAATGGGTGCAAAGACACCCGCCTGAGAGAAAAAAATTGGTACAAAAAGTATCCGCTAGGGAGATAGCCCACACCCTTCAGAAAGACAGAAAAGAGAGGATAATGCATAGGAGTTTAAAAATGAAATTTGATCAAATTCATACATTCAATCATGATGTATAGCTTAGTAGTCCTGTGCAATCTTATTAGTATGCTCTCATTATTTCCTAAATAAAAATTATTATTTACTTATTCAAAAAAACTGGAGCAATGGTTGAAATAAAGGATGAAAGACTTAGTGCTTGCTTTATTATTCTGTCTCTCAATTAGCAAAGACTTAGTTTAAAAGCCCCACGATTGAAAAGAGTAGGAATAAGTTTTAAAGGTGGATTAATGAATTTCAATCCGGAGAAGAATTTCTGTTTAAATATTTAGGTATTTGTTGGGAGCTATACATTTTTATGGAACCCTGAATAAATCATTTCAAGTCAACTTTGCTAAGGGACTAGTAAAGACTTAGCTTGGGGGTGTTGTTGACGGTCGTTAAGTACCAATTTTATACCGTCAACTAATGCCTAGGGAAGATCAATAATAGAAGCATAGGGGTTATTACTGATAAATTCCACGAGTTTTGGTGAATTATGTATTTTCCAGGGATTATTCCAGAAAGGCTTAAAAGAAGGATTAAAGTGCTTAATTACCACGAAACTTAACCGCCAAGGAAACATCATCACGAAGACCCTGGAAGAGTGTAGAAGACACCTAAAGCAACCTGGGGCCGAGCCCTGGCCAAGTGGGGCCAGCCGGCCCAGGGGTGGGGCCGGCCGACGCCCTAGGGTTTCGCCGCCGCCTTCTGGAGTCTTCTTCCACCGCCTCTTTGGAGTCATCTGGGCCCTTTGTTCAAGTCGGTTTGATCCCACGGCACACGTTCATCCCACTGGGCTATAAATAGAGGGGCAGACCCCCTCCCAGAGCACCAATTCATTCCTCCTGCTTCATTCGTCAAGAGTAGACAGAAGTTAGGGTTTCTAGAGATTAGAAATAGGGCTCTAGTTCTTCAAGTTCATAGTTTAGGCGTCTAGCAAGGTTCAAGTAGAGTTGGGCGCTACGCTCGGGATTCCAGATCTGTTCGTCTGGAGATCGGTAATCTTATCTTGTATCTTATTATGACTTTACTTTATTTTAATATATTGCTACTTATTCAGTTCTTAGTTTATTCTAGTTGCATATTTGATATAGTTATTATTGGTGATGATTATTGTCATTTGATCGTAAAGCGCCTAATTCAGTACTCGAGTGAGTTAGGTGGTATACATTATGTAGACATGGTGTCTAGATATATTGTGTACCTACGAAGGCACCCTGACGTGCCGGGTCGTGTGGTAATCCGCGTAGGTGACAGCTGCGTTGGTTCCTCTGTAGTCCACCCCCCGTACGTAGGACGAGCAGAGCGCGGTCGCAATGGAGGTGACCCTTGTGTCTTAATATCCTCATTAGATGATGCTCTTTATTATGTTTTCTGAGTTGATTATGCTATAGATGAAAATATGTAATGTGACGTAGGCTGTAGACTTTGTATTTAGTAATTACATAGGTTTCCTTTACTTTAGCCGAATCTCGAGATTGTCTTACTACATTAGTGAGTCTCTATATTCTATCTCTGGAATACCATTTACCTCATTTACTCAGTTATCATTTACCATTTATCATTGACTTATTTATCGCTAAAGCACTAGAGTTATGGGTTATCATAGGTCTGCACATTTATCTTTCCAATTATTATATTAGATTATCCTAACGAGTAGAATGCCTCTTTATCCTTTTGGCATAAAATAAATCAACGATACTCGGAATACTTACCGGGTGAAGTGCTACAATGGGAGAATTATCTGTGCGCTTGCGGATATATTCTATAGTATTATTTTTAGGGGGCAAGTGAAGATTATTTTACCTTTGGTTTTTGGCATCATGTTAGGGATGACAATTTAACGTGAAGTGATGTTAAAAATACCAACACAATCATTGGCAACGAACGCGATTTAGTTGCAACATCTACATTTTGCAACCAAATTGGGCTTATTGCAACGTTTTCTCGCCGTTGTGCAAGGGTCAAAACTTAGTAGTGACATAACGGTTCGAATTTTGAAGGTGCTTATAAATAGGAGTGTGGCTGGCTTGGGGCTCTCTCTCTTGTGCATTTTGATCTTCCTAAGCCTCTTGTGAGCCTAACACACTCCCTCCAACTATCTCCTCTTGATTCAACTTGAGATTTTGATTGAGAGATAGTGATTGAAGTGTAGTGATCATCATCCTGCATCCTAGTGCACTTGGCAGCTTGGTGGCGGAGTAATTCTTATTACTCTTGGTGATTGCCATCACCTAGCCGGTTTAGAGGTGGAGAAGGTGTGGAGAAGCTTGGTGATTGTGCTTGCTCACACCGGTGGATTGTGAGGGGTTCGTGCCTACCCCGAGCGGAGCCTTCAAAGGTAACTTAGTGAATTGCTCATGTCATTGAGTTACTTCCTCCGTGGTAGATCCTTGGGGCGCCTTGTGTAGGCTCAGTGTGTGATATTGATTAGCCACCGAACCACTGGTTGAAGTCGACACAACGGGGACGTAGCGTGCCGGCAAACACGTGAACCCCGGGGATAAATCTTGGTGTTCATATTGATTTCCTTACCTTTGAGTGAGTGATTGTGATTATCCCGGTGATTGGCTTCACCTCAAGGCAAAGGCATGCCCTCCGAATCTCTCCTTTTTACCTTGTACAAAGTAGTTATCTCTCTAGCTTGTTTAGCTTTGTGTAGTTGCTTTGCTTCTTCTAGTTAGTTTGAGTGGCTTAGTGATTAGAAACACTAGACTTGTGTAGGTGGCTTGCTTAATCTAGTTGTTGCTCTAGCATTGCAACTATAGCCTCTTGTGGTACTAATCACTTGTTCTAATACTTTATAGAATTTTAATTTAGGCTATTCACCCCCCTCTAGCCAACTCGGACCTTTCAGACTTTTCCAATGATCAAGGTAGATGAAGATGAATGTGAGATAGTGATCAAGATCATTGATTGATATAACTTAGTTAGGTTCACACTCGCTGGTTAGCTCGTGACTAACACCTGGGGTGTTACACTTGTGGCCTCTCGTGTCTAAAAGAGGTATAACGTCTTGTGTTTTTTCTATTCTTTCACTCAATTTTCTTTGATTTTAGTTTTCCATTTTAATAATATAGCTATATATTTTGTAGTGACAATAGTGGAGGACCCAAAGCAAGCCTTGGAATTTCTAGATGTGGTGTATCAATAGTTTATATATTTAATATTAATAGTAATGCACATGATTTAGTTCATTTGGTTGGTTACTATGTTTGACATGTTCAACATTTGTATACGGAAAAATGATGTAAACCTGGTTCTAACTGATTATTGTATGCCTGGTATGACTAGGTATGATCTTCTGATGGAGGTGAAGGTATACTCCTTTCTTAAAGAAAAATTACTTCTAATATCCATAGTCCCATAGTTTTAATACATGTTGTGTTGAATATTTATGTTAGTTTCTTGAAATATATAGAAACCATACGAATTATTAAATTAATTTGTTACACCCCACTCAGGAATCACCAAAGATGACGCACATCCCGGTGGTGATCATCTCTAGTGACCACATCTTTGAAAGGATGCAAAAGTGAGTGAAGGTTAAATCTATTAAGCAGTTGCATTATATACACAAGTGTCATCTGTGTATGTGTTTTTTCAAAAAAAATTATGTACCTGAGATTCATATGATGTATGTTATAAGCTTAATATGATGATGGATCATATCATGACTTGTCATGAGAAATTGGTTAAATTTTGGAAAGGAATATGGTGGTTTCTTATTAATATTTAAATTGTGTATCCATAAAAAGTGAGGGAAGGCGCTGGTCTTAGTTAGGGGAGAAGGGTTCCACATTCTAAGGGGTAAGCAAGATCCCACTACCATCCTATCCCTCTCCCTTGCTCTTTGTTATGCCTACAACCTCGACGGAGTTATAAAGTCGAACTAGCACTACACCAGAACAAATAATCACTTCTAGTTCTGGTGGAGAAAAGGTGAGATATTATCACAGTCAGTTCATGGGAACTGGTAGTACGTGGTAGCTAATTTTGCAAAAAAATAATTCATGACTTTTTCATATGACAATGGATTAAGATCAACTTTATATCAAAATTTTAGAGTTTAAAGAGGCGTAAGACTTTGTAGTTGACAACATTTAGACTTGCAATGGTTTACAAGTATAAATATGCAATATAAGTTCTTAGATCAGATTTGAGATAATTAACAAGGTCGAATAGTGATGAAGTCAACACCAAAGTTCTAATACTCACTGAGATCTCCAGCTTTTGTGGTTAACTACTTTTCATACCATATAAAGTTATCTTAATCCAATCTTTTAAACTCTAGAATCATATGAACTCTACATGTAGATAAAGTCACATGTATCGCATAGCTTAGCTGATATGTGCGCTAAAACCTTCTCCCTAGCTAGGTGCTCTTCATTTAGTCAGTCAAAGTTAGTGTCAACTTTTTTTTCTATATCCTGGTGAAAATCATCCCTATCCATGGCAGTCCATCGTCGGGAGCACCACTAAGGTGAATACAACTCCCAAACACAACCCTAGCAATCCATTGGGATCTCACGGCTTAGATTAGAACTTACTCCTCTTCGATTAGAACTTACCCCTCCAGTCCATCTTGAACCAATCCACCTCTTCTAGAGCCCTGCTCGACTGCATCAGTCTATAGCTCTTGGCGGAATCTGCGAGGTATAGGGGCAAATACTGGATCATGAAGTTGGGGTTTGTGGTAGAAGCAACCTTCATGGTGAGGCAGTTGTTGATGAACCGGATCTTCGGATCTATTTTGTCATTGTACTTGTCAACGCTCGGGGCATGAAATTTATGGGCCGTCAGTGCACTCCCAAATATGGGTCATCCAACCCAATCTTGGAAGTTATCCTGGGCTGGGGGCACAAGTGACCAAACATTCCTCGGGTTCCTACCATATTGCAAGGCATCTATCTCGCCATACAAGCAGTAGTTATTCTTGCCATCGCCGCCATCCCCACCTCTGTGACCACCATCATTACCTTCGATCTGTCAGCCTAGCGCAGGTGGCGTCTAGATAGTGTTTGGGAAGCTGACGCCCAAGTCTACTCTCCACGGGAGACCAAAGCCCGATTTGCCTCTAGGTTCTGATCTACCATTGCCGCTATCAGCTCCTGGATTCTCTAGAGTGGTTGGTGCCCTTGTTTGCTTAAAGGTTGTGGCGTGTCCGCTGTTTGAAGACCTATCATGTTAATTTACCTAAATTGGGTGTCATCCACTTGACCTATCCAATTTAAGCAAACCAACTTCGGTGATCCCAAGGAGGCGCCATCCATATCTCCAAATACCAAGATCTCAGTTGAGTACCATACCACAATATCCTCCACAAAACAAGATTCCAACTCAACAACAGAGTACATAATTCAACGGAAAACATATATTACAAGTTTTTCATTAACAATTTAGTTGTACAACATAAATTTAATGAAGAAACACGCTAGCCTATGAGTAGTGAGAACATAACCATTACCTTACAACCTTATTCCTATTCTACGAATTAATTCATTTGATACACTACAAAAAAAAATTACGGTTTTTTTACATTCTATTTATGTTAAATATATGGAATTAATGTCACAGCTTAAGATATGTGGCATCCAATTGACCAAAATTCAAACGTCAAAAGCCGCCATCACAAATTGATTATTTGATGTTTTTACATTTCATGTTTATGACAATATATTTTAATGTCATATAGGTTTATGACATTAGTTTATTGTCACAAAATCCTAGGCCATTTCACGTGGGGAAATTTCACGTAGGATAAAAAAATTGATGTCGTGTTGACATGGCGTTGAGTTGGCAGCCATTATAAAAGTTATAATATTGGAATGTGGCCTATTAAAGCCCACTAGGTAGCTATTTTTTCTTTCATCCTGTCTCTTATTTATTTTTAGCTAGACTGCTCGGCCCAAATGTTTTTACATAACAGACCATCCAAATTTTTTATTATTTTTGGCCCGTACATGTTTGCACGTGGCACGCCTCAGTAGAAGCCCACAAAGATCAAATGTCTTACCAGCAGATATACACATCAAATGATTAGCCAGCCAATTATAACAACCACTACATCAGATAATCTGAGACCACATTAAGGACAAAATCAGCAGGTCGTACATGTCTAGTCATGGCTCACTGTCACTGATGACTAAATTCAAAATTACACGTCATAAAGTCACGCGATAATACAAATCGCACCGAATCAAGAGTCTAAATGCTCACATATGTAGAGCTAACTAGCCAAGCATCAACGGACCACACTAATAAGGCTGATAACAAGATACAGGAGCTTTTCATTAATAGGTTACTGTGATTATTAGCACATACACAGTAGGCTCATCCCATATAATCTCAAGTACACTAAGAAAATAAGAACTTATCTTCAAGTTGGTGGATTTCAACATCTCCAAATATGGCATTTTACTGGGCATCAGTATCTATTCTATATAATACTAAAAAGCATGGCACAACTGAGAGCTAAACTAGTTGAGAACAGAAAAAAAAAACATGATATGACAAATAGAAGATGTGGAACAACTAACTGGTTTAGTATACAGTAATATCTATACATACTACGATTTAAAAAGCATAGGTAGTTCATTGATCCTTTTTTTTTATAAGTAGTTCATTGATTGATTATTGAAAAGCCAGGAAAAATATGAAAAGCTCAAGTGTTTGTACGAACCAGCCAACCAGAATCTGCCACCTTAGTGGCCCAACCCAACCAACATCGGTCAACCCTGCTATTTTCCATAAAATCCGCTAGGCCTTGTCACAATAAACCTGCGGTCCAAATCTGTTAAAATGATTTCTTTTTTAGTCCTTTCATTATCTCTGCTTAAACCACTTTGCTTTCCAAAATGGAACGTGCCATCCACTCAAACATAATTTTGTCGACGCACTGCTTAGCTTTAAAGCAAAACAATTCAGTTTTGAGTTCATAGATGTGTCATTCAATTTGACCTGTAACTGCCAAGAAAGCAAGATAATTAGTAATTTAAGGCGGTACATGTCGCCTTTTGTAGTGTGTGCCAACTGACATATGAGGAAAATCCCCATTCCAATCATACCTAGGATTGGTTGCCTTTCTGGCGTCCACAACTTCTCACATCTCTCTTCGAAGCTCACTGTTCATATAGCAGGAATAGAATTTCCTCTCTAGTAGCTTCCTCAGCCCTCTCATCAAGTGTTTTGAATCACACTGCCTCATACACTTGTCCCTCATCAGCTATTGCATAGGTCTCACCATCCTAATTAATCTGCATATGGTATTATAACCAGTGTATCCCAGTTTGGTAGAAATGCCTCATCAACATCCTATGGTGGAGAGGTACAGATATCATTAGTGCCTTCTGCATTAGGTCCCGCAGAAGAAGCGTCCACATTGCTCACACAACACCTAGAATCAATACTAGATGCCACAAAACTATCATAAGTCTCATATCTAGGTTTGGCAACAAGCTCCATAGCAAATTGTGCCTCCCTTTCATCCCATTTGTCCTTCATCATATATTGTCATTGACCATCCCTTCTATTTTTCATTCAGAGCCACTATCAGTGTCCAAAACCGAAAATGACAATATTTGGCTAGGTCCCCAGATAATCTCTGTAGTAATAGCATCATAAAACTATGTTTGGTTGTATCCAACGCCACTATCCAACCACAGCTCATGCTCTTGCTCAGCAATTTCTACAGGCCTATATTCAACATCAACGGTATACTTAACAACTTTAAAAAATACTCTAAATGTATTATCAGATTCCATAGATAGACATATACTGGAACCCAACCTAGACAACCTATTACCCATAGTGGCGAGAATTGTACCTACCAAGGGAGACAACTTGCAAGATCCATGCTCAAAGATCCAAATTGAGCACGTACTACATCACCCACCTACAAAAGAAGGGCCAACAGTCAAGTTTAGGCCAAGAACCCCAAATCTCTCCAAATGTGCATCAAACCCTGACCCTAGGTTGTCGATGTTGTATGCATAATTCAGGAAAATGGCGGCACTAACCTTTCTTGCGTCGAAAGCACCTTCGGGGGAGTGTGAAGCCATCGAGTCCAACGAGCAGTGGGCACTGTCGTCGTCAGTGTAGGGAGTCTCCTTTGAAGTCGCTGCGAAGAGGGAGGAGAACGGACAAGAGGAGAGAACGGTGGAGAATGAACAGGAATGAACTGATCCAGGGGCTCGGGCTAAAGAATAAAGCACGAGGGCAGCAATGTCTTTTCCTATCTGCTCCACGCTAGCAAGCTGATCTAGCCTACCACGACATCAAAGAGATAAAAATGAGACACTGAGAACTGTTCATGTGACAAGTATATAATTGTCAAACTAAGGCTGACAAATTAGACAAAAGCCTTTAGTCGTGATGGAAAAAAATGAAACATTAAGAGGCTATTTAGTTGGGTGAAAAGTGTACTATAGTAATTTCGTTTGTATTTGACAACTTTTGTCCAATAATAGCTCAAGTAGACTCAAAAGATTCATTTTAATAGCCAGGTAAAAAAGTATAAACATGCAATAGCTGTTACTTTATTTAATACTCTATGTAGGCATAAAGGACAAACGATGTGATGGGGAGAGAGAAAAAATTTTGGCAAGGAAACCGGTGCCTATTTCCCCACTACAAAAGGGTCGTTATCGAGAGATGGGAGTCACGGATTTGATTTCTGGGCTCAGTTCGTTTGCGGGTGATCCACTCGTTCTTCCCTCCACGCGCCAAAACCCCAGCCACGGCCATCTCCTTCTCCCGTTCGTCCCCATCCAAAAGCTGCCCAGGAGGGGCAAAAAACACTAATTTGCAGCGCGAACCGTCAAAAATCACTCGCTGCTGCTGTGACGCGCGGCGGAGAAAGGGAGCGAGGGAGAGGGAGAGATGTCTCTCCAGTGCGTGGCGCACGCGGTCCGAGCGCTCGCCGTACTTCCGGCGCCGGCCTCCCCTCGCCGCCGGACAAGCCATGTGTCCCTATCCCCTCCGACCCGGCGGCCAGGGCTCGGCGTCGCGCCGGTCCGCGCGGCGGAGTCGCCCTCTCCGCCCGCCGTGCCCGCCTCCGCGGACGGCAAGGCCGTCGTCCCGGACGACGAGTTCTCCCTCGCCAAGGTGGGGCGGCCTCGGCTATTTCTTGCTTCACGGAACATGGTTGCAGCGCCTTGGCTGTTGTCACCCCGAGCAATCAAATGCTGAACCTGCCATCGTTTGCAGGTGTCCTTCGGTGTGATTGGGCTGGGGCTTGGGCTCTCGCTCCTGTCGTGAGTTCTGAATTTTTTTTTCCAGTCTTGTCACTCTAAGAGATTCAGAATGCTCCGCCGTGGATGTCATGTGTTCTTGCATTTCAGGTACGGATTCGGGTCGTATTTCAACCTGCTTCCTGGTTCGGAGTGGTCAGCTTTGCTTCTCACCTACGGGTTTCCTCTCACAATCATCGGCATGGCCTTGAAGGCAAGAACTCTCCCTACGTACAAGACATTACTGGATGAAATCTGTAGGGATGGTCCTGTTACTTTTAAACTCTAAGGGTGCCTATTACTGGCATTCGTCTTCTCTAAATTATGTGCCTTGTTGTTTCATGCTTGATATTAAATTTGGAGATGCAGCTTGCACCTAGAATCGCAATTGGGTGATAATGATTTAGTAATTTATTAGGTTGAAGCTGCTTGGTTTCTTTTCTGCTCTATGTTCTCATCAGAATTTTCTATATGCAGTATGCAGAACTGAAACCAGTGCCCTGCATAACCTATGCTGATGCCTTTGCTCTAAGAGAAAAGTGTGCTACCCCTATTCTGAAACAGGTAATATTTAATTATACAATAAAAAATAACTATTCCGTACGATGTGGTGAACTGTTTATATTCTGTTATATTGTTGTCGTAAGTAAAATTGGGCTATACTACAAATGGTTTCCTGGAGGCGGAACTTCAAAATGAGTTGAACTTGACATGTATGGAAAATTGGTATTCTGCATAGTGCATAGTTGGAAAAAAGAAACAGGCACTATTTCAGCACCATCTACATATTACAACATGATGTCAGACGTTTAAGTCTAGAGGATCAAAAAAGTGAAGTGTTAACACTAAGATTCTTAGTTAATTTCCAACAATCTACATGGAGGATCTAACTAAGGTGAACAAATAACTCCTTGATTAATTTTTGGTTCTTGCCAAAGAGGTATTGACTCCCTCTGTTCCAAACTATAAGCCGTTTTGACTTTCTTGGTACATAGGTTTTGCTATGCATCTAGACATATGTTATATCTAGATGCAATAGTAAAATTGATGTATCAAAAAAATCAAAGTGGCTTATAATTTGGAACGGTGAGAGTATCACTTATTTAGTTACATCATGATGCAACAGATAGAGATAAAAAAAATTAATAAATTTGGGCATCACAATATCATTTGAACTTAAGTCCAACCACAATCCTAGATACTTAATACAACCAAAGCTTGATGATCTATTTGATTCTTATGCAGCACGCTTTGGTAGCTTAGATCATTGGTGAAATTGATGTAGATCATTCTAATTAGGAATTATCACAATGGTTCAGCACATGGTTTAGAGCTAATAGTGCATTAGCTTTTAAGCTCCTGCTCTCAAGGTTGAACTTCTTTTTAGTTAGTGATACTGTCACACATTTTCAAGGAAAAGAATCGAAGTTGTGATCTGAACTGACAATGTAGCATAGAGCAAGGTTTTTGAGGCGTTGTGGCATCCTGTGGTGCTGGGGGTACGCCTGGACGCCTAGGCGCCTTCTAGGTGACACCTAGGCGATATGGCGTAACGAAAACCCTGTGGCGCCTGGGGTACGCCACAACGCCTAGGCAATGCCTCAAAAACAATGGCATAGAGGAATCAAGTATGGATTCAAATAACTGCAAATTTTTATGGTCCCATTTGTTAATCTGACATAATTGCTTATCCCTAGGTCAGGAGTGATGTTACACGTTTTAGATATGGTGATGAGCAACACCTAGATGAAGCACTGCAGAGAATCTTTCAATATGGTTTGGTAATTCTTCATTCTGTTCATTTTCATGCAACTAACATTGTTTTTCTTTATTCACATAGACCATTTTCAAGTTCTGCAAATGGTAACTGATATATGTCTTACAAAACGTCTCTCTTCTATGGTAAGGATTTTTTGTTTGTTATCTTATGACTTCTTTTTTTTTACCATAATGGTAGGGTGGTGGCATTCCTAGACGTAATGCACCTATATTACAAAAGATTCGAGAAGAAGTAAGTTCACTGTCATTGTAACCATATTTCTTTTGGGTTTTGTGTAATGTACTGACTTTTAAGAGTTGAATCAAATTCATAGTAATCCAGGGAAATCAACCACATGATCCGAGATGACCTCAAACAGTCCACACAATTTGTATGGTGTGAGTCGTTGTGAATTTGACACGTTACTATAGAATATTACTGAATCAATTTATGCTGTTATTTTTCTAAGAAAGACATATTAACCTTTAGTGGCCTGGTACTGGTACGGTAACCAATAAACTGCTCCTTGCTTAAGTGATCAATCAACGTAATGGACATATCAGTGTTCTTTAGTTTGAGTCTCATGAGAAAAAGGCATGAAATTCAACATAATGGCCAATATCAGGTTAGGTGGAACTTGGTGTTATGTTTTTTTTTCTTAAAAAAAAATCTGAATTGAACCTTCCTTTTGTTTTTAAAACAAACCGTAAATGCCACAGTTGGCTCTCTTATATCTGAAAAATGGTAGAGACTCCAATTGAGAGACCGCCCACCTGGGGTTGAACCTGGGTGCTCACAGATCATGTCAGTGCTTCCTAAGTGTTTGGTTCTCCCCTCTCTTAAGACAGCCAGAGGGCATCTATCATAATAATCTTTTTTTCTATCCAGCAAATGGAAAATGATTATTTGCTATAAGTTAATGAGTTTACTATCATGCTCTGTCTGAGAAATACGTCTACCGAATTCAGAAAGTAAGCACTGCACAAGAAAATTTTAGCCATTCTTTTCTTTTCTATTGCCCCTATGACTTTTGGATATTCCATTGGATTTCTTTTCTGATGGACATCATCTGTTCTTTCCGTCTACAAAACTATCTACATGAGTTACTACATGGCCACCTCAATTTCCATTGGCATGTTTCTCTCTTACAAGGTTCACTGTTATATTTTGAATGTAGGTAACTGAGGATGGGAAATACAGTTTAGTACTCATATTTGAAGCCAAAGCATTGGAGCTATCGGATTTTGAGAAGAGACAGGTGAAAACACCTCCTGCAGTGACCTGTATTGTCTGAAGCATTAAACACTAATAAAATTGTGTTATGCAAGTACATAGATATTAGAAACAGTTTGAATCTGAATAAATGAGATTTTCTGGAAAGTCAGCTGTTCAAAAATTAGTTTCCGAGTAAAAACGACCAACCTAGGAGGGAGTAGGCGTCATTATAAATCAGAAGAATAAGGGACTCCAAATCAATTTGAGGAGGACTTCAACATGGTTGGTGGGTTTGTAATCCCACACCTCCCACCGAGTAAGCCTAGATTAGTTCCTTTCAAGCACGGAGTTATTTCCACAGCTTGGACAATGGCTACCCACTTTAGCCAAATTATAGGATGTTGAACAAATCTTTCTGCACAAATAACAAAAAAAAGACTCGATCGGGCGGAGAGACGTCCCCCTGATTTTTGTCCTTAAGAAGTTTGTACCAGCCTTCAAACCTGGACTGGTGACAGGGGTTTCATTGAACCCTGGACTTCAACGGTCTAACCATTGTAACTCGGGAGAGGTTGGTTCTGCACAAATAATACAACTGCTCGAAATATTATTTCTGCTGACAAATGAAGCTCATAAAATTTTTTTCCTCAAAAAATGGCAGCACAGCTGCACAAGATGCTTCATCCATGTATGGATGCTGCTTATATTGTCTGTTGGGATGTACTATCTTGAATATCTAAGCTGTTACACGAAACGCATCTCGTATTGTTACCCGAAATCCATAATAGCAAAATCAAGTATGTAATATTATCTGAGTATTGATGCCTTGCACATATTTGTCTGCAGGCTAAATTCACCTCCTTTTTTGGTCCTGGGATTAAGGCAGAAATTGGTGGGTTTTATTAATTTTCTAATTCTCCAGAATACTATGAAGTATGTATTATCTGTCTCACCCATTGGTTGCAACACTATTGCATCGATGCAGGAAAAGGTGGCGATGATCTATATGAAGTTCGTCTTATCTCAGACACTGTTTAAAAACAAACTTCGTGAATTTTCTCTAATGCAAAACTACTAGACTTATTTTTTATTTGATCCACTTATTTTGCATATATGATGTTAATAGCGTCAAATTTTACCCTTGTTTTTGTTGTGCCTTCTGAGCTTCGATGTATATTGGTTGCTGATTTTTGACTGCGATCTGACACCTTCATACACTCCATGGACATGTGCAAAGAAAAAGCTGTTGTAATGTAAATGTAAAGACTTGATTGGGATGCTGTCCATATAGTTGAAAACTATTTAGCTATGTTTTTTTTCATGGAGAGGCAGCAGCAGAGCATTTGTGCATTTACAGTGTTTCTTGACGATGGACTTTGTAAAGTTTTCATTGGTGTAACTTAAACAATGAGCTTTTGGCATGTGTTGTGGTTCAGTCCTGCATCCACATGCAGAGTGAAATGTTTGAGCGAAGTCTCGACAAAGCTGTGAACTGTGAAGAATAGAGAATTGCTGCAACAGATCTGAGGATCACAAAAGCCTCGAGTAATTAATTCATTCCAGGATCTGGATCTAGGTAACACTAAGCACTGACAATAGTAGATCCTTCTTCTGGTAGGTCAGATTACAGGCGAAGAGCAGATGAGAAATATTTGCAATCCAAGTGAATGTTTGCTGTGTTGCATCCAGAACCCATGATTCTGGGTCCCAACTCAAGAAGCAGAACATCCTGGTGAATCTGCAGCAGGTTTACAGGAAGTCAGTCAGGAGAACCTGGCATGGTTTGCTCACTGGAAAGCATTACAGTAAGCTAGCAGCAGTGCATCTACTGATTCAGACTGACACTGTGGAGTCTGAGAACAAGAACCCCCCCACATGTAGAAGGCGTGATACTTTCTGGAGGTACAAACCAATGGGTCATGTGAGCAGTGGCTGCAGTTGCAGCTTCCACTCACACATGTGTGGCTCCCAAGCCACATGCATCCATGATTAGTGTAGTGTGTGGCTACACTAGCAATAAAGGAGGTTTAGACTGATGACTAGTACATATGATGGTCAAATGAGGAATCTTATGGCCAGTCAGCCACATCTGCTCCCTTGTCCTTGCAGAATTATTAGCAGCTTCACGAATAAGATCTGGGGTTTGATCCAAATGGGGTTTGTTTTTAGCGGTGATATGCCATAGCCACAGGAGGTCCATGTCAAGATTTCTAACAACAGCTGATCCAAAACTGAGACAACCAAATAGAAAGCACAAAGATTCTAAGGGATGAAGAAATGATGCCACCAAACAATGTCAATGTTCAACAGAAAAAAACAATAATAATATATGTACGAAATTAATTTTAGAAAACCCCATCCTGTTTTGACATTGATAAGCCAAAGTTCTAACCTAATTCGACAAGATCGTACCATGCCAAAGTATTCCAGTTTTTTTTTCTTCCTTTGAACCAAACCAAAGTATTCCAGACTGTGTGAGTGAAGGCATGTTCTTGCTCCTCGCCGTCACGTGCATGGTAATGCGTGCACGGCGCGGCGTGGCGTGGCGTGCAACGCTCCCAGATCTTCCCCCGGCCGGTCGGTTTGGTTGGCGGTGCCGCTGCAGCCTGCGGCGAGCCGGGACTCTCGCTGCAGGTAGACATGCATGCATCCACGATCCATGTGGTGCACTTGCCGTGCTGTTCGCTAAGAGTAGCTCTCATGTGGAAGCATGACCCAGTAGTAGGCCATCCTTCTCTCCGATCCCTAGCTAGCTAATCTATATATTCCACTTAATAACTGTCTCATTAGCCTTTACAACAACCCTCTAGTTGTCCTTGTGCACTTTTCATATATAGGAAATAAAAGCTGGTTAACTCGTTTAGCTTTTGACAAAACCATCCGGCCACAAAGCTGTAATTAATAATTATACTCGATCCCAATCATACCAGGAGCTAGCTGCAACTTTCTTTTTAAAATTTGCATGATAGTACTTGTCCTGATGGTCAAGGTGCGCACACACACATATGACATTCACATGAGAATATCAATGCTGCCTGATGGAGAAGATGCCTCAGATCACAGAAGCTATAAGTAACGTCCACAGCACACAATATTCCAGCCTCCATCCCTTTCAGCTTCTCACAAAGCAGCAGCACCATTATGAAGTCTCCCACTGCCAAGGCACTTGCTGTGGCCACTCTGTCAGCTCTGCTGATCCTTCTCTTCTTCGTCCTGCTCTGTGGCTTTTCTTCTTCATCGCCATCGCATCGGCCGTTGCAGTTGCAACCGTCTATTGTGAGGAGCAGAAGGCTTCTATCGACGCAATGCCGTGATGCCAACTCTTGCTCTACGACTGTGAGCGGGTTCAGTCACTTCTTCAAGGCACCGGCGACGGTGTCCGAGAGCTTGAAGAAGATGCCCAAGAGCAGGTCCAATCCATCTCATAATTAGGCCGAGATGAGTTAGCTTAGTTGTTCAACGTTTTTCTTACTTTGCTGTTCTTTTGTAGTGGATCACTTCAGCTGGTCCATTTAGTTCAGGATAGGCACCGGTATGTAAATTGTGGAGGGCAAAGCTAGCTAGCTTAACTGCAGCTCGGCATGTATGTACTTTTTTTTTTTTAAGCAAAATCGATGTCTAGATCTGTGTAATATATGCTTATTCACATTAGATGACAGGATATTAACCGTAATATCGTACACTTTTAGTGCATTCTTCTTTTGCTATGAGATCTCTGAAGGCTTTCATACATTGCATTAGATCTCACATGGTTCTTGCACTCATGTCTTGCAACATGTAACAACATTGGCGCCAGTTTGCAACACTACAATTTCCCATTCGATTTCGTGACATGGCCTGAAGTTCTTGGATTAGAAGACCAAACATAACCAATGTGACTGTCGTTGGCACTGCAGAGTCTCTAGGCCTAATAAGAGCTAAAAAAAACAGACTAAATTTGTTTGGTGTTCAGTTCAAATTTAAATTATCAAATCCCTAAATGTAATGTCTTGCATGCCAACAACAGAAACTTTCAATTTTTGGTTTTAAAACAAAAAAAATACATGCTGATGAGTAGCAACCAAAAATTGCAGTCTTATAAGAAAATAGGCATAACACAATGGAATTGAAAGGATCGAGGATGCCCAAGAGGGGGGGTGAATTGGACAACTAATAATTTTTCGAAATACAATTGAACCTATCGCCATTTTGCCCAATCTCACCCCACAAGTGCACAAGTGTTGTTCTAAGCCTAAAACAAGTTATACAACCTAAAACAAGTTATACAACCTAGAGCCAAGTCCTAACAAGCAATTCTACTCTAGGAAAGTCAAGTGCACAAAATAAATGCGGGAAAGTAAATGAGTTTAGAAAGTGCAAGCCAAGTTTTTCCCGAGGTATCGGAGAGTCGGCACTCCCCACTAGTCCTCGTTGGAGCACCCACGCAAGGGTGTAGCTCCCCCTTGACCCTCGCAAGGACCAAGTGCTCTCTACGGGCTGATCCTTTGCCTCTCGGCGCGGTGGATCGCCCACAACTGCTCACAAGCTCGGCTTGGGCCTCCCACAAGCTCTCCAAGCGGTCACCAAGGCTCCGATCGCCACCAAGCCGTCTAGGTGATGCCGATCACCAAGAGTAACAAACCCGAACTCTCACTTGACCCAAACACGGCCAAAGAAATGGATGGATGCACACAAGTCACTCTCGATCAACTCTAGGGAAGAGGCCCACTCGAATTCGCAATTCACTCAACCTCCTTAGGGCTCTTCCTCTCTCTCAAGGTCTCAAGGTGTTCTCAGCTGTTAGAAGTGGCAAGAGACCTCTCATGGACGAGCACGAAGAGTATAAATACCCTCCACACAAGCCCATGGCCGTTAGGCACAAAGCCCTCTTTTTTCGAGTGCACCGGACGCTGCATAAGTTCACACCGGATGCGTCCGGTGGTTGTCCGGTGCCCCCTCCAACGGCTACTGTACCTGCTGATTTTAAACGCACTGGACGCTGGCGTTGTGCGGTGGGGTAGCACCGGACGCGTCCGGTGGCCAAAATCCCTCTCTGGAACCTCTCTGCGTGGACACCGGATGCTCCTGGCTTTGTCCGGTGCAGCATCCGGTGGTTGTCCGGTGCTAAGCCCTCACCCAGTGTAAAGCACCGGACGACCGCACAGTAACCACTGCGCATCCGGTGGTTCCAAACGCGAGTCCGCTGCAGTCTGACTTAGCACCGGACGCTCAGGCCCAGCGACCGGTGGTTGTCCGGTGCATCAAAAATGACTCAAACTTCGCCGAATCAAAAACTTTCCAAAACGAAGTTTGTTCCATATGATACCCAGACACTCTCTGCACTCTCTAGACCTAGGTTTGACAAGTGTACACCACACTACCATCTCCTAGCCAAGTGTAGCTCAAGCTACCCATTCAAACCCCCTTAATAGTACGGCCAAAGATAAAAACAAGACCTAACTACTCTAAGTGCCTCCCAACACCAAACGGCACTTAGAACTAGCATATCTCCATCTTGTCTTCCATCCTTTGAAAACCGAAACGAAATCCATCACTAGGGGCCTGAACCTACATGTTATTATGACCTAACCTCTAGGTTATCCTGTAAAACACACGTTAGTCATAATAACCTCCTTGTTGTCATTAATCACCGAAACCACTAAGGCCTAGATGCTTCAATCTCCCCCTTTTTGGTGATTGATGACAACAACCTCAAATAGATTTAGAAAGAGTGAGGTTTTCAAATCTTGATTCATATAAGCATGAGACAATAAGAGTAAAGGGGTTAGACATGCTTATACGAACCAAGACCCAAGGTACACAAGTATATAAGAGTTAAGCGTAAGTACCAACAAGTATAGCTCACAAGAATCGGAGTAAGAACGCGGAAGCAACACAAGTGAGCTACACAAAGCAAGTGACATGATATAGATATGAAACGAAGCTCACATGTCACCAAGAGTATATCACACAAGCATATCACAATGCATGAAAGCGGTAAACATGATGCATGAGTGTATATCACAACAAGATCAGAGCCAAAACCCAAAAACTCACGCGCTCCCCCTAAATCTATGGCTCTCTCTTCCCCTTTGGCGTCAAGCACCAAAAACTAAGAGTCTGGGGTGCAGTCGGGTCATGGTGAGCTATCTGAAAGCCTGCAACATCTATCTCTGACTCGGGGCTGGAGGCCCCCTGACCCTCTGTCTGCTGAGCTGGAGGTGAAGCGGTCTGGGTCGGAGGCACCTCAAGTGTCTGCTGCTCTGCCTGAGTGTCAACCGGCTGCTCAAGCTGTGTCTGCTCTACCACTGGCTACTCTGTCTGAATCTGCTCAACAACAGGCTGCTCAAGCTAACTCTGCTGGCCCTGTGAGTCTGGAGCGGGAGGAACGTCCTGCTGTTGCTCTGCTGGCTGCTCTAGCACAGGCTCCATCGCTGTCGTGTCGTGAGTAGCAGGCTCTGAGGAAGCGACAGACGACGGGAGCGTCTCAGTGGTCGTGATAGTGACTGGAGCTGTGGTCGTCATGGGAACCTAAGTCTGAGGTGGTGGAGTGTCCATCCCAGTGAGCTGATTGTACGAGAACTCCATGCCCCTGCCAACTGACGGTTAAAGCAGAGACTGCGTCGCTGAGGTAGGTGTGAAACCGATGACAATCGGCGACTCCTGTGCAAACTGCCACTGTGGTGCCTGAGGAGGGGGAGGAGTGACCTCTGATGGAGCAACAACCTGTGACTGACTCTGAAGTCCACTAGACTGTAACGCTAGAGTCGTCACGGGGGCAGAAACTGTGGACGGGCCAGGCTGCTGAGTTGAAAGTGGAATCCCTGTCACTCTAGCCAACGCCTCTAGCAAGAACTGCTGCTGCTGCATCTGCTGCTGCTGAATGGCTGCCTGCTCCTAAAGCTAACGCTGAAAGGCATCCTGGCAAGCCTGAACCTGAGCAAGTGCAGCTGCCTGCTCTCTGGCAAACCTGGCCTGCTCCTGGGCCATCCTCTGCTGCTCTATGGACTGCTGCTGCTACGACTGCTGTAAACTCTGTAAGATAGCTAGCAGTGCAGGGTCGCTTTGGTGAGTCTGCGGAGCGGAGCTGGAGCTGCTGGCCTCACGGTCGTGGGCACGAGGAGACAGAGGTGCCACGGTTCAAAGTCCTCGTCTGTGCTGTCAGACGGGAAGTCGTCGTCAACTGGGCTCCCCCATGCTAAGCGCTCAGCTCGAAGCTCCTCTGCCCCTGCAACGGCCCTGATGGCCTCATCCTGCTCCTCCTCTGTCTCTGGCACGGCCCCTGTCTGTCGAGTCTGGTGAGGTGGGAGCTGCCGCTGATGCCGAGCTGCCAAAGGTCTCTCACGACGGACAAGCTGTGTCACGTTGTAAGGAGCGTAGGCGTGTGTGGAGTCGGTCAGCTCGGCGCGGATCTCTGGTGGAACAGGAGCAACTACACGCATGATCAAGTGACAGATCCAATGCCCATATGGCATCCTGTGGCCTCCTCTAAAACCATCTATGATCAAGTCCTCCATCTCTGATAGCATAAGATCCCATAAGTCAAAAGTCTCCTGTCTCACCACGTGGGCTAAGAGCCAAAGCTGAAGGCGAGTAATCCCCTCTGTATAGCCCTCACACAGTAGGATGGTCCTCCTGAACACTGCATCTAGCACTCGGGCTAGGAAGGTGAGGTCCTTGGGACGGCGGTTAGAACCCTCTCCAAACGGCTCTCTGAAGCAGGGCCGAACAAACTCTGTGCTGGGGTCTATGTCGCCGTGAGGTCGTCAAGGTGGGTCGGTCAAGTCGTAGCACTCAGTGTGAACTCTGGTCTCTAACGCCTCAGTCCCAAGTACCTCTCGAGCTCTCTGAGCATACAGGCGGTGGTCTCTGCCAGCAAACACAAAGTGAATCCACCTGTGCTCTGGGTCGACGTATAGTGAAGCATAGAACTCTCTGACCCAAGACTCTGCATACTCCCCTGTCCTGCTGATCAGTCCTGAAAGCCCTGGCATGTAAGTGAGGTAAGGACGAACCTCCTCTCCAACCACTGCGTAGATGGACTCGACTAAGACAACTCTGTGTGCTGCAAACTGAGTCTCTGCCCTCAGGAACGCCCTGTAGAAGTCCTCGTGCAACGGGTGGTAGAACCGAGGAGGGCTCTGGGGTCCCGCTGCGGAGGGAACCACTCGTGGAACGGGACACACCTTAGAAGCTGTATCTGCCTCGCCGAGACAGTGTGAAGGTTGTCACGGTGGTGGTACTCATCATGGCGAGGAGGTGCCCGGCCCCCATGACGCTGAGTCTCGCCCCGAGGTGGGACAGAAGACTGTGCACGCAGGCGTGAGGACCAGCGAGGCTATGGAGTCTCCTCTGGCTACTCTGGCTATCCCTCAGTCTCCTTTGGCTGCTCCTCGGGTGTTATGCCCTCTCCCTGCTGTGAGCTGCCTCTGGTGACAACCAACTGAACTAGCTTCCCTCCAATCAACACAGTCTCTATCTGAGGGTCAGGGTTTGACACCCTCTCTATCTCAAGCAGTGTCTCTCTTTCGAGCTGAAAGGGAGTGGCACCAATCACTATGCCACCCCCACGTCCACCTCTCTCGGCCCTCTCAGCTGCTGCTGCCACTGCCACTGCCTCTGCTGCCTCTCTCTCCTCTCTGGTCTGCTTCTTCTTCTTCTTCTTCGGCTCCTTGAACACAGGCCTCTTGCCCTTGTCGCCACCTGGTGGGCGAGAGGGCGGTGGGTCGTCTGCTGGAGTAGGTCCCCCAGGTCTCTTAGTTCGGGCCATCACGCCACGAACAAGCAACCCACGAGAACAGTTGAAAACCCTGACAAGCCTCTGATCTACTGACCTCTGACCCTCTGATCACTGCCACTAAGAACAACTACCAACTGGCTCTGTCACTGACTGAGTAGAAGTGTGGAACTGACACTCAGAGGCTTGGCCTCGTTCTGTATCCGTGGGCTTGACCCCGGATTCAACTGACAGTGACCCGCTGCAAGATAGAGTAGAGAGGTTTACATAAGCAATTATATCACTAGAGAAGCGAAATCCTATCAGAAGCAAGCACATAGATAAGTAATAGAGTGAAACTCGGTTCGCTACCTGAGGAAAGAGACGGACCCTGCGAGTAGAAGAGAAGACCACAAACGGGACACCACGAGATCAAGGCAGATCACTACATATGATAGAGCACGAGTCACGACAAGGGGCAATGGCCATGACATACAGTGAGAGTAACTAGGTTCAACTAGGATATGAAGGTAAACGAGGTACCACAAGGTCGAAGAACACCTCCAGAAGCCCTAGAGAACCAGCAGAGAGGCTCTAGTTCACCAAAACTGCACCACGACGTTGAAAAACCTGTTAGGGCATTTCATCGAGCATCTTGCAAGCACTGAAGAGAGGGGGAACTAGGGCAAGTAGGGTAGCTCCTCACCACTGAAGAGAAGCATGGTGAGGAAAGGAGAGGTGGTGAAGAAGCTCCTGCAACAGCTCGGTGAAGATTCACCGGAGGTGAGGTCCTCCGGCGGCAGCGAGGATCACGGTGGTGCTGCTAAGCCCCAACGGCGGAGCTGCCCGCGCGCGGGGAGGATGAGCCGCCGCGGCTCTGGTCGAGGAAGAGCGCGGACTAGCTCTGGGGAGCACAACACCGGCGGCAAGGGCGCCGGAGAGATTGGACGGCGGCGCGCAGAGGGTTGCGGCCTGGCTAGGGCACGGGAACGGCGACGGTGTACGGGCAGCGGAAGAAGTCAAATGGGAATAGGATGCAGGCCCCGTTATCAAAAAGAACTGACTGGGCGGCTTAATGTTGCACCGGACGCGTCCGGTGCGCCACCAGAGAGCTCCCGAGAGCAAAAATTTACACCGGACAAGCTCCGCGTCCGATGTACTCTTCTGGACTGGACCTACGCCTTCAATCCACACCGAACACACGAAAATACTCACCGAACGCGCTGGAAACACTGTTCCAGTGTCCGGTGCTCCTGTTTATCTTCTCTGCAGAGCTGCTGCTCACACCGGACGCAGGGGCAGCGTCCGGTGCACCTTTAAGTGTTGTTTCTCCTCCGGTCTTCGCGAAACTTTCTCCCAACCAAGTTCCAACACCAATAAGAGGCAAATAAACACTGTTTAGAACTGGTGTGAGACATCCTCTCTCAAACCCTCAATTTTTCAAATATTTTGCCTTAGGCATATGTGAATTTTACGAAAATAAGCAATAAGAGCCAAGAACAAAATGGAAAACAAACAACCATGCAAATGCAATGCAAGTTCGCGTAAAGTAAACAAGTTGCTTGTCAAGTTTGTCCTCAGGTAAGCTTCTTCACACGTTTTTGGGCGGTTATCTTAACCAAGTTAGACAAGCCCTACGTGCAATTCAAAGTTAGACATGTTTTATGTTACAATGCAATGCACATGACAACACAAGATCATCTTTTAGTGAAGTTGCTTAGATCAAGGCAATTGAGTTCATTCCTTAGTGAGCAAAACCGTGCCTCATCCAATGGTTTAGTGAAAATGTTTGTCAAGTTATCATCCGTTCTCACTCCCTCAAAGGAAATGTCACCTTTAGCAATGTGATCTCTAAAGAAGTGATGGCAGATGTCAATGTGCTTTGTGCGGGAGTGTTGAACCGGGTTGTTGGCAAGTTTTACCGCACTCTCGTTGTCACACAATAAAGGCACCCTTTTTAAGTTAATTCCATAATCAAGTAGGGTTTGTTTCATGTAAAGAATTTGTGCACAACAAGCACCCGCGGCAATGTATTCCGCTTCGGTTGTTGACAAGGCAAAACTATTTTGTTTCTTGGAGGACCAAGAAACTAGTGATCTTCCAAGCAAATGACACCCTCTGGATGTGCTTTTCCGGTCAATCTTGCAACCGGCATAATCCGAATCGGAATAGCCGACAAGAGTAAAGTTAGCTCCTTTGGATACCAAAGGCCATTACTTGGGGTGTGCTTTAGGTACCTAAGAATTCTTTTTACCGCAACTAAGTGAGGTCCCTTAGGGTTAGCTTGAAAGCGCGCACACATACACACACTAAACATGATGTCGGGCCTAGATGCGGTCAAGTATAACAAACTAACGATCATAGAATGATAGAGTGTTTGATCAACCGATTTACCTCCGTCATCAAGGTCGTGATGTCCGTTGGTAGGCATGGGGGTCTTGATGGGCTTGCATTCTTCCATCTTGAAGCGCTTGAGGAGGTCCTTCGTGTACTTCTCTTGCGACACGAACGTCCCCTCACTCAATTGCTTGACTTGAAAGCCGAGGAAGAATGTGAGCTCACCAATCATCGACATCTCGAACTCCTTGGACATCATATCACCAAATTCCTTGCAAAAATCTTCATTAGTCGAACCAAAGATAATATCATCAACATAAACTTGACAAATGAAGATGTGCCCTTTATGTTTCTTGGTGAAGAGTGTGGTATCGACCAAACCGATTTTGAAGCCCTTGTTGAGGAGAAAGTCACGAAGGCGCTCATACCAAGCCCGAGGGGCTTGCTTCAATCCATATAGCGCCTTGGACAACCTATAAACATAGTTTGGATATCTAGGGTCTTCAAAACCTGGCGGATGGGAAATATAGACGAGTTCATTTATGAAGCCATTTAAAAATGCCTTTTCACATCCATTTGAAAGTGTTTTATGTTGTAATTAGATGCATATGCAAGTAGGATACGGATGGCTTCTAATCTTGCAACCGAGGCAAAAGTCTCCCTAAAATCCAAGCCTTTAACTTGGGAGAATCCTTTTGCCATGAGCCTTGCCTTGTTTCTCATAATGTTGCCCTTGTCATCTTGCTTGTTGCGGAACACCCACTTGGTGCTTATGACTCTTGCTCCTTTTGGCTTCTCTTTAAGTGTCCAAACTTGATTGCGGGTGAAATTGTTGAGTTCTTCATGTATGGCATTCACCCAATCCAGATCTTGAAGAGCTTCTTCTATGCTAGTAGGCTCAATGCAAGAGAGAAAAGAGTGATGTTCAATGAATTGAGCATGCCTTTATGAGCGAGTCATTACCCCCTTGAAGGACTCTCTATTATGAGATCTTGAGGATGAGCTTGTAGGAGTGGAGTAGTTCTTCTATCAACCACTTGAGGAGGACAATTTGGAGCATCAGCATCAACATCTTGAGCTTGTGCCTCAACTTCTTCTTGTGTGATGTGGGCGTCTTCATGTGGATCCACCCCATTCTTGTCTTCATCATCTTGAGTCACATTTGATGAAGATGGTTGATTGATCACTTGCACATCATCACCATCATCTTCATCATCTTTTGGCTTGATGTCTCTGATTGGCATGTTCTTCATAGCCTTCCTCAATGGTTCATCACCTACATCATTAAGATTCTCATGCTCTCCTTGAGAACCGTTAGATTCATCGAACTCCACACCATATGTTTCCTCAACAAGGCCGGTGGCATTATTGAATACTCTATATGCTTTGGACTTCAATGAGTAACCAACAAGAAAGCCAATATTACAATGTTTTTGGAACTTCCCTAGGTGTTGCCGCTTCTTGTAGATGTAGCATTTGCAACCAAACACCCGGAAGTAGGAGACATCCGGTTTCTTGCCATTGATTAGCTCATAGGGGTCTTCTTTAGCAACCGGTGAGGGAATAGGCGGTTGGATGCATAGCATGCGGTGTTGATTGCCTCCGCCCAAAACCTCTC
Organism: Eremochloa ophiuroides; assembly: GCA_038502445.1. NCBI lineage: Eukaryota > Viridiplantae > Streptophyta > Magnoliopsida > Poales > Poaceae > Eremochloa > Eremochloa ophiuroides. The sequence continues at coordinate 39,277,450 of JAHLJS010000004.1, forward strand.
CGGTGTGTTGTACTCATCAAGCATAGTCCTTGAAAGGGTGATCAATGTCCGGTTCTTCCTTTCAACAAATCCATTTTGTTGTGGTGTATATGTGGATGAGACCTCATGCTTGATCCCAACTTCATCACAATAGACTTCAATGTTTGTGTTGTCAAATTCCTTCCTATTGTCACTTCTAATCTTCTTGATCTTCACTTCAAATTCATTTTGTGCTCTCTTGACAAACTTCTTGAAGGATGCAGCAACTTCAGTCTTGTCATGAAGAAAGAACACCCAAGTATATTTTAAAAAGTCATCAACAATCACTAAGCTATATAGCTTGCTACCAATACTTGCATAAGTTGTTGGCCCAAATAAATCCGTGTGAAGTAGCTCTAATGGTCTTGAAGTTGATACAAATGCCTTGGATGGATATGTATTTGCCACTTGCTTGCCGGCTTGACAAGCACTACATAATTTGTCCTTCTCAAATACAACATCTTTCAATCCTCTCACCATTTCCTTCTTCAATAGCTTCTTGAGTGTGCTCGTCCCAACATGTACAAGCCTTCTATGCCATAGCCACCCAAGAGATTGTTTGGTGAATAGCCAAGTCTTCAAATTAGCATCTTCCGACTTGAAGTCCACTAGATAGAGATGATTGTATTGAAAGCCCTTGAATATCACTTCATTGTCATCTTTCTTGGAAACAATCACTTCTTCAGTTGTAAATAAGCATTGGAAGCCAAGATCACACAATTGCCCAACAGATAGCAAGTTGAAGCTCAAAGAAGCAACTAGAAGCACATTGGAGATAGAATGATCATTTGAAATTGTCACTTTGCCAAGCCCTTGCACTTTGCTCTTTGAATTATCACCAAATGTTATCTTTCCTTGGTCTTCTACATTCTCTTCTAGTGAGGTGAACATACGAGCATCACTGGTCATATGTTGAGTGCATCCACTATCAATTACCCAATGAGAGCCACCGGTCTTGTAGTTCACCTACACACAACAAATCAAGCTTGATGTTTAGGAACCCATACTTGAGAAGGGCTCCGGACTTTCTCAACCAAAGTTTTTGCCACCCACAATTGCCTAGGCCTATTCTTGTTAGGGGACCTAGGAACATGACTTTCACTTTGCCCTTAGAATCTTTCCTTAGCATGAAGTGAGAATTAAATGGAAAGGGCCTAACATGCTTGGGCAAAGATTGTGGCGGTGGTGTCTTGCACTCATGAGCAAAGTGTCCTTCTTGACCACATTCAAAACATCTCTTTGGTTTGGGCTTGGGCTTGTTCTTTGCTTTGTTGAGTCTATTTTGAGCTCTAATATTTTGAACCTTCTCACCCATGTAGCCAATCCCACTTCTATCAAATTTCATCACGGTTCATGAGAAGATCACTTTGAAGATATTGCCCTCATGTGAACCTTTGCAAGCCAACGGTGAGGTGACTCTTCTCTTGTTTTAACTTCTTGTTCTCTTTCAATAAGCTTCCAAGTTGACACTTCTCACTTTTGAGGATCTTGTTCTCTTCTCTAAACATGTCAACTTCATCATCTTCTTGCACCGACTCAATGACAATGGTGTTGGTGGTTGATTGCTTCTCTAGCTCTTTCTTCAAATTCTCATTCTCAATCTTGAGCTTCAAGTAGTCATCATGGCAATCGGCCACCACCACTTCCTTGCCCTTTCTACTAGCACCTTGCTCAATGATCTCATCAATCAAGTCATCACATGATGTAGCTATGTCACACTTAACAACAAGGTTAGGAGCATCATGTGTTTTATTGGAAAGCAAGTCATAAGCCATAGCAAGGTTGTCATGATTTACTTTTACTTGAGTATAGTCCTCTTTTAGCTTGTTGTAACTAGTGGTGAGCTCAATGTGCATCTTCTCAAGTTTATCATGTTTTTCTTTGAGCTCTTTTATGTTGGTTTTGAGCTCCTTGAGCTTGGATGACATATTTTGATTCTCAACTCTAAGCTCATCACTAGTTTTGGTGAATTGTTCATTTTGAGCTAAGAGGTTGCCATTCTCAAGTTTTAACTTTTTATTTTTCTATGTTAGCTTTCTAATCACTTTGGTGTAGTCATTTAGCAAGCTAGCAAGTTCATCATATGTGGATGAATCACATTCATTGTCACTATCACTACTCTCATCATCACTTGATACCTTCGTGTCCTTAGCCATGAGGCAAAGGTGTGTTGGAGATGAGGGCGATGATGGCGGTGGAGGAATAGAAGTCCCAATAACAAGAGCAGCCACCTTCTCTTTTTCATCATCACTTTCTTCACCGGAAGAGCCACTAGAAGATTCAATGTCAGTGAGCCAATCACCAACAATGTAAGCCTTGCCATTCTTCTTGTTCTTATGAAATTTCTTCTTTTTGAATTCCTTCTTCTTGAATGGCTTGGCTTTCTTCTTCTCATCTTCACTCTCATCACTTGAGTCTTGCTTTTTGCCCTTGTTCTTGTTCTTGAACTTGTCTTTCTTGGGCTTTGGGCATTGATGAGCAAGATGCCCAAGCTCCCCACAATTGTAGCAATCCATCTCAGATATGGGCTTTCTCTTGCTACTTGTGAAGAATTTCTTTTTGTTGGAATCAAACTTGATTCCCTTGTTGTTGAGTTTCTTGAGCATCTTGGTGGTCTTCCTCACCATGAGAGCAATCTCCACATTATCATCATCACTATCACTTGTAGAATCATGAGAAGAGTACTTGACTCGAGATTTGCCTTTCTTGTCGGCCTTGAGAGCTAAATCCTTCTTCTCTTCTTTCTTGGATGATGAGCCATTTTGGGGAGTGATCTTCATATACATCTCATGAGCATTGACCTTTCCCAAGATTTGAGTATGAGTTGCATTGGAGAGATTCCCTTGATGAAGCACGGTCACAATGTGACCATACTTGTCAATAGGGAGAGCATTGAGGATCCTCCTTGCAACTTCGGCCAGAGTGATTTGAGCCCAAGACCATTGACTTCCTCTACAATGATATTCAATCGAGAATACATGTCATTAGCATTTTCATTAGGAATCATTTTGAAAGAATTGAGCTTGTCAATGATAAGATAATATTGTTCCTCACGCTTATTCTTACTTCCCTCATGGAGCGCACAAATGTCCGACCATAATGCATGGGCGTTTTTGTAGTTCCACACACGGTTAAACACCTCTTTGCTAAGGCCTCTAAAGATGATGTTTCGAGCCTTAGCATTCCACGTCTCGTGTTCTTCCTCAACGGTTGTGAGGGTAGCGCCAGCTTTGGGAGTCGGGTACCCATGAACGGCGGCTTTGTGAACACCAAGGTCCACCGCCTCAAGGTATGCCTCCATACGAATTTTCTAATAAGAAAAATCGTTACCGTCAAAGACGGGAGGGGGACCATCATGACCCCCGGACATCCTTCTCTTGGCGGTTAAGCCAAATTAGTGAGCACAAGGCTCTGATACCAATTGAAAGGATCAAGGATGTCCAAGAGGGGGGTGAATTGGGCAACTAATAATTTTTCGAAATACAATTCAACCTATCGTCATTTTGCCCAATCTCACCCCACAAGTGCACAAGTGTTGTTCTAAGCCTAAAACAATTTATGCAACCTAGAGCCAAGTCCTAACAAGCAATTCTACTCTAGGAAAGTAAAATGCACAAAGTAAATGTGGGAAAGTAAATGAGTTTAGAAAGTGCAAGCTGAGTTTTTCCCGAAGTATCGGAGAGTCGGCACTCCCCACTAGTCCTCGTTGGAGCACCCACGCAAGGGTGTAGCTCCCCCTTGATCCCCGCAAGGACCAAGTGCTCTCCACGGACTGATCCTTTGTCTCTCCAGCGCGGTGGATCGCCCACAACCGCTTACAAGCTTGGCTTGGGCCGCCCACAAGCTCTCCAAGCGGTCACCAAGCCTCCAATCGCCACCAAGCCGTCTAGGTGATGCCGATCACCAAGAGTAACAAACTCGAACTCTCACTTGACCCAAACACGGCCACAGAAATGGATGGATGCACACAAGTCACTCTTGATCAACTCTAGGAAAGAGGCTCACTCGAATTCGCAATTCACTCAACCTCCCTAGGGCTCTTGCTCTCTCTCAAGGTCTTAAGGTGTTCTCAGCTGTTAGAAGTGGCAAGAGACCTCTCATGGATGAGCACAAGGAGTATAAATACCCCCCACACAAGCCCATGGCCGTTAGGCACAAAGCCCTCTGTTTTCGGGTGCACCGGACGCTGCATAAGTTCACTCCGGACGCGTCCGGTGGTTTTCCGGTGCCCCCTCCAATGGCTCCTGTACCTGCTGATTTTGAACGCACCGGACGCTGGCGTTGTCCGGTGGGGTACCACCGAACGCGTCCGGTGGCCAAAATCCCTCTCTGGAACCTCTCTGCGTGGACACCGGACGCTCCCGGCTTTGTCCGGTGCAGCATCCGGTGGTTGTTCGGTGCTAAGCCCTCACCCAGTGTAAAGCACCGGATGACCGCACAGTAACCACTGCGCGTCCGGTGGTTCCAAACGCGAGTCCGCTGCAGTCTGACTTAGCACCGGACACTCAGGCCCAGCGACCGGTGGTTGTCCGGTGCATCAAAAATGGCTCAAACTTCGCCGAATCGAAAACTTTCCAAAACAAAGTTTGTTCCATATGATACCCAGACACTCTCTGCACTCTCTAGACCTAGGTTTGACAAATGTGCACCACACTACCATCTCCTACCCAAGTCTAGCTCAACCTACCCATTCAAACCCCCTTAATAGTACGGCCAAAGATAAAAAACCTAAACTAATCTAAGTGCCTCCCAACACCAAACGGCACTTAGAACTAGCCTATCTCCGTCTTGTCTTCCGTCCTTTGAAAACCGAAACGAAATCCATCGCTAGGGGCTTGAACCTACATGTTATTATGATCTAACCTCTAGGTTATCCTGCAAAACACACGTTAGTCATAATAACCTTTTTGTTGTCATTAATCATCGAAACCACCAAGGCCTAGATTCTTCAGGAACGAAGAATAAAAAATAGCCAGCATTATACTCCCATGGTTTTTCTTCGACGGGTGACATGCTTAAACCCAATGTCTACAGTAAACAGGAACAATGTTCAAGCTTTCTTCATTATTAGAGCATTTCTAACGGTTTTGCAAATGGATTTTCCATCCTTTTATTAAAAAAAACTCAAAAACTCCTCTCTAACGGTTTAGCATGAGTTTTCATCTTTTGGCAAGTCCAAAAAAAACACTATTGATGTGTGCATATATGCGCACAGAAGAGCCGCCATGCATCCATTCGTCTAGGTCTTACGAGTTTCCATTTTTGGCAAGTCCAAAAAAACACTATTGATGTGTCCATACATGAGTTTCCATCTTTTGGCAAGTCCAAAAAAACACTATTGATGTGTGCATATATGTGCACGGAGGAGCCGCCGTGCATCCAATGGTCTAGGTCTCGTCCCCGTGCGGCCGTGCCCGTGACGCGTGAGTTATCTCTCTCGTCTCGTCTGGTCCTTGTTATTAATGAAAAGCCCAAGGGCCTAAGCTCCCTTCGGAATTACACAGCTGGTGCTCACGGACCAAACGAGTAACTACGTACCAGACACCAGTTAAGTCATAGTACTACCAACCCAGCAGACCTATTACACGTGGGTCTGCACTGTGTTTAGATCCCAGTTGCAGTTATAATTCTGTACTGTAGCACGTTCATTTGTATTTGATAACTTTTGTCCAATCATGACTCAAGTAGACTTTAAAGATTCGTCTCATGATGTACAGGCAAAAATTACAAACATGTAAACATTTCATCTATATTTAATGCTCCATATATATGCCATAACGTTGATGTGACCAATTGCAATTACAATTTACGGTGCATCTAAACAGCCCCATGGTCTCAACGAATCCGTAAAATTGAGAACATGATGAGGAAACATTTGTCATAACTGCAGAAGTACTGAAGACCTGCAATAAATTCGCACATCCTCGGACAATTTCATTACAGCTAATGGGTAACCTTGAAACAAACTCTCCATACCACAGCAGTGCAAAACCAACTATTCACATTGTCACTGGAAACATAAAGATTCACTGTCATTTACAGCTAACCAAAACAGATGTTCTGTCATGGTACTAAGGCCTGCTGGGCAGTTACAAGAAACAGCGGATCATCAAATCATCAGGTGGTGGTAGATATACCTCCATACCCTTTACATTGGAAGGCTACAAGATGAAACCACATAACTCATCGTGCTTCCAGAATTTGGAGGAATGGAAGAATTAGCACCTTGGACAAACTCACAGTAGCATGCTTCTTCATGGTCTCCTGCCAGACTCCATCGACTCCAAGATAGGGCTGGTGTCCCTCAGGGCAATGCCACCATGGTCTTCTCGCTCATCTTCAAACTCTGTAGGTCTTATGTTGATTGAGTTTGCATTACCATTGCTGTGCGTCTCAGCTAGCTGTTGGAAGTATGCGTGTGGCCATAGAGCTGCAAATGAATAGAAACAGGAACATGTAGTAAAATGTATTGAGTTCAGTTTCTCATCAGCATAAATTATAGACAGTGGTAGCCTAAACGCTAGACGCAAGACAGTTGTTAACCCTCTGACTGGCGTCTAGACGATCTAGCGACAATTAGACGCGTCTAGACGCATTAGACGGTTTTGTACTAGGACATATACAAAATAAACGCACAAGTCTCAAGTCTCAACACATGTTGCAATAGTAACATAGTTCTCACTTCTCAAGTCCCAACATAACATACTCTACCCACAAAAAAAAAACATAACATACTCAACAGTTGATAATATGCTATAAAATAAATAAAAGCTATATCAAGATTAGATCAAATATTCAAATGTAGTGACTACTCATCATTCTCCCCCCTCTTGCTCACCTAGACTCAATTCTAGGATGTCTAGATGCTCGGCCAATCAAACTCACGATAATGTCCACTAGGGTCCCTACATTTGGGTTGCTGCCCATCACCTAGATTTAAGTCTACAATGTCTAGACGATCATTTAATTGTGTCTAATGACTGTCTTTGACCAAAGTTGACCATCTAGACAGTCTAACCGTCTAGCTCAAAGTCTAGGGGCTAAACTAGTGGTTAACCCCAAGACTAGCGTCTAGATGGGCTAGACTTCGGTCTAGGCGAACACTGATTATAGAGAAGGACGAAGAAGGTACCATCATTGTCAAAGGGATACGGGAAGAACTGCAGGTAACAGAATGAAGCAACTGTAAGACCTGAAAAGAAGAAATAAGATAATGACACTATGACTCCTGATTGTAAAGGGTGTTCTAAATGTTAAATACAAAAGGGCATGCAAACCTAAGATGCCGCCTGCAAAGACATCTTGCCAATGATGCCAGTAATCATCAACTCGAGAAACTGCCACAAGTGACGCGACAAGTAGAGGCAGAAAAACTAAGCACAGTTTTGCAATGTGACCTTTGCGGTCAAAAGCTTTAAGTTTTCCAGCCAAGTACCACGCAAGAAAACCTAGACCAGCAAAAGACCCTGCAGTCGGTACAAGGAACGGAAACAGATCCATCAATTCACCTTCTGAAAAGGAGAAAAATTAGCATATTATGGCAAACACCCAGCAGGAAACCCCCTCAAGGCCATATTTACAGACTGAGAAAGCGTAAACAGCCTGCTTGTTAAAAATGATATGCTGAAACCAATTACTGCTTACATGTATAATTCATATACCAAATCATAGAACAAGTAAGCAATGCCAAGAGAATCCATTAATATCATGGAAATTGTGTACTGTGTGACAAGAATTATCAAAAGGATAAGAATAAATAACAAGTAACCAACGCCGCGAGACTTCATGAATATCATAGGAACTGTGTAATTCATGACAAAGCAATTCATTAAGATTTTGGAGAACTTTATTAGAAAGAAAAAAACAGCAATTCCAAGACCAAGAGGGCACAGGGCAGTAGCTACAATTATTCTGAATACATACATAACATGAAAGGAAACAAAATACAGGATATCCTCAAATGAAAGGAGAGTTACAGTCAAAGTCCAACAGTGTTTTCAGGGTAGAGGTATTCATGTGGACAAACAATTGCATCAGAAAGGAAACAAAATACAGGATATCCTCAAATGAAAGGAGAGTTACAGTCAAAGTCCAACAGTGTTTTCAGTGTAGAGGTATTCATGTGGACAAACAATTGCATCAGAACTCAACCAAATCATTGATCTTTGTTTATTCATTGTTTATCAATGTTCTCTTTTCTTATGCAACCAAATCATTGATCTTTGTTTATTCATTGTTTATCAATGTTCTCTTTTCTTATTAGTAACGTTGCAATATTATAGTGTAATTGTTAGAAACATAAACTAGATCACAACTCAATTTGGGCTGCCAGAGGGCAGCTTGGCCGCTTGGCCGCTTGGATTGTATTGAGATAAAGCTGGATGAAGTTGTTACAAATCATAACAAACCACTGCTCTTATAGGCAAGTGGTGTACCTACTCCCTGGATATTCCCTAGTAGATCCTTAGCTAACCTTGGCTTCCAAGACACCATGATCAACTTGGTTGTCAAGGCAAGCCTTACAGTGAATAGTAAGTACATTATGGTGAATAGTAAAACATCAAAGTGAAAACACTAGGCTAACTCTATCAGTAATACCTTTCAATAAAAAAAGTTGAACCACTGACTAAGTAAATAACAAGTACATGAAATAAAAATAAATAACTACAGTACTAGTTTGATTGAAGATTTGAGATTGCATCAACAAATTTCCTAACTTTTTCCTCTTAGCAGGAACCGACTCTGCAAAGTTCTTATATAGGAGAGTGCTCAAACAAAACCATTAACCAGAAGTAGAATATAAAAGATAAACAGTGACTGAACTCAGATGCATAGTTTTTGAGGCGATGTGGCATCCTGTGGCGCTAGGGGTATGCCTGGACGCCTAGGCGCCTTCTAGGCGACGCCTAGGCGATATGGTGACGCCTCAAAAACAAAGCTCAGATGAAGGACTAGTACATCATAAAGGATTCAAAATAACAAGTGTTTCATGTACAGAAGCAATATATTGCCAAAGCTCATAATATTCTCATAACTACATCCCACGATAGTGATCAATCAACCACTACAACATATCAAAATAACCACAAGAAATTTCGTTTCTTACATGAAGAATGCCCACTTGGGAAGCTCTTATGACCTTCCTTGATGACACTCTTTTCTCCATGGCAAATCACATTGGTGGTGATATTATCATAATTCTGGATAACAAATATCAGATTTAGTGAACATGGGAGGTTTAAACTTTGAACTTAGAGCATGTCAGCACTCAGCAGGCATGAACTTGTACAAGAAAAATGGCACTGATGGAAGGATTTACTGGTTTGCCATCTGGAAAACAACGCCAAAAGAAATCTGGCCGAGGACGGCCAACACCATCCTTAATTGCATCAGTGATCACAGCAGTTATAAGCACTGAATATAAGATCCCTGCATAATTTTTTAAAGTTCAGAATAAACAACTTAAACTATCCATTGACAAATAACATCTTTAGAATGTTAGGTAACCTAGTATGCCATGGTGTAAATCATAGACATTTTTCTTTTTGAAGTAAATGGCACCAAAGATGACCCAGGGTAGCACAATGGCAATCAGCTGTAATCAAGGAAAAAAACATGCCTAAGGACATATTGTGCATAGCACACAGTTAAATCAATATTTGAACTAAAAATATGAAGTACCAGAGCAAGAACATACTGGAACAGCCCAAAATGGGATTGTGTTGCCCTTGAGAGGATAACGCAAGTCGGTCATCATGTCACGCCCAACAAAGCGGTGAAAGGGCTCAATTATGTTTAACAGCCCATCAAGTACAGCAAGACATAAAAGTATAATCCAGTCATACATGTGTAATCTTGCCACTTTGGTGCCATGGGACTGTATAGTGTGGCATCCTAGCTGGATATCAGGCATTCTCCCCTAGAATGGAAAAGCAAAAGAAAGAACTTCGTCGTTAGCAAATAACAGATTGAGTCATGCATGGACTGAAGATGACATGTGAGGACATCAAGGTAAAAAAAAGAAGGGGTCATGAAACATTTCAAGCAGAATGTATTCTCATGTGGTCTAAAATTTGTTACTTCAGTGCTAAGAAAGAAAGCAAAACTCATCCCATAAAGCCTGTATTGTATAGAAAACAGAAACTCTGAACATTTACAATGAATTCAAAAGACCTAGAGTATAAATAACCACAATTAGATTTCAAAAAAAAAAAATCATGTAAGCAATCAAATCAATGTGAAGTCCAAAACAGTCTTAAAGAGGGCAAGGTCAAAAAGGCCAAGCTACTCAGTTTAGTAGAAATGAAGGACTATGTCTAGCTCCAGGTAGTGGCAAGTGGGACAGCAACATTTCCATGGTTCAAACATCGATAGCATCCCCTTCAACAGATTATGTGTATATGAATACAAATGCTTTTTCTTGCTCTACCCAGAACAAAGTAATCCATTTAACTGTTTAACCAAGAAAACAACATGATGGTGGCTTCAGAAAAATGTAAAGGTAGGTGATTCGAAATGATATAATCCACATAGGCCTGCATACAACTGCAGCTCAACTGAAGCATTGCAGGAGTAACTCTCTCGTGTTGCTTAAATTAAACAACAAAAAAAATCCCCAAAAAAGAAACTGAATCAGAAAAAAAAAAAGGTTTGAGTTGGAAAATGCACCGGTCCCATTGTGCTGAAGAAGAACACTGCTAATTCTACCAGTGTAATCATAAAAAGTTTGACACTAGCGACTAATGGCCCCACAATGAGTAATTTTCATACAAATTGCAGACAAGTGGAGCAAAAACATGAAGACTAGCCACGACACGACACACCAGTTGACTGACATTACAGTATGCCAGTATGTGCTCAAAGAAAATTAGAAAAAAGGTAGGGTTTCTCTAAGCCGAGAGAGCTTACCAACTCACTGCTCCGTCCCTGATAAGCTGCGCTGGATCAGATCGACGCCCGGATGCCACAACCGCTCTACAAGAACCACTCGGAACGAAGACATGTAATCAGCAGAAGGAATGGAACCATTTTCGCCGCAACGAAAGTGGGGGAACGCTCGGAGCCCTCTCGGACACGACACACTTACCACCCAAATCCGGGTATCAGCCGCCGTCGCGAGCAGCTGAGTGAAGCGGTCCGCAACAGATTTTTCCGCCGCCGGAAGAGAAGGGACCAAGAACAAGGTCGGCCGCTGGCCACCGATATCAGGGAACCTGTACTTCGTTTCGGAAAATAAAATATAAAATTAAAAAGAACCCGATCGGGTCATCGGCAAAAATCTTTCAGCCATCGGCGCTTATTTTCAGTTAGGAAACACTATTTTTCTCTCCCAACAAATCAGTACGAGTCAAAATCAGCGCTTATTTTTCAACGAAAAAACAGGGTGCTTGTAAAGACGAAACCCCTTTTTTTATTTTAGTAAAAGAAGAAAAGGAGAAAGAATTAGGGGTGGACTGGACCTGCGGCGGAACGGAACGGAGCCCTGAAACATCTACCAGTCGCCGGAGCTGGGCTCGGTTGGCTTTGGCTCACGGCTGAATGGAGATTTCTTTTCCTTTTCTGGAACAAGTAGGGCTGGAGATGAGAGAGGAAGAGGCCAACAAGACAGACTGGGAGTGGATAGTGGAGACGACGACAGCAGCAGCAAGTGCTATAGTAGGGACAGGAGTCGAGAGAGGATGGAATATGGATGGATATGGGGTATGGGCTCGGAGACATAAGCACAACGATATCAAATTTTTTTCCACAATTCTCGTCACATTAAATTTTTAGACCCATGCATGAATCATTAAAGGTAGGTAAAAAAACTAATTATACAATTTATCTGTAAATATCGAGACTGAATCTTTTAAACCTAATTAGTTTATGATTAGACAAAAATTATCAAATACAAACAAATGTATTATAATACCGAAAAAAATTCCCCAATTAAACGGCGCTACAAACTCTTCCTTCCGTGTTCATCGCCAGACTTTTGTTACCGACATTTTGGGTTGATTAGTTTTTTTTACTGCACCGCTGGCTGTGTTGACGTTTGTAAGATTGATGGCATATAGGCCCAAAGATGTAGCGTGCTCCGTTTCTTATGCCACACGTTCTCCCGCCGGCCATTTTATGCTATAAGGACGTGTGACGTGTTGATAGGAGAAGCAGCGATCTCATATTTTGTCTTACACTACGCAATTTTATTTATAATGCAAAGAAACGTACGAGATAAAATTTAGCATTAAGAGACAACTAATGTTGCATTTTATGAGTTATTATCGTCATGCAACTTACAACCTTACTTTTATTCAAAACATAAAATTAAGGAATTCTGAGTTATTATAAGATAACTTAAAAGCTACGTGTTATTTTCTATTAGGTCAACTCAAATTATTTGGCGCTACATGAGGCCACCTACGAGACAAGATCCATATACTTACCTTGGAGTTGAGTACACGTCGTTGAATGCGACGATTACGCCCGCTGTGGACAAAGAAGGTATATTTTTCTCTTATTAGGAAAGTGATGTAATTTTATATTAAATTAAATTAAACTAAAACAAAAATACTAACTTTTATAACATTGATTAATTATCATTAGATTCATCATTGAATATTTTCATAGTGGCATATTAAGAGAGATAAATTTTGATGAGCCACTAGTTTACTTGCTTAAAAAAGGCAACCTTAGCTGATTCACATTACCTCTTGTTATTTCAATCCTTCCACGTCCAATCCACCCATCAAAGCTGCTACAATGAGTAAGGAAGTTACAACACCAGCTTATGTTTGACTAGTTGTTCTCGTAACTCTTATTTCATAAATTCCCTCTTTACCTGATCCTTGAAATCAATTCCCTTCATTCCTGTCAATTTTTACCATCTGATAGTTCGTAACAGCTGGGGAGAACAGTCCCTTCATTGGTTAGCCTTCCATTCAGGTCACTTAGTTAGGTATTTGAATCAGCTGGAATGATGTTTCGAAACTCTTCAAGGAGAGGTTTTCAGCTCTGCGGGGACTTTGAGGTCTCCGTTTTGAGGGGCGGTCTCTTTTACCAATAAGGCAAAGACTATCCGAAACAATTCTAAGGCTTTGTGAAGTTAGGTCTTTTTAAGGAAAAGGCGGTTCTCCGCAAGAACCGATTTGGATGTGTCTCCGATTTTCAACGGACCAAGGATCACCTTAACTCTGCCTTTATCAAAAGAATAGGTATTCAAACCCATCACTGATGGAAATCTACGATATGCTGACGCTGCTTCGTTCTGTAGCCTGTACCTCGGCGCACACCGGTGAAAGCCCTAGTTTGGTTTTGGCTAATTGATGACACCTAATATCTAACCATGTGCTTAAGTGTTGTGATTATAAGGTTGGTTAGAGGAACCGAGTGAGGAGCTATGACGACGTCCAAGTGATTGGTGTAAGTCCATCAACATGTTAGATCAAGTGCTTCACGGCTCGGAGCTTGAAAAGGGGCTCAAGGCAAAGGTATATCTCATAGGGCTCTTTCCATTTTGGTGATCAAGACACTATAAAGAGTGTGATCACATTTAGGATAGATGACCATACTATTAAGAGGGAAGAAATTCGTTTACAATTCTGGTCATCAAGTGCCTCTAATTGAATTAGTTGAGCATATGCATTTAGATCTAGAGCACTAACTTTAAACCCTTGAAATTGATTTGAAAAATGCTAACATACCCTACACTTGTTGATAAAACTCTTTGTGGTGTTGGCACTTTTCATAACGCGGTGAAGTTTGAGAGGTAGAAAGGGTTTGGGCTTTAATTCGCTCCTGCCGAGCTTGCGAGGCTGGATTCAATGTTTTCGGTGAGGTACCCCTTGCAATTTGCTTTGAAAACTGGCTAAATTTTGCCCCTAAACGAGTAGAACGCTTAGGAGTTAGCACTTAGAAGCAAGAGAGTTGAAGAGAGGCTAAAAACAGCTCTCAGAGGTCCACCGAACGCTGACCCTATCCGGTGGGTGTGCATCGGACGCGTCCGGTGTGCATTTGACCTCTCTGGAACCTTACTGGAACCGCACCGGAGGCTGGAACAGTAACTCCAACGTGTCTGGTGTAATCTGTGCGAAATTGACTCGAAGTGAACACCAGACACTAAGCTTGTCCGGTGACCTAACAGAGGACGCGTCCGGTGCGTCCAGGAGCTCTCTGGAATCTCTGTAGACATGCACTGGACACAGGCGGCGGAGTGTCCGATGTGGCATTTCCGTGTCCGATGTGAAGACGCGCAGCGGGAAAATTCAAATGGATAGTACATGTGTCAATGGGCGATATACCAGACAACCATCAGATGCTTCTAGTGCAAACTTAACGAGCGTCCGGCATGCACGCAGAAACTGCAAAATGGCAAGTTTTTTCATCCTCACTTATAAATAGCCTTTCTAACCGTCTTGGTGAGCTCTCTTGCGCATTTCACTCATTGCTAAGCATCTCTTGAGCTCTCCCAACCCTCTCCCACTCATTCTTGTGCTTGATTCTCATCCATAGTGAGTTTGGGAGTGATCCAAGTGCATTGTTCATTCTAGATCATCTTTAGGCACTTGTTGGTCGTTGTTGCTGCAGATTTCTTCTATTCTCTTGGTGATTGCCATCATCTAGATGGTTTTGGAGCAGCGGAGGAGTTGACCGAGTTGGAGATTGTCTCCAACCACTCCCAGTGGACTTGTGAGGGTTTCGCACCTTCTCCGGCGGAGAGCCGCAAGGTAGCTTAATATTTTGCTCGTGTCATTGATTTACCTTGCTCATGGTAGGTTCTTGTGGCGCTCATTTGTTGAGATTGACATTGGTTGTCAATTAGCCACCGAGTAGTGGTCGAAACAACGGGCACTAGCATGCTGGCAAGCATATGAACTTCGGGATAAATTGGTTGTATCCCGTGTATTGATTTTGGATTTCTTGTGACCATCACCTTCAAGTGTATTGGTATATTTTCTGGTGATTGGCCATCTACTCGGCGGTATAACTTCTCTACACCTCTCTCATTACCTTGTGCACTTACTTGTGTAGTAGTAGTGTTAGTAGTCTGCTCACTTAGGAGTAAGTAACTTCTAACCTAGGCCAGCTTGTGTGTGAATCTAGAGACTTAATTTAGAACGGTTAAAAAGGCTTGTATTTTTTACTAGGTTAGCGCAAAATTTGCTTCGCAATTTATTGTACTAATCTTGTGATCAAGTGTTATTTGTAGATTTTTTTTTAATAGGCTATTCACCCCCTCTAGCCTCTTTGGTCCTTTCAACCGGAAGGTATTCATGCTGTCAGTGACCTTTGACGGGACGTGATCTAGCACCGCTGACATATTAGCAGTGCCCTCCGACGTATACAAGTTCTGAAAGAAATCCCGTGTCATAGCTTGCATCTTCTCACAATCCTCACTGACAGACCCGTCCCCCTAGGGGGCTATTTCCTATAAGTTTCGTTAATTTCAAAAAAAGTTTAGCTTGGTTCGTGTATAGAATTTATTTATTTCTTGGACATTCAAATTTCTTAGTTTAGCTGATAAATCAATTTGGGTGTGGGTATTTCTTAGTTCAGCTAACAAAACCATTTGGATGTCTTTCACCAGTCAATGGACTGTTTAGGTGTTTCGAAATTTTATAACAAGAGACATTTCACCCAGATAATTAACAATAATCTCTTGGTATTCAGGTTGACCACTAATGGCAGTTGATGCTGGTCCTCAGATTTGACATTGATGGTTGTGGATCCATTTTTTTGAACCCAGTGATGCCTCTATCATATCTATAGCTCAAGATTATATTCTCGAAGACTGTGGCAGAATCGCCTAAATCACTGGGCCCACGTGCACTATCATCGTCCTTAAGAACCTCCGGTTACTGTGCATGACTTCCCTGCAACCTGGGTGGCCTGCCGAGTTTTCTCGGAAACCCTGATTCACCCAAGGATCTCATTGTAAAGACCTTACAAATATTACAACAGTTTACACAAATAGATTAAATCAGAGTAAGGGTGCGAAAGTATTACATAAACATAAGTTTACAAACATAGGTTACATTATCCCAAAACAGAGTTTCACAATGGAGTAGCAGCATACAACTAGACATCTTGCCTAAGGGTCATATCATATACACATCTTCATCCATGCACGATCCATCAACCGACACGGTCCCATGCAGAGCTGTACACTTGACTCACCTGCAACAGGGGGTTAACAAACCCTAAGTACTGGGGTACTCCGCAAGACTTACCCGACTAAAGAAAATTGGGGAGAAGACTTAAGAATGCAGGCTGAGGGGAGTCAAGGTAAGGCTTTAGCAAGAGTCAAAGTATTTTGCGGAAAAGCAAAACTAATCTTGAATCCTATTTTCAATATTTTAACTCAGTATTATTTTTAATCCATGGACCATTAATCTCAGTTATTTCACACGTGTCCTTCAATTCCAATTACTCATTCATTCTCAAAAACATTCTAGTTCCGAACCACTTTTCGGGGTAGGGTAGTGGATCAAGTCTCCATTATCCGAGGAGCAACGACGATTCGAACCGATTAAATACCTAGCTAGGGATCCCTATCCACACTGCATATGTAGCACTTAAACTTGCATATGCCAGCCCCGTCTACCACGGCTTTTCTAAAACCTGAACCGCTCCTGCGCCACCCGAGAGCACAGTACTCCTCTCGTCTCCAGGCATGCCGGCCATGAGGGTACACGCTACTCTCGCCATCTCTCCACTCCCAGTGCGTGGTTGTCGGTTCAAGTAGTAGAACCACCGGAGTCAGGGCTTCTCGGAGTATGTGGCCAGTTGCAAAGTCTCGATTCAGCAAGCCTACAACGAATGACCCCTAATTCTTTTACGTTGGTGACATTGCATTGGGATTCTAACCCAAGTACAAAGTAACCAAACGGTTTTCAAATCCCTGCCCGCCGGTGACAAATCATTGGGACTCTAACCCAAGTGCTCAACCACCGAACGGACACATCCCCTTCCGTCGGTGATAATGCATTGTCCAAATGCACCACCACCGAACAGTATCATTTTCATTTTCCTTTTTTATTTCTCATGATTCATCACAGTATATCATAACAGCTCAGAAAATAGCATTTTATACAAATCTAAAATTAATTAAGCAGGGCTAAGCATTTTTCAAATATTTTATTTTAAATTAGGTTCAAGGATGGTATATCAAGATCGGTAATGCAGCAAGTTAGGTGAAAATCAACTCCTATCAACCTAATGCAATAATTTAACTCAAGGTGATAAATTTTGTAAATCACAAGGAAAGGGCTGAATGCACTGGGGCTTGCCTGTTGCTTGGAGCAGATAGAACCCTGGAGTCAATCGCCAAGAAAAATCCACGTCCATCGAGTGAGGACCTTACTCGGGATTTTCTTTAGATAATAATCATCGCGCGTTTGCTACACGAAATAATAATACAATGCTTAACATGATGATATGTATGCATGATGGATGAGATGCACTAAACTGTGAATTAATAGAAGATAAATTTAATTTAGAAAGTTGAGTATAACTTTTCTTCACGATAAAGTTGCAAGCCAACAAAACTGACTTGCTGATTATTAACTAGGGTTTCATTTTAACAGTCGTTGAAAGCCGCTGGATAGCTATTCAACTACCACTTAGACTTCACATGAGAAACTCATTCTAAAATGCCTAGGATCACTAGGGTAAATGACCCAAGGTCAACAATCAATCCTAAAATCTTGTAAAAACCTAATTGATTAGGGTTATCTATTTATTTTATAATCACTTAATCAAGCATTAAATATTAAATAAGTAAACTACTTTCATTTGAGCCAAAACTTCTCCAACAGATAGATCCTACCCTAAAACAGTACCAAAACAATTTTCATGATTTTTGGGTAACTAATTCGACCAACAAAAATCCTAGAAATCATATTTATCAATGTAAAGACATTTTTTTACCTACAGAATATATTCAAAATACATATTTCATATTTTTCATATTAACTTCATCACTCAGGGAAGTTACACAAAAATTTGTACAATTTTAGGAGCCCTAATTATTCTGCCACAAAAATAACAAGTTGTCTTACTATTCATGCTAGCAGAAAATCAGAAAATATATTTTAATTCCCGCGAAAATGGAAAACGGCATTTTGACTCGAGTCGGCCCACAACCGCAGGCCAGTCCACGCTCCCTCTCTCTCTCGACTGCGCTCCAGCGTGCTGCTGGGCCGGCTGATCCCGCCCGTGCGTGGCCCAACCCCAACTCTCCCTCTCTTCCGCGCTGCTGGGCCGGCCTAGTTCGGCCCAACACGCCCCTCACCTCCTTCTTCCTCCTCGCGCAGGCGCCTTCCCGAATGCGTGCACGGCATCGCGGCTGCGGCGGACGGCCGCCAGTGTTTCTCCGGCGAACCCGGGGACACCAATGCACTCCCCACACTCAGGCGGACTAGACTAGCGACCTAACTCAGTTCCTACACCATCGCGGCACAAACAGTAACGACCATGGCGGCTTGGGCGGCTCGAGGACCGGCGGCGAGCCGTGTTCCTGGTGAAATGGGCCGTTAGCATTTAATAGAATGGCATAGGAACACTAAGGAGCTCACTCGAGGACTGCTGCGCCATCAGTTAAGGTCGGAGGGTGGCCGGAGGTGCCTCGTCGTCACGGACCGCATCCACGGCGGCGAGCTCCGATGGCAAGGACTCCGTTCCGGTGGTTCCCGGTCATGAAATAGAAAATCGACACGAGAGTATCAGCTTCACATGACCAAGATAAGAAAGGAACACGAGGAAAAATGGAAGAAAAGTGACCCAAGGTGGCTGGTCATGTTGAGCAGATCGTGGCGGCGCTCTAGCCGGACCTCGAGAAGAAGACAGCGACCCCGAGCGTTTTCGGCAGCGAGAAGACATGCGGACAGGCTCTACAGGTGCGCTAGGAAGTGGAGAAGCTGGTGCCAAGATGGAGAGTAGAGAGGTGGACGAGGCACGATGAATTTCGTCGCCTCCCGAGAGCTCATCGCCGGCAAAGGAAAGGGAAAGGAGAAGGGAATCGAGTTGCCGTCGACCTTTATGTTACGGACGAGGAGAGGATAAGGGCGGGGAATACTTTCGGCCCCCTCCCCCCCCCCCCCCGCGTCCATGGCACGAGGGCGACCAGGTCCTGCCGGCCGGACGGCGCAGGCGCGCGTGCCTGCCCCTGTGTAGGGTCCCGGAGTACTGTACCCAGTGCAAGGTCAAAGTCTAGTTTTACAAATTACTTCCTATTCTACACAGGTACAGTAGATTCTCCAAAAATAAAAGATGTGCCAAATTTTGTGAAGATCAACTTTGGTTTTTGAACCATATTCAAATTCTGCACGGTTTGAATTTAAATAAAAGATGGTAAAACTTGAATTTGAATTTGATTTGTAATCCAGTCAAATTCTCCAAATTTTCTCAACAACTTGAAATTATGTAAAAAAAAAGTTGTTCTACTGATTTAGCTTTACATCTTTCATTAAAGAAGTTTAATCAGATTCCTTGTAGATTTTGAAATGATGTTTCAAATTTGAATTTTAAAGCACTAATTAGGGTTTAATTTGAAATTTCACCTAATGACTTCAAAATCACCCTTAACAAAAGTTGTCCCATTTTACATGATATAAAACTTTGATTAAGGTATCATCTTCAGATTCTTACTAGTTTTTAAACTTAAATTTCAAATTTAGATTTTTAAGCATAGATTAGGATTTTATTTGAAATTCTTTTTAATAACTTAGAAATTGCCCCAAATAGAAGTTGCTTAACTTTTAAAGATTTACAACTTTTGTTTAAGGTCTAACCCCTAATTCTATTTAGTTTTGAAGTAGGGTTTTGGGTCCGATTTAGGGTTTTTAAATGATTTCTTTTGAATTTCTTTAATTTATTTTAATCCCATATACATACACAAGCATTAACATAACGGGATCACTCTGAAGTATCTATGCATAATCATATGCAAGTTGGCTATAGAGCAAGTAGGGTTTTATGTTTTATAAGACTGAAAAGGATAGATTACGTTTAAAGAATAGCGAAGAACTTAGGAAAACTTTCGGATAGATAACTCTCTGATTCTCGGTTTGCTTCTTCTTCTGAATGCTGAGTGCATTGTACCTTGTACCATTTTGTCGAGGCCCTATGTGTATACGATCTTTACCGGTCTACGACTTACACTGAATACTTGGAGCGTGTCAGATCTGGTACAATTCAACTCCTAACAAGTCAATAACTCGATCTGGCACTTGAAGACACTTCTCAAGTGGTGATACATGAAATACATCTTGCGCAGCTGACAAGTGTTCAGACGCTTGAGTTGATACGCTACTAGCCCACACTTCTCCTCCTATCTGTTATAATAAAGATTCTTATTTGACCTAATCAGTTGTCTCTCAACGCTAAAAGCTTTAACTTTACTCTTCAAAATAAACCTTTACGAGGAATATCTTTTAAGGGTGTTTTCAAGAAGAGTGAGGGCACATTAATTGCGAGCCATAATGGTACAGGAGCACCGGCTACGATACCAGTGCGTACCCTGGTAAGATCTTATGTGGCTGCAGTCCACAGAAGATTCCAAATTTTTACACAGCACCATAGTCACAGGTCGAGATATCATTGTAGAACACAATTAAAATAACCTCAGTCAAAAGAGAGAAGGTATATCGATTGTGGCCATAATGAAAATTGACCAAGGACCTCGATACGAGCATATACCCTTTCAAAACCTCGTGTGGTCGCGAGCTACATGAGATTTCGGATTGTTATATTGTATCGCAATCGTAGATCATATTACACCACAGCAAATGGAATATGGCTCACTAGTTGTGAAGTTATGGTAGATCACAACCTTAAACCTCGATACCTGCACGTTCCTAGTAGAATCTTGTGTGGCCATGGCACACAAGAGACCCTAGATTTTGACGCGGCACCATGGTCACAGGTCATGGCACTATTATAGGACACAACCATACTGACTCGAATAACATGTTGAATTCAAGGAAATGGTACATGTCGGATCAAGGCATGACACGTATATAGATGAAAAGTCATGGTCTAGTGCCAGGTCTTTGTACCAAGTCTGTGAGTAAATTTAAGTGCATCTTAAAGTTTCCGAAGGAGTGAATTTTCAAAATATATTTCAAGACATTTATAAATAACAAGGAATGCATAAAACAACAGGAAATCCTCTGCGGATTGAAGATACCATTTCCAAGTGATTGGATATTAGGTACCACTTACAAATCGGCCCCGTTATTTTATCATATGAAATTAAAATGATTGCAAGGACAAAGAATTTCGGGAATTCAGAGAGATCAGTTGTGAATTCTCAAAGTAGATTTGAAGATAGTTATAAATAGTAAAAGAATTTTAGAAATTCAGGAAGAAATATAGATATGAATTTTGTAAGAGAGATTTGAAAGAGAGTGAAAGCACATTAATTGCAGGCTAGGATCACGACCACTAACCCTGATAACAGCGAGCGTCCAGCAGTAACTTCCTATGATTGCGATCCATAAGAGACTCTAGATTTCGACGCTGCATCATGGTCATGGATCATGATATCCCATAGACTACAATTACAATAGCTTTCGAAGGAAATAGCAATGTCTTAAAAGGCGAAGATAAAAATTTACACATGAATGGATTTAAGAAATTAAGGATCGGCTAAAGTTTTGTAGGGAGTTGGCATAGTAAATGAGTGCATCCAGAAGTTCCCCAAGGACCAGAAACTTATGGAGCAAAGATTATTAAAAATTGACAAAAACTTGATATACAACGCAATTCATTGATCCATTCTTTTTACAATGATAACTTTTCAATGAATCGATTTTTTATTTTGCAAGAAGATTTTTAACAGAGTCTAACTTGGAAATTCAGTTGTGCCTAGTATCATTTGAGGGCGGTCACAATCATACCACGATACCCGCATACACTCGGTGGCAAGCCATGTGGATGCTTCACACACGTGGCCCCAAGTTTCATTGCGGTACCGTAGGTCGGGAACGACTTATCCCATCGTGGTACTAGCATCAGCTTGATATTCCAAGCAAGAGGGGAAAAAAGGAGCCTTTTGAGAAATCCTTTTTAAATGATTTAGAAGATTGTTCCCTTTTTTAAAAAAATTCTAAGGCATTGGTGACTTTTGAAAGAAAGAATTTAGAAATTAATCCGTTTCATAATCTTTTTGCAATGGACTTTTGGTCAGAGGCATTTTAAAATGGTGGTATGCGGAGTTAGAACTATTTTGCAGAAAACATTATACAATTGTCAAAAACCTTTCAAGATGATTGAATTGAAACCTTGTTTGGAAATTGGAGAGCGTTTTTTTTGTGAGGCCTTAGAATCAAAAAAATTGAAAATAATTTTAGAATCAATACGAGTTTTGAAAGTAAAATCTTTTGAATGTCTTATTTTCTGAAACAATTTTCAAAACTTGGTTCGAATGGTTCAGTTTTCAAATCAAAGCATCACTTCCTTTCGTTTACTTTAAACAAAATTGGCATGGCTTTTGCAATTAAATTGGTTTTCGAAACCAAGCAAGTTTGAAAAACTCTTTTTAGTTTTCCTAAATTCTTTTTACAAGAGTGGAGAATGCTCTTTTCAGAAGTATTTGTTTTAATAAATCAAGTTGACATCTACTTTGAAAACAGACATACTAGACAATAGCTTTACTTGAATGTAAGGGGAATTTAAAATACTTCAATTTCATATGGATGATATGATGGATGCTCGCCCTATACGTCTACACAACGTTAGTTAGCATATAACCTATATATAGAGGGTAATACCATATATATTATCTTTACTCTAATTGAGAAAGAGGTTGAGGAGCATTCCATAGAACATCGTTGGAGAGCTTCGATCGTTCACTGGTCCTTGAAAGGAGAGTAAAAATTCTTGAGTGTCTTTGACTTGAGTTGTCAGAAATCATCACCAGATTTTTCAGCAAGCATAAGGAACGCTAGAAGAGTCATTTTTTTAATTTGTTTTCTTCAAACAGTTTAATTTATAAAACCTTTTGAAGCTTTCGAAAGTAATGTTGTAGTTTATCCATTGTTAATGCCTGGCTAGGATCTGTAGGGACACTTCATGTCATGACCGACCAAGGCGAACAGTGCGGGACCAAAATACTTTAGTGGTTCTGAGTAACCTACTTCCTGCAGTGATTGCCACAACACTGTAGGAGTTCCGAACATGGTCAGGCAGTCGTCAATTCCAGTAGCAGGGTCTTGTGGATACCTCGGTTTAGAAGAGGGTGTGAATTTATTTTTAACAAAAATATATTTTGAAGTTAGTTTTATTTTAGAAAGTATAGATATACTTCATAACGGGAAATTATTAATAGTTGCAATGTCATGATGCATGAACGTTCCAACGCTAATCAAAATACTCTGATATATATACGTATATACTAGGTAAATTAATTATTAGAGTGACATGCACTCAATATTTTAGAACATAAGGCGTACTTAATGTGTTAATCCACTACCAAGCATAAAATCTAACTACAACTCTATAGAAAGAATTAAGGAAAGATTCTATAGAATGAATAAGGAAAGTTCAGAAGCAATTCGGACCAAACTACCCCATTAATTTTATTCATTACAAATCATTTTGAAGTTTTTGTAAAGTAATACTGTAAGTACTTTATAATGAAATGTTCTGATACCATTCTGTGGCAGAACCGCCTAAATCACCGGGCCCACGTGCACCATCATCGTCCCTAAGGACCTCCGGTTACTGTGCACGAGTTCCCTGCAATCTGGGTGGCCTGCCGGGTTTCCTCAGAAACCCTGATTCACCTGAAGATCTCATTATAAAGACCTTGCAAGTATTACAATAGTTTACACAAATAGATTAAATCAGAGTAAGGGTGCGGAAGTATTACATAAACATAGGTTTACAAACATAGGTTACATTATCCCAAACTAGAGTTTCTCAGTGGAGTAATAGCATTCAACAAGACACCTTGCCCAAGCGTCATATCAGATACACATCTTCATCCATACACGATCCATCAACCGGCACGGTCCCACGCAGAGCTGTACACTCGACTCACCTGCAATAGGGGGTTAACAAACCCTGAGTACTGGGATACTCCGCAAGACTTACCCGACTAAAGAAAATTGGGAAGAAGACTCAGGAATGCAGGCTGAGGGGAGTCAAGGTAAGGCTTTAGCAAGAGTCAAAGTATTTTGCGAAAAAGGAAAACTAATCTTCAATCCTGTTTCCAATGTTTTAACTAGGTATTATTTTTAATCCATTGACAATTAATCTCAGTTATTTCACACGTGTCCTTCAATTCCAGTTACTCATTCATTCTCAAAAACAACCTAGTTCTGAACCACTTTTTGGGATAGGGCAGTGGATCAAGTCTCCATTATCCGAGGAGCAACGACGATTCGAACCGATTAAATACCTAGCTGGGGATCCCTATCCACACTGCATATGTAGCACTTAAGCTTGCATATGCCAGCCCCGTTTACCACGGTTTTTCCAAAACCTGAACCGGTCCTACGCCACCCGAGAGCACAGTACTACTCTCATCTCCAGGCACGCCGGTCATGAGGGTACACGCTACTCTCGCCATCTCTCCACTCCCAGTGCGTGGTTATCGGTTCAAGTAGTAGAGCCACCGGACTCAGGGCTTCCTGGAGTATGTGGCTAGTTGCGAAGTCTTGATCCAGCAAACCTACAACGAACGGTCCCTAATTCTTTTTCGTTGGTAACATTGCATTGGGACTCTAACCTAAGTACAAAGTAACCAAACGGTTTTCAAATCCCTGCCCGCCGGTGACAAATCATTGGGACTCAAGTGCTCAACCACCGAACGAAAACATCCCCTTTCCGTCGGTGATAATACATTGGCCAAATGCACCACCACCGAACAGAATCATTTCCATTTCCCTTTTTCATTTCTCATGATTCATCACAGTATATCATAATAGCTCAGAAAATAGCATTTTATGCAAATCTAAAATTAATTAAGCAGGACCAAGCGTTTTTCAAACATTTTATTTTAAATCAGGTTCAAGCATGATATATCAAGGCAGGTAATGCAACAAGTTAGGTGACAATCAACTCCTATCAACCTAATGCAATAATTTAACTCAAGGTGATAAAGTTTATAAATCGCAAGGAAAGGGCTAAATGCACCGGGGCTTGCCTGTTGCTTGGAGCAGATAGAACCCTGAAGTCAATCGCCAAGAAAAATTCACATCCATCGAGTGAAGACCTTACTCGGGATTTTCTTTAGATAATAATCATCGTGCGTTTACTACACGAAATAATAATATACTGCTTAACATGATAATATGTATGCATGATGCATGAGATGCACTAAACTGTGAATTAATAGAAGGTAAACTTAATTTAGAAAGTTGAGTACAACTTTTCTTCACGATAAAGTTGCAGGCCAATAAAACCGACTTGCTGATTATTAACAAGGGTTTCATTTTAACAGTCGTTGAAATCCGCTGCACAGCTATTCAACTACCACTAAGACTTCACATGAGAAACTCATTCTAAAATACCTAGGATCACTAGGGTAAATGACCCAAGGTCAATAATCAATCCTAAAATCATGCAAAAACCTAATTGATTAGGGTTATCTATTTATTTTATAATCACTTAATCAAGCATTAAATATTAAATAAGTAAACTACTTTCATTTGAGCCAACACTTCTCCAACAGATAGATCCTACCCTAAAACAGTACCAAAACAATTTTTATGATTTTTGGGTAACTAATTCGACCAACAAAAATCCTAGAAATCACATTTATCAATGTAAAGACATTTTTTACCTACAGAATATATTCAAAATACATATTTCATATTTTTCATATTAACTTCATCACTCAGGGAAGTTACACAAAAATTTGTACAATTTTAGGAGCCTTAATTATTCTGCCACAAAAATAACAAGTTGCCTTACTATACATACTAGCAAAAAATCAGAAAATACATTTTAATTCCCGCGAAAATGGAAAACGGCATTTTGACTCGAGTCAGCCCACAACCGCAGGCCGGCCCGCGCTCCCTCTCTCTCTCGACTGTGCTCCAGCGTGCTACTGGGCCGGCTGATCCCGCCCGTGCGCGGCCCAACCCCAACTCTCCCTCTCTTCCGCGCTGCTAGGCCGGCCCAGTTCGCCCCAACACGCCCCTCTCCTCCTTCTTCCTCCTCGCGCAGGCGCCTTCCCGCACGCGTGCACGGCTACGCGGCTGCGGCCGACGGCCGCCGGTGTTTCTCCGGTGAATCTGGGGACACCAACGCGCTCCCCACACTCAGGCGGACTAGACTAGCGACCTAACTCAGTTCCTAGACCATCGCGGCACAAACAGCAACGACCATGGCGGCTTGGGCGGCTCGGGGACCGGCGGCGAGCCATGTTCCCGGTGGAACGGGCCGTTAGCGTTTAATAGAATGGCATAGGAACACTAAGGAGCTCACCCAAGGACTGTCGTGCCATCAGTTAAGGTCCGAGGGTGGCCGGAGGTGCCTCGTCGTCACGGACCGCATCCACGGCGGCGAGCTCCGACGGCAAAGACTTCCCGATCATGAAATGGAAAACCGACACGAGCATCAGCTTCACATGACCAAGATAAGAAAGGAACACGAGGAAAAATGGAAGAAAAGTGACCCGACAAATTTTGTGAAGATCAACTTTGCTTTTTGAACCATTTTTAAATTCTGCATGGTTTTGAATTTAAATAAAAGGGGTAAAACTTGAATTTGAATTTGATTTGTAATCCAGTCAAATTCTCTAAATTTTTCTCAATAATTTAAAATTCTACAAAAATAAAAGTTGTTCTACTGATTTAGCTTTACAACTTTCATTAAATAAGTTTGATCAGATTCCTTGTAGATTATGAAATGATATTTCAAATTTGAATTTCAAAGCACTAATTAGGGTTTAATTTGAAATTCCACCTAATAACTTCAAAATCACCCATAATAAAAGTTGTCCCATTTTAAAAGATATACAACTTTGATTAAGGTACCATCCTCAGATTCTTCTAAAAGGTCCTAGTATGGCTAGAGGGGGTGAATAGCCTAAATAAAAAATCTACAGACCACTAAACAAATGATTAGAACCACAAGAGGTTATAAATGCAATGTTAAGGTAACCACCAACCTAGGCAAGCCATCTACACAATTCTAGTTAAACCTTAGTTCTAATCCACACAAGTAAGCTAGCAAAATCTAAACTACTACACAACTACTCAAGTCAAAAGAACAAGCTACTTTGCCCAAGCACAAGAAAGAGATGATCGTCGAATAAACCTTTGCCTTGTGAAGAAGCCAATCACCGGGACAATCAATAAGTCACTCACTCGAAGGTGAGAAAATCAATAGAGACACCAAGATTTATCCCCGAGGTTCACGTGCTTGCCGGCACGCTACGTCCTCGTTGTGTCGATTTCAACCGGTGGTTCGGTGGCTAATCGGTATTACACACCGAGCCTACACTAGGCACCACAAGAACCTACCACGGAGGAAGTAACTCAAAGACACGAGCAATCCACTAGAGTTACCTTTGAGCACTCTGCTCGGGGAAGGCACAAGAACCCCTCACAATCACCGGGTGTGAGTAAGCACAATCACCAAGCTCCTTCACACCTTCTTCTCCTCTAAGCCGTATAGGGACACGGCAATGTCTCAAGAGAATAAAAACTAATCCAAGGCTTGCTCTCAAGTGCTCTAGAATGCAAAACACAATCAATGATGCACTTGAGGTTCACTCAATCTCACAAGGATGATCAAGATGATGAATTAGTGAGAGAGTGGGAGGCTAGAATGCAACAAATTGTTTGACAATGATCTAAGTGTGCTAGCTAGTCACCAAGTGACCAAGGAGGGAGTATAAATACTCCCAAGCCAACTCCTAGCCGTTACACTCTCTGAAACAGCCGTTAACCCCGTTTTTATACCATCGGACTGACTGCGCCGGACCAAATGGCAGCGTCCGACGCTCGGCTGATCGCCACGTGTCAACAGGTTTAAACGCCGTTCGTCCGATCTCAACGGTAACTAATTTCGCGCCTTTGACTACCGTCGGACTGAGGGCGACGGACTAAACCGCAGAGTCCGATGCCCTCTCTCAGCTCCCTGCACGCGTATCGTCAGACGATCGCGCGAGCACTGTCGGACTAAAGATTTCACCCGTCCGACGCTTCCAGAGAGGGTTGAAAACGCTAAATCATCGTCGGACTTCGTCCGACGCTCCTCAACGTGTCACGCGTCACTCCTCGCTGCTCGGCACCGTCGAACTGAACATCTCAATGGTCCGACGCTCGTAAAACGTGCGTCTGACGCTCAATATTTGCCGGGGCTAGGGTTAGGCGTCGGACTCTGGACAATAGTCCGACGCTGCCCCTGCTAACAGTCCGACGCTCATTTTCCAGCGTTTTTCAAGTCTATTTCTCACCCCTTGCTTCTATGTGCTAACACTCAAGGTCTTCTACACTCGTGCACAGTGTGTTAGCATTTTGCAAATATTTTTCAAGGGTTTTCAAAGGGTTTCTCTAGGTTGGTTAGATCAATGCATATGAGATGCAACCTAGAGCACTTGAAAGTAATCCAATAGCTTAGTTCTCCCCTTGATAGTCGGCTATCTATCCTAAATGTGATCACTCCCACTTGGAGTCTTGATCACTAAAAGAAAAGCCCTATTTAGATATACCTTAGCCTCTAGCTTTTCTTCTTTAAGTCCTTTTCTTTCTCCTTGATCACTCCATCTTGATCTTCATTTGAACTCATGTCATCTTTCTCCTTATTACTAATCTTCTCTTGGCTACACATACTTAGCACTTAGATTAGTAACTAGGTTTCATCAATTACCAAAACCAAACTAGGGTCTTTCAGTCTCCCCCTTTTGGTAATTGATGACAACCCTTTTACAAAAGAAATATGCATTAAGATTTTGAACTTATCATGCTTGTCCATGAGTAGATCATGAAAGGATTTGGACAACCATCATACGTTTTATTTTAGTAGTATTGGCTCCCCCTACATATGTGCATCGAGTTTAGATTGAAAACTAGCACATATGTATTGAATAGAGAGTAATTCTACCAAAATGATGCTAAGGTGTATAGAATGGACCTTTGAAGCGTGATACCATCGGAGTTGCCATGTACACCATCCTTAGCACCTTAGTAACTAGAAGGTCACAAATACTAGAGCGTACCATGAGATCACATTACAAGCAAGCTCTAGTTACCATTAGAAGAAATACAACCAACTAGTTACCCTACACATGCTAGTTGTTCAAATCATCATTCAAATCCTACTACTAGCAATATACCACACAAGCATGTATAAGAAAGTAAATACAAGTGCAATGAGCAATCATATGATTAGTGCACATCCAAATGCAACAACTTGCATATGTGATTGCTCCCCCTACTTGTGTGCTTCAAAATTTTAATTACTCCTTTCCTTTGGCCTATTGCTCTCCCATCATCGGCCTAATGATGGTTCATCGCTCATTCTCTTTCTTTTGTAACTTTCTCTCCCCCTTTGTCAACAATTGCACAAAAAGGTTCATTTTAGTGAAGAGAAATTATTTAAGTTCATTTGATTTGGAAAGAGAGTTGATTTTTCACTTTGGCTCAATCTAGTGCATTTGCCTAGGATATATAACTAAGTTTGATCCAAGGACAAGCTTCTTCACGCCACTAGGGGTTATCTTGCTCATGTGAAGTTATACACCTTGAGCTAATGTACTAGTTTGAACACTAGGGGATTAAGCACACATGCATGTCATATGTTACCACTAGATCATACAATCAAACAAGGCAATAGTGGTAGCATATATCCATTAAGAACATTTTAATTTTCATGAATGCTCCTAAGAGGTGAATATGTCTATATGCTCTAAACAAGTCCTAGCAAGTATGATGTAATGTCAAACAATTTTACCTTGCTTTGTCAGAGTAGAGGCATGTCACATATGTGGGGTGAGCTCAACTCATATTGGAGAAATCAAGAATATTCAATTCATTCCTAAGCTTGCAAAACCTCTTCTCATCTAGTGGCTTGGTGAGTACGTCGACCAATTGATCATCGGTTCCAATACTTTAAATGTCAATATCACCCTTTTGTTGATGGGGAAATTATTTTCTCGGCCCTGAAAAAAGTTCGGCTTAGTTTTTTTACCCTATTTTCATTGAACTTTGTTATTTGGCCCTAAAATGAAATTTGCTTATTTTCTTGGCCCTTTCATCCACTTTGAAAGATCATAACTCTTCGATACGATATCAGATAAAGCTGATTTTTACATGAAAATTATAGGTCTCGACGAGATCTACAACTTTATAGTTTTGAGTTTTTTCATTTGAGAAAGTTCAGATGCCTAAAAACATGCATATATAATATTAATATTTTTGGGCATCTGAACTTCATCAAATGAAAAAACTCAAAACTATAAAGTTGTAGATCTCGTCAAGACCTACAATTTTCATATAAAAATCATCTTCATCCGATGTCGTATCGAAGAGTTATGATCTTTCAAAGTGAACGGAAGGGCCAAGAAAATAAGCAAATTTCGTTTTAAGGCCAAATAACAAAGTTCGATGAAAACAGGGCCAAGAAACTAAGTCGAACTTTTTTCAGGGCCGAGAAAATAATTTTCTCTTTGTTGATGATCCCGGATAAAGTGGTGCCTTACATCAATATGCTTGGTTCTTTGATGTTGAACCGGATTTTGAGTTAACTTGATAGCGCTCTTGTTGTCACAAAACAATGGAACTTTCTTGAAGTTGATTCCATAGTCCCTCAAAGTTGCCGTCATCCATAGGATTTGAGCACAACAACTCCCTGCACTAATATATTCGGCTTCGGCGGTGGAGAGTGATATGCTATTTTGCTTCTTTGATGACCATGAGACAAGAGATCTTCCCAAGAGTTGACATGTGCCCGATGTACTCTTTCTATTTATCTTGCAACCGGCATAGTTCGCATCGGCATATCCAATCAACTCAAATTTTGCACCCTTGGGATACCACAATCCAACATCTTGAGTGTGCTTCAAATATCTCAATATCCTCTTTACGGCCTTCATATGACTTTCTCTAGGAGATGCTTGATATCTAGCACACATGCACACACTAAACATGACATCCGGTCTTGATGCGGTGACATAGAGCAAACTTCCAATTAGAGACCGATATGCCTTTTGATCAACCATATTGCCACTTTTATCTTCATCCAAGCTTCCACTAGTCCCCATGGGAGTACTAATTGGTTTTGCATCTTGCATTCCAAACTTCTTGATCATGTCTCTTGTGTACTTGCCTTGACTTATGAATGTGCCATTCTTCATTTACTTAATTTGAAGTCCAAGGAAGTATGTGAGTTCACCCATCATAGACATCTCAAATTCTTTAGCCATCACCTTTTCAAACTCCGCACACAAGGCTTGACTAGTTGATCCAAAGATAATGTCATCAACATAGATTTGCATGATCATTAAGTCACCATCAACTTTCTTGGTGAATAGAGTGGTGTCAACCTTCCCCATCTTCAAACCTTTAGAGAGGAGAAAATCCCTTAACCTCTCATACCACGCCCTTGGTGCTTGTTTCAAACCATAGAGTGCTTTCCTTAACTTGTACACATGATTTGGTTTCTTCTCATCTTCAAAACCAGGTGGTTGTTCAACATATACTAACTCATTGATGAATCCATTGAGAAATGCACTTTTGACATCCATTTGGTAGAGCTTGATGTTGTGAGCACAAGCATATGCTAGAAGAATTCTTATTGCTTCCAATCTACCAACCGGAGCATAGGTTTCACCAAAGTCCAATCCTTCTACTTGAGTGTACCCTTGTGCCACTAATCTTGCCTTATTCCGTATCACAACACCATCTTGATCTTGCTTGTTTCTAAATACCCATTTGGTGCCAATAACATTGTAGTTCTTTGGTCTTTCTACCAATTCCCAAACTTCATTTATTTCAAAATTGTTGAGCTCTTCGTGCATAGCATTTACCCAATCACTATCTTTCAATGCCTTCTCAATATTCTCCGGCTCTTCAAATGACACAAATGAATAGTGAGCACAAAATGATGCTAGTCTTGATCTTGTTTGCACACCCTTTTGAATATCACCAACAATTTGGTCCAAAGGATGATCTCTTGCAATGTTTGTGGGTTGAAGCACTTGAGGTTGATTGCTTGAGCTTGATTGTGCATTTGATTGATTTGCGTGAGAGGAACTAGATTGATCTTGATTTTGCACTTGAGAGTCACTAGCTTGATCAATTGAATGAACTTGCACTTGATCTTTGTCATCTTCTATATCAACCACTTGAGTCGGCCTTATGTCACCAATGTCCATTTCTTGCATAGCCTTTGCCAATTGAGGTCCACTCACATCATCTAGATTCTCATTTTGATCTTGAGACCCATTGGTTTCATCAAATTCAACATCATGAACTTTCTCAAGTTGACCACTTCCCAAGTTCCATACTCTATAAGCTTTACTAGTGGTGGAATAGCCAAGCAAGAATCCCTCATCACACTTTTTCTCAAATTTGCTCAATCTAACTCCTTTCTTCAATTTGTAACACTTACAACCAAACACCCGAAAATATGCAATATTTGGTTTTCTTCCATTCAAGATCTCATATGGAGTCTTTTCCAACATAGGATGGCAATAGAGTCTATTAGAGTAGTAGCATGCCATGTTGATTGCTTCGGCCCAAAAAGATTGACTCACATTATACTCACTAAGCATAGATCTTGCCATATCAATGAGAGTCCTATTCTTTCTTTCAACTAGGCCATTTGATTGAGGTGTGTACTTAGCCGAGAATTGATGTTTGATTCCTAAGTCATCACAAAGCTCATCAACTCTTGTGTTCTTGAACTCACTACCATTATCACTTCTCACCCTCTTGATGGTTGTTTCAAATTCATTGCAATTTCTCTTGACAAAAGTTTTGAAGATACCATGAACGTCACTTTTGTCATTAATAAAGAAGACCCATGTGTATCTTGAGAAGTCATCCACTATCACCAAACCATACTTGTTTCCACCAATACTTGTATATGTAGTTGGTCCAAACAAGTCCATGTGCAATAACTCAAATGGTTTGCATGTGCTCATCATGCTCTTCTTGGGATGAGTGTTGCCTACTTGCTTTTCGGCTTGACATGCACTACACAACTTGTCCTTCTCAAAATCAACATCTTTAAGGCCTCTAACCAAGTCATGCTTCATAAGTTTGTTCAATTGCTTCATTCCAACATGACCAAGCCTTCTATGCCATAACCAACCCATGCTTGACTTAGAGAGTAAGCATGTTGACAATTGTGATTCTCTAGCACCAAAGTCCACTAGATAGAGATTCTCATATCTAAACCCCTTGAATATCAAGTTTGATCCATCCACACTAATGATTTCCACATCATCAACACCAAAGATGCATTTGAAACCAAGATCACAAAGTTGAGCCACGGACAATAGATTAAAGTTTAAACTCTCAACTAATAGCACATTGGAGATGTTTAGATCATTTGATATTGCAATCTTTCCAAGATCCTTAACCTTGCCTTTACTATTATCTCCAAACGTAATACTATCATACTCATTGCCACTAGAATTGATTTGGTTGAACATTCTTGAATCACCGGTCATGTGTTGAGAACACCCACTATCAAGAACCCAATGCTTCCCTCCGGCTTTGTAATTTACCTACAAAACAAGTCAATGTCTTTTAAGTACCCATACTTGTTTGGATCCTTGGAGGTTAGCAACCAAAGCCTTTGGTACCCAAATAGCCTTCAACCTTGGGCTCTCTTTAGGTGTACCAATATATTTGACTTTGACACCTTTCTCACCCTTGGTAAGCATGTAACAAGAATCAAGTCTAATAGATTTAGCACTTGCAAATTTTATTTGCTTGTTCTTGTTGTTAGTGATGCAATTTGCCTCAATATGCCCAACTTGCTTGCACTTGTATCAAAATCGACCATTGCTCCTCACAAAAC
The DNA here is from genome assembly GCA_038502445.1 of Eremochloa ophiuroides. Lineage (NCBI taxonomy): Eukaryota > Viridiplantae > Streptophyta > Magnoliopsida > Poales > Poaceae > Eremochloa > Eremochloa ophiuroides. The sequence continues at coordinate 39,311,434 of JAHLJS010000004.1, forward strand.
TAGGCTTTGGAGTTACAAAGGCCGCCTTACCTTTCTTGGGAGTATAGCCAAGTCCCTCCTTAGAGTTACTATATCTTTGACTACCCAATCATTGTAGCAAGCGGGCATCCCCACCATAGGCATTGCCTAATGCGCGGGTTAGCTTGTCCACTTCCTTCTTCAATTTCTTATTTTCAACTTTTAGTGTTGGATCAACACTATTAGTGAAGGTAGAAGTAGAAGTGGATGATGATGAAAAGCTAGTGCTATTAGGTGTGGTTGCAACAAGTGCTTCATTAATTGATTCATTCATTAGATCACAAGTTACACCCACATCACATGTTATAGCAACATCCTCTACCTTGCTTAGCTCTAAGAGTGAGGAGTGAGCTTCCTTAAGCTTGGTGTGAGCTAGTTTGAGATCCTCATGGTCTTCCTTTAGACACTCATGAGAAGCACTTAGCTCATCAAAGGATTGTTCAAGAGTTTTTAATTTCTTGGACAATTCTTTGCACTTCTTAGACTTAGAGCTAATAAGATATTCGGCTTGCTCTAACATGTCCATGAGTTGTGCTACACTAGGCTCATCATCATCACTATCACTATCATTATCATCTTTTTTATCATCACTTGAGTCATCGTATTTTACCTTAGTGGACTTAGCCATGAAGCATGATGAATCAAATGAAAAAGACTTCTTGTTGATAGCAATAGAAGCCATGGCCTTCTTCTTGGATGTCTTCCTCTCATCATCATCACTAGAGTCATCATCATCGGAGAAAGCATCACTATCCCATGTCACCACATAGGATCCACCTTTCTTCTTGGAGAAGTTAAACTTCTTCTTCTCCTTCTTTTCCACCTTGTCCTTCTTGTCCTTCTTGCCTTTCTTCTTGTAATCATCTTCATCATCACTAGCATTGGGACAATCCGCCACAAGATGGTCCGTAGTCTTGCAATTGTAGCACTTCCTTACTACATTCTTGCCTTTGAAGTTATCTCTTCTCTTTCTAGCACCATAGCCCTTCTTCTTCATGAATCTTCCAAACTTGCGCACAAAGAAAGCTAGCGCCTCATCATCACTATCAAGGCTAGATGCATCATCATCACTAGATTGTACTTTCTTGCCCTTGCCCTTGTTCTTGGATGAAGAGGTAGTGGACTTAAATGCCACGGTCTTCTTGCTCTTGTCATCCTCCTTCTTCACTTCTTCACTATCACTCTTCTCATTGTATTGATCCTCGGTCATTACATCACCAAGAATCTCATGTGGAGTGACACCCTTCAAGCCACCCCGGAAGATGATAGTCCTCAAGGTCTTGAACCTCTTGGGCAAGCACATGAGAAATTTGTGAGAAAAATCCTCATCACTTGTTTTCTCACCCAAGGCCTTCAAATCATTGATGATCACTTGGAGCCTATAGAACATCTCCGGAATGCTCTCTCCATCATCCATCTTGAAGTTTGAGAGCTTGTCCTTGAGCATATACAACTTGGCACTCTTTACCGTTGAAGTGCCCTCATAAGTTTGCTCTAATCTTGTCCATACTTCACTTGCTCTATCCAAATCCTTGATTTGCTCAAACACCTTTGAGTCAATGCCATTGTAAATGGTATTGAGAGCCATTGTGTTACATTGGTTGTTCTCTTGATCTCTAGGTGTGGGGCTTGCGGGATCAAGCACAATGTATTCCTTCTCGGTGACTTCCCACACCTTCTCATGAACTGAGCCAAGATACATCCTCATCTTTCTCTTCCAATAGTCAAATGAGCTTGTGCCATCAAAGTGAGGTGGTTTGCCCCCAACATGATTGAACATGATATGAGCCATTTCAATGCACCGAAGGATGTTAAGCCTTGACTAAACGGTGACCACGGCTCCGGTACCACTTGAAAGGTCTTAGTATGGCTAGAGGGGGGGTGAATAGCCTAAATAAAAATTCTACAAACCACTAAACAAGTGATTAGAACCGCAAGAGGCTATAAATGCAATGCTAAGACAACCACTAACCTAGGCAAGCCATCTACACAATTCTAGTTAAACCTTAGTTCTAATCCACACAAGTAAACTAGCAAAAGCTAAACTACTGCACAACTACTCAAGTCAAAAGAACAAGCTACTTTGCACAAGTACAAGAAAGAGATGATCGTCGAATAAACCTTTGCCTTGTGAAGAAGCCAATCACCGGGACAATCAATAAGTCACTCATTCGAAGGTGAGAAAATCAATGAGATACCAAGATTTATCCCCGAGGTTCACGTGCTTGCCGGCACGCTACGTCCTCGTTGTGTTGACTTCGACCGGTGGTTCGGTGGCTAATCGGTATTACACACCGAGCCTACACTAGGCACCACAAGAACCTACCACGGAGGAAGTAACTCAAAGACACGAGCAATCCACTAGAGTTACCTTTGAGCACTCCGCTCGGGGAAGGCACAAGAACCCCTCACAATCACCGGGTGTGAGCAAGCACAATCACCAAGCTCCTTCACACCTTCTTCTCCTCCAAGCCGTCTAGGGACACGGCAATGTCCCAAGAGAATAAGAACTAATCCAAGGCTTGCTCTCAAGTGCTCTGGAATGCAAAACACAAGCAATGATGCACTTGAGGTTCACTCAATCTCACAAGGATGATCAAGATGATGAACTAGTGAGAGAGTGGGAGGCTAGAATGCAACAAATTGTTTGACAATGATCCAAGTGTGCTAGCTAGTCATCAAGTGACTAGGGAGGGAGTATAAATACTCTCAAGCCAACTCCTAGCCGTTACACTCTCTGAAACAGCCGTTAACCCCGTTTTTATACCGTCGGACCGACCGTCGGACCGATTGCGTCGGACCAAACGGCAGCGTCCAACGCTCGGATGATCGCCACGTGTCAACAGGTTTAAACGCCGTTCGTCCGATCTCAACGGTAACTAATTTCGCGCGTTTGACTACCGTGGGACTGAGGGCGTCGGACTAAACCACAGAGTCTGACGCCCTCTCTCAGCTCGCTGCGCGCGTATCGTCGGACGATCGCGCGAGCACCGTCGGACTAAAGATTTCACCCGTCCGACGCTTCCAGAGAGGGTTGAAAACGCTAAATCATCGTCGGACTTCGTCCGACGCTCGCCGTCGGACTATTCTTCAAGCGTCCGATGCTCCTCAGCGTGCCACGCGTCACTCCTCGCTGCTCGGCACCGTCGGACTGAACATCTCAATGGTCCGACGCTCGTAAAACGAGCGTCCATTGCTCGATATTTGCCGGGGCTAGGGTTAGGCGTCTGACTCTGGACAATAGTCCGACGCTGCCCCTGCTAACTGTCCGACGCTCATTTCTCAGCGTTTTTCAAGTCTATTTCTCACCCCTTACTTCTATGTGCTAACACTCAAGGTCTTCTACACTCGTGCACAGTGTGTTAGCATTTTGCAAATATTTTTTAAGGGTTTTTAAAGGGATTCTCTAGGTTGGTTAGATCAATGCATATGAGATGCAACTTAGAGCACTTGAAAGTAATCCAATAGCTTAGTTCTCCCCTTGATAGTCAGCTATCTATCCTAGATGTGATCACTCCCACTTGGAGTCTTGATCACTAAAAGAAAAGCCTTATTTGGATATACCTTAGCCTCTAGCTTTTCTTCTTTAAGTCATTTTCTTTCTCCTTGATCACTCGATCTTGATCTTCATTTGAACTCATGTCATCCTCCTCCTTATTACTAATCTTCTCTTGGCTACACATACTTAGCACTTAGATTAGTAACTAGGTTTCATCAATTACCAAAACCAAACTAGGGTCTTTCATCTTGCTAGTTTTTAAACTTAAATTTCAAATTTAGATTTTTAAGCATAGATTAGGGTTTTATTTGAAATTCTTTTTAATAACTTAGAAATAGCCCCAAATAGAAGTTGCTTAACTTTGAAAGATTTACAACTTTTGTTTAAGTCCTAACCCTAATTCTATTTAGTTTTGAAGTAGGGTTTTGGGTCCGATTTAGTGTTTTTAAATGATTTCTTTTGAATTTCTTTAATTTATTTTAATCCCATATACATACACAAGCATTAACATAACAGGATCACTCTAAAGTATCTATGCACAATCATATGCAAGAATAAAATTTATTTTAGTTATTGCACACTCACATGGTTGAATGCGGGATGATTTGCATGCAATCATGATGATATGGCAGGTTTTTAGTTACAGTAACACCAGAGGTGTTACAATAGACACAGACCGATCAATCAATCATACACTTGTGAGAAGCGTCAGCTGCGCTATCATAGTGCGAGAATGAGGGCCCTTAGCATTTCTATCGTGGCAAGAAGCTAATTGAGTCTACCTGTTTGGATCCCATTTCAATTTACTTTGATTTCCGCTTCAGCAAGGTTTGCCTTGCTGCTCCAAGAGAGCCAAATGGCTTGCTTGGGCTAGCAAAGGCCCCGTGGCTCGTGTCACCAAGCGAGGCCAACTAGGCAACGTTTCCCAACAACCCCTTAAGCTCGAAAAACTTGCATGCACGGAAATCAAAGATAGGTAGCTACACATCCAAACACCTTGCTTGCTTCAATTTGTAGCTCAACTAAGCAGTGGCAGTTAAAGAATCCAAGCATACCCTTAATTCCCATGTAGTACAGGCGTAAGCACCAACCACAACTATCTTAGCTGGCTAGATGTGCATGATTTCGCGGCACCGCCAGCAATGGTCATGGCAACAGCGCACATGACAAGGCACCATCACGTTTCCTGTTGCCACCTTTCTTTTTGTCTACAATAGACCAACTGGTAAATAATGTGCATCCCAGCAGGATCAAATCTATCATGTCCCGACTTTTCAGACCTCTTGCTGTCTTGTTGCCTTGTTGGCATCATCATTCGTTCTTCATAAAAAAGGACATTAACCGTGTTTGCTTGAGCTTATCAACCAAAATCAAACTTTTTTTTTTCAGCCATAGAATAATGTGCACAGATACCAAGCGCGATGCTTAGTTGAACATCCATAAAGTTCATTGAGCCTCTGACAGACTGCTGTAATCAAAGGCACATGCAATGTTCGGATGTTCCTCTTAATAATATTTACTTCCAGAATGATACAACAGAAATATACAGTTTTATACAAACTTGCATGTCAACAAAGTATCCATCTGAGTTTAAAAAACAACAAACGAAAGGTTACATCATTTTCTTTTTCGAACCTGCAGGAGAGCGGTGTCTGTTATATTAGAAAGGTTACATCATAGTAAGAGATCCATGGTACAACTTCTTTGATATCGGCTTCTTGTTCCTGGAAGTACATATAAACCTAATGTAATTTTTTCATAAGATTTTTTTTTTTCACAAGATTACCACTAACGTTTCCTCAAAAAGGGAGAGAGAGAAACACTTGTTACAAGGATACATCAGATGAACTCGTGCATTGTTTTTCCCCCAACACACACGAGAATTCGTGCATTCACCTATTTTCTGGCCATTGATTGAGGAGACCATGGAAAAGATTGTTCAACTCAACTTAAAAACCTTTGAGATGAACATGGTGTTGTAAGGTACTCAGTATTAGCTTCATATAATCAAATCAATAGCCATCATGGCGAGAGAGGAACTCTATGATACATGGATACACCTCGTCGATCGCCTGAGTAAAACAGAAACAGAAATCGTATCAGTCCTGTGCAAAGACCGTTCCCATAAAACGTGCTAAAATTTAATTGGAACTCCTCATGCTGGAGTCATCAGACGGAGTACATACCAGTCGACCTCCAACCAAGTCGTAATGTGCATAGTGTGGGCCTTGTGGCTTTCCAAACACCCTATATTTCACCTTGTGCTTCGGAATGAGTTTCACAGTTTCTAACAAACATGAATTTAGACCAAACTGAAAATAGCAATCTGCACAGCGAAGCAATTAAGCTAGCAGAAGACAAAAGACACGCACTGCCTACCATAAACAGCCTCTGGAGGGCAGATGAGGTCTTTGTCTCCAGCCAATGCAAGGACAGGAGTCTGACACTCTCGTAAATGATCCTTGTACGAGAAGGTTCCGTTTCGGTTGCAGAGCCCACCTTCCTTGAAAGCGGTTGTAAGTTGCAGGACAACCTTTGCAGGCACTGTACCTGCAAACCTTACGATTATATCAGCTTCCATGAACATAAATACCCTCTGTAGACAAAAAAAGTTGCAGTGATTATAACTATCAAAAGTAACACATGACGGATCCGGAGGTTGTACAAATACAAAAGAGAAATCCTATTACATGAAGACAAGATAACGCCTTATGAAAAACTACTTACAGAAGTTGTTGGAAACAAGCTTAGACAGCAACTCCGGATGCATCATGTTCTGAGCTGATATTTGAGGATTAAGCCAGGAAAAAAGATATGGTGGACCACATGCCCATGGATATGCTGCTGCCAACAATGTACCCAATGGAACAGCAGGGACATTAAGAGCTTGTGCAGGATGAGCCTGATAACGAACACATTGAAAATATTGAATCAATTAAACAGCAATTCTCATTGAAATCATCTCAAGCTGCCAGTTTGTTTACTCACAAGAGGCAGTAACAGCTTCAGCGATGAATTAGATGTTGTATAGTCAACAGAAGAAGCCAAAGTGACAATAGCTGCTAAATTTGATGAAACTCCTTCAAAACCTTAAAGATTGAGGGAAATCAAATAAGATATGGTGATACATACAAAGACATAAACTCTAAAGAATTATGATATTTCTCAACAAATGGACAGCTTAACTAATATACAGAAAAGATGCTGGCTGGCTCAGTTAATTAAATACTCCTAGAAATACACATTTGATATGTGCTTCATAACAAAATGGATAAAATGTGAAGGAGACAGGAGGCTGCATTAAAGCTCAGATAAAGATAAAGAGCAGTATCACTGCCTCACCAGATCTTGACAGCATTGCATATAACAAAATTCCCCCCATTGAGTGTCCAATGGCAAGCAACTTCCCATCTTTTGCTTTGCTGTGTTGTCTAATATATTCCACCTGTGAAAAAAGATGGTAAACTTAACAATATTCCATTAAAAAGAATCATGATTACACCAATAGCAATGAAATCTGCCTGCAATTTGCCAGGTAACAATTTAGATAAGAGCAATTCCACCCACCGCAGCAGGTATATCCTCCTCTAGGTAATGATCGAAGTCCCAATTATATTCAGAAGTCAGATCCATCTGTGTTGCCAAAAAACGCTCCCATGAATCCAACTGGTCCTGAAAATTCTTCAGTAGACGCAGGCTTTCTTCTCTCACTGGACCAATAATGGCAGAGCTTTCTACCATTTCTGAGAGAACAGAAACTTTTTCTGTGATCTCATGAAAATTTCCATTAACTACAGCCTCTTCCATGAGCTTTGAGATTCGATCAAAAAATTTAGAAAGTTCAGCAAGTAAAGGTAGTTCATCCAAAGCAACTATTCCAAGGTCATCACAATCACTAGCATAGCCACTTGAATTCTGAAGGGAAGTAGCCTCGAATGTACCCTGTCTATTAGGAGGTTGAATACCACCAGAGACATCCTCAAAAGTGACCGAGCCAGATGGAGCAGAATCATCATATTCACGCATGCTGAGACCAGCACCTCTTACTTCAACTATCCACGTATCAAATCCTTGGCTAGACATGTGACGGGCAAACGAAGCCTGAATATAAAATTAAAATGGCAAGATATAAGGTAAGATAGACAAGACTATTCTAAATAACTTGTTAGAAGAATACAGTGCCATTGCTGCCTACATGTTTCCACTGTGTGCACACTTGTCAACTTTAAACAAGGTACAGCAATAATGGGGAAACAATTGTTAGCTTCTTTAATCCTATCCCTCCATTATTTCCTCAAACTCTTATTTACCAATGATAATAAAAAAAAAGCAGGACAAGAGATGGCAACAGAGACACAGGCAAATAAAAACACAGTAAAGGGTAAGTTAGTAAGTTTATAATTAATTTGGCAATTGATAGAACAGGTGGAACAAAAGAAGAGTGATGGGAGGTCCTGGGGTAATTTTTCCGGTTGTACCTTGATGGTTTTTATCATTAATTGATGAAAAATTAGAAGACATTAATAATGCATTTACTGATTAAATTTAGGATAAAGAAAAACTTAAGGAACCACAAAGAAATGAAATTTGAATCATGGCTTTCTTTGCTCCAGTTGACAAACAAATAGGTCCTGAAGTCCCTAGTCCCTCAGAACTCCAAACTAAAACCAAATGAACAAACTCCAACAAAACAAGCAGTAGCAATCATATTCCAAACGTTTAGCTAAACAACAGATGCAGATCACATTTCAGGTTCGTAACGTCATCTTTTTCTCTTTTTTTTTTTTTTTTTTTTTGACATGTTCAGTTTGATTCGAAGTTAATAACAGGAGGAACACCAAGCTTACCCCTGGTGAGAGGTCGAATCCGACGGCGTTCGTCCCGACTCCCGACAGCAGCATCAGCGGGTGATTCCTGACGGGAGCCTGCACGCACGCAACGCAAATCAAATCAAATCAAACACCATTTTCGCTGTGACGAAGAAACCAAACCGAAGCGAAGCCGACATACATTGCGCGGCGGCATATACCGCCAAAGCGCGAGTCGCCACCCGGCGCCGTCGACGGGGGCGTAGTGGAGCTCGTCGGCGGTGCAAGCGGCCGGCTTGGCCGGCCGCGAGGGGGCGGAGGCCGAGAGGGAGATCGGGGTCGAGTCGGCGCGGATTGGGAGGAGCACGCGGCGGCGGCGGCAGCAGCAACGGAAGGGGAAGGGAGCTTCGCCGGAGCTCCGTCGAGCGGCGAGGGTGGCGGTGGGGATCGGCTGGAGAAGCATGGCTGTCCTTTCGCCGCCGTTCCGGAGTCCCGTTGGTCAATTTGATTCTGCTTCCCGGTGTCCAGGATATTAATCATACGTGGGCCCGCCTCAACGAAATTGCTTGGGTCAATCAAGTAATTGAAATTCATGTTCCTGTATTAATCACAAATTTGAGCAGTTTTTGGTTGGCAGGCAGGTGGCCAAACTGATGAGACAGAAGTGTAATTCCGTCCTCAAATGTGTCATTGACGCTGGCCTGCTCTTGTGGGCCAACTGACACGATGCTGGTAATAGAAAACGGAGTCACAGTTAGAATGTGATTTTTCTTTGGACATGGATTGGAACTTGAATCATCGTTACGTGGCCATCTTCTCATCTCCTGTAGCTACAGGTTTGGGCAATCTACTAGGCTCAAAAGGCACCTTTTAGTTGGAAAAAAGTTTAGATTTTTAATACGGTAGCATTTTCGTTTATATTTAATATTTTTTATCCAATCATAGATTAACTAGCCTCAAAAGATTTATCTCGACATTTACAGATAAATTATACAATTAATTATTTTTTTACCTATATTTAATGTTTAATACATGCGTCCAAACATTTGATATGACGGAGAATTTTAAAAAAGTTTAGGAAAATTTAGGAACTAAACAAGGCCTAAGAGATTCTCCCTCGGTACCTCTCAGTTCAAAAATAATAAATAACTTTTCTTATTTAAGACTTCTTATCTAATGGTTTGATTTATTCATATATAAATATTATTTATTTTGTTATGACTTATTTTATTATTAAAAATATTTTAAAACTATACTATTTATTTTACTAATTACAAAGTTAAATAGATGAACGGTTAAACAAAAAAATTAAAATGTCATTTATTTTGGAAGAATAATGGTCGAAGTTCACCTCCGAATGAGAGGGCAGGCCACATCATTATTGCTAAATAAACATTGATTTTACCCTGTGCTAATTTATTATAAAAAAATATTATTTCGTAATTGAAAATAAGTGTCATACCATCAAAAGAACATGACGACTTGCTTTTTTTTTTCTTTTGCAACAGGCATCGGTCGTTGGAAGCTTGTCGAAGGACAACGACCGGGGAGAAGTGTGGCCCGTGGTTTTGGCTCCATCCAAGCCCATACGCGGTATCGGATGAAGCCAACTGTAGCGCATCAGCGTCATCTACCGTGCTCCTAGTGTGCACGTGTTTTACTCTCGACTCAAACACGTGTTGGGATGAGAGATAGATGATGCCCAATGGTAAATCCGAAATTCGCCTAAGGTCTTTTTCCACGTTATCCAATTTATCTCAAACACAATCGGACTATATCCAATAACGCCTAATGTATATTTAGACGAAAAAATCATGACGCAGACAACCAAATCCTATCCGTTATCATGAAACCGATCGAACTGTATTGATTATTAGTACTACCACCCAAAAAAAAAACCCTAATAGGGGCAAACAAAAACTTTGCCCTATGGAGCTGATTGATAAACTGGTCTGTTACTAGTTACGTCTAAAAAATTGTCTAAATTAACTGTGCTGGGCTATCTCGTTGGCTACAAAGTTAACCATTCTGTTTAGACGTATTAGTGTTAAATTTAACTAAGTTTTAGCTACCTATCAATTAGCTTTTGTATCAAACAGGTACTCGTGTATGGCTAACCTAAAGAGTGCCTTTTCTACCATACTAATTCAATTTGATCGGACACAGCACTTGGACAAGTTTATATGTATTCATGATATTTAAAAATATATGTTTATTGTGGAAATATCACAAACTCACGTTATCTGTAACATTTGGTTCGATTTCAATTTGGCGAGTGTGGCTCATATTATGTATTGACGTGTAATGGTGAGAATGAGTTAACCCGAAATAAAGGTTTGTTGAGCCTATATATCTTCAATCAGTGGCAAACCCAAAAAATTTCGAAAGCCTAAGTGAACGTGCAAATAAACCAAGTTGAGAGATGGTAGTTTTGAAACTAAATGACAATTCAACATCACAAATTCCGTCCACCGGCGCCCACTGAAAGCACGTTGCTCGATCCCCCTCTCTTCTCACCGGTGAACAGAGGAGTGGGGACCCCATCTCTTCTTCTTTGTAGTTTTTCAATTAGGTTTGTTGATATTTGTTTTATGGTGTGGTTTCTGGTGTCAACGACGAGGTGGCGGAGATGATGTTGCTCTGGAATAAGGTCTTTCCGGTCTCTCTCTACCTCAATGACGTTCGATATGTTGTCAATGAAGGGCTATCGAGAGTTTGGTGTGTCAAATCTGTTGATTCTCTTCAGATCTTGTCGGTTAGTGTCCTTATCAGAGGAAATGGTTGACTCGTTTCCGATGCGGCAACCTTTATCTTTTCCTTTGGTCAGCAACGTCGAGCATTTTCAAAGCTCAGTTTTGATGGTGAAGTATTTGTAAGCCTTGTTCCATGGAAGGTTTTTCCAACCGATGTTCTTTCAATGGGTTCTAGACCTTGTCGTCCAGGGTGAGTGGCTATTGCGGTCTTCAAAGCCTTCATTTGGCGAGGCTGTTTGCAGGTTTACTCTTATTCATTTAAGGAGGCCATTTTTATCTTATTGTTGACCCTTTGTACTGGTACTAGATAGCATGCCCGTGCGTTGCTACGGGACATAAACTTTTATAATAAAAACACATATCGCATGATAAAAAATAATATTATAAAATTAAATACTGATGTTAAAATGATATTTAATTTTAAAAGTAAAGCTCGTGAAATTAACAGACACGGCGTGTTATCACAGACTCTAGACTTTCCCGTGACGTTGCTAGATAGTTTAAAACTATCCTAGGTAGCGTACCCGTACGTTGCTACGGGACAGTTAAACTTTTGTATAAGAACACAAGAATCGCACAACAAGATAACAATTATGAAATTAAATCTAATGTTAAAGTGTCATCAATTAAAAAAACAAAGGTTATAAAATTAACACATTAAAGCGTGACATCGTAAGCTCACAAACTCCTTAGCCATAATGGGTTTCGGAAGCCGTGTAATTGAGCTCTCATCACTATGCAAATGGCTCCAGAAGTATCAGGGTACCTGTCGTCTCAGCCCGGCTCCGTCTTCGCGTTTTTGTAAAAATCGCTTCACTTTGGCTTGGGGACCGTCACCATGTTGCCTTGCCTCATGAGGCAACGGGGCCTCCGAGACCCAAGCATCGTGCGCCACGGGATGTTTCGTAATGCAAATTAAACAAGCAAAAAGCAATACAAATCTTGGTATTCAAGCATAGATCATAGAATGGGATATATTAAGGTTCATGTAGAGAGAATGAGAGAGCACTATTATATTTAAGTCCCCTAAAAAGCATGGAAGTTCTTGTATATGAATAACCATATTATAAGGCACTGCTATAACTAAAATTCAATAACCACATCAACCAGTTCTATAAGAAGTCTTGTCAATTGTTTACATTATGATACTTACCTATTCCTGGACTCTCACCTTCTATCTATATAAGGGTACAGTCCAACCGACCAATCAGATCACTGCTCCATGTACCATGTGCTCCATTGGGTACCTGGTTGGTATTGCCAGATATGGACAAGAGGCCTGACTAAACCATCTTTGAGAGTCACAAATGCCTGACTAAATGAAATAAACGCATGAATATTTGTAATGCCAGATATGGACAAGAGGCCTGAAAAGTTTCAGTTTTAGCTGCATGAACCAGAATCAAAAAACAAACATGATTGACATGTTTCTGAACAGCAAAAAATCCATACAGAAGGCATACGTAGCACAAAAATTAAAATAAAATCCATACCCTTTTTGAGAAAAATCATATATATGGCTAAATCACATTCATCTGTGCTAGCATCGCCATTTTCATGACCGAGTGATCCAGGTTGAACCTAGCAAATAAATTTCCTAAAAGAAACACACCTTCAGGGCTTAAATTGATTCATGCAGAAACAATATTTTTGTGGTAGCAGCACACAGAAAAATGCACTAAAAAAATGCAGGACACAAACATGGATCACCTGTTCCTGTTGATCTACTGCTTCCTTCACCAGCGGGGGTCGTGAACATATTTTGGCCCAGGTGAGTCCTCTTCTCTGTTGGTTCGCAGATTAAGGACACCTCTATGCAAAAGTATGAAGCATGGCAAGGTAAATATTTAACAGGGCATGCAAAATACGTTTGACAGACGACTCTGATATTTAACACCTGAAGAAGCTTCTTCTGGACTTGGGAGAGTCATAAATTCATATGCCAAACAGATCAATAGTCACATTCACATGTTAACAAGAAAAGAACTGAAGTCTCGTACTTGCATCACAAACTGAAAGTGTCCACTATCATTTTGTCAACAGATGAAAAATTAAAATAGAGAGTACACATGATACTCCTACCAAAAATTATTTAAACCAGATGACAATTCTGACAAGATTTCTCAGGAGAATGAACCTTATACAGCACATGCCAAGCCAAATGCAGTGTTTAGTGCTGAATTTCTCGTATCAGTGTCACCAACTAAATAGCTACCCAATCTCCATGAACTGAATATGTTTGACAGCTCGGTCACCATCAGCTGCTATTTGGTTCTAGAAATGAAATGTGAATTGAAGTATACAGTGCAATATCCAATAGGAACCTTCCCACTAATTTAGAAAGATGCCTTCCAACATGAATTCTAGGCTAGCATGAACTGCAATTAGCTTGCAGATGACTGATCATTTATTAATATCGATAGGTTTCTGTCATATAACCATAGCACAACGAGCAAATTCTCTTGCATGCCTACCTAAACACGAACCAATATCGAAACAACAACGTCACTGATTCCAATCACCAAGATTGCCAGATCAGAGAGTTAAAAAATGGCAGCAGCAACTGAAACAGCAGACGCTCTAAGCAGCCCTTCCTCCTGGGCTTAGATCAGGAAATACACCCCTAAAAACACGATTCAGCACGTGAACGGGAGGAATCGCAGGAAGTAGCGAACGGGATGAGTCACCGGAACCGAACAACCAGTGGAAAGGATCCTTACCAGCGAGCTAATGCCCACACGTCGCCAATCTCACCAGCGATCCTCTATAGACTTTCCCGTGACGTAATTGTCACCTCATGGACCAGTTGCTGCATAGTTTTAAAATAGATATCTCAATTAAAAATAAGGAGCAATTGCATTTATGTAAAATAATTCGCTTAGTAGTATACCTGTTCAGTAACAGGGATGTAGATTTAATCTTCAGCAGTGCTTTTGTTCACAATTTGGTCCACAATTGTAGTTCCCTGGAAAGACAATTGTAGCAAGAAATTAAAAAAAAAAGAAGCAGTGTTTATTTCAAGGTTCGAAAAAACGCGTTTAAACCTCGTTTAATCTCGATTAAACTCTAAACGGAGGCTCAGCGTCTCGTTTAGGGCCTAGACTCCCAATTAAACTTTGGGCATACCTAGACGCTGCGTCTACGCGCGGTGGCGTGTAGGCAGCGTGCAGGAGCAGTTGGTGCAGGCCGCGATATTCTCATGCACTCTGGCCCCTCACATTGTCACCGACAAAGCCCTGCACCAGTGTACCCCCTACATCCATCCTCGACATAGCTCTAATCTAGGTGGTCCTTCAATCCCTCCCCATGTTCATATGTTAATTCAGGTGTGTAGTGCCTCTTTAGTGTTAATCACTATATGATGTTTTCATGTTGATGGATTTCTCCTTTACTCCATCCTAGTGATTTAGATTGAATTAGATTGGCCATGCTGGTGTTGTTTTATGTCCATAACTTGTACTACTTTGTCCCTTATGCTCAGCATCACCAAAATTAAGAAAAAACAAAAACGTTTAACCACGTTTAATCTACGTTTACTCCATGTTTACTCTTTTCAAGAGGCTAGCGTTTACCTAGCGTCTAGCGTTTTTTTGAACCTTGGTTTATTTGTTTGACAATACTGCAGATCCATCAAGATATCATGTTGCAATGCAAAACAGAGAGAAGACACTGCGATGTATTGCACTTAGAACACAAAAAGGTAATTGACTTCCTAAATCAAAGCACGCATATTTAGCTCTCAGGATCTTCATTCCATAAAATCTTCCACTGTCATCCTATATTTGCTTAGCCCCAAATAACAAAGGAACTGATAGAGTAACCGATTAATTACAAAAACTCTATGATGTACCTAGAAAAAAAATACCCCTTCCAAGCTAGATTGGCATGATTCATTCCATTAGGGAAAATAATCTCACCATGCACATATGATTAACAGACAACAGCAAATAGGATGGCATTTTGGCATATACATGAAAACAACAAATGTAGCGCCATCGGTGGCGCGGAAGCAACACATCCTCTGCTTGCATCAGTTTGACACCACAATCTGCAGGAACCGTAGCAGAAGAACTAATCAGTTTGGGAAAATTTGAGGGTGAGGGAGTCAGTGAATGAGCCGCAGCTGTGAAGGGGTGTGGCCCCTGGGAAGAAGACTTAATAATCTTTGTCCAAGAAGGCCGTCATAGGGTAGCAGATCGAGATCAAGAGGTGGGCACTAACCTCAGTGCTAAGGCAGTGGTGACGTACTCGAGGACGGCGGGGAGGTAGATCTGGGCGACCAATGCTTGCCGACGTAGATGAGGATGAGGCAGTCTCTTGCCGGTGTTTCCGCTGTGGGCCCGCCATCCCACAATTCCCGAAGGCGCCGCAACCTCAGCTCCACCCCCGGGGATCCGCCTTGGCTCCCACCTCACGGCGTCCGTGACGGCCAGAGCGCGGCCACCGGCTTGGGCCCTGCGGAGCTTGGCGCCGCCGCGGCCTTGAGCTGTGTCGCCGACTGCGACAGCATCTATGGGGCCGATGAGAGGAACAGCGGGCCGCCGGATGGGGACATGGGTGTACAGATAACGCAAACCCCATTCACCAACGCAAACAGAAGGATCTACATCCCAACCAATCTACACGCCAGTGCAGTGGAGAGGGCGGCGAGCAAACCTTTCTTAGCGGCAGGCCCCTTTCCCGAACTGCCGCAGAGGTCGATCACATCCGGTGACGCATCGCGCTCCCTCTTCCTCCCAAACCGCGGCATGGGGATGGTGTGGGGACACACCCGTGTCGCCGGCCTCGCACCTGCGCTGCCGAGCTGGGGAGCCGTGGAGAGGGGATGGCGCCGGCAGCGCAGCCTGGGCGAGGTTTGGGAGCGGCGGCGGTGGCCGAGGCATGGCGCTGCGGAGGAGGAGCATCGATTTACAGAACCACGACTCGGGTGTGCCGCGCGCAATCAACGCTGGCCTTGAATCGCCGGCCAACGAATGGCGAGGTCGGCTGCGTGCTGCCACGGCGGCGCGGGGAGGGGCGACGGCGCGGGAGCTGGGGAGGAGGCGTCCGTCGCGCTGTGGAGGCAGCGCAGGCTTGCGTCGCGCGCAGGGGAGTGGCGACGGCGCGGGCGTGCTTCGCGCGGTGGAGGTGCGTGCCTCGCGCGGGGGAGTGGCGACGGCAGCGGGGGAGGGGTGTCGCGGGGGAGGGGCTGCCACGGCGTCGCGGGGGAGGGGCGTGCGTCGTGGGGGAGATGCGCGATGGACCGCGGATTGCGGGACTGAATGGTTTTGGATGATGTAGGACTTAGTTGTAGATTTATTTGAGTATGAAATTTTTACTATACTTTAAGCATATAATAATAAGTCTATCATAAAAATTTTACTATAATTGGACCATAGAAGCGGTAGCTATGAATTATTCTAATTAATTACAGATAAAATTTGATTTTCTAACTAATTTAAAGCTATAAAAAAATTGTATTAAAGTATACCATATTATATATTCATTGTATAGATCTACTCATGTGGAGTCCAACAAAATTAGATTTTTCATTGTATGATTTTTCTGTGATTTACTATGATTTTTTAAAGATTCAGCGAAAATAAATTAAAAAAAAAAGAAAAAGGCAAAACCGCGGTTACTGTAGCAAAACCGCCATCGAAAACCATCTAGGGGGTAGTTTGAATGGTTTTGGATAGTTCAGGGGGTAAATTAGACCGTTTCATAGTTCGGAGGGTTAAGTGGTCACCACCCCATAGTTGGAGGGTGATGTAGACTTTTTCCTCGCACCAAAGCAAAGCCTCCTCTTTTGTAGAGATTTGTTTTCCTTGCGATATATGAAGGGTGAGGCACTCATTTGGAAAATCTGAATTGACAAGGCAATGTTTGGCATGACTCTCATGGTCGTTCTCCGATACCACCTGCCATCGTTCCCGCTCTGTAACAGAACCGTCTAAATCATATGGCCTACAGGCACCTGTCATTGTCACTAATGATCTCTGACAGCCGGGTCCATGTTCCAGATGATCTAGAAAGTTCTACCGGGCTACACCAACATCCGTTTTCTCCGACAGGATCCCATTGCGAAGCCATTACAGGATTACAGCATTTCATAATAAAATATATCAGAGAAAAAGTGCAGAAAGATTACATAGTACTTATATTACAAATCAGTTGTCCAAATATAAATACAAGTGCGGTTATTACAAACCATACTTAAGTAGCGGTAGCATTAGAGTAGCAGATGCAACACACTAGGATAATATAATAAGGACACCGCCCAAGGGTCTATCTTTACTCATCGTCACTTCCTTCTACAATGACTGTCATGCAGCAGGGGTTGAGGCAAAAACCTGTCGCGGCTGTTCTCCTGCAACAAGGGGTATCAAACCCTGAGTATTGGGGTACTCCGCAAGACTTACTCGACTAAAGAAAATGGGGAGAAGACTCAGGAATGCAGGCTGAGAGGAATCAAGGTAAGGCTTTAGTAAGTGTCAAAGGATTTTACAGAAAATCAATACTAACCTATTTTCAAATTTCTATTTAAGAACTTCAAATTTGCCCAAAATAAAAGTTGTTCCGTTTTAAAAGATCTACAACTTCTATTAAGGGACCAACACCAAAATCCTTTTAGTTTTTGAATTAGGGTTTTGAGGTCCGATTTAGGGTTTAAATTAATTTTTCCTTTTAATTTCCAAATTAACTTTAAATACACAATCAAACTCAAAATCACACAATACCCTAGTCAACCTTGTTTTCTACTCCTTTTACACTCCGAGGCTTCGACCCAGGCCATCGTCCCCGCCGTACAAGCTACCGTCTCCGTCCCGCAAGGTGCCGATCTTGTCGTCATCCATGCCACGCAGTCATGGGTCGCTACCTAAAAGCCCTAATTTGGTTTTGGATAATTGATGAAATATAAGTGTACTAATCATTGGAATTTAAGTGTTGTGATTAATATAGGATTGGTACACTCTAAGTGAGAAGTAACGGCGGCATCCATGAAGATGGTGTAAGTCCATAATCAAGGGTTGATCGAGTGATCATTATTTAAAAAAGGAAGGTGCAAATCAATGGAGCTCAAGGCAAAGGTATAAATCCATATGAGCTCTTCTGTTTTGGTGATCAAGAAAGAGTGTGATAATATTTAGTATAGATAGCAGTACTATAAAGAGGGGAATAATTCGCACGTGAAATGTGATTATCAAAGTATCACTAGATGCTCTAACTCTTGCATATGCATGGGATATAGTGAGCTAACATCTAACCTTTGAAAATGTTGTGAAAAATACTAACACACATACATAAGTGACTGAAACACGTATGTGTTGGCACACGTAATCAAGGGTGGTGAGAAGAGTTGGGGAAGGGTTGAAACAACGACTGGACGCGTCCGGTAGCTAACCCTAGCTACTTCTCTGCGGGCAGAGCATGACCGGATGTTGGGTGCATCCGATCGGCACTGAGTTGATGCATCTGGTCAGTATTTGTGCTCTTTCGGAGCTCTCTGGTGCCTCAATGAATGCTGACACCAAACGCATGAACAATGATTCTGGTGCCTTCGATCAAACGGCGCGTATTCTAGGCAAAGGTGAGTGACCAGACACTGGAGCGTCCACTGTGGGTGGACCGAACGCGTTCGATGAGTGCATGGAGCTCTCTAGTCGCTTCTAGCCACTCACCGAATGCAACACTTTGGTGTGTCTGGTAGCGCAGCTGGCACGTCCTGTGCAAGCAGTGAAACCACGCCAACGGCTAGTTTCAAATGGTTTTCACCAGTAGCGTTTCAAGGGTGACCGAATGCATCTGGTGGCAACTTATCGTGGGTCCAATGCACACACAGAAACCGAGTAACATGTATGTTTGGAAGCTACGCTTATCTATAGTCGTTTGGCCAGCTTGGGTGCACTCTCTTGTACATTTTAATGACCCATACTCTATTGTGATCCAAGTCAAACCTCTCCCAATCATCTAGACACTTAATTCTCATCCTTGGTGAGATTGAGAGTGATCCAAGTGCTTTGCATTTGCTGGTTCGTCTAGAGGCACTTGTTGATCGTGTTCATTGTGGATTTCTTGTATTACTCTTGGTGATTGCCGTCACCTAGATGGTTTGGAGAAGGAGAGAAGGAGCATCACGGATTGGTGATTGTTCATGGCTAGTTTCGATAGATTGTGAGGGTTTGCACCTACCCCGTCGAAGAGCCACAAGGTAGGCTTAGCGAATTTCTTGTGTCATTGAGTTACCTTACTTGCTAGGTTCTTATGGCACCCTTTTTGTATGGCTTAGCTTGTGTATGCCAACTAACCACTGAACCACCAAGTGAAGGTCAACAGAACAAGGACTAGTGTGCTGGTAAGCACGTGAATTTCGGGATAAATTTTTCTCTACGGTGTTGGTCTTCTTGGTGTTCATTGGATTTTATTGTGCTCATCACCATCAAGTAATTGATTGTCTTGATATTTATCTATCAGTGATTGGCTTCATCTACACTAATTGAAGGCATAACAAACACATGATCTCTTGCATTCAATTCCTAATTGCACGAACCCTTTAGTTTAGCATTAGTCGATTGAGAGCTAATTGATCGATTGTGTTGATTGGGTTAGTGTGTTTCTTTAGCTAGTCTTTGACAGCACATTAACTTAGACTAGATTGCTAGTTTGTGTGGGTGGCTTGAGCATAGAATAGTTAGAATTAGAGCAAATTGCTTATCACCTTGTTAATTACTAACTCTTTGCTCTAATAAATTTGTAGAATTTTTTATTAGGTTATTTATCTCCCTCTATAAATTTAGGACCTTTCACCAGCTTGATCGTCCTTGTCATCGCCCCCACCGCACATGCTGTCGTCCCTACCCCGCAAGCCATCGACCTTGCCATCATTCGTACCACGCAGACACACGTCGCCACCTTAGTCGTCCTTGTGAAAGCCCTAGTTTGGTTTTGATAATTGATGACACCTTAAGGACTAACCTATTTGCCTAAGTGATGAACAAGTAATAGGTAGTCCAAACCATGGTGTGTGGAGCATACAAATGAAGGAAATGATGATCACAAGGTTCAAACCATGAAAGTGATCATGAAGTGTTGATTAAAAGAGAAGAAAAAGGAAAAGGAAATCTAGAGGCAAAGATATAACCCTATAGGGATTTTCTTTTGGTGATTAATACATCAAGTGGATGTGATCACATTTAGAATAGATAACCAACTAGCAAGGCGAGAAATACGATTTAAATCGGTTATCAAGTGCTCTAGAGTTGCATTTCATTTGTATACACACTTGAAATCTAGAACACACTAACTAGCCCTTGAAAATACTTTGAAAAACTACTAACACACGTGTCTTAGTGAGTGAAACACTAGGGTGTTAGTGCTTGGGAGCAAGGGCAGTGAGAAAGACTTGAGAGGGTGCTGAAATCAGCAGTGGACACTGACCGGAGCATCCGGTGACTAACCATAGCGTGGACACTATTGTGCAGAGTGCACCAGACAATGGAGCATCCGGTGGGTGGGCACCGTCCGCGTTCGGTACGCATTTGAGCTCTCTAGAACCTCTCTGAGTAGACACTGAACACGTGAACAATACGCATGCCGCGTCCGGTGGTTTCAAACTCGTGTACGGTGTGAAAAACACGCCGAGTAGTATTCGTGACTACACTGTGCGCTGCAGTGTCCGGTGAGTGGAAGCCGGACGCGTCCGGTGCAATCTGAAGCTCTCTGGATGCTCTTTGAGTTAACATCGGACACTGACAGCAGAGCGTCTAGTGTGATGACTCCACGTTCAGTGCAAACTGAAGTGCGCCAACAGCTCTATGATTGTTGAGATCGAACAACCCTCGTTTGAATTCATTGGCATGTTGCCTTTATCTGTGCACTGGACACGACACCGGACACGCAGCGTCTGTTGGTCTCGCATCCGGTGCCCCCATAGAAATTTGTAACGGTTAAGTTTTTGAGAGGAGAGTATAAGTAGTGCTTGGGCTAGCTTGGAGAGTAACTCTTGCGCATTTTCATCACTCCTAATCTCTTTTGAGCCTAGCCTAAGCCCTCCACACACATCTCACACACTTTGATTCACATTTTAGTGCGATAGTATTGATCCAAGTGCTTGTTTGGAGAAGACTTGCATTCTAGAGCACTTGGTGGTGATTTGCTTCGGATTTCTTGTTCTCTCGGGGCTTTGCTGAGTCACTAGACGGCTGAGGAAGCAAGGAGGAGGTGTGAGCTTGATTGCTGATTGTTCAAGGCCACACTGGGCAAGATTGTGAGGGGTTTTTGCGGTTATTCTCCGGCGCAGTGCCAAAACCGACTCTAGTGGAATTCTAGTGGTAAGAAACCACTTCTCTTGTGCTAGTAAATGGCTTCTAGTGAGGGATTGGCACGTGAAGCCTAGCTCGCGATCCACCAAGGAAGATCGGTGCCACAACGAGGAGTAGCTTGATAGCGATCAAGTGAACCTCGGTAAAAAAATCGAGCGTTGATCTCTTCTTCACCATCGAGTAGATGATTCTTGGTTGATCTCATTAGATTTCAATTGATTGGTATTCTTCTCGATGATTGGATCAACCTCTACTCTTCGCGGTGGTATAATCTCTCTCTCTCTCAACTTCACTTGCATAGATAACTTCCTTCACCTTAGGATTGAGGTGATAGCATTTGCGTAGTGTCGAGCACTTAAGGTCAGAGTGCTTGGTCTTTGCGTTGTGTGCACAATTTGTTTAGATTTTGATAGGTGGCTTGTCTAGAGTAGCCTAGAGCTAGTGCTTTGCATAACGCCATGTTATTTGCTAACAAAGTGGTCTAGTTCTTTATAGAATTTTTAATAGGTTATTCACCCCCTCTAGTCTATCGGGACCTTTCAAGTGGTATCGGAACCGAGGTCACCACCATTTGAGGCTTAATATCCTTATGGTGTAAAATAGCTCAAATCAATATGTTAGGGAAGCGACCAAATTCGATGGCACAAGCTACTATCATTCGAAGAGAAAGATAATAGTTCACTTCATGACTATGCACATCAAAGTATGGAAGGCAACCGAGACCAAGATAGAAGTTGAGAATGAACAATCTTCCTTCTATCCTATCGGACCTTTCACCTTGTCATTATCTCTGCTGTTTCCGCATCGTACAAGTTCAAAGGTCTCTTGAGGCTGCCTACCATGCCCAGGGACAAGGCACGCCCGCGAATTGTGGGCACGTACATAAAGTGACGAGTGCATATACGTGTGAGACTTGTTGCCATCTTTAGGCACCGATATAGAGAATGCTCAAGACAGTAGAGCACACACTCAAGCAAGGGGCATCTGGCATCAAAGAGCGCATACGAGGAAGGGTTGTGAGGGAGAAAACGAAAGAATAAAAAGAATAAAATTAATTGCTTAATTGGGTAGGTCAGATATACAGAGGTATCTTCCTTAATAATCTAGAATGTGGTATTGGCCTACTCCATTGGCTCATACAACTTTACAATGTCTCTAACAAGGTGACGCATGAGAACACCGACACAAAATGAATATATTGTATCATATCAGTCTCTAAGAGCAACTTCAAGAGACTAATTCTTTCTAATTACTATTAATGGAGTCAAAAGACTCTTTAATTGGCTATCTAAATATATATATATATATCCTCTATTCCATATTTTTCGTTAGCTAAAGATGGATAACAAGTATGGCTCTCTAGAGTACCGAAGAACATATAGAAAAGCTACAGAGACTGATAAGATTAAAAAATGATTTTTATAGAAATAACACTTTAAATGATGATTTAGAGTAAAAAAAGAAAAGATTTTCTTAAGTCTTGTTGCTGGAGAAAACTAAAAAAAGATATTTAAACTTTTGTCTGTAGAGCTACCTAAACCTAAACATAGGATAGGTTTGTAGGGCTACATAAACATATAATAGACCTTATATTTTAGGTAGTGTTGTTAAACTGTCTCCAACAATACATACCCAAATAGAAGACCTATTTCATATTCTAGGTACTTCACCGTAAAATAGAGAGCGACCCAAATCTCGTCCTCTCCAATAGCTACCACAGAAGCGTAGACCAAGCACCCCACCCCCTGTCCCCGCGTCGCCGCCGCCCCTCGCCACGGTCCGGCACGCCAGCGGCTCCCTGCCACAGGCCCGCCTCACCACGCCTCGCACCTCCCCATCGTCGCACACCCCGGCATGGGCCCGCCTCGCCGTCGCCCCTCGCGCCATGTCGAACCCACTACCGCACCGGAGGCTCGTCGCAGGCAGCATCTCCCGCCATAGATCTGCCTCGCACGCTGCTCCACGCCATGGCCCAGCCTGGAAGCGCCGGCGGCCCTCGCTGTACCGACAGTTCCCCGCGTGCAGGCCTGCCTCACCATCCGACGGCTCCACGGCACAGGCTCGCCACACCACGCCCCATCACGGGCCCACCACCACAGCACTGCGTCGAGAGAGGCATATTTGCATCCTTCCTCTGAGGGTTGGCAAAATGGGTTAGTGAGCATGATTTTGAGAATTCAACCCACGGTACACGATGCAAAATGGGTATGGTTGCGCTTTGCGTTGGAGAGTCTTAGAGATAGTACTGTGTTGTAGGGAGCCAAATGTTCTGAAGCACTTAAAAGAACAAAAATACATGTCGCTGCTAGTCCTTTTTAATCATAGTATCACTGTATCAGACCATTCGCGGCTCCAGCTTTCCATAGAAGTATAAGCCCAAAACCACAGAAGAAAAGCAATTAATAAAACCAAATTCCAGCACGATTGGCGACCAAAGGAAGCATCACGGAAACAATATCCATAATATGCTGAGCACGACACTCGGATGCCCAGTTAAAGACGGAACGTAAATTTTCATGGGAAGTCACTGGGACCGTCCAGTGCCACAACGTAAAGGTTTGTCCACCGATTTAGCAGAATTAACACGAGGATACAATCTTAGTTTAGATCATGCCGGAAACAGCTTCAACTGCTCTGAGCCGCCTCAGTCTTGGCTTCTGCCGACTCTGTCTTCTTGGCCTCAACAGCCTTGTCCGCAGCTTGAGGTTTTGACACTTCTTCTAAAAAGGGGGGCAGAAGGGAAAAAATGATAACGTTAGGATATCCGAGTTGATACAACACTACATGTAGTTTTTTCTCTGCACAAGCATTACAGCATAGCTATGCAGGTCACAAATGTTAACAAATTTAAGGGTCTCAATACTTAAGTACGTATGCACTGAGCTAAACTAAATTATAAAATTTTCATTTGGTCAGATAAACTTCCACATTCAGCAACAAAAACGAACACCGTTGCTCTGGCCTCTAAATTTGTGTAAGCTTTTTAAATAGCACTAGATGTATGTTTATAGATGATATAATGGAGTAATCATTAATATCAAACACTTTGGACAATTAATTACAGAAGAAACAAGAAAAAACTTAATTTTAAAATTCCAATTATCGAGTTAAGCCAGTTTTCACAAGTCTGCATTTCACACCAAAAGATAAATTCTTAATTTCCAAAATCTGAATGCCCCCTGTTATTAGAATATTTCCCCTTGAGAAAAAGGGACAATGGATTCTCTTGATTCATGCATTGAAAACTGATTAGTATGGCACATGTAAACATTTGACTAGCACTACATAATTCAATACGAGATGGGAAATTTATAAGCTTTCAGCGATTAAACCTTTTGCTTAACCTTTCAGCAATTAAAACTTTTGCTTAATGTCAACCTCCATACATTACATAAACAAGAAATACAAACCTAAGTTGGATTTCATGTGATTTTTGTCATCTTCTAGCTAAAAGAAGCAACAAGAAAACTAATAAGCAGGAGAGGTATAACAGCAGAAATACAAACCTTCATCATCACTCTCATCTTCAAAATCATCCATTCCCATACCACCCATGCCACCAAGACCACCCATGCCACCAAGACCACCCAAACCAGCCATATCACCCATGCCGCCCATACCGCCCATACCACCCATACCACCCATACCACCAAAATTCTACACAAAACAAAGAAAACATATCAAACCAGTTTGCCACAATGTCAAGGAGTCCATTAGAAGAAAAACTTGTGAAAGAATTACTTACCGAAAAGTCCATCCCATCCAAGTTAACATCAGGACCTAAAAAAAGGAATAGATGAACATAAGAACTTTTACATGCCCATGCCCAACCTAATGAGCTATATTCTTGCATTAAGTGCCATACAAAATATTTTCTAGTTCACATCTATGACAATGTTGCACTATTAAGATTGTACATCGAATATACAAAATGGTTTTCTGAAGCTAGGATGGCTATCATTTTAGAGAAAACCATGTGGTGAAATCTAAGGCATGCAACCTCCAGTTAGTTGGGCACACTTCTTATGTCTAAGAGGTTGCGTTTGGGTATAATCTAAGGCAACGGTGATACTTTCAAGTAGAAGCAGTTACAAGTATTGCTAATTAAACAAATGAGTGTTAAACACTTGAACCAAATCTTTGCATACTGGCAACTAGTCATGTGCATGAGTCAGTTTTGTGTATCACCCTAGTTAGTTTCCTTCAGTAGTATATCCAAGAATATAAGAAAGCACATAGCATACCATCATCATCTTCGTCGACCCATTTGTCCCAATCAACTTTCACAAAGTGAGGTGCCCTTTGATCATCTCGAACAAGTTTCTTCCACCATTTGGCCTCAGCTTTTTCTACGACACAGACTATGGACCTGGACCCCACACTTATTTTGCTGGCCTGTTGTATTGAGAAGTAACGTTGGGTAAGGAGAAACAACTTTAAACATTAAGGATTTAAACTAAACCTATAAATATTAATATAACATGAAAATGCATTACCTCAACGTTTACTTTGTCATTCAGATCTAGTTTCAATTCATATAAGTTTGTACCAGCACTGCCAGAGAATGTGAAGACACCATCTGGTTCCAAGTTGACCTTAGCATCCTTGGCGTCAGGTAGCTGTACAGTGATGTAAACCTTGTCGATCCTCTGAGCCCACTTCACTTCAGGGTGCCGACTACAGAAGACAATGCCACTTGTCAAGAAACCAACATATATAAACAGGAATTCACCTCTATACAACCTTAATAGTTTCTATAAGAACATTTGCATAAATCCACAAGTGGGCCTAGTACAGATACACGACCCATTGTGTAGGGGTATTATCGATCACTTCAGGGTGCCAGCCACAGAAGACAATGTCACTTTTCAAGAAACCAACATATAAACAGGAATTCACCTCTCCACAACCTTAACAGTTTCTATAAGAACATTTGCATAAATCCACAAGTGGGCCTAGTGCAAATACATAGACCCATTATGTAGGGGTATTATCGATCATACATGAACAAATAGGAGTGATTAGAATAGAAAAACAGAGAATCAAGAAACAAATGTCCATTAGCATTAGTACCAATGGTAGCTAGCTAAATTATCAAACTAATGACTATTTTGCCATCAAATTTGGTATATAGATACAGGAAGAAACAACAAAAACAACAACAAAGCCTTTGAGTCCAAGCAAGTTGGGGATGTGATGGCCCCATCCCTGCTCACTTGATGTATAGAGTACTGGAGAGTGGAGACCTGGCGGTCAGTACAGTAGGTATGAGACACTAGTTTTCCTATAAACTAACCAACGACCAACCTTCCTCACAGTAAGGCCTCTCAGCCAATAGTTTTGGATGAGACACTAGTACAGTAGATCATGTATAGAGTACTGGAGACCCGCGACAGCATGAAAGGCAAATGAAAACGCCACCTGGGTCCACAGTTTTGGTTCTTGAGAAGTGAATAATGGGGAACTATTGGAGATGCTCTTAGTATTACATTTTGAACATTTGAATGCAGTAATGCTTGTTAGATGATAGTTGACAGGCACCTTCAAGGAAAGCAGTACCAGACAACAAATCTGTACTCTTTCCAATGTTGGATCGTGAACATGGTCCAAATAATTTACTCACATAAGAAAATGGCAAAACAGAATCCCAATTGCTAAACAGTCAAAATAAAGCCAAACTATGTTAAGAAATAAGACATGCAATCTGAGACCTGCCTCCAAAATATCAAGGAATTTGGAAAACGAAGCAACATATTACATGCATGGAAAAAATAACTTTCACTGTTATGATTTTAGAAATGTCAGAATATATTAGAGAAGCAGTGATCAAAGTTATTTTTAGCTAGAATGCCATGTCCAAACCTATGTTTGGGAAGAGTACAACTGGTGATTAGAACCAGAACAAACAGCCAAGTATAAATGAACATAAGTTGGTATGAATGGGGGGCACCATCACTCTCTTATGGGAAGAAACAATTAAAGAACTAAGCCGCTCTAGGCATGTGTGTGATTGTGAAACCAACGATGAAACGACAACATAAATCATACCATGCTACTCTAGGCATGCCGGTCAACTTTATGTCCTAAAACAAATAACTAAACCATAAATTTGCGCACATATTGCACGTTACTAGAACATTTGAAGCAAACTAGACTTGTAGGCTAAGAAGAAAAAACTTAGGTACCAAGAAATGCCAGATGAATGACATGTATGTCTTCAAAACGCGTGCATATCAATCTAATCATGGTAAATTAGAGAAACACTACCAGCACTAAAAACAACTGCACTTGCAGAACTATGAACACATGGACACCACAGCATCACAAAAAACCATGCCGACACAGCCATAATCTGCAGCTACCAGCACAACCATCTAAAGCTTTGCCCCCAGCAACCCATCGATACCCAACCAACAGAACCATTCAAATCCGCGGCACCGCGAAAAGAACCAAGAACCATGACAAATCCGTACAGAAACGCGCCCGCCCAAACCCTAGGGGCACATCGTAACTCGAATTGAACTGCAAGAAACCCAACGGTTCCATCGAGCCCAGCCACATCTCGGCGAAAAAATCCTAGGGCTCGCGCTAAGCCGTGGACACAGCAGCTCATGACAGCTTGCATCCCCACCCACAAGATCCGCTCTCGCAGCCATAGGCGGCTGCTGCGAATGATCTTGTTCCCACCGACCCGCGGAGCGAACCTGCGGAATCTAGAGAGAAGAGTAGATGCTAGATCGAGAGCGCCCGGTGGATTTTGGCTCACCTCATCTTGACGCGGCTGGTACAGGCGGCGGCGGGCGGCGGCGGGTGGTGGGGAGCGAGGGCTTTGTGAGGTTTTCGGGGGTGGGAGTAGACTGGAAGGGCAGAGGAGCGAGATGTGGCAGTTTGGGACGCGAGTCAAGTAGGCGGTGGGGAGGGCACGAGGCGCAGTAGCAGGCCGAAATGGGCTGGGACATGGTGGTAGGTACGATGGGCCTAGTTGGTCCTATGGCTGTTTAGAGCACAGTATACTGCTAGTTTTTTTTTTCAAAAGAAAGTTATATTATATTATATTATATAATAGCCGGATAGTATAGTATGTTACAAACATTGTATTATAAATAAATAAGTACCTTCGGTGTGAATAGAAAAACTCAAAATCATATTTGATGCTTTATAACGTGGATGACCGTATGTAGTGAAGAAGCAAGAAGAATATTTTTTGGGGAGAGGGATAGACTAAACACAGAGTTAGACCAACTTAACTTAATCTAAGACTAAATTGAGCACAAGACGTAACTATTGTCTTCTTCTTAGCCTTCAGATCATATTTTTAGCCCCTCTTATATTTTTAAAAATATCTCCAAATCGCGTTTTCGAGTCCTCCTACCCTGAGAAAATACTGCGAACTTTATAGAAAAATCATAGGGGTTTTATTAGTTCACCGGTGGTAGGGGTTAGAGCCCTCCCAGCTCCACCGCTGGCTTCGTTCCTAACCATATGTTGATAGTTGGTAACACAACACAAAAGTGTAGACAAAATATATCCTTACCAATGGTGCTAGAAAGATTTATTGATACTTCTTGATGCAATCAATGAGGTTGTTAGTCTCTATGTAGAAGTATGTGGTGATGGTTTTATAGGATGGAAAATAAATTCTGCAAGCGCATATAACTACCGTGTAGCACTTCGCCTAGAAGTACCAGGTATCGAATTTATATTAATCCCAAAGAAAAGCGGGTGGTTGTGATTCCTAGGATTTAGTAGTTGAATGTCTAAATACGATAAAAGGGATAAACCTTAGTGATGATAAATAATTAAAAGATAACTAAGGTAGAACTCTAGATAACTCTAGGATAACTCTAGCGACCAGCCTCGGAGAGAGTGTGTACTAATTAGCAAAGAGATATGGTAGCATCCATGTAATACCTCTGGTATTATAATTAAACTAAACTGCCATGCCATCATGTTTAAATTAATTGTATGCATATGATTGTGCTTAGGGTCTTTAGAGTGGTTTGATGTTGTTGTAAATGATTATGTGTTTAAAACCCTAATTGAAAACCAAAAATAAAAATAAAAGGAAGATCCAGATTAAGCCCTAATTTGATTCTAAAACCTAATTCAAAATCTATAAGGAATCTGATAAAAGTGTCTTAATGAAAGTTGTAGATATTTTAAAATGGAACAACTTTTATTTTTGGAGATTTTGAAGTTATGCACTAGAAATTTGAATTAAACTCAAAATAATGACTTGAAATTCAAATTTGAAACATCAATTTAAAAACTATCAAGAATCTGACAAAGCACCTTTAATAGAAGTTGTAGGGCTCCGTAAGTTGGACAACTTTCATTTTAATAAATTTTCAAGTTCTGTAGAAACGTTTGGAGAATTTCAGTGAATTACAAATCAAATTCAAATTCAACTTTTACCCCCTTTTCTGTAATTTCAAAATTTGGCCGAATTTGAACTTGTTCCAAAAAGCAAAAATATTTTACAGGAAATTTGGCACAACTTTGGTATTGACCATTTTCTCTGATTCGAATTGGGTAGGGCATAAATGGATGAATTAGCTTTTGACCTAGATGACATAGCTACAGTACACGGGGGCCCCTACAGTGCTCGACGCCGTGCGCGCGTGCCCGCGCCGCGCGCTGGCCGCCTTCCGGCCAGCCGGGGCCCGAACCCCCGAAAGCCGTTCGCCAATATCCCCTCCTCCCCGGACCCTTAAAGGCGACGACCCCCTCCATTTTCCCTTTCACTTCTTCCCGGCCGCCGACGAGCACCGCTCGGATTGCGGTCACAAATTCACCCTCACCGAACCACCTCCAGCCACTCCATCTCGTAGTCAGCTAGAGTGTTTTCTTGTGCGTCGATTGTTGCCTTTGACTCAAGCTGTAGAGGCTTGGAGGCCCCGGAACGCGAGTCGACGTCCTCGGTACTGGTCGGAGCGCCGCCGCCTGCTTTCGTGCCGTACCTAGCTCGCCGGGGTGAGGTTCTTTCCTTTTTATTGTACGTTTCTGTAACAGAACCGACCAATTTATACGAGCACAAGTACAGCGACAGATGTTTTCCCAGCTATCAAGCCACACTTGAGCCAATATAAACCCGGTAGTCCGTGAAATCTCGAAGGATTTCAAACTTTTACACAGTACATACCCCAAGGATCGCAGAAACTCAGCAGTACACATACACATACACATGATACATAGATTCGCACATATTTCAAATACATCAGAGTACAAGATAAACTTTTACATAAAAGTTCAATAGTGGAAACAAAATCGTTTTACATAAGCTTAATTTCATAATACAGTGCCAAGTACCGACTAGTCACAGCAACATAGATGAGACAGATAACATGACCTTGCCCAAGGTCTAGTCTTCCTCTCCCGAAGGATAGAAGTAACTCTTTAGTCAACCAAGCATTCCTCCTGCAACATTGGGAATAAAACCCTGAGTACTCAATTGTACTCAGCTAGACTTACCCGACAGGAAGTAAATAAAAAGACTCTCAAGGATATGCAAGGCTTATTTGGTGGAGCTCAGAGGATAGCAACATTTTTGCATAAAAAGCATTACTACAATAGTTCCTCAACTTATAAGTTTTAGATGTGATTCAGCTTCGATTTCAGTTAAGCTACTAAACTAAGGTTTGCAGCTATACTAAACAATCACTTGATATTATAGCAATCAATAAAACCATATGATTTTTGATATCCACAGATATCAACCTCATCTCACCATAATCATTATGTTCAAGTTGTTAACCTCAACCTCACCAGAAGATCAGTTCAGTTTCTCACTAACCAGGAGAGATGGCAATTCGAATCGATTATACCAGCTGGCAAATATGCCAATCACAAACCCTGTCAGCCGAGCCACTGGCTTCTTGGGTCACCGTTAAATCCTTCTGAGACACAATATGTCGCGAGTTTGGCGGGGACCATATTCTCAGAGACCAACCCACTTCCAGGATGCATCAGGTCCCTGACCTGCCCTTGGTAAAATGGTGTCTCCGCACATACTTCCTACCTTCAGAATATGTCTGCCTAGTCGCACCAAAGCTCGGCTCAGAAAGAAATACTCGGCTTCGCGGTCAGAACGACTTATCTGGCCAGCTATGTGACGACGTCCTTCAATCTCAACTGATGTCTGGTGGCCTCAGTCCTAGTCGGCCGCAAGCAGCACCGAAGTCAACATGACCCATGTCATGCAGCTCCCCGCTACCTAGCCTTGATTCTCTCATTATTTCATTGTGGCATGGTGACACATATAGCCAACCATGTGGATCTCGTCAGTCACCACCTACACTCGCGGATGACAGGAAATCACCCGACTTTCTCGCGGATGACAGGAAATCACCCGACTTCTACCGGTCTAAGCAGGGCTAAGCATAAGATCGGTCACCTGTCTAGTAATAGTATCAGGTTCACATATATAGTAGACAAGGTAGATATGTAGCAACGGTTTCAAACCAACTCCTATACTTAAATGCACAAACATACGATTTAATAAAGACCGGTGCATTTATAAAAAGAGATAGGTGGAGGCTTAGGGATGCTCCGGGGCTTGCCTGGGGTTTAGCACTAAGTTAGTGTTTGTTAGATGACACTTGTTCGACGAGCATTTTCCATCCAAGCACACGATTAGTCCTTCCACCTTCGTGATTAGTCCACCACACCGTCTTGTGGTTAGTTCCATCATCATGTCCTTCACTCCACGTGTTCATCATCTATCGTACCTAAATGAGATGCACAATACACATGTATGAATAAGAGAAAGTAATACAAGAAATGTTAATCTAGCATCACTGAACCATGAGCTAACAATGCCACCAAGCAAGGCAACATGAAAGCAATTCTAATCTCACATATGCAGTTTAAGGACAGCAGGACAGCAAGCACAAGATTTAACCATAACTGAAGCTATATACATCCAAACAGGGTGATCTAAGCTTTTCTGAAAAGCTATTGAAATTTTCTACAACTTTGGTATTATCCTCTTCAGATGATTTAATTCATATAAAGGTCAAACAACACAAAGAAGACAGCTCTGTCCAGACTTGGACAGATTCTGTCCTTCCAACTCAAACAATCATAACTAGAGATTTGGACCACCAAAAGGGATGATCATAGACAATTTGGAAAGACATAGAAATATAGTACAACTGATCTATTATCACCAAGAAGTGATTCAAAGCATAACTCAGTCAAATAATGCAATCAATCAGATCTAGACAGAAAATTTGGCAAAACCTGACAGCAGTCATCCAAAAGCCATAACTTCTAAACTATTAGGCCTATGACCAAGAAATTTTAGGACAAGCTAGATATAGAAGTTGGCTACAACTTTTGTATAGAACACATTTTCATACAATATCATTTTCATGGAGAAAACACCACAACAACAGGGACTATGCCTGCAGCCATTTTCAGCATGTAAGCAAAACATGCTTTTCACTTAAATATCACCCAAGCACACATAGGAATGGGCTATTTAGATAGCTCCAAACATCATTGCATGGTCATACAAGATTCATCTCAGACCAAAGCATATTAAGGAATCACAAGAAACATATATATATATATATTCATTTGCCCATAATTATTCACTAACTATTACATAAAAATCCTATTATTTAATTATTTAAATTATATGGTAAACACCTCAAAGGCATCCCAAACTTTTATTAGAGGTAGATGCATACAAATCATGACTACTGAACAAATTTTACCTTCTCTGGTATTATAATTAAATTAGCACAAAATAGACAAATTTATAATTCAACAATGCATTGGAGAGCAAGATAAATCTACAACATCACACTTTCAGTGGACACATGGCCATGTTAGTGTTTCTCAGGTTAATACAACATCATACAAAGATGGTGGAGTACCATTTTCTATTTTTACATCTATATAATATTTATAAAGCATTTAAATCTACTTAATGGGCATCAAACAAGATAATCAACAACTCAGTCATACATGCACCATAAATCATGAAATTTTACCCATACATTACACATCATACAGAGAGTCTATGATTAAATTTTCATGCCATTTGGAGCAATATAACTTCAGATAAAAAAATAACAAGCAATTCGACCATTTATTTCCTATTTAAAAAGATTAATGTGAAACAACTTGAAAACAGTAAACAACATATATGTTTTATATTTTTATGAGCTAGTGCATGTCATTAGAAGCCTAACCAAATTGGAATCACACATGTTGGACTTCTATTTCTCAAATTATGGTCAAAAGCAAGTTAATCAATCCTAAAAACCACTTTTCCTAATTAATTTCTACAGCACATAAATGTAAATAACATAGCACATTTTTATGGATCTAACATGCAGAGCACTTCACCACGAATCTAACAAAACAAGTTTCACAATTTTAGGAGCACCCAGACTCCAGATATGAATTTTAGAAGGAATTACAAGATCTACAAATTTGCTGCACATTTGAACCCGCGGGGCCCACGCGTCATAGGCACAAAAGAGAGCTGGCTGCCTCCTTCTTCCCTGCGTTCGAAACAAAGAAAAGAGAGAGGGAGCCCGTCGGGGAGGAGGAGCCTGGCTCGGCCGGCTTCGGCATCTCGGCGGCGAGGCAACGCAGGAGCAGCGCAGCAGCACTGCACCAGCACCAGCCGCGTACCAGCAGCACAGCGCCAGCAGCAGCAGTGTAGCCGCAGCAGCAGTAGAACAGCACGGCGCCATGGCGGGCTGCTCCGACGACGGTGGCTGCCACGGCGAGGAGCGACACGCCGGCCACCGCTTTCATTGGCGAGAACGCAGAGACGCTGGAGGAGGATGGAGGGTGACGGCAGCACAGCAGCTCCACTACGCGCGGCCACGGCCGAGCTTCAGCTTGCCGGCAATGGCGGGCGAGCTCTCTGCTCGCGCTCGGCAGGGAGCGAGGAAGAGGGCGAGAGGGGTGGAAGTGAATGGGAGAGTGAGAGAGACGAGTGGAGGAGCTCTGGCGTCGCTTTTCTCAGGCTGAGGTGAGGACAGAGAGAGAGAGCAAGGTGGCAGCAATGGTGGGGACGAGCTCTGAGCAAGAGCGCCGCGCGTCCCCCTTTGCAGCAATTCGTCGAACACGTGGCGTGCGCTGTCGGGGCTGGTTTGGGCGGTGGAAAACGGCATATTCCAGCGATATTCGGATCTCGGTGCAAGAGGCAAAGTTGTAGAACTCAGAATTCTCTACGAGTTTGATTAAGGATCCTTGGCTGGTTGATCAACAGATTAGGAGATAAATTGAGATTAATTTGGTAATGTCAGCAGATTGATTAGGATCAAGAACTGATGTCAAAACCTTGTCAAACAGAGTCGGATTACTCTCAAATTTTGATATGTTGTGCTCCAAAGAGTTTGAGACAACTTTTATTTTGGGTCCAACTCAAGTTGCTTGATAAAATTTGTAGAACACGAAACATCAATGCAATATGGGCTGATTTCGGACTTAGAATTATTTAAGTGCTGAAATCAGGATTTTACCAAACTTGATTCCACTGTTTGAGGCACTTAAAGATTGAATCATGAGTTGGTCCAAAAATAACAATTGTTGTACTCCAAAATATCTCCATCTTTCATTAAAGGTTAAACTTCATACCTTGCTCACAAATAGTATTTCCACTTTGGTCAAAGTAAGATCATTAGAGAGCTTAATGTGGATATTTAGGCCAATTGAGGTATTTTCTTGACATTTTCTCAACATGAGTCCTTCATGACTTTTGTTGTAGAGTTCAAGTAGAGTTGTTCAGGCAAGGTTGCAAGGTTTGGTTGACTTTGCATGCTCATCTTCACTTAATCCATAAATCCAATTAAGTGAATAACTTGTCATTCCATGTGAATTCTCAATTCGGATCTTTATGAACCATTTCCAATGATCATGGTAGATGATATGAAGGTGAGACAGTGATCAAGATCATTTATTGACATAACTTGGTTAGGTTCACACTCGCTGGTTAGCTCGTGACTAACACCTAGGGTGTTACAGTTTCGAGCTTATGGTGCTCCACTGGTGCTTATGTGCTCGACCGCTTCACCTCTGGTGCACAGAATCGGTCGAAACGGGGGATCGCCGTCGTGTTCGAATCGTTGTGTCCGTCGTCGCCATCACACTCGTCATTCTACTCCACCTCGGTCTCTACCAACTGTCATAATCGCTTCGTGGTGAGCCACTGACCATCCCCGACCCTTTCTTTTACTTGCTATCGGCCCGTCGTGGCCGGAACGCGTCGCGCCGCCGTGACCGAGCCGCCATGGGTGGCGTCGAGCTCGTCACCGGCCGGCATTGGTCCTTTTAAGTCCCTGGGGTTGTGTGCGGAGGCCTGGGTCGTCGGCTGGAGGTGTCTCCTTCGCCGGAGAAACCGCCGGCGGCGGGCTATCGCGATGGGAGTGCGCGCGGGGCGCACGGGAGGCGGAAGCAGGAGGTGGGAGACGTCACTGACGGGTGGGGCCTGCCCGTCAGTGGCCCGGAGAGAAGGAGAGAGGGGCGCGGGCGCTTTCGGGCCAGTTTTGGTTTTTCCTTTTCTAGGGAATATCTAAAGGCTTTTCCATTTTATATTTGAATGAATAGTACTGTTACTTCATCTTTTTAGTAAATTAAATGTATTGTGCCAAAAATTAGGAAATAAATTGTGTAGGTTCTATTCAGTGTGCTATATTTTATAAAAATATTTAGTATGGTGTTTGGGCAGTTTCTGTAGGAAGTAAAAATCAGCCTTTTAATTCAAAAATGCAACTTTGAGCAATTTTAATTAATTTTCTGTAATTCGAAAAATCATGAAAATTTATTTGGTACTGTGTTATGATGAGAACTATCTGTTGGTGGAGTTTGGCATCAAATGAAAATAGTTTAGTTGTTTATTAATTAAATGTTTGATTAATTGGTTAATAAAAGGAATAAGAAATAAAGATAAGTAGGATATTGTGTGATTTTTGGATTGATTGTGGTTCAAGGTCAATCACCCTTATGACCTAGGGCAGGATGGATTAGAATAATCATGGTTACCTTGAGGTAGGGTTATAATCATGTGTGTATTATTTATTATCGAATCCTGTCAGTTATTTCATGTCGCATCGCATTGAAGCATTCATCATTACATGCGTGTAGTGACCAAGAATCTGGAGGTAAAAAGTGAAGCGACTGCTGAGGAGACTGCTCCTGAATTTGTGTCAGGCTTCGATATCTGTGGCACCGATCCTGACCCGACTCTCTACGCACTTCAAGGCAAGCCCCAGCGCATTTGCCCTTCCTTGTATTTAAAATATTTTATCTCTTGAGTTAATCTACTGCATTAGGTTAATAGGAGTTGAGTGATAACCTATTGATGCATTACCATTCCTTGACCACTTATTATCCCGATAACCTGATCTAAATAAAGTATTGTAAAATGCTTAGCCCCGCTTAAATGAATTAAGATTTGCATAAAATTCTATTTTGAACTATGTGGTTTATGTTATTGATAAAATCATAAAAAGGGGATTGGTATTATTCTCGTTCGGTGATTGTGCACCTGATCAGTACACTGTCATCGACGAGACAGGATTTCCTGCTCGGTGATCGTGGCTTGGGTTAGAGTCCCAACATATTGTCACCGACGGAAAAGGGATTTGAAAATCCGATGAGACATTTGTACTTGGGTTAGAGTCCCAATGCACTGTCGCCGCCAGAAAAGAAAGTAGCGACCATTCGTTGTAGGCCTGTTGGATCAAGACTTTGCAACCATCCACGTACTCCGGGAAGCCCTATCTCCGGTCGCTCTATTGCTTGAACCGACAACCACGCACTGGGAGTGGAGAGATGGCGAGAGTAGCGTGTACCATCGTGGCCGGCGTGCCTAGATAGTAGAGGAGTACTGTGCTCTCGGGTGGCGCAGGACCAATTCAGGAATAGAAAAGCCGTGGTAGACGGGGTTGGTATATGCAAGCTTAGGTGCTACATATGCAGTGTGGTTAGGGATCCCCAGCTGAGTACTAATCGATTGGAATTGTCGTTGCTCCTTGGTTATGGAGACTTGATCCTCCGACTATTCAGCGAAGAGTGGTTCGAAACTAGGATGTTTTGAGAATGAATTGGACTTGAAGGACATTTGTGAAAGAATTATGAACTATTGATATTTATTATTAATAATGTTGAGTAAAATATTGAAAACAGGATTAGTAATGCTTTTACCGCAAAATACTTTTACTCTTGCTAAAGCCTTACCTTGACTACCTTCAGCCTGCATTCCGGAGTCTCATTCCTTTTCTTAGTCGGGTAAGTCTTGCGGAGTACCCCGTACTCAGGGTTTGTTAACCCCGTTGCAGGTAGTCAGCAGCAGGAGGTCTGTCTTGCCCCTTACTGTGTGACCATCATCCAGGATAGTGAGGAAGAGTGAAGTGAACCTGCGGGCAGGGTTCATGTTATGATCTATCTTATTATGTTATGTTCTTGCTACTGCTGCTATTTGAACTTTGGTCTGTAATAACTGCATCTGAATTTTATTTGAACAACCGGTTTGTAATCTAAGTACTAATTAAATTTTCCGCACTTTTACTCTGATATATTTTATTATGAAATGTTGTAATCCTGTAATGGCTTCGCAATGGGATCCTGCCGGAGAAACGGGTGCTGATGTAACCCGGCAGACCCTCCTAGATCATCTGAGACACGGGTCCGGTTGTCAGATGTCATTAGTGACAATGACAGGTGTCTATGGGCCATGTGATTTAGGCGGTTCTGTTACAGCTGGTATCAGAGCGTTCCATTGCTAAATCATTACGGTATTACTTTGCAAAACTTCAAAATATTTTGGATGATAAAAATCTAAATTGTTATTTTGGTCCAAATTGCTTATTCTTATCTTATTCTGTAAAATAGATATGGTAGCATGTGGAACAACTTTATTACTAGCCCTATGTTAAATTTACTTATGCAATTATTTATCTTGCATTGATTTCAAATTCGTAAGTACGATTCGTGCATCATGTTAAATCATTATGTTAATACTTCCTCTTTAAAAGTTGGGTATATGGGTTAGGATTTACCAAACCTAT
Source organism: Eremochloa ophiuroides (assembly GCA_038502445.1). NCBI lineage: Eukaryota > Viridiplantae > Streptophyta > Magnoliopsida > Poales > Poaceae > Eremochloa > Eremochloa ophiuroides. The sequence goes on from JAHLJS010000004.1 coordinate 39,349,846, forward strand.
TCTTGCTAGCCTATTATATCTTTGCTAATCCATACTTACCTTCCAGCTGGCACGCTGCAAGCTCACTGCTCGCAAGATGACGGGTCCCAAGGAAGTGCCGCGCCACCAGCTGGCGCCGCGTGACGGAGAGGAGGCTTCCGATAGCCGCCGTCCCCGCCGCAGTCGCAAGGAGCTGAAGGCTGAGATTAAGGAGCTTAAGAGGGAGGTGAAGCTCATGCAGGAGGACTTCAAAGTGGCTCGTGTCAACCACTACAGGGACGTGAGGTTGAACAACGAACTGCGTCATGAGTTTGATCGTCTGGCTCAGGAGAGAGATGAGGCCGTGGAGCGTGAGGATGCGGCCCGTGCAAGGGCCCATTGGTATGAGAACTATGCGGAGCACCTCGAGGGTTACAACGATGCCCTGCTTGAGGAGGTCCACTGGCTCAACAATGAGCTCAACCCTATCCTTGTTCCTCGTGAGGAAGATCCTGTGGATGGCGTGGCTGTGGGGCCTGAGGAGGAGGAGTATGACGAGGAGGCAACTGAGGACGACCTTGAGGGGGCAGATGATCCCATGGAGGATGTGATCATGGAGGATGATGACGGGAAGGAGGTGATCGTCATCGACGACGACTAGACTAGTCTTAGGACTAGGAATGTCAGCCTATCTTTATCCTTTGTGTTATAATGTTTGTGCCATGAACCTTAGTTCGGGTTTGGGAACTTTGTTAAGTCTTAGCTGTGTTCTTTAAGTACCGTTTAAGTCTTGTAATAGTTTGAACCGCTACTATGTTTCGTTAAGTGATGTTAGTTCTAAATTCGGTTTGCAATTAAACAGATGCCTGTCCATACTCGCTCAACTGGTACCTCTGAGGATGGAAACGCTCCCAACCCACCGCCTATTCCACCGACTCTCGCCGATGCTATTGCAGCCTTGGCCAATGCCGCCAATGCAAAGGCGCAAAACAGGGACAACCGTGGAGGGCATCGTGGCTGCCGCGACGATGATGAGACAACATATATGGATTTCACATATACTCGTCCACCTGTGTTCACCAAGGCCGATAAGCCGTTGGAAGCTGATGATTGGCTCCGCACCATGGAGCAAAAGTTTAATCTGATTCACTGCATGGAGATACAGAAGCCTCTGTTCGTAGCACAGCAGCTGCGAGGTCCTGCCAGCAATTGGTATGCAAATCTTCTGGCAGCTCAGCCTGATGGATGTTGGCGGTCCTATAGATCATTTTTAACCGCCAACTTATGCCTAAAGGGAGAGAAACTATTATACTTTAACACATAGACATATGCTATTAACAGAGTTCCACTTGTACCCTTAGTGTTTATATTTTTGCAGGATTTATGGTGAAACAAGTGGAAGTGCACAACACTAATTGGAAAGCGTAAAGGAGAAATGTGAATTCAGAGAATGCGCAACAAAAAATAACAAAGAAGCCTACCTTTATTACAAATCTGGGCCCATTCGTAACCATAGGAGAGGTCTAGGCCCAGAGGAGAACCAATCACGCGAAGGCGGTGGCCAAACGGGCCCACCAGGGGACCGACCGGTCCCGGGGGCGGGCGCCCCCTGCTGGGGCCTCTCGGGCCCAGTTTTCTTCTGGTGGTTGTAGGGCGGTTCCCTAAGGACGGTTCCACCTACGATCAACACAAATGGAAAGTGGAAACCGCCCTTTGGAGGTCGGTTTGGGTCCTTCGATGTGGGGATGATCCTTTTGCATAGAACCCCCTCCTCTCAAGCTATAAAAGGAGGCCTCCTCTCTACACCTATTCATCAATTGATTCACCAACACAAGAGGTCACAATGTAGAGAGGAAGAGCAAGCTCCATTCCATTAGCTTCTAGCTAATTTAGTATAGGGAGTGAGAGATGGACAAGAGCTGGAGAAAGAGCGGAGTCGAAGCAGTTCTGTCTCCGGGTGGACGAAGTGCCGGGCTTGTCGGCTCTCGATCCAACTTGTACCTCTACGATCGTCTTGCTACTTGAAGTAAGAAGTTCGTGTTCAACTTTGGTTTGATTCATTAAGCATGTTACTTTCATAAAGCTATTTGTTTGTGGGATCGTCGTTGGTCCTTTGGATGGATGCTCTAGTAAGAGGACTCCTGATAGGGACGGATGTTCCTGTACGCCGCTAGAGTAGTAGTCGCCTTCGTAGACGTGGTGTCTAGGTCGGAGTCTACCTTCGTATGTTGCGCGCGCCCACGGGCAGAGGGGTAGGTGGCAGGTGGTGACAGCCCTGTCCACTCGTACTAGCATCCCCCCACGTTCGGCCGCGGAATAGCACTGATACTGGTATCACTTGGCAGACCAGGTGCGTCAGTGGGCCTGAAGCAAACAAGTAGTGGGAAAGTTTCTATCGCTTATATGCGTTTGACCTTAGAAGAACATCTCTACCCAAGCTATCCCTTCCGTCTCTTCTGAGTAAACTAGTTTAAGAGACTGAGTACAAAGACCATTCCTCTGGGAAATTACGATACCCTGAATACTTCCGGGTGAAGGCTACAACGGTACTTCCGTGCGATTGCAGACTTTTCTGCTGACGTTAAGAAGCGCCAACAAGCTTTCTGGCGCCGTTGCCGGAGAACGGTTGTCGTATTTATCTCCGTACCTAGTTCACCCATGTATCCTTGTGTTTTATCAAAAAAAATCTTTTATCTTTTCTTTATATAAAAACAAAATATTCCTTTTTATCCGATCCTTTCATCATGAAGGCAGCTCCAAATTCAAAATCCTTCTGCTTAAAAGGGGGAGTTCTTTGAACCACATTCTTTTTCAAAACCAAAATTTCCATCCAGTTATGAACTCCACCCAAGATTCAAAGCTATGGTTCGGACAAAACCCTTCTTTGGTCACGACAATGAAAATTCTTTTGACCACTTGCAAAAATTCGAGGAATTGTGTTCATGCCTAAGCATTCCTGGCATGACACATGAAATTATTAAGTGGAAGTTGTTTCTGTTCTCCCTCAAGGGGAGGCAAAACAACGGTACACTGATGCCGTAGAAAGTGCGAATAGAGAATGGGATGAACTTAAGATCAAGTTTTATCTTGCATTCTTACCCATGTCTTGTATCGCCGCTCTACCAAGGGCAAACCTCGACTTTGAGCAAAACGAGAAGGAGTCCATAGGTACAGCCTAGGCCAGTTTCACAATGTTTATACATGCTGACCTAGACTTGTCTTTATCCGATAATGTGCTTTTGCATATCCTTTGATCAGATCTAGACATAGATGCTGCCCTATGCTTTGACATAACCGTTGGAGGGCCGTTTTCATAAAAACCATGACGGAATAGAGGAAAATCCTTGTTTACATTCTAGAGAGGCACGCTTCTCCCGTCATCGTACCCAAACCCCTCCATACAAGGGCATGTCAAGTTCTGAAGAGCCCTCAGCAGCCGAATCCTTTCCCTTGCCACCCTTCGATTCGTCTGTTGAGCCCTCGCCCGAACCACGAACACCGAAGGAAGGAATGTTTTATCCTTCGGAGTTCGCTATCAAAATTCGAGGATTATGGAAGAACTTCGAAACATTTCTTGGCACAAAATTCTGACATTTCTTAGGAAGTCTCCCCTAATGCGGAGTCATCGAAAGTACGGTTGTTGCTTGTTGGAAGTGAAACGTTCTTCTGATGAAATTCTAATTCTTTCACCTCCCACAACCATGTCTTGCTTATTAAAGGGGACTTCCGTGAAAGACCTACACAACCTCACAGTTGGGACTACTTTCATTCCAGCAGAAACCCTTTTAGGGCGATATGCCGCTAGTCCCGACCGACAAACTTTTCAGAAGTCCATCCGGACTCATTTTTGAGTTTTGTGGGATTGTTAGGGTAGCGCCATTGGAAATTAACGGAACCAAAGTTTCTTATACTTCCTCATCTATGCCATCCTTGATTTTGATCTTCTCATTGGGCACCCTCTTGAAAATCTCATTTATATATATAAAGTTAAGAAGGGAGCCCCGATGAGAAGTTTGAAAGTTTTGCTTCTGCCAGCCATAGCACTTGCTCGAAAACCTAAAGGCGAAGCAAAGCTACTTGTTCGAGCATGCGAATCCTTCTCCTGCGCCCTTGCTCGAACAAGATGCATGTCCCTCTAGTGATCAAGAACATTGTTCTCGATAATGGTCAAGATTAAGTGATCATCCTCCATGATATATCTTTGGAGAATGAAAACTTCCGTGCCACGGACATGCCCGAAGCAACAACTCTAGAGTCAAGAAGGGGCCCACTAACAAACATGGTTTTGAGGTCCCTCACGTTTCATGCTCAAGGTCTCCAGAGTTTGTTTCGCTTAGGACCACCTGCTTCTACGAGGATCTCGTAACCATCTCTTGATTCTAATTGTTCAACTTTTTGAGAGAATGGCTATGAATGCTTATGCTTGTCATGAACATTGCAAATCCCGTAGTAGTACGATAGTGCGTACCTTACAGCTTGAATATTAATGCCTATGATTGGTGGTAAAGCTGGAAACTACACCACCATTGATTGCTGCAAGAAGAAGTTCCCACGGTCAAGCTTAAGACCATAACTTAAGCACTGTCGGGAGATACCCCGGATTATCCTTAATATATATATATATATTTTATTATTATTACTATTGTTATTTTCAAAATATATATATCTTCTTTGAATGGTGAGGGCATGTTGTCAAGTTAGTATGCATCTTCGGGTATGTCGCTAACCATTTCAGGAAAGATTAAGAAAAACTCGGGTCATATGATGCTTGACGACATGGAACGACATCAACTACAAAAGTTGATGCACTCCTAGGTAATGGAACACACTCGTAAGAAGGCCCTAACTCTGCACTTGACTTTTATGCAAAAGTCCAAGTGTGAGGGAGGACGGTGAGAAACCCAAGTTCCATGCACACCAAAGGGTCATTAAAAAAAATGATGATGAAGATGTTAGCCTCGCCTTAAAAAAAGAGAAGAAAAAATGAATGAAAGAAAAAAAAGAAGAGAGATGAGGAAGACTAAAAAAGAAGAAGAAAGAAAACTACGAAAAAAAGAAAAAAAGATTGGGAGTCTCCCTCTTGTGAACCTTTGCTAGTATCATCAAGGCCCATGGCCCATGCGCATTGATGTGTGTGTGGCCTGGCTTTGGAGATCACCTGAGCAGAACCATCATGCTAGCCGCAACAACAACTTCAATGCCTCATACATATATGTTACCGGTACATATACTCAGGTATGGGAAGGTAAATAAATGTTCACCAACTTCTTATAACTGTCTTCATTTGATCAATGAACTTTGAGTTGTTGACATAATCAATGAAAGTAATCTGATATGGAGATAAACCAAGGCATATCTTTCTCTGCATCTTTATCTTGGCCTTGTTCATAAAAAGTTGAGTGAACAAGTTTTCAATAAAACTAATAAAGAAATAGTAATAAAATCTTTCTTGCTCTCTGGTCTTATAGCCAATAGAGTCCTTGCTTGTTGTTGTTGCTCTTATTTTGTTTTCTTTTTATCAAAATAAAGCAGGTACAATAATAAGTGTGGGGGAGATCTCTCAAGCATACCTAACACACCTTCAAAATCTCCCCTGCACGTTGCACAACACCGAGTGACTCATCACGCAACCAGGACAGGACACATGACTTCCATAAACCTCCTTCATCTTCAACGGTGGTTTGTGCAACACCTCTCTCACTCCTTTGACCAACCATGACTCCATGCATATCTTGGATCACACTTCGTTTAAAGATTCTAAAAAAAGACACAACAAAGGGGAGTCATGGTCACAATATTCCTTTTAGTTAGAAGCTTGCATGAGTTATTCCTCCTACATTTGTCGTGTATGCGAGTCACTAATATGCAGGAGTTACCAATAAACGACTTACTACACGACGACATGCTACTAAAAGTGATGGACTCCAACCCACGCCTTGGTAGTCACCTGAGATGGAAACCGAGCCACCACAGCGACAACTCTGATGTTTCATCCATACATGCTATTGGTACACACATTCAGGTATGTCAAGGTAATGTTGACCAACTCATTCACTCATATTTGTCTCCATGAAAATATAATATCATGCTCTTCCTCTGTTCGTGCCATATGCTCTGAGTTTGGGTGTATTCACATGAGTACACTTGTGGTACATCCATAGGCTTTTTAATTTAAGCATGGTGCGTAGGTTAAACTAGCCTTCTTTAATCAAAATTGTGACATGGTGTTGCATTTTGATTAATGAACTTTGAGTTGTTATCATGAATAATGGAAGAAATTCATGTTGGAGATGAAGCAAGGCATGCCTTTCTTTGCTCTCTTATCCTAGCCTTGTTTGAGTTTGAATAGATTTGCTGAGTAAACTTCTGACTAGGTTCCTTTGTTCAAAAATTTGTCTCCGTTGAATGACTCTTGATTATCCTATCATATTTTCTTTCTCTTTGCTAGTAAGTTTCGGTTTGGAAGTGTTGGTCTTGCATCTTTCTAACTAGGCATGGTGTTTAATTTGAAGCTGGGATGTGAGATCATGCCTCTATAGGATTTTTAATGTAAGCATGGTGCTTAGATTCTTAAGCCTACCTTGACAAATTAGACGTGGTGTCTAGTTTGATCTTGGAACCAAAGCTGCTAGTATAGATTTTGGTTAATCTTATGGACTAACCCCTTGCAGAAATTTATCAACTCCATGAGGGTAAGTCTTTAGATGACAGCAGAGACAAGTATTTCTTAGGTGAACCTTGAAAAGAAAAAAATAAAAATATAATGATAAATAAAATCTTGAAGAAAAAGAGTAATTTATCTTCTAACCCCAAGTTTTGTTGTCTTGTTATCTCAATACCACCATAAAAACAAGCTTGGGAGGGAGCTTCCTAGCACGCTCAAGAGAGGCCACGAACTCCACATCAAGCTGAGGCACCACCAATTAGCGGCACCCCAGGTGAAACACATTGGTAAATCAAAAGCAAGCTTGGGGGAGGGCTCCCACAAAGGTAACTTGTATCTGACATTTCTTTTTAAAATTCTCCAACTTAAAAAAGGTGAGATATATTCTCCTCTCTCATATGTGTTAAGATGTGTTAGTTTCTACCCTTGTTGAAATGATGAACAGTTGCTCTGTCTTATGTTTCACCTGTACCCATTTTATAATCGAGCTTTCTCTAAGGTTTGGGTTTATTAGCTAAAAATGTCTCATCCTAAAAATTTGGACTAATGGGTTGCACATGCTTAATCTTGTCTAAGTTATTGCCTGATATGATATGGTGACATGGGCTGTGCTATGACTTTGTTCTGAGCAAAACTTGACATCCGGAGTTTTATTTTCGAAAACTTTCAAAAACAAAAGTTCCTCAATGATTATGAAATACCTACCAAGGCCATATGACATGTTTCAATTATGCAAACCCTTTAGTCATATGCTACTTGTGGAACATTGAGTTAGGTCAAATTGTTGTGACCTAAGTGAGATTATGGTCATGCACTCATGATTGAGATTCACATACACCCACCAGATAAAGCCAACTCTCACCCCCGAGAGTTGCGCACAACATGCACCCATCCATCCACCAAAAATATGCCAACTCTTACCCTGAGAGTTGCGCACTCTTCAACCAAATAAAAATGCCGACTCTTACCTTGAGAGCCACGCATTTGCTATCCACCAAATAAAAATGCCGACTCTTACCCTGAGAAGCCGCGCATTCATTTTTCACCATATAATTACTCCTCGCATTCCATCATGACATCTCTACAGCCAAAGTTCTTCAAATACTAACAAGAGATATGGGTTATGCTTAAAAGAAAAAAACAAAAACCATGCCAAGGGGCATGCAATAAACAAATAGAAAAAAAGTTCCAAGTACCCGTTCAAAAAAAAGAAGAAGAAAAAAATAATAGTATGGATATATGATCTTATAGCCCATATCCCTCAAAAAAGTTTCATTCCATCCAATATAGGAGAAATTCATGATGCACGGAGTGCCAAAATATTTAGAAATTAGGATTCCACCATCTTCATACTCCACACACTGGCACATCTCAATCAAAGTATATGACTTGTATCTCCTTGTGGTTCGGTTTTTGACTTAGCAATATATGTGATGCAAGTATGCCCACCTTTATACCTACCCAAAACTCCACTCATAAGCCTTAGTGGTAGGATATGAAAGGCATCATTACAATGCCTTTGGTGAGGTATTCATACACTTTGAGTAATCGAGAGAATCATTTGAGGAACTTACATTTCTTTGCAAAAATTTTCAAAACCTCCGGAAAGATGGTTCATCTTGGGATGAATGATAAGCAATGTCTATGAATCTGTTCGGTCTTGCAATCACCCAAGACTTGAGATGGCTAACAGGCCCCATTTGTTTCAAGATAATAGCAGAGTCGATAGCATGCTGATTTATTCAAATTACGGTGGAAAACTTTGTTATAAACTTGGTACATTTGAAACATGATCGACATTGTAGCAACTCCTGATCAACAACCATACTTAGCTATTTGCTTGGGACGAGCAAAGGTTAAGCTTGGGGGTCTTGTTGGCGGTCCTTATAGATCATTTTTAACCGCCAACTTATGCCTAAAGGGAGAGAAACTATCATACTTTAACACATAGACATATGCTATTAACAGAGTTCCACTTGTACCCCTAGTGTTTATGTTTCTGCAGGATTTATGGTGAAACAAGTGGAAGTGCACAACACTAATTGGAAACGTCAAGGAGAAATGTAAATTCAGAGAATGCGCAACCAAGAATAACAAAGAAGCCCACCTTTATTACAAATCTAGGCCCATTCGTAACCATAGGAGAGGTCTAGGCCCAGAGCAGAACCAACCACGCGAAGGCGGTGGCCAAACGGGCCCACCAGGGGACCGACCGGTCCCGGGGGCGGGCGCCCCCCTGGTGGAGCCTCTCGGGCCCAGTTTTCTTCTGGCGGTTGTAGGGCGGTTCCCCAAGGACGGTCCCACCTACGATCAACACAGATGAAAAGTGGAAACCACCCTTTGGAGGTCGGTTTGGGTCCTTTCATGTGGGGATGATCCTTTTGCATAGAACCCCCTCCTCTCAAGCTATAAAAGGAGGCCTCCTCTCTACACCTATTCATCAATTGATTCATCAACACAAGAGGTCACAATGTAGAGAGGAAGAGCAAGCTCCATTTCATTAGCTTCTAGCTAATTTAGTATAGGGAGTGAGAGAGGGATAAGAGCTGGAGAAAGAGCGGAGTCGAAGCAATTCTGCCTCCGGGTGGACGAAGTGCCGGGCTTGTCGGCTCTCGATCCAACTTGTACCTCTACGATCGTCTTGCTACTTGAAGTAAGAAGTTCGTGTTCAACTTTGGTTTGATTCATTAAGCATGTTACTTTCATAAAGCTATTTGTTTGTGGGATCATCGTTGGTCCTTTGGACGGATGCTCTAGTAAGAGGACTCCTGATAGAGACGGATGTTCCTGTACGCCGCTAGAGTAGTAGTAGCCTTTGTAGACGTGGTGTCTAGGTCGGAGTCTACCTTCGTATGTTGCGCGCGCCCACGGGCAGAGGGGTAGGTGGCAGGTGGTGACAGCCCTGTCCACTCGTACCAGCATCCCCCCACATTCGGCCGCGGAATAGCACTGATACTGGTATCACTTGGCAGACCAGGTGCGTCAGTGGGCCTGAAGCAAGCAAGTAGTGGGAAAGTTTCCATCGCTTATATGCGTTTGACCTTAGAAGAACATCTCTACCCAAGCTATCCCTTCCATCTTTTCGGAGTAAACTAGTTTAAGAGACTAAGTACAAAGATCGTTCTTCTGGGAAATTACGATACCCTGAATACTTCCGGGTGAAGGCTACAACGGTACTTCCGTGCGATTGCGGACTTTTCTGCTGACGCTAAGAAGCGCCAACAATGGACATCGAATGACTTGGGCAGAATTTCGTGAAGCTTTTCGTGCCTACTACATTCCAGCTGGTGTTATGAAGATGAAGCTTGATCAGTTTTTGGCTCTGCAGCAAAAAGACTCTACCGTTATGCAGTATGTTGGGCAGTTCAATCATCTGGCGCAGTACGCCCTTGAGCACACTAACACTGACCAGAAAAGGAAAGACTGCTTCATCAGGGGTCTGAATTACAAGATTCAGCGAAGCTTGTCCAACAATCTCCACTGCACCTACCATGAGGCGGTCAACATCGCCATTGCTTTTGAAGACAGTGATCGTAAGCACGAAGACGAGAAGAAGAAAAAGAAAGCTAGGTCATTTGGCGGCCAGAAGCGTCAGAAACTCATTTCCCACCTCACCCACCACTCTCGTCCACCCTACCCGTAGCAGCAGGTTGTTGTTCGTACTGCTGCTACCTCCCACACCTCCAACCAACAAAACACCACCCAGCCGAATGCCCCTGGCGTTCGTGTTACCATCCCGCAAGTCAACTACAATCACCCGTGCTACAACTATGGCAAGATGGGCCACTGGGCCCGTGACTGCCCGTTTCCCAAGCAGTACAACCAAAATGCTTAGAAGGGTCATGGCCATCAGCAGCAGCAGAATCAGCAGCGTGGTGATCAGCAGCATGCTCAAAAGGGAAAGGTGGTCAAGAAGGCAGGCCACGTCTACTACACCCAGGTTGATCAGATCCTAGAAGGTGAACCTGTCATGATGGGTAGGTTCCCTGTTGAAAGTCACCCTGCCATTATGCTTTTCGATTCTGGTGCATCTCATTCATTCATCAATCGCACTTTTGTCGTCAAGCATGAGATACCAATTGGGGAAATAAAGGAAAATTTCCTAATATATTCGCCCGGGGGGAGTATAAATACTAAGGAGGTAGTGCAACAAGTACCTATAGAACTGGGTGGGCATATATTCCCTACCACCATGATAGTACTCAAAGATCAGGACATAGATGCGATATTAGGTATGAATTGGATGCATCAGCACAAGGCTCTCATTGACATGCTGAATAGAACCATCAGGGTAAATTTGCCTAATAGTTCAACCCAACTCCTCATCTAACTTCCAATCCTCAAAGAGCAGTGGGTAGAATTTGTGCAATCGTAGTTAAGGAAGTACAGGATATCAAAGTAGTCTGTGAATTTCCGGACGTGTTCCCTGATGATTTGCCTGGTTTACCACCTGATCGTGATGTTGAGTTTGCTATTGAGCTGAAGCCTGTAACAGCACCTATATCTAGTAGAGCCTATAGGATGCCTCCCAAGGAACTGGCAGAGCTGAAAATTCAATTGCAAGATCTACTGGATAAGGGTTTCATTAGACCTAGTTTATCACCATGGGGTTGCCCTTCTATCTTTGTGAAAAAGAAGGACAAGTCTCTTCGACTCTGTGTCAATTACCGTCCACTCAACGAGGTCACCATTAAAAACAAATACCCTTCACCCCGTATTGACCTACTCTTTGACCAACTAGCTGGAGCCAAAGTGTTTTCAAAAATTGACCTTAAGTCTGGCTACCACCAAATAAAGATCCATCCTGAAGATATTCCAAAACAGCCTTCACCACCAGATATGGCCTATACGAGTACCTAGTCATGTCCTTTGGCCTAACCAATGCACCAGCCTATTTTATGTACCTAATGAACTCCATCTTCATGCCAGAGCTCGACAAATTCGTGGTCGTGTTCATTGACGACATCCTTGTTTACTCCAAAACCCCTAAAGAACATGTCAACCACCTCCGTGTTGTCCTGACTCGTTTGAGGGAACATCAGCTTTATGCCAAGTTCAGTAAGTGTGAGTTTTGGTTGGACCGAGTTCCGTTTCTCGGGCATATTCTGTCCGCGGAAGGTGTGTCAGTTGATCCAAGTAAGGTGGAGAAAATCTTGAATTGGAAGCCACCGATCACGGTGCATCAAGTCCGCAGCTTCATGGGAATGGCGGGATACTACCGTCGCTTTATTCCGGATTTTTCTAGAATAGCCAAGCCTATCACCAACTTGTTGAAGAATCAGGTCAAGTTTGTCTGGTCATCGGAGTGTGAGACAGTGAAAGGATCAAGGATGCCCAAGAGAGGGGGTGAATTGGGCAACTAATAATTTTTCGCAAACACAATTCAACCTATCGCAATTTACCCAATGTCACCCCACAAGTGCTTGTGTCAATTCTATTCCTAAAACAAGTTATGCAATCTAGAGCCAAGTCCTATCACAAGTATACTACTCTAGGAAAGTAGAGAACACAAAGGAAATGCAGGAATGTAAAGGGTTAAAAAGACAAATCCGATTTTTCCCGAGGTATCGGAGAGTCGGCACTCCCCACTAGTCCTCGTTGGAGCACCCACGCAAGGGCGTAGCTCCCCCTTGATCTTCGCAAAGACCAAGTGCTCTCTACGGGCTGATCCTTTGCCTCTCCGGCGTGGTGGATCACCCACAACCGCTCACAACTTCAACTTGGGCCACCCACAAGCTCTCCAAGCGGTCACCAAGCCACCAATCGCCACCAAACCGTCTAGGTGATGCCGATCACCAAGAGTAACAAGCCTAGACTCTCACTTGACCAAGAACAAGGCCAAAGAGGGTGATGGATGCACACAAGTCACTCTTGATCTCTCTAGGGAAGAAGCTCACAAGCAATTAATGGAGTTCACTCAATGCTCCCTAGGGCTCTTGCTCTCTCACAAGATCAACAAGGGTTCCTTCAGCTGTTAGAAATGGCAAGAGAGATAGAATGGAGGCTTTGGTGGAGTATAAATACTCACCCTCTCCAAAACTAGCCGTTTCTCACTTTCCTGCGAACCGTCGGACGCTGCCGAGGCTCGACCGTCGGACCAAACACCACGGTCCGACTCTCACAGTCGCACTGTGCACAGTCCTGTGCCGGAGGAGCGTCGGACCGAACTCGATGGTCCGACGCTCCACCGTCCGACGCTCTGAGTAGCTGGCACAGTGCCTCTCAACGGCTATAACACGGATCAATGGTCCGACGCACACCGTCGGACCAAGTCCGACGTTCTTTTACGCTGCGGGAACCTCTCTGGAAGCGCCGGACGCTAAAAAGCATTAGTCCGACGCTCACTCTCTCGACGGTTCGGCGCTCGCTGAACACCCAGAGGCACCGTCGGACTCTGGCCAATGGTCCGACGACCATCCAGCCAGGGTCCGACGCTCCCTGGCACGCTGAGAATCGTCTAGGGGCTGGCACGTGTCGTCGGACTCTAGCTATTGGTCTGACGCCCATACTAGGTAGAGTCCGACGCCTCTAATTTGATCAAAACTTCGCCAAATCGAAAAATTTCCAAAACGAAGTTTGATCCTCTCTCTCTCAAGAGTCTCCCTGGGCTATCTAGAGCTATGTTGGACAAGTGTGCATCACATCTACACTCTCTAATCTTGCTCTAAGTCAAGCTACCCATCCAAACCCCTCTTAATAGTACGGTCAAAGAGAAAAACAAAACCTAAGACTACGCCAAGTGTCTCTCAACTCCAAACGACACTTGGCACTAGCCTATCACCGTCTTGTCTTTCATCCTTTGAAAACCAAATCGAATTCCATCGCTAGGGGCTTGAACCTACATGTTATTATGACCTAACCTCTAGGTTGTCCTGCAAAACACACGTTAGTCATAATAACCGTCTTGTTGTCATTAATCACCGAAACCACTAGGGCCTAGATGCTTCAATCTCCCCCTTTTTGGTAATTGATGACAACAACCTCAAGTAGATTTAGAAAGAGTGAGGTTTTTTAAAGGTTTGATTCATATAAGCATGTGACAATAAGAGCAAAGGGTTTAGGCATGCTTATACAAATCAAGACCACAAGGTACACATAAGATATGAAATAAGCACAAGTACCAAGTGTTACGCTCAAGATCGGAGAGAAATGCGGAAGCTAAGACAAGAGCGTAACCAAGTGACATGTTATATAAATAACATCAAGCTCAGACACATGTCACAACCAAGTCTCAAGCATGAAAATAAACATAAACATGATGCATGAATATCACATCAAAAAGATCCAAAACCCTCTCACACGCTCCCCCTAAATCTATGCTCTCTCCCCCTTTGGCATCAAGCACCAATGACCTAAGACTCAGGAGGAGGAGAAGAAGCTGCAGCGTCGCGGTCGGAGGAGTGAGGTCAAAACTCAAACTGAGAAGGGTCTCCCTCTGACTCTGAACTCTGAACGGCCTGACCCTCTGTCGGAGCACGTGAAGGTGAAGCGGTCCGGGTCTGCTCAGCTGTCTCTGTAGCTGCTGCTGTGACTACTACGGTCGCAGTCCCTGCTGAAGTCAGGAGTGGCTCTGAGGAGGCGACTGAAGACGGTAGTGTCCCTGTAGTCCCAGTGGCAGGTGGAGCTGTGGTGGTGGTAACAGGCTACCGGAACTCAGGAGGTGTGGGCAAGCCTGTGATCTCGCTGAAGGTAGCACCCAACCTCTGGGTCACTGAGGGGCCACCTAGGTCAGCTGTGAAACCGGTGTGGATCGGAGTGAACCCCTGAGTGCCTGGCGTGGCAAACCACTGCTGAGTCGGCGTGACGAACTGACTCTGGAGAGAAGCTATGCCCTGACTCTGAAGTCCACCGGACTGTATTGCTGGAGTCACCTGTGCTGTAGTGGCTGTCGGTCCAACCTGCTGGACTGGAGAGGCAGTGGCTAGGTACGGTGGGGCTCTGGTGTGCCTGATGATGTTCTCCATGAACCCAAAGGTCTGTAGCTGTATCTGCTGGCTCTGGAGCTGCATCTGGAGCATCTGCTGCTATAACTGATCCTGCCTGAGCTGAATCTGAGTAAGAGCTGCAGCCTGCTCCCTGGCAAACTAGGCCTGCTCCTCTGCTTGTCTCTGCTGTGTCTGCTGTAAGCTCTGAAGAATGGCAAGCAGTGCAGGATCTGTCTGTGAGGTCTGTGGAGCGGAGCTGGACCCACCGGCCTCCGAGTCGTGAGCTCGAGGACATGAAGGGATGGGCCGGTAGTCCCTGTTAGAGCTGGACGAGGAGGTGTCGACGGGGTCGTCGTCTTTAAGTAACTGCTCAAGCTCGCTATGGGCAACGTGCCTCATAGCCTCGTCCTGCTGCTGTACCTCTGCCATGTCTGCCCCTGAAGTCTGACGGCGCTATACTCGGTGTAAAGCTCTGCTGCCACGGCGTCTGTCAATCAGAGAGGTCATCCTATAGACTGGAAACTCTGTCTCAATCTGGCGCAGCTCATGGGATATACCTGTCCAAATCCGGTGCAACCTCCGCTCAAGGATGTGAGAGATCCAATGAGCGTAGGGGAGCTGTCGCCTAGACCTGATGCCCTCTGCGATAGTGTCCTCCATCTCACTGGTGATCAAGTCTGCCACGTCAAACTCTGACTGCTGGACCAGGGCACTAAGGAGCCACAGCTGTAAGTGAGTAAGACCCTCCTTGTACCCCTCTCGCGGTAATAGTGTACGCCTCATCACGTCGTTCAAGAGACGAACGACGGGACGAAGCTCCGAAGGTGTCCTGCGGGAGCCGTCTCCAAATGGCGGTCGAAAACACGGTGCTATATGAGCAGTACCAGGTGCAAGACCTCCGTGAGCCCTCCTCGGCGGGTCTGTCGTGGCATAGCAAATACTGTGCAACCTGGTAGCTGACTCTGGCACTCCAAGCAGCTCTCGTAGAGCCTTCACATAGAGCCGGTATGGCTCTCTGCCGAAGGTGTACTGCAGGTACTCGTGGTCGGGGTCTATCCATAGCGAAGCATAGAACTCTCTCACCCACGACTCCACGTACCGGCCTGAACGGCCAAGAAGCTCTGCTAGACCAGGCAGGTAAGACAAGTACGGCCTGATCTCCTCTCCTGCTGCCTGGACTATGCCCTCTAGGGGACATACCCTGTGCTGACGCAGTCCAACTCCTGTGGCCATGAGGGTGGTGAAGAAGTCGTCGTGAAGAGTAGTGTACCAGCCCTCAGAAGCTCTGTGATCTCTCTGATCCGGAAACCAACTGGCATGCGACGTCAGTCGGAGCTCTCTGACTCGGGCTGCAGAGATCCTCTGCGGGTCCAAGTGAACGTCCGGCTCAGGCTTCGGCTGAGGCTCGGAGGGAGCAGGCACCCTGGGGACTCGGTCTCCGCGCCTCTGACCAGCGGGCCAGGGTGGCACCGAAGGTCGAGTGCGACCCGAGCGACGAAGAGGTGGAGCCTGGGCCTGCTCCCCCTGAGTAGCTGCCTCCTGCTGCTCTGGCTGCCTCGGCTCTGCCTCTGGCTATGCTGACTCAGTCTCCGGCTGTCTCTGAGGCTGTGACTGCTCCTCGAACTCATCCCTGCCTGACAAGCTGACAGAGATACCTCCAATATGTATACCTCTGCCACGCTCTGCCTCCTCTGCAGCCTGAGCTACCCTGATAGCCTACCTCTGCTCAGCTGAAAGTCTCTTCCTTTCCTTGCTGCTCTCGACAAGAGGGGCCTTCCCTTTGTCCAAAGGTGGACGAGGAGGAGGCCTCTCGTCTCCACCTGTGCCTCCCTCACTGCGACAGGCCTGCTTGCACCTCACCATCTCTCCCAACTGTCACTGTCTCTCAGAAACTACCAACTGCCGCTGACACTCAGAGGCTTGGCCTCGTTCCGTATCCGCGGGCTTGGCCCCGGATTCACTGACCCACTGCCAAACACTCTGACCACGACTGCTACAAGAGAGAGATAGACAGGGATACATAAGCATATATAATCTAGAGATGAGTAAACCTGGGAAGCAAGCATATGGGAAAAGAGAGGAGAAGCAAAGCAACCTGAGGGAAGACCTGCGAAGAGGTGAGAATCTCTGTCGACACGAGGCACCAATAACGGGACACGGCAAGATCACCAAGACCAAGATCACAGAGGTAGAGGGCCTGCCCTGGGGATGCTCAAGGTGAACTTGATAACCCTAGAAGTCACCTGAAGGGGACAAGAGAACCCTAGGGTTAACTGTAACACCCAAAAAATTGTATTCTTTTAAATAGTGGGAATTTATTTAATTATGCAATTAGTTGATCATTCCAATATAGGGAAATAATAATTTATCTCAAATATAAAATCAAACCTAGGTCATACACATGTATGATGCATTCATGCTGGAGCATTTCTTCTTTGTACTGTTGTAGCTTATTTGAATTTCTCAAATATTTCAAAACCCAATTTGAAAATCCTTTTGGAAAATGAAATTGGAAAATGGAAAAGGAAATAGAGAAGAGCCCTTCCCCTCTCCTTTCTGGCCCCAGCCGGCCCAGGTTGGATGGCCCGAGGCCAGCTCGGCCGACCAGCTCCCTCCCTTCCCCTTACCCCTTTTGACTGACGAGCGGGACCCACGGGTCAGCCCCTTCCTTCTCCACCTCCCTCGCCGCGCGAACAGAGACGCCGCTGCCGTGTTCATCCGCCGCGGCCGAGCACGCGCGCGCGAAGCGTCCCTCTGCCGGGACTGCCAGCCCGACCCCAGCGCTCGGTGCTACCGACCTGTGGACCCACAGGACAGCCCCTCCCCTGTTTCCCTCTGCTGCTCGCTGAGAGTCCGACGCGGGCAAGAAAGAAACGGCCGAAGCCGAGTTCGTCGCCGCACCGAGAAGTCCGAAGCAGAGAAGAAACGGCCGAAGCCGATTTCTCCGCTCGCCGAGTTTGTTTCAATCTCCGAGATTGTCGTCACGCCTCAGGAGTACTTAAGTAGCGCCACATCCCCTCGTAGCCGTCACCTAACCCTAGCCGTCTCTTCTCGCCGCCACTGCCGAGCTTCCGCGAGAACCGAGCAGCCGCCGCCGCGAGCAATTAGCTCGATTCGCCACCAATTTCCTCTCGGTAAGCCTTTGAGGAGCTTCGCGGTGATCTTGTGAAGTTCCCGAGGACTTCCCCCCTTCGATTTGTGCATTGACACACCTCCGCTGCCGTTGCAGAGAGCCACCGTCCGCCGGGTCAGGCCGCGAGCTATCTCCGAGTCGATTTTCGACCTTCCCATCACCCTAGGTGAGCTTGCGATGCTCTTCCCGATCTATGGTTACCCTTCCCGACCTATTTCATGCACCGAGGGCCGAGTTCACCTTCTTCGGCGGCCCTCCGGCCATGGCGCCGCCGTCGGCCTCTGTTTTCCGGCCGAGAGCACCGCCACCCCTCCTCTCTGTTAATCTGATCCGCCGATTTTGAATCGGACGGCCGAAGAGCAGCCCATACCGATTCGGCCGGCGTTTTTGCGAATAACCCCCTGCAGTTTTTAATGCTTAGCCCGCAGCCCTTAGCGTATTCAGTAGATTACGTTTGAAGGCGTATTTATTTTCGGTATATATGAAAATGTGTTTTCAGATTTGAATTCAAAATTGTTTCATTTATAATTTCCACGTTTTAGCTCCGATTTGAACGATTCAAATTGCGTTAGATTTGTAATTTCATAATCTATCTGATGGTACCACTGTTTCATATATTTTCCACTCTTAAAATTCGAGATTATATTTAATCTATTATTATTCTATTATAAATCTTGTAAAATTCATATCTTCCTCGTTTTAAATCCGATTTGCGCAAACTTTATATCGATGTGATCGTAGCAACGCGTAGATTTGTTTTATAACCTTTTTAATTTATTTTCTCTCTATGGTGTACTGTTCTAATGAAAACTCTTATTGTATGCATGATTGCCCCTGTATGCGTGTGTGTTGTTATGATGGATCGAGTATAGACGGTGAGCCATACGTGGGTGATCAAGATCAGTACTGCGACAACCCGGATCACCAGGAGTTTGCTGATCAAGGCAAGTATTAGCATGGATCATCCTTGTTGTCCTATTCACCAAATAAATAATTACATTTGCATGTGTCTTCCTTGTTAACCATAGTTACTTCCTAGTTTTGTTATCCTGTTCCTTGCAACCTATGGGTTTATGCATGTGGTAATTGATGCTAGTGCGTTATTGATATCATGATCATGTAAACTGATTAATTGAATATGCAATAAGGAATTAAAAGATGCCTTTTTAGCAACATGGAACTAAGGGATTGGGGCATAGTTTTGTGGTGCTCCATATCCTTCCCCCTTGGTAATGATCTGTCAGCAAAAGCTGGGACTTACAGTGCAACTATGAGGGCTATATGGCTCTGGTTTTAGCTCAGTATGAGGACCTTTTCTAGCTTGTTAGAGGTTACCGAAAGGCGCAAGAGGGGCTTAGACGACTCGGGTATAGTGCGGCCTCTGTCCATATGTGTATAACCTGCGTGACCTTGTGCCATATGGAAGGGGGGCTCTACATCTGCTTGCCGAGGAAACCTCGCGGCCCTAACATGTTAGACGAACCTTTGAAAGGCTTCATAGTGAAACCCTGCTCTCTCACCTTGGTAGTGTTATGGGAGTAATTAACCTGAGCAAATGGGAATCACGGCTCATAGTGAAGGTGCACAACCTCTGCAGAGTGTAAAACTGGTATACTAGCCGCGCTCACGGTCACGAGTGGCCCGGAAAACTCACGGAGTAGTTATCTTTCAGGGTGATGTTTACTTGTTGCTAATCTATTTATTGCTACTCATTAATTGTGTTTACTATGATCATGAGAATGGGTTTATTAACTTGTTGCTATCCAACTGCATAAAAGATGATTAATTAAAAGCAACCTACTGTTAAACCGTGTCAACCTTTTGAGCCTCATGAACCCATGCTAGTCTTGTTAAGTACGACATGTACTTACGCTTGTTTATTTTTCATTACTTGGTTAAAAATCCTGGATGGGTAACAGATGGTGATAGTGATGAGGACTACCCAGAGGACTACTAGACTTGTGCTTCACCAGTCGACGTCCCTGTGCTATGGAGCTACCGCGAGAGTTATCTTTATTTTTCCGCTGTGTAATGACTTTGATATTATTCTCTATGTATTAAACATTGGTTATGATACAATTTATGCAATTTGTTGGCTTACGTGTGTGACTGATCTCTGGGCGCACATAAGATTATGCATCCCATTTTATCCTTAAAATTGGGTGTGACAAATTGGTATCGGAGCCGTGTTGACCGTAGGACGCAAGCCTAGTTAGCACTGGATAGCCCTTAGCTTTATTATCTCTTTTACTTGTTATATTAATTTGTTACAAGTTTTTGCTGATATCTTACCCTTGTCCATTGCAAAATTTTGACTTAATTTTAATTCTTGTAGATGGCCAACCTTAAGCGCACTGCCGCAAGCGTGTCATGCCACCTAAGAGGTACCTGCAGCGCTTCATCTCTGGCGGACGTGTATCCCGACCAGAGGTACCCGTGGAAGACGTACCAGTGGAGGAGCCCCAGCAGGAGGTGCACGCAGAGGAGCCCAGTGAAGAGCCCTTGGAAGACAGCTCTGAAGACGTACCTATGGAGGACCCTCAGGAAGATGAACCCGAGAACGTGGAGCCGCAGGGTGATCAGGATTGTGCTGGCGACCCTGATGACGAAGATGATGAAGGCGACTCGGATGACTCCGACGACCCCGATGACGATGGCGACGATGATGGAGACCAAGGTGGAAAACCCTGGGTGGGAATGATTCACTATGATCATCATGGTGATGACTACTACCACCCGCTGCTTCTCGACTTGGTGCGCCGCTTCTACCCCAACGCCTCGGTGCTGTACAAGACGGAGCACTGGAAGCACCCTGACTACGCCAACTACTATGAGACGAGGGTGTACATCAAGGAGGGAAGACAGGTGAAGAATATCCACTATGCTGTCTCCATTCGACTCTCCAAAGCTGCCGCCATCAAGGATGCCGCACGACAAGCTCTTATGGTGCACCGCCATGAGAATTGGGACATCATCAAGTGGGAGATGCACCGCTACCTTCCCCGCCGACAGAGTGGCCAAGCTAACTGCAGCATTGCCGGTCCACTTGGAGAAGTGAACGCCCGACTCCACGCTGCCTTGGAATGTTTGGCCCAGACCAACACTTTTCTGGACCAGACACTGGATGAGCTGAACACCAGGACTGAAGCTAACTACAAGCTCAGCCGGGCGGTGGATGAGTTGAACAGGCAACTCGGTGTTGGACCCCCTCCGCCATCACCAAGGTGCCCAGCTGAATCGCCGCCGAGGAACCGAGGTGACCATGGAGATGCTCACACCCGCACCGACATCGACCCCTAGAGGAGTTACCCCCAGTTAGTAGCAAAAGACGCTAGTAGCGCAAGTTGAGTCAAGTCGAGTCTAGTTCGTGTCTTGTGAACTTTTGTGCTAGATTGCTTTTCCTTATGAACAATGCTTGATTTGGAGTTTGTAATGAGTGCTGAGATTGTGGGCATGTCCAAAAAATCTCTTTATATAAGGTTTGAATTAATGCATAATAGTTTGGGTTGATTATCTCAGTTTCCAGCAGTGCTATTTCTCAGACCTCTCTGCCTTAGTTATTTTTCCTATTTAATTATATAAGACAAAAAATCATGAATTTTTTTTGTGAAAAACTAGACTTCTGTAGTTTTCTTTGGCCGCAAGAATCATCTCAATATCAGTTACGGTTTGGGAGAAACAAATGTCACAAGTCAAAGTATCTGCGCTGTCTGTTACTCTGAAACAGTTTCGAATCAAATCTGTTTTTGCTAAACTTAACGACAGAATATGGAGAGATGGTCTGAATAAAAGTTGTAGAGTTTTTCTCATGCTTTCCAACCATGTATAGCATGTCTCTGTTTGACTTCGGGAACTCAAGATATGACTGTTTTTCTACTCTGCCATTGTTGGATCGCGCCCAGAATTTCCTGTTCTAGTCTTTTAAATGTTATTTTAATGGAAAAGAATTCTAAACCTCACTTCAATGATTTGAACAGCAGATGGCCCAAACCAGGAGGAACCCAAGGGGTGACGGTACCTCTGAAGAAAATGCTAATCCACCACCACCTCCGCTACAGCCTAATATGGAGCAACAGATGATGATGCAAACACAGCTGATGCAGCAGATGGCCTAGAACATTCAACTGCTGCAGCGAAGCAATGGCAACGGGAATCCACCTCCACCACCCCGTGACAAGGGAAGCGAATTCTTGAAGGGACGCCCGCCCACCTTCGATCATTCCAGTGATCCTCTCCAAGCTGATGATTGGCTGCGTGCAATAGAAAGGCAGCTGGAGATCGCCCAATGCAATGACGTCGAGAAGGTTCTCTATGCATCCGGACAGTTGCAGGGAGCTGCTCTGGATTGGTGGGAGTCTTTCCATTTTGGACGTGCCGACCCCATCTCTTGGCAGCAATTCCGTGAGGGGTTCCGCAATCATCATGTGCCTGTAGGGTTGATGAAGCTGAAGAAGAAGGAGTTTCTTTCTCTGAAGCAGGGAGGTATGCTAGTTGCCGAGTACCGTGATAAGTTCATCCAATTGTCGCGGTATGCTCTAAAAGAGGTAGAAGATGATGCCAAGAAGCAAGAGCTCTTCTTGGAGGGACTGAATGATCATCTCCAGTACCAGTTGCTCTCCCACACTTTCGCCAACTTCCAACAGTTGGTGGACAAAGCTTTGATCATCTAGAGCAAGCGCCGTGAGATAGATGAGAAGAAGAAGAAGAGGAAGTTTCAAGGGCAGTCGTCTGGAAGCAACAGCCGCTTCCGTAACAACCAGCAGCAGCCTCAGCAACAACAACGTTTCTAGGGACAGTCTGGGTTCAAGAACAATTTCCAGAATCAACAACGTTCCCAGAACTAGCAGCGTTCCCAGTACCAGCAACAAGGTGGCAACCAGGCGCCACAACTGACTGCTCCCAACAACATCCCAGTGAAGAATGGTGCCCCCAACAAGTGTTTCCGCTGTGGCAAGGAAGGACACTTGTCCTACAATTCCTGAGAAGCAGAATCCCCAAGCCTCCCAGAAGCAGAACAACCAGCAGAGAGTGCCACCTCGCACCGGGAAGGTGAACCATGTGTCGGTTGATACGGCACAGGAGACTCCAGAGGTCATGATGGGTACGTTCAATATCGACTCCATCCCCGCTACAGTTCTTTTTGACTCTGGTGCTTCGCATACTTTCATTTCGCACACATTTGTTAGAAAGCATGGTATTCCCCTCAGTGTCGTGAAACATCCTATTATGGTTTCTTCTCCAGGTGGTGTTATGCAAGCTACTCTTCAGTGTCTCCCGATTACTGTCTCATTAAGGGAGGTAGAATTTGAGATAACCCCTACTGTGCTAAATACTGCCGGAATTGATCTTATCCTGGGTATGGATTGGATGATGAAGAACGACATCAATATAAAGTGCAAGGAGAAGGTCGTGACTATCACTACTCAGAAGGGAGATGAGGTCAGAGTTGAGGTTGTTTTGCAAGTTCAACAGAAAGCCACAGTACATCAGCTCAGAGAAGAAGTGCAGCCGGATAACTCAGTGGTGGATGAGTTCGAAGATGTGTTTCCAGATGAGTTACCAAGTATGCCGCCTGACCGTGACATTGAATTTATCATTGAGTTGTTACCTGGTACTGCACCTATAGCTAAACGTCCATATAGAATGGGAGTTAAAGAATTAGAAGAACTTAAGAAACAAATTAAAGAACTGTCAGAAAAATGTTTCATTCGTCCTAGTTCTTCACCATGGGGAGCCCCGGTTATTTTTGTTGATAAGAAAGATGGTAGTAAAAGGATATGTGTGGATTATCAGTCACTGAATGAGGTCACCATTAAGAACAAGTATCCATTACCTAGAATTGATGACTTATTTGATCAGTTGAGAGGTGCTTGTGTGTTTTCCAAGATTGATCTCCGTTCAGGTTATCATCAGTTGAAGATTCGTGACTCTGACATACCTAAGACTGCATTCACTACTCGGTATGGACTGTATGAGTATACGGTAATGTCCTTTGGTTTGACTAATGCACCTGCCTACTTCATGTATCTAATGAACAAGGTATTCATGGAATTCTTGGATAAGTTTGTTGCGGTGTTCATTGATGATATCTTGATCTACTCCAAGAATGAAGAAGAGCATGCCGAACATCTGACATTGGTTTTGCAGAAGCTCAGGGAACATAAGCTGTATGCCAAGCGAAGTAAGTGCGAGTTCTGGTTGAGAGAAGTTGCTTTTCTAGGACATATTGTGTCCAATGGTGGAATTTCTGTAGACCCAAGCAAGGTGGCAGACGTGTTGAATTAGAAGCCGCCAACTGATGTGACTGGCATTCGTAGTTTTCTTGGTTTAGCTGGTTACTACCGAAGGTTCATTGAAGGATTCTCCAAGCTTGCGAAGCCAATGACTTCCTTGCTAGAGAAGAATGCCAAGTTTGTGTGGTCTGAGAAGTGTCAAGCTAGTTTCGAAGAATTGAAGAAGAGATTGACAACAGCGCCAGTGTTGGTTTTGCCGGACCTAAGTAAGAAGTTCTCTATCTATTGTGATGCTTCCCGCCTAGGTCTTGGTTGTGTTCTCATGCAAGAAGGAAGAGTCGTAGCATATGCATCGAGACAGTTGAGGAAGCATGAGTTGAATTATCCTACTCATGATTTGGAGCTAGCAGCTGTGGTTCACGCTCTGAAGTTATGGAGGCATTATCTGATTGGTCATAAGTGCGACATTTATACTGATCATAAGAGCTTGAAGTATATCTTCACCCAGTCAGAGTTGAATTTGAGGCAACGTCGTTGGTTGGAATTGATAAAGGATTATGACCTGGAAATGCATTATCATCCAGGCAAAGCAAATGTTGTGGCCGATGCTCTTAGTAGAAAAAGTTATGCTAATGAGATTCGAACAACCACTATTCCAGCAGAGTTGTGTGCAGAGATG
The DNA here is from genome assembly GCA_038502445.1 of Eremochloa ophiuroides. Taxonomy (NCBI): domain Eukaryota; kingdom Viridiplantae; phylum Streptophyta; class Magnoliopsida; order Poales; family Poaceae; genus Eremochloa; species Eremochloa ophiuroides. The sequence goes on from JAHLJS010000004.1 coordinate 39,374,438, forward strand.
GAGCGTCTCAACTTGGGAATTGTGATCAATGCTGTTGAGATAGAGGTTGAACCCACACTAGAGCAAGAGATACGAAAGGCTCAGTTGGAAGATGAGAAGCTCAAAGAAATAGCAGAGAACATTGTGGTTGGAAAATCACCCGGATTCAGGCTAGATGAGAATGGAACCTTATGGTTTGGGAAGAGACTCTGTATACCTGAAGTGAAATCCATCCGAGACGCTATACTGCGTGAAGCTCTTGAGTCAGCATATTCTATACACCCAGGAAGTACCAAGATGTATTTGGATCTGAAGGAAAAATATTGGTGGGTTGGACTGAAGCGTGATGTAGCAGAATATGTGGCTATCTGTGATACCTGTCAGAGGGTTAAAGCTGAACACCAGAGGCCTGTAGGATTGCTACAACCACTAAAGATACCTGAGTGGAAGTGGGAAGAAGTCGGTATGGACTTCATAGTTGGATTGCCACGTACTCAGAGAGGTTATGATTCAATTTGGGTAATTGTGGATCGACTGACTAAAGTTGCTCATTTCCTCCCCGTCAAGACCACCTATACCGGAGCAAGACTTGCAGAGTTGTATATGGAAAGGATTGTGTGTCTACATGGAGTTCCAAAGAAGATAGTGTCCGATAGGGGTACGCAGTACACCTCACAGTTTTGGCAACAAGTGCATAGATCATTGGGAACATGGTTGAATTTCAGTTCTGCATATCACCCTCAAACTGACGGTCAAACTGAATGGATTAATCAGATTTTGGAAGATATGTTGAGAGCTTGTACTTTACAGTATGGAACGAGTTGGGATAAGAGTCTGCCGTATGCGGAGTTCTCTTATAATAATAGTTACCAAAAAAGTCTCAAGATGGCACCCTTCGAAGCATTGTATGAACGCAAGTGCAGGACACCCTTGTTCTAGAATCAAACTAGAGAAAGTCAAGTGTTTGGACCGGATGTGTTGAGAGACGCAGAGGAGCAAGTCCAGACAATAAGAGAGAACTTGAGAATAGCACAATCTAGACAGAAGAGCTATGCGGATACACGGAGAAGAGAACTAGCTTTTAATGTAGGAGACTATGTATATCTTAAAGTGTCCCCGATGAGAAGTGTGAAAAGGTATATTGGTCCTTTCAAGATCCTAGAGAGACGTGGAGAAGTGGCATATCAGCTAGAACTTCCGGAAAGTTTGTCCGGTGTGCATGATGTGTTCCACATATCTCAGTTGAGAAAGTGTTTGAGAGTACCGGAAGAGCAGGTTCCTGTCGAGGAAATAGTTTTCAAGGAGGGTCTCACTTATGAGGAACATCCAGTGAAAATTTTGGAAACCGCAGAAAGAGTTACAAGAAGTCGAGTTATAAAGATGTGCAAGGTGCAATGGCATCGGTACTCTGAGGAAGAAGCTACTTGGGAAAGAGAGGAAGATCTCAGAGAAAAGTACCCGGAGTTGTTTGAGTAAGCACCAACTGAATCTCGAGGATGAGATTATTTTTGAGGGGGGTAGAATTGTAACACCCGAAAAATTGCATTCTTTTAAATAGTGAGAATTTATTTAATTATGCAATTAGTTGATCATTCCAATATAGGGAAATAATAATTTTTCTCAAATATAAAATCAAACCTAGGTCATAAACATGTATGATGCATTCATGCTGGAGCATTTCTTCTTTGTACTGTTGTAGCTTATTTGAATTTCTCAAATATTTCAAAACCCAATTTGAAAATCCTTTTGGAAAATGAAATTGGAAAATGGAAAAGGAAATAGAGAAGAGCCCTTCCCCTCTCCTTTCTGGCCCCAGCCGGCCCAAGTCGGATGGCCCGAGGCCAGCTCGGCCGACCAGCTCCCTCCCTTCCCCTTACCCCTTCTGACTGACGAGCGGGACCCACGGGTCAGCCCCTTCCTTCTCGACCTCCCTCGCCGCGCGAACAGAGACGCCACTGCCGTGTTCATCCGCCGCGGCCGAGCACGCGCGCGCGAAGCGTCCCTCTGCCGGGACTGCCAGCCCGACCCCAGCGCTCGGTGCTACCGACCTGTGGACCCACAGGACAGCCCCTCCCCTGTTTCCCTCTGCTGCTCGCCGAGAGTCCGACGCGGGCAAGAAAGAAACGGCCGAAGCCGAGTTCGTCGCCGCGCCGAGAAGTCCGAAGCAGAGAAGAAACGGCCGAAGCCGATTTCTCCGCTCGCCGAGTTTGTTTCAATCTCCGAGATTGTCGTCACGCCTTGGGAGTACTTAAGCAGCGCCACATCCCCTCGTAGCCGTCACCTAACCCTAGCCGCCTCTTCTCACCGCCACTGCCGAGCTTCCGCGAGAACCGAGCAGCCGCCGCCGCGAGCAATTGGCTCGATTCGCCACCAATTTCCTCTCGGTAAGCCTTTGAGGAGCTTCGCGGTGATCTTGTGAAGTTCCCGAGCACTTCCCCCCTTCGATTTGTGCACTGACACACCTCCGCCGCCGTTGCAGAGAGCCACCGTCCGCCGGGTCACGCCGCGAGCTATCTCCGAGTCGATTTCCGACCTTCCCATCACCCTAGGTGAGCTTGCGATGCTCCTCCCGATCTATGGGTACCCTTCCCGACCTATTTCATGCACCGAGGGCCGAGTTCACCTTCTTCGGCGGCCCTCCGGCCATGGCGCCGCCGTCGGCCTCTGTTTTCCGGCCGAGAGCACCGCCACCCCTCCTCTCTGTTAATCTGATCCGCCGATTTTGAATCGGACGGCCGAAGAGCAGCCCATACCGATTCGGTCGGCGTTTTTGCGAATAACCCCCTGCAGTTTTTAATGCTTAGCCCGCAGCCCTTAGCGTATTCAGTAGATTACGTTTGAAGGCGTATTTATTTTCGGTATATATGAAAATGTGTTTTCAAATTTGAATTCAAAATTGTTTCATTTACAATTTCCACGTTTTAGCTCCGATTTGAACGATTCAAATTGCGTTAGATTTGTAATTTCATAATCTATCTGATGGTACCACTGTTTCATATATTTTCCACTCTTAAAATTCGAGATTATATTTAATCTATTATTATTCTATTATAAATCTTGTAAAATTCATATCTTCCTCGTTTTAAATCCGATTTGCGCAAACTTTATATCGATGTGATCGTAGCAACGCGTAGATTTGTTTTATAACCTTTTTAATTTATTTTCTCTCTGTGGTGTACTGTTCTAATGAAAACTCTTATTGTATGCATGATTGCCCCTGTATGCGTGTGTGTTGTTATGATGGATCGAGTATAGACGGTGAGCCATACGTGGGTGATCAAGATCAGTACTGCGACAACCCGGATCACCAGGAGTTTGCTGATCAAGGCAAGTATTAGCATGGATCATCCTTGTTGTCCTATTCACCAAATAAATAATTACATTTGCATGTGTCTTCCTTGTTAACCATAGTTACTTCCTAGTTTTGTTATCCTGTTCCTTGCAACCTATGGGTTTATGCATGTGGTAATTGATGCTAGTGCATTATTGATATCATGATCATGTAAACTGATTAATTGAATATGCAATAAGGAATTAAAAGATGCCTTTTTAGCAACATGGAACTAAGGGATTGGGGCATAGTTTTGTGGTGCTCCATATCCTTCCCCCTTGGTAATGATCTGTCAGCAAAAGCTGGGACTTACAGTGCAACTATGAGGGCTATATGGCTCTGGTTTTAGCTCAGTATGAGGACCTTTTCTAGCTTGTTAGAGGTTACCGAATGGCGCAAGAGGGGCTTAGATGACTCGGGTATAGTGCGGCCTCTGTCCATATGTGTATAACCTGCGTGACCATGTGCCATATGGAAGGGGGGCTCTACATCTGCTTGCCGAGGAAACCTCGCGGCCCTAACATGTTAGACGAACCTTTGAAAGGCTTCATAGTGAAACCCTGCTCTCTCACCTTGGTAGTGTTATGGGAGTAATTAACCTGAGCAAATGGGAATCACGGCTCATAGTGAAGGTGCACAACCTCTGCAGAGTGTAAAACTGGTATACTAGCCGCGCTCACGGTCACGAGTGGCCCGGAAAACTCACGGAGTAGTTATCTTTCAGGGTGATGTTTACTTGTTGCTAATCTATTTATTGCTACTCATTAATTGTGTTTACTATGATCATGAGAATGGGTTTATTAACTTGTTGCTATCCAACTGCATAAAAGATGATTAATTAAAAGCAACCTACTGTTAAACCGTGTTAACCTTTTGAGCCTCATGAACCCATGCTAGTCTTGTTGAGTACGACATGTACTTACGCTTGTTTATTTTTCATTACTTGGTTAAAAATCCTGGATGGGTAACAGATGGTGATAGTGATGAGGACTACCCAGAGGACTACTAGACTTGTGCTTCACCAGTCGACGTCCCTGTGCTATGGAGCTACCGCGAGAGTTATCTTTATTTTTCCGCTGTGTAATGACTTTGATATTATTCGCTATGTATTAAACATTGGTTATGATACAATTTATGCAATTTGTTGGCTTACGTGTGTGACTGATCTCTGGGCGCACATAAGATTATGCATCCCATTTTATCCTTAAAATTGGGTGTGACATTAACAATCAGAGAAAAGACACCTTAGGGAGCAAAAGATCGAGCACCTGGAGGGTAGAGGTGAGGAACTCACCACCAACAGCAAGAAGGGGACGAGGAACTCGATCACAACAAAGAGAGAGGGCTAAACACCGGCGTGAAGACCTTGGACGGGGCCACCGGCGAGGATCCCCTGCGGCGGTGTTGGCACGGCGGCGCTGCTCGGCGGCAGGCTCTCGCGTGCAGGAGAAAGGGGCGCGCACGCGCGGAGAAAAGCTAGTGGCCGGCGGCAAGGGCACTGGCGAGCTGGCGGCGGAGAGCTAGGGCGCGGCGGAACGGCGGTGGTGGTTAGGGCTAGGGCGTACGGGCGGTGGCGCAACGCACGACTCGGGACGAAGACGATAAGAGAACTGGCAGTCGGGCCCCACGTAACAGAGAAAGAAAAGAACAGAAACGCGCCCTCAAACCGACCGTCGGACGATAACTGTTGCAGGCCTCAGACCAATGCTCTGCAGAGTCCAACGCTTCCAGTAAGCTCCAGTGCCCATCGGACTTAGCCCGACGCTCATCGTCGGACCAATCTTCTCGGTCCGACGCCGTGTACACGTTCCACCAATCGTCCGACGCCCTAAAAATTTGAGTCCGACGCTGCATCCGACGCCTCCTTCAACAGGGCCAGGGACTGTCGGACTGTAGGCAATGGTCTGACGCTGGGAAAACCAGCGTCCGACACTACAGTCCGACGCCCTAAAACCTGTTTTCTTCCAAAATTCTTCGCGCCGATTTTTTCCAACTAAGTTCCAACCCCAATAAGAGTCAAATAAATACCAGTTGGAACTAGTATGAGATGTCCTCACTCAAACCCTCAATTTTTTAAATATTTTGCCTTAGACATATGTGAATTTTTATGAAAATAGGCAATGAAATCCAAGAACAAAATGACAAAACAACAACCATGAATATGCAATACAAATTCACGTAAATTAAACTAGTTGCTTGTCAAGTTTGTCCTCGGGTAAGCTTCTTCACACGATTTTGGGCGGTTATCTTTACCGAGTTAGACAGGCCCTACGTGCATTTCAATGTTAAACATGTCTTATGCTACAATGCAATGCACATGACAACACAAGATCATTTTTTAGTGAAGTTGCTTAGATCAAGGCAATTAAGTTCATTGCTTAGTGTACAAAAGCGTGCCTCATCCAATGGTTTAGCGAAAATATCCACCAAGTTATCATCCGTTCTCACTCCCTCAAAGGAAATGTCACCCTTGGCAACGTGATCTCTAAGGAAGTGATGGCGGATGTCAATGTGCTTTGTGCGGGAGTGTTGAACCGGGTTGTTGGCAAGTTTTACCGCACTCTCGTTGTCACACAACAAAGGCACCCTTTTTAAGTTAATTCCATAATCAAGTAGGGTTTGTTTCATGTAAAGAATTTGTGCACAACAAACACCCGCGGCAATGTATTCCGCTTCGGTTGTTGACAAGGCAACACTATTTTGTTTCTTGGAGGACCAAAAAACTAGTGATCTTCCAAGCAAATGGCACCCTACGGATATGCTTTTTCGGTCAATCTTGCAACCGGCATAATCCGAATCGGAATAGCCGACAAGAGTAAAGTTAGCTCCTTTGGGATACCAAAGGCCAATGCTTGGGGTGTACTTTATGTACCTAAGGATTCTTTTTACCGCAACTAAGTGAGGTTCCTTAGGGTTAGCTTGAAAGCGTGCACACATACACACACTAAACATGATGTCGGGCCTAGATGCGGTCAAGTACAACAAACTACCGATCATAGAACGATAGAGAGTTTGGTCAATCGATTTACCTCCCTCATCAAGGTCGAGATGTCCATTGGTAGGCATGGGGGTCTTGATGGGCTTGCATTCTTCCATCTTGAAGCGCTTGAGGAGATCCTTCGTGTACTTCTCTTGCGACACGAACGTCTCCTCCCTCATTTGCTTGACTTGAAAGCCGAGAAAGAATGTGAGCTCACCAATCATGGACATCTCAAACTCTTTGGACATCATATCACCAAATTCCTTGCAAAAATCTTCATTAGTCGAACCAAAAATAATATCATCAACATAAATTTGACAAATGAAGATGTGCCCTTTGTGCTTCTTGGTGAATAGTGTGGTATCAATCAAGCCAATTTTGAAGCCCTTGTTGACGAGGATGTCGCAGAGGCGCTCATACCAAGCCCTTGGGGCTTGCTTCAAGCCATATAGCGCCTTGGACAACCTATAAACATAGTTTGGATATCTAGGGTCTTCAAAACCTGATGGTTGCGAAACATAGACAAGGTCATTTATGAAGCCATTTAAAAATGCACTTTTCACATCCATTTGAAAGAGTTTTAGATTGTGATTGGATGCAAATGCAAGTAGGATACGGATGGCCTCAAGTCTTGCAACCGGGGCAAAAGTCTCCCTAAAATCCAAGCCTTCAACTTGGGAGAACCCTTTTGCCACGAGCCTTGCCTTGTTTCTCACAATGTTGCCCTTGTCGTCTTACTTGTTGCGGAACACCCACTTGGTGCCTATGACTCTTGCACCTTTTTGGCTTCTCTTCAAGTGTCCACACTTGATTGCGGGTGAAGTTGTTGAGTTCTTCATGCATGGCATTCACCCAATCCGGATCTTGAAGAGCTTCTTCTATGCTAGTAGGCTCAATACAAGAGACAAACAAGTGATGCTCAATGAATTGAGCATGCCTTTGTGAACGAGTCATTACCCCCCTTGAAGGACTCCCTATTATGAGATCTTGAGGATGTGCTTGTAGGAGTAGAGTAGATCTTCTATCAACCACTTGAGGAGGAGGATGTGGAGCATCAACATCTTGTGCTCGTGCCTCAACTTCTTCTTGTGTGATGTGGGTGTCTTCATGTGGATCCACTCCATCTTTATCTTCATCATCTTGAGGCACATTTGATGAAGATGGTTGATTGATGACTTGCACATCATTACCATCATCTTCATCATCTTTAGGCATGATGTCTCCGGTTGGCATGTTCTTCATAGCCTTCCTTAGTGGTTCATCGCCTACATCATCAAGATTCTCATGCTCTCCTTGAGAGCCATTAGATTCATCAAATTCCACATCATATGTTTCTTCAACAAGGCCGGTGGCATTGTTGAATACTCTATATGCTTTGGACTTTAATGAGTAACCAACAAGAAAACCAATATCATAACGTCTTTGGAACTTCCCTAGGTGTTGCCGCTTCTTGTAGATGTAGCATTTGCAATCAAACACCCGGAAGTAGGAGACGTCCGGCTTCTTGCCAATGGGTGGCTTATAGGGGGTCTTCTTTAGCAACCGGTGAGGGAATAGGCGGTTGGATGCATAGCATGCGGTGTTGATTGCCTCCGCCCAAAACCTCTCCGGTGTGTTGTACTCATCAAGCATAGTCCTTGCAAGGGTGATCAAAGTCTGGTTCTTCCTTTCAACTACACCATTTTGTTGAGGGGTATAAGTGGATGAGACTTCATGCTTGATCCCAACTTCATCAAAATATACTTCAATGTTTGTGTTGTCAAACTCTTTCCCATTGTCACTTTTAATCTTCTTGATCTTCACTTCAAATTCATTTTGTGTTCTCTTGGCAAACTTCTTGAAAGATTGGGCAACTTCGGTCTTGTCATGAAGAAAGAACACCCAAGTATATCTTGAAAAATCATTAACAATCACTAAGCAATAGAGCTTGCCACCAATACTTGCATAAGTTGTTGGCCCAAATAGGTCCATGTGAAGTAGCTCTAATGGTCTTGAAGTTGACACAAATGCCTTGGATGGATGTGTATTTGCCACTTGCTTCCCGGCTTAGCAAGCACTACACAATTTGTCCTTTTCAAATACAACATCTTTTAATCCTCTTACCATCTCCTTCTTCAATAGCTTCTTGAGTGTGCTCATCCCAAAGCCACCCAAGAGATTGTTTGGTGAATAGACAAGTCTTGAAATTTGCATCTTCCGAATTGAAGTCCACTAGATAGAGATGATTGTACCGAAAGCCCTTGAATATCACTTCATTATCATCTTTCTTGGAAACAACCACTTCTTCACTTATAAATAGGCATTGGAAGCCAAGATCACACAATTGACCAACGGATAGCAAGTTGAAGCTCAAAGAAGCAACTAGAAGCACATTTGATATGGAATGATCATTAGATATAGCCACTTTGCCAAGCCCTTGCACTTTGCTCTTGGAATTATCACCAAATGTTATCTTTCCTTGGTCTTCTACATTCTCTTCAAGAGAGGTGAACATACAAGCATCACCGGTCATATGTTGAGTGCATCCACTATCAATTACCCAATGAGAGCCACCGGTCTTGTAGTTCACCTACACACAACAAATCAAGCTTGATGTTTAGGAACCCATACTTGAGAAGGGCTCTGGACTTTCTCAACCAAAGCTTTTGCCACCCATAGTTGCCTAGGCCTATTCTTGTTAGGAGGTCCTAAGAACATGACTTTCACTTTGCCCTTTGAATCTTTTCTAAGCATGTAGTGAGCATCAAAAGCAAAGGGCCTAGCATGCTTGGACAAAGGTTGTGGTGGCGGTGTCTTGCACTCATGACCAAAGTGACCTTCTTGTCCACATTCAAAACATCTCTTAGGCTTGGACTTCGGCTTGTTCTTTGCTTTGTTGAGGCGATTTTGAGCTCTAATGTTTTTCACCTTCTCACCCATGTAGCCAATCCCACTTCTATCAAACTTCATCACGGTGTTCATGAGGAGATCACTTTGGAGATATTGGCCTCTTGTGAATTTTTGCAAGCCCACGGTGAGATGACTCTTTTCTTGCTTCAACTTCTTGTTTTCTTCCAATAAGCTTGCAAGGTGACACTTCTCATTCTTGAGGATCTTGTTTTCTTTTCTAAGCACCTCAACTTCATCATCTTGTTCCACCGTTTCAATGACAATGGTGTTGGTGGTTGATTGCTTCTCTAGCTCTTTCTTCAAGTTCTTATTTTCAATCTTGAGCTTCAAATAGTCATCATGGCAATCGGCCACCACCACTTCCTTGCCTTTGCTACTAGCACCTTCCTCAATGATCTCATCAATCAAGTCATCACATGATGTAGCTATATCACACTTAACAACATTAGGTGCATCATGTGTTTCATTTGAGAGCAAGTCATAAGCCATAGCAAGGTTGTCATGATTCACTTTCACTTGAGTGTAGTCCTCTTTTAGCTTGTTGTAACTAGTGGTGAGCTCAATGTGTATCCTCTCAAGTTTATCATGTTTTCTTTGAGCTCTTTTATGTTGGCTTTGAGCTCCTTGAGTTTGGATGACACATTTAGATTTTCAACTCTAAGCTTATCACTAGCTTTAGTGAATTGTTCATTTTGAGCTAAGAGGTTGCCATTCTCAAGTTTTAGATTTTCATTTTTCCTTGTTAGCTTTCTTATAACTTTGGTATAGTCATTTTCATCATCATTTTCTTCACCGGAGGAACCACTAGAGGATTCAATGTCGGTGAACCAATCACCAACAATGTAAACCTTGCCACTCTTCTTGCTTTTGTGAAATTGCTTCTTCTTGAACTCTTTCTTCTTGAATGGCTTGACCTTCTTCTTCTCATCTTCACTTTCATCACTTGAATCTTGCCTTTTGCCCTTGTTCTTGTTCTTCAACTTGTCTTTCTTGGGCTTTGGGCATTGATGAGCAAGATGCCCAAGCTCTCCACAATTGTAGCAATCCATCTCGGAGATTGGCTTTCTTTTGCTACTAGTGAAGAACTTCTTCTTATTGGAATCAAATTTGATTCCCTTGTTGTTGAGCTTCTTCAGCATCTTGGTGGTCTTCCGCACTATGAGAGCAATCTCCACATCTTCATCATCATCTTCACTTGTGGAGTCAAGAGAAGTGTACTTGACTTGAGCTTTGCCTTTCTTGTCGGCCTTGAGTGCCAAGTCTTTCTTCTCTTATTTCTTGGATGATGATCCATCTTGAGGAGTGATCTTCATAAACATCTCATGAGCATTGATCTTCCCCAATATTTGAGGGGGGTTGCATTGGAGAGATCCGTTTGATGAAGTACGGTTACAATGTGACCATACTTCTCAATTGGAAGAGCGTTGAGGATTCTCCTTGCAACCTCGGCCGGTGAGATTTGAGTGAGTCCAAGGCCATTTACTTCCTCTACAATGATATTCAAGCGAGAATACATGTCATTAGCACTTTCATTAGAAAGCACTTTGAAAGAATTGAGCTTGTCAATGATAAGATAATATCGTTCCTCTCGCTCATTCTTAGTTCCCTCATGGAGCGCACAAATGTCCGACCATAGTGCATGGGCGTTTTGTGGTTCCTCACACGGTTGAACACCTCTTTGCTAAGGCCTCTAAAGATGATGTTTCACGCCTTAGCATTCCACTTCTCGTGCTCTTCCTCAACGGGTGTGAGGGTTGCGCCGGGTTTAGGAGTGGGGTACCCTTGTGTGGCGGCTTTGTGAACACCAAGGTCCACCGCCTCAAGGTATGCCTCCATACCGATTTTTCCCGAGGTATCGGAGAGTCGGCACTCCCCACTAGTCCTTGTTGGAGCACCCACGCAAGGGCGTAGCTCCCCCTTGATCTTCGAAAAGACCAAGTGCTCTCTACGGGCTGATCCTTTGCCTCTCCGGCGCGATGGATCACCCACAACCGCTCACAACTTCGACTTGGCCCACCCACAAGCTCTCCAAGCGGTCCCCAAGCCACCAATCGCCACCAAACCGTCTAGGTGATGCCGATCACCAAGAGTAACAAGCCTAGACTCTCACTTGACCAAGAACAAGGCCAAAGAGGGTGATGGATGCACACAAGTCACTCTTGATCTCTCTACGAAAGAAGCTCACAAGCAATGGAGTTCACTCAATGCTCCCTAGGGCTCTTGCTCTCTCACAAGATCAACAAGGGTTCCTTCAGCTGTTAGAAATGGCAAGAGAGATAGAATGGAGGCTTTGGTGGAGTACAAATACTCACCCTCTCCAAAACTAGCCGTTTCTCACTTTCCTGCGAACCGTCGGACGCTGCCGAGGCTCGACCGTCGGACCAAACACCACGGTCCGACTCTCACAGTCGCACTGTGCACAGTCCTGTGCCGGAGGAGCGTCGGACCGAACTCGATGGTCCGACGCTCCACCGTCCGACGCTCTAAGCAGCTGGAACAATGCCTCTCAACGGCTATAACACGGATCAATGGTCCGAGGCACACCGTCGGACCAAGTCCGACGCTCTTTTACGCTGCGGGAACCTCTCTGGAAGCGCCGGACGCTAAGAAGCATTAGTCCGACGCTCACTCTCTCGACGGTCTGGCGCTCGCTGAACACTCAGAGGCACCGTCGGACTCTGGCCAATGGTCCGACGACCATCCAGCCAAGGGTCCGACGCTCCCTGGCACGCTGAGACTCGTCTAGGGGCTGGCACGTGTCGTCGAACTCTAGCTATTGGTCTGACGCCCATACTAGGTAGAGTCCGACGCCTCTAATTTGATCAAAACTTCGCCAAATCGAAAACTTTGCAAAACGAAGTTTGATCCTCTCTCTCAAGAGTCTCCCTGGGCTGTCTAGAGCTATGTTGGACAAGTGTGCATCACATCTACACTCTCTAATCTTGCTCTAAGTCAAGCTACCCATCCAAACCCCTCTTAATAGTACGGTCAAAGAGAAAAACAAAACCTAAGACTACGCAAAGTGCTCTCAACTCCAAACGACACTTGGCACTAGCCTATCACCGTCTTGTCTTCCATCCTTTGAAAACCGAATCGAATTCCATCGCTAGGGGCTTGAACCTACATGTTATTATGACCCAACATCTAGGTTATCCTGCAAAACACACGTTAGTCATAATAACCGTCTTGTTGTCATTAATCACCAAAACCACTAGGGCCTAGATGCTTCAATCTCTCCCTTTTTGGTGATTGATGACAACAACCTCAAATAGATTTAGAAAGAGTGAGGTTTTTTAAAGGTTTGATTCATATAAGCATGTGACAATAAGAGCAAAGTGGTTAGGCATGCTTATACAAATCAAGACCACAAGGTACACATAAGATATGAAATAAGCACAAGTACCAAGTGTTACGCTCAAGATCGGAGAGAAATGCGGAAGCTAAGATAAGAGCGTAACCAAGTGACATGTAATATAAATAACATGAAGCTCAGACACATGTCACAACCAAGTCTCAAGCATGAAAATAAACATAAACATGATGCATGAATATCACATCAAAAAGAGCCAAAGAGGGTGATAAATGCACACAAGTCACTCTTGATCTCTCTAGGGAAGAAGCTCACAAGCAATGGAGTTCACTCAATGCTCCCTAGGGCTCTTGCTCTCTCACAAGATCAACAAGGGTTCCTTCAGCTGTTAGAAATGGCAAGAGAGATAGAATGGAGGCTTTGGTGGAGTATAAGTACTCACCCTCTCCAAAACTAGCCGTTTCTCACTTTCCTACGAACCGTCGGACGCTGTCGAGGCTCGACCGTCGGACCAAACACCACGGTCCGACTCTCACAATCGCACTGTGCACAGTCCTATGCCGGAGGAGCGTCGGACCAAACTCGATGGTCCGACGCTCCACCATCCGACGCTCTGAGCAGCTGGCACAGTGCCTCTCAACGGCTATAACACGGATCAATGGTCCGACGCACACCGTCGGACCAAGTCCGACTCTCTTTTACGCTGCGGGAACCTCTCTGGAAGCGTCGGACGCTAAGAAGCATTAGTCCGACGCTCACTCTCTCGACGGTCCAACGCTCGCTGAACACCCAGAGGCACCGTCGGACTCTGGCCAATGGTCCGACGACCATCCAGCCAGGGTCCGACGCTCCCTGGCACGCTGAGAATCGTCCAGGGGCTGGCACGTGTCATCGGACTCTAGCTATTGGTCCAACGCCCATACTAGGTAGAGTCCGACGCCTCTAATTTGATCAAAACTTCGCCGAATCGAAAACTTTCCAAAACGAAGTTTGATCCTCTCTCTCAAGAGTCTCCCTGGGCTGTCTAGAGCTATGTTGGACAAGTGTGCATCATATCTACACTCTCTAATCTTGCTCTAAGTCAAGCTACCCATCCAAACCCCTCTTAATAGTACGGTCAAAGAGAAAAACAAAACCTAAGACTACGCCAAGTGTCTCTCAACTCCAAACGACACTTGGCACTAGTCTATCACCGTCTTGTCTTCCATCCTTTGAAAACCGAATCGAATTCCATCGCTAGGGGCTTGAACCTACATGTTATTATGACCTAACCTCTAGGTTATCCTGCAAAACACACGTTAGTCATAATAACCGTCTTGTTGTCATTAATCACCGAAACCACTAGGGCCTAGATGCTTCAGACAGCATTTCAGACTTTGAAGAAGTTGTTGGCCACTGCACCAGTCCTGGCTCAACCTGACATTGAAAAGCCGTTTGACGTATACTGTGATGCTTCTGGTACCGGTCTTGGTTATGTCTTGATGCAAGAAGGCCGAGTCATTGCTTATGCTTCACGGCAGCTCAAGCGTCATGAAGAGAACTACCCCACCCATGACTTGGAGTTAGCAGCTGTAGTACATGCCTTGAAGATCTGGCGTCATTATCTGCTAGGCAGTACTTGCAATGTCTACACTGACCGCAAGAGTTTGAAGTACATTTTTACCCATAAAGAGTTGAACATGAGGCAAAGAAGATGGCTCGAGTTGATCAAGGATTATGATATTGAGATACATTATCACCCTAGTAAGGCGAATGTGGTCGCCGATGCACTTAGTCGGAAGGTTCACTGCCACTGTTTAGCCATAGGACCTTATGACCCATCCTTGTGCTATGAGCTAGAAAGGTTAGGTGTAGAAATAGTTCCACAAGGCAGCCTGGCTAAAATCAGTATTGAAACACCTATTCGTGAGCAACTTATTGCTGCTCAAAAGGAAAGCAAAGGAATCAAACACATTAAAGAAAAAGTTCAAGAAGGCAAAGCAGATTGCTTCAGAATTGATGATGATAGAGTTGTATGGTTCAAAGATCGGTTAGTTGTTCCCAAGGTTGCTTGGTTGCAGCAGACAATTCTTGACGAAGCGCATTCGACCAGGTTCTCTATTCATCTGGAAAGTAATAAAATGTACCAGGATTTGAAACAGAAGTTCTGGTGGACCAAGATGAAAATAGAAATAACACATTATGTAGCAAGATGTGATACTTGTCAGAAAGTGAAGGCCGTACACCTGAAACCTGGTGGAGAGCTGCAACCGTTACCTGTTCTGGCATGGAAATGGGAAGATATTAGTATGGATTTTATCACAGGTCTGCCCAAGACCGCAAGAGGTTTTGATTCGATCTGAGTAATTGTGGATCGTCTTACCAAGCAAGCTCACTTCATGCCAGTCAAGACACTTTATCCTGCCTCTACCTATGCTGACCTATATATCAAACACGTTATGAAGCTTCATGGGATGCCCAAGGCTATTGTTTCAGATCGAGGTACACAGTTTATCTCAAACTTCTGGAAGTCTTTTCACAAGTCTCTGGGGACGAAGCTTTTGCATAGCACAGCGTACCACCCGTAGATCGACGGACAGACCGAAAGAGTCAACCAAATAATTGAGGACATGTTGAGGGCTTGTGCTCTTAATTACACCAACACGTGGGACGAGTGTTTGGCATTGGCAGAGTTCTCATACAACAATAGCTATCAAGAGAGCATCAAGATGGCCCCGTTTGACGTAGTTTACGGTCGTAGGTATCGTACTCCGTTGAATTGGTCTGAACCTGGAGAAAGATGGTTTTATGGAGTTGACTTGGTCAATGAAGCCGAAGAAAAGGTTCGGCTGATATAAGAAAAATTGAAGGTGGCACAGTCTCGACAGAAAAGCTATGCCGATAAGAGGCGTCGACCTTTGGCATTCAAGATAGCAGATTATGTGTATCTGAAAGTATCACCAATGAAGGGTGTCAACCGTTTTGGGGTTAAAGGCAAGTTAGCCCCTCGTTACATCGGACCATTCCAAATTTTGGGACGTTGTGGAAAGGTAGCTTATAAATTGAGATTGCCGGATCATCTCTCAGCCGTGCACAATGTATTCCACGTGTAACAACTCAAGAAGTGTCTTCGAGTACCTGACCAAGTGATCGACGTTGAAGGAATTGAGCTCGAACCAGATTTGACTTATGCCGAGTATCCGATTCGAGTCCTGGATCGAAAGGATCACGTCACTAGGAGGACCACGACCAGGTGGTACAAGATTCAATGGAGTGAACATTCCGAAGATGAAGCTACTTGGTAATCGGAGGACTACCTTTCGGAAAACTTTCCCGAATTTTTCGCCACCTTGTAGATGTAAAGTTCTAGTTGTGTATGTGTAAACTTTCCTACTCATTTAATGATCAAGGTTAATTGACACATTTTCTTTTCCATTACTTTGTTTCGAGTCTTAGTTATGTATCAAATCTCGGGACGAGATTTCTTTTAGGGGGAAAGGCTGTAATACCACTGGTATTATAATTAAACTAAACTACCATGTCATCATGTTTAAATTAATTGTATGCATATGATTGTGCTTAGGGTCTTTAGAGTACTTTGATGTTGTTGTAAATGATTATGTGTTTAAAACCCTAATTGAAAACCAAAAATAAAAATAAAAGGAAGATCCAGATTAAGCCCTAATTTGATCCTAAAACTTAATTTAAAATCTTTAAGGAATCTGATGAAAGTATCTTAATGAAAGTTGTATATCTTTTAAAATGGAACAACTTTTATTTTTGGAGATTTTGATGTTAAAATCAAAACAATGACTTGAAATTTAAATTTGAAATATCAATTTAAAAACTATCAAGAATCTGACAAAGCACCTTTAATAGAAGTTGTAGGGCTCAGTAAGTTGGACAACTTTCATTTTTACAGATTTTCAAGTTCTATAGAAAAGTTTGGAGAATTTTAGTGAATTACAAATCAAATTCAAATTCAACTTTTACCCCCTTTTCTGTAATTTCAAAATTAGGCCGAATTTGAACTTGGTCCAAAGAGCAAAAATTTTCTACAAGAAATTTAGCACAACTTTGGTATTGACCGTTTTCGCTGACTCGAATTGGGTAGGGCATAATCGGATGAATTAGCTTTTGACCTAGATGACATAGCTACAGTACACGGGGGCCCCTATAGTGCTCGACGCCGTGCGCGCGTGCCCGCACCGCGCGCTGGCCGCCGTCCTGCCGGCCAGGGCCGGGACGTCACCGCGCGGAGGTCGCAGGGGGGCCCGGAAGCCGTTTGCCCGTATCCCCTCCTCCCCGGTCCCTTCAAGGCGACGACCCCCTCCATTTTCCCTTTCACTTCTTCCCGACCGCCGGCGAGCACTGCTCGGATTGTGGTCACAAATTCACCCTCACCAAACCACCTCCAGCCACTCCATCTCGTAGTCAGCTAGAGTGTTTTCTTATGCGTCGATTGTTGCCTTTGACTCAAGCTGTAGAGGCTTGGAGGCCCCGGAACGCAAGTCGACGTCCTTGGTACTGGTCGGAGCGCCGCCGCCCACTTTCGTGCCGTGCCTAGCTCGCCGGGGTGAGGTTCTTTCCTTTCTGTTGTACGTTTCGAGCTTATGGTGCTCCACTGGTGCTCATGTGCTCGACCGCTTCACCTCTGGTGCACAGAATCGGTCGGAACGGGGGATCGCCGGCGTGTCCGAATCATTGTGTCCGTCGCTGCCGTCACGCTCATCATTCTACTCCACCTCGGTCTCTACCAGCTGCAATAATCACTTTGTGGTGAGCCACTGACCATCCCCGACCCTTTCTTTTACTTGCTATCGGCCCGTCATGGCCAGAACGCGTCGCGCCGCCGTGACCAAGCCGCCATGGGTGGCGTTGAGCTCGTCACCGGCCGGCGCTAGTCCGTTTAAGTCCCTGGGGTTGTGTGCGGAGGCCTGGGTCGTCGGCTGGAGGTGTCTACTTCGCCGGAGAAACCGCCGGCGGTGGGCCGTCGCGATGGGAGTGCGCGCGGGGCGCACTGGAGGTGGAAGCAGGAGGTAGGAGACAGCACTGACGGGTGGGATGCATGCATGCCGTAGGATCAAACTGACTTGAAATAAGGGCCCAGATGACTTCTAATGGGCGGTGGTAGAAGACTCCAGAAGGCGGCGCAGGCGAAACCCTGGGGGGGCGCCGACCGGCCCCACCCTGGCGCTGGCCGGCCCCACCCTGTGGGATCTCGGGCTCCGGTGCTTCGGGTGTGTTCCAGATTCTTCTAGCGTTCTCGTGAAGATGTTTCCTTGACGGTTAAGTTTTGTGGTAATTATGCTCTTTAATCCTTCTTTTAAGCTTTTCTGCAAAATCCCCTAGAAAATAGACAATTCACCAAAACTCGTGGAATCTATCAGTAATAACCCTATTCTACTGGATACTCATGTTTAATACAGGGATAATTGATAATAAAATTTGGATGATAACAGGTGTCAACAATTACCCTCACACTTAGGCTTTTGCTCGTCCCGAGAAAAAGGTTGGTTTTTAAGATGTAAGATTCTTAGAGAGAATGGAGCATTTAAAACATAACTTGAGAGTACATTATATAAAACTAGTCTAGTCATGCATGTACTATGGAATTCAAAGTGTCTACCATGAATCTTTGAGTAGTTGAAGAACAGAATAGCTTGAAAACAGATCACTCTCTTCCTTTAGTTAAGTCAATTGGAGGGTATATATAATTTTGCAAATAAACTTAGCTTTACCTTCTCCTTTTGTAGTACTCTCGAATCACTGATATATCTAGTATTTTTGTATCCTTACCAAGGCATTAATGAAATTGCCTTCTTTATCCTACTTCTAAAAAGTTTATGTGGATTTCAGGTAGGTAAAATTTGAAAACATACTTGCATTGTATTTATTGTAAAGTCAAACAATGAATCCACAGAGAAATGAGGCATATAATCGAATCAAGCTTTGTTTGATGGAATATAGTGGAACCTAATTCTACCTTGCTCCTTTAGAAATAAATCTCTCTTTTATACAACTGAGCTTAATCAGAGAGTATGAGCTATCTCTTTCTCTTCTTTTTTTTCTTCTCTCTTTTCTTTCAAGGGAGGCGAGCATCTAAGTATCCATTGTTTTAATTTCTTTGGACACTTGTCCATTTTTTATACTCCCTTATTCTTTTGCATAGCTCATACCTCTTTTGAATTTAGTAGTTGAGAGACTTTAACAAAACATGGAGCAATTAATTGGTAACTATGCTATATAATTATTTTTTGTGTTTTCTCCCAGTGTAGGAGAGAAACATTTTCAATAGAATGACTCGCTATTAATCTGGATTAGAGTAATGCTTATGTAGAATTGGCACTTGATTCGAAAATACGATAAATTTCTTCAAAGGGTTACAAAGGTCGACCAAACTCAATATAAAGACAAGTATTATATGTAGCAGGCTTCTATCCTATATATGGCTCTGGTAGGACAATATTTTTACCACAAAGGAGAGGTATAACTAATTATTTAAATTTTCAAAATAAAATCTCCAAAGACAAAACATCAGGGATTGAGTTCTCATTATTCAACTATATCATGTGAAACGACCTCGATTTTCACGAAGGGAAATCCACAGGCTCGAATTGTAATTCAACAGATTGCTTGGGACAATCCATGAAATTACCCATATCTCAGTTGACACCAGGATCCATACAACGATAATTAAGTCTTACATAAACATTTATTACATCGCCACACTGGCGGAATCAACATTCAGAGAAGCTTTAGAAGATGCGGAAGCGATTCATCCTTCACGGCCAACTTGAGTGTAGCACGTGACCCTATTCCTCGTCATCATCTCCCTCGAAGTCGTACTCATTCTCGTCACCTGACAGCAAATTTATCAGTACGATTTGTACTGGCCACGGAGCCCACCTATGCAGCATTTGCTTTGTGGAAAGTGGATGCAAGGCTATACAAGCAGACCTATAGGCTGAGGTTTTCCTATGCAGCTGTAATCAATGTTTAATTAGTCAAGTTTTATCACCAGTTAACACCATCATCCCTTTTCCCATCACCACATCTCACTTACACACACCTCACTCTCATTCGACAGGCCCAACTCCCTCTCGGGCCTATCTCAGCGGCACACTACCACAACGGGTACACTGCCGGAAAAATGTCATCCAGGGGGAGAAGAGAACACTCACTACACTAGTAGAAGCTTCACAGGAAAGGTCCATAGCCATCAGGTTGGCATATGTATCGATCGATCAACCGTACACTCTGCAGAGGTTTCACTACCCACAAGATTAGCCATCATAGGTGTTGCGCAAACACCTAGGCAGAATTCCGGGTGCTTGCTTGCCTAGGTCGATGCCACCCTACCACTCAGCCCTGGGATATTCCGGATCCTACACCGTTATGCTGAGACTGGGAGACACAGTACCGGGCCCATCCAGTGGTACTGTGCATCTAGAACGGAACGGGAACCCATCGACCGTCTCCGCCCACCCTTATCACCTTTCAACCTAGCAGTAGTGGCACCGTCCTACCAAGTAGTCCAGCCGTCTCCCGCCCATCAGAAGCGAGTGAGTAGAAAAGGATTCCCATGAACCTGAAACTAGTCCATCCTAGGTTTGACCAAGCAGGCATCTCCACTTAGGGGATACTCTCCCCGTGCCATCACAGCACCTCCGTCCACAGGCTTCAAACCACCAAGGCTATCCCACCCGGAACCTCCTCAACAACTTTACCCGCCACAGGTATCTCACTTTGGGGATGCCCAGGTTGCACCCCCGGCACGACTTGCCCCATGGGCTCGTCTCACATCCCACTTGGTCGACATCAACCCTTACCACGCACCCAAGACGCACGCAGCACTCTCTCCCAGTGGTTATAATCAGTTATACACCGTCCCAATTCCACCACATAGCATATAGCAAGTAGAAAGTAGTGGAAGAGTAACAGTAAATTAAGCAGCAGCTAACCTAACAGCGGATAGCAGGGTAAAGTCTTATCAAGGCAGGAAATTCAAATATACTACCATGCAACCAATCCGTACATAATCATAAAGCAATAGCAACAATGTCATTTGCAATGCGTAATTAGGATCTAAGGATTTGGTGGGACGTGGCACCTTCGTAGTCGTCTCCTAGCTCTTGGAAGTAATCGTGGTCGTCTTCCTTAGTCAGATCCTCCTCCGGCTCTGAAATCGAACACGAAATAGTCGCGTCAGCGACTCCTATAGAGTATTTTAGAAAAATCCAGTAAAATAAAGAGCCAAATGCACACAAACATAGTCTTAGATTGTAGATCTCATTTTCCTGAGAATTTTGATATATGGTGCGCAATTTTTGGTCATCGTATGAATAAGTTATGAATTTCCGAAGATTATCCTATTTTCTGAAAATGGGAAAACTGGTCGGTAAATCAGGGGCAGCTCGGGATTGGTCCACGTGGCGCGCGGGTCCAGTAGTGCGGCAAGTGGCGCCTCAACAGAACACAGACCCGATGGTCGCCCACCAGGTGTTCGATGCTGGTTCCCAGAGAGTTGCCGGAGTTGGCGTAGCTCGGCGTGGCTCGGCGGTGGTCGGGGGTAGCTCGGCTGTGGTTGGGGGTATTTCGGCGGAGCTCGGCGGTGGTCGGGGGTAGCTCGGCGGGGCTCGGCATAGTTCGGCGTACCTCGGCGGGGCTCGGGCGAATCGGAAATTCGCGGCGCCGAGGGTGCCGCTCTCCCGAGCTCTCCTGGGGGGGCTCGGGCGAATCGGAGATTCGGTGCGCCCGAGGGTGCCGTTCTCCGAGGTCTCTCGCGGAGGCTCGGGCGAATCGGAAATTTGGTGCGCCCGAGGGTGCCGTTCTCCCGAGGTCTCTCGCGGAGGCTCGGGCGAATCGGAAATTTGGGCGCCCGAGGGTGCCGTTCTCCCGAGGTCTCCTGCGGAGGCTCGGGCGAATCGGACATTTGGGCGCCGAGGGGGCTGCTTTCCCGAGCTCTCCCGGTGAGGCTCGGGCGAATCGGAAATTTGGGCGCCGAAGGGCTGCTCTCCCGAGCTCTCCTGGGGAGGTTCGGTCGAATCGGAGATTTGGGCGCCGAAGGGGCTGCTCTCCCGAGCTCTCCTGGGGAGGCTCGGGCGAATCGGAGATTTGGTGCGCCGAGGGTGCTGCTCTCCCGAGCTCTCCTGGGAAGGCTCGGGCGAATCGGAGATTCGGTGCTAGCAGGGTTCCAGGGCGTCTGTTCAAGGCGGCGGTGTCTCTCCGGTGCGGCGGACGATGACAGGGCGGCGATGACCATATTTCGGCAAGGCAGGGCTCGGCTTTCTAGCGGCGGTGCCGAGGCAGACTTGGCGAACCTCGGCGGCCTTTCTCCGCAGCGCGAGGTGACCGGGGGTACTCGGAACGGATCTTAGGCGAGGCGGAACGTGTCGGCGGCGATGTCGTCGTGACTGTGAGGTTCCGGCGGGGCTAAGGAGTTCTTCTAGGAGATGTATACGCGTCTAGGGTCTAAGGCGATGGTATACCAACTACCAATTTTGGCTACCGAGCTTTCCAAGGTGCTCGGTTGTGGCGGCGGCGTGTCGCCGACGACGGCGGAAGGCGGCATCGCGGCTACGACCGAGTATTGGTTCAATCGAATGCGGTCTTGTCAAATTGGTGAGGCCAGAGAGGCATACAACACTCTGGTGGCGAACTTAGCCATGGCATGACCTTCTTTTGGCGACGGCTCGCGGCGGCGCTCCGGTAAGGTCGCGGCGCACGCGGCCAGGGCGATTCAGGCTTCCTCTAGCGCTTAGATCCACGTAGCTAGCTCAAGGGGGTCGTGGCGGTGCTCCACGATGCTCTAACCTATACGGTTGCTAGACGGATTGCTCGGAACGGGTGATTCGGCGTCGGAACGCGTCGGTGGTGAGCGCGCTCCGCCGAGAACGCGTCGTGCTGCGTTCTCGGTCTAGCAAGCTTGTAGTCCGGGGGTTTCGGCCGGTCGAATGAGTGCATGGTGCAGGTGATCTTCCCGAGCCGGTAACGGCTCGTGCCTGCGCGTCCCGAGGGTGGAACGCCATGGCAAAAGCAGGGCAAGGTTCGGACATGGCGTGCGGTGGCTCACCGTGGTGTCGGTGAAGCTAGGATGGCGGTGCAGTGGCGAGTCGGAGCCGTGCAGAGCGATCGCAGTGCCGTGCCGCTCCTCGTCCGCAGCTCGGGCTTCTCCTCCGTGTCCGGCTCCGGCGTGCTCCGCGGCGGCGGCGCTCCGGCAGCTTCTCCTCCTCTGCTCCGCCCTTCTCCTACGCTCTCTCTCTCTCGGTTTGGTGCGGTGTGCCGGTCTGTGCTGCGGTGGCGGCGAGGGGAAATGAGGGTAAGGCTTCGGGGTGCTCCAATTTATAGGCGAGCTTGGCCAGCTCCAATGGCGAACGGTCCCGATTTCGCTCGGCCGATCGAAGGGCCGTGGCTCGAGTGGATCTAGGGCTCCGGATGGGCGCGGGTTCGCTTGGCGGCCAAGAAAGGAGGGGACAGGAGGGGGATAGCGGGGTCAGGGCTCTGCCATGCTGTCGGCTGTGGGACCGGGGTCACGCCATTCGCGCGACACCCCCGGCAGGCGCGTCGCCTTCGTGAGGAAGAAGAACAGTGGGGGGGGGCGAGAGGGGCTGACAGGCGGGGCCAGGTTGGCAGCGAGCGCGAGCGCGAGCGCGTGTGTGCCGGTCGTGCGCGTGCGCTGCCGAGCCGCGACGTGGGCCGCGTGCGGTGAGATGAGGAGAGGAAGGTCGGGCTGGCTCGGGCTGACTTAGCGACCCGGCTGGCCAAAACTAATGGCTGGCCTAACTCTCTTTCTCCTTTTCTATTTTCAATTTAGTGTATATTTACATATATTGCCCATTTTAAATATTGAGTAAATACAAACATAAATTGCAATAAATCCCAAATGTGATGCATAAGTTATTATTCTATGTGAATGAAATTAAAATGCAAACTACACTCCTTTGTTTACCAATTTCATAATGAAACCTATATGCTTGCACAAGAAAAATGGGTTTTCACAATAAATAAATGAAAAATTTTAATTGGTTGGGATTTTTAGATTGTGTGGATTTTTAGGGTTGTTACAGTCCTCCCCCCTCATTAGGATCTCGACCTCGAGATTCAGGGATAACGTACCCTTCGAAGAGGTAAGGAAACATAATCCGCAAGTCCGATTCCTTCTCCCACGTAGCTTCCCTTTCAGTGTGATTGCTCCACTGTACCTTGCACATCGGAATGGTTTTGTTTCGCGTCTCTTTGGTATCCCGTGCCAAGATCTTGATCGGATGTTCCTTGTATTCAAGTGTGTCTTGCAGGTCTAATGCATCCGTAGGAACTTGCTCCTCGGGAAGCTTCAAACACTTCCTTAATTGCGAGACATGGAACACGGGGTGTACTCCAGATAATTCCTCCGGTAGTTCTAGCTTGTAAGCAAGCTTTCCAACCCTTTTACAGATCTTGTATGGCCCAACATATCTTGGTGCCAATTTCCCTTTTACGTGGAATCTGACAGTGCCACGAAGTGGAGATACCTTGAGGTAGACATAATCCCCAACCTCGAACTCAAGCTTTCTACGTCTTCTATCTGCATAGCTCTTTTGCCTACTCTGTGCAATCCTCAAATTCTCTCTTACTTGGGCAACACCTTCTTCTGCTTCCACAATCTTAGCAGGACCGAAGAATGTCCTCTCACCTGGTTCTGACCACATTAGCGGGGTTCTGCACGGTCTTCCATACAACGCTTCAAATGGAGACATCTTAATGCTTGTCTGATAACTGTTGTTGTATGAGAACTCGGCAGTGGGGTAGACAGCTCTCCCATCCTTCCTTGTACCTCAATACGCAAGCACGTAACATGTCCTCGAGAATCTGGTTCACTCTTTCTGTTTGCCCATCCGTTTGCGGGTGGTATGCGGTGCTATAGTCGAGCTTGGTTCCGATGGACTTGTGCAAGGATTTCCAGAACTGTGATACGAACTGTGAGCCTCGGTCAGATATGATACTCAGAGGCGCCCCATGTAACTTCAAAATGTTTGATACGTACAGATCTGCTAGCTTTTCGACTCTATATTTCCTTTTGACCGGTATAAAATGTGCAACTTTGGTTAGACGGTCCACTATTACCCATATAGAATCATATCCATGCTCGGATCGGGGCAGTCCTATTATGAAGTCCATGGATATGCACTCCCACTTCCATTCTGGTATCTCAACTGGTTGTAGCAACCCTGCTGGTCTCTGATGTTCGGCCTTGATTCTATTGCATGTATCACATCGGGCTACATGCCCTGCAATGTCTGTCTTCATATTCTCCCACCAGAAGTGCTTCCTTAGATCATGGTACATCTTCGCTGACCCTGGGTGAATGCAATATTTGGAGTCATGCCCTTCTGACAGAATCTCTTCTCGTATCGCTGAATCCGTCGGTACACAGATTCTATCTTTGTACCATACAGTTCCCTGCTCATCTTCTCGGTATTCGGGGCCTCTTCCCAACTTCATCAAACCACGGATATAGTCTATCTCAGGACAGTTCTTTTGCGCTTCACGGATCCGTGAGGTGAGATTGTACTCGACGCGAAGCTCATTTAGCATGCCATAGGAGACTGCCTCGAGCTGAAATGCGTCGAACTCTCTCCTGAGCTCAGGCGGCATAGAGTTGGTGATGAGGGTATGGCAGTAGCTTTTGCGGCTAAGTGCATCAGCGACAACATTAGCCTTTCCTGGGTGGTAATGGATCTCAAGATCATAGTCCTTGATGAGTTCTAGCCATCTGCGCTGCCTCATATTCAGATCTTCTTGTGTGAAGAAGTACTTCAGGCTCTTGTGGTCAGTGTAGATGTCACATTTGTTGCTCATCAGATAGTGTCTCCAAATCTTGAGTGCATGTACCACGGCTGCAAGTTCTAGGTCATGAGTCGGGTATCGCTGCTCATGTTCCTTCAACTGTCTTGAGGCATAAGCTATCACTCTTCCTTCTTGCATTAGTACACAGCCCAAACCTTGCCGAGAGGCATCACAATATACAACAAAATCCTTGTGAATATCGGGCAGGGCTAGTACAGGTGTAGTAGTGAGTTTCTCCTTCAAGGTCTGAAAACTCTTCTCACATTCAGGAGTCCATATAAATTTGTTCTCTTTCTTCAGCAAGTTGGTCATGGGTCTTGCAATCTTGGAAAAATTCTCAATAAATCTGCGATAGTATCCTGCAAGTCCCAAAAAGCTTCTGATTTCTGACACATTACAGGGTTGTTCCCACTCTTGCACAGCTTCAATCTTGGCTGGGTCTACCGCGACTCCTTCTCCTGACAGTACGTGTCCAAGGAAAGCAACTTCCTCAAGCCAGAATTCACACTTCGAGAATTTGGCGTAAAGCTGGTTGCGAGACAACCTCTCCAATACGGTCCTCAGATGATGTTCATGTTCCTCTTTTGTGGCCGAATAAACCAATATATCATCAATGAATACCACTACAAACTTGTCTAGCTCATTCATGAAGATCTTGTTCATCATGTTCATGAAGTATGCTGGAGCATTAGTGAGTCCAAATGAGACTACTGTGCACTCATACTGTCCATATCTAGTGACAAATGCAGTCTTCGGGATATCTTCTTCCCTGATCTTCATCTGATGATACCCTGATCGGAGATCGATCTTTGAGAAGTACTTGGCCTTGCTCAATTGATCTAACAGATCATCGATGCGGGGCAGTGGGTACTTATTCTTGACTGTGACCGCATTCAGGTTCCGGTAGTCAATGCACATCCTCATCGTGCCATCCTTCTTCTTGACAAACAAAACGGGAGATCCCCAGGGCGAAGCACTAGGCCTAATGAAACCCTTCTCCAGTAATTCTCCCAGCTGCTTCTTGAGTTCCTTCAACTCATCAGCCGACATTCTGTAGGGTCTTTTGGCAATTGGTGCAGTCCCTGGCATCAGCTCTATAACAAACTCCACCTCTCTATCTGGTGGCATTCCTGGCAACTCCTCTGGAAATACATCATTGAATTCACAGACTACTGGCACATCTCTGAATGTCAGCTCTGTCTTATCTGCTTTAGTCTCCAGGGCACATAGGAGGGCTTGGACTCTCTCGGTTTGGGGTACACATCGGACAGCTGTTCCCCAAGGGTGGGTTACCTGAACATATCTAGGTGAACAAGATATCACTCCCCGGTGTTTGGTTAGCCAGTCCATGCCTAAGATGACATCTAAGCTATTGGAGGGTAGTAGGGTTAGGTCAGCTCGAAAGTCAAGTCCCTCGATTGTGATTATCACTCCCCTACATATGTGAATGCTTCTGAAGGTTCCTAAGAGCGAGCTAGTTAGGATGGGGTTTGCTCTCGGGGTTACAGGTATGTTATGCTTACGTGCATATGCAGATGAAATGTATGAACATGTAGCTCCCGAGTCGAACAGAACTGTAGCCATGTTACCCTGAACTAGGAACGTACCGTACACAGCATCAGGTGCAGCTTCAGCTTCCTCAGCGGTCATGTGGTTCAGTCTTCCTCGAGTAGCAGATCCCCGGTTCGGTGTGCCCTGTGCAGCTGCTGGTGCGCGGTTGAGGTCGGGGCACACAGCCACACGGTGTCCAGGCTTTCCGCATCCGAAGCAAGTGAAGGGCGCACTGCCTGCTGTAGCTATCGCAGGAGCCTTCCAATTGCTTGTCCTTGGCGTGTTGGTAGCGGGGGCGGGTGTGTTCTGCACAGCTCGAGTCGGCGCAGGGTAGGTCTGAGCGGGGCGGTGATAGTTGCTGCTGTTGGTACCACCACGGCTCGTTCCCGAAGAAGGTCCCTGGCGGGTTCGGAAAGGCGGAGGTGCACCTGTTCGCTGTCTCTGAGGTGGAGCAGTGCGAGCGGGTCCCTCAGAGCAGCGCTTCTTTCCCTTGTTCTGGGCCTCGAATTCTAGTCGTGCTTCCATGCGATCCTTCTCAATCTCAATACAGCGGTCAATCAGCTCACGCAGAGTGTAGCTCTTGTTCCCTGACAGAGCCAACCTGATCTTGGTCTGAAGTCCCTTCCTGTAGTAGTACATCTTTTCCTTCTCGGAACTCACGCAAGACGCAGGTGCGTAGTGGAGCAAGCAGTTGAAGCGGGTGGTGTACTCGTGGATCCGATCAGCTCCCTGGGAGATGTTACGAAACTCGTTCTCCTTGGCCTCCATGATTCCCTCAGGAATGTGGTGGTCACGGAAAGCCTCGGTGAACTCATCCCAGTCAATGCGGGCTGGATCCTCGTGAGCGCTGGTGTAGTTGTCCCACCATGCCCGTGCAGCACCGGTCAGCTGGTGGCTAGCAATCCCAACACACTCCTCGTCGGAGCAAGTGGTCAGGTCCAGCTTCTTCTCCATCTCCTTAAGCCAATCGTCGGCAGCGAGAGGATCGCTGTCGGTCCCGTCGAAGGTAGGTGGCCTCAGCTTCAGGAAACCCTCCAATTTCCTTTGGAAGTCATTCTGGGGTGGCCCGTGGTGCCTGTTCATCCCAGCAGCTATGGCATTCAGCAGCTGGGTCTGCTGAGCCATCACTTCCGCCAACGTCGGTGGCGGCGGCGGTGGCGGTGGCGGAGGCACGTTCTCGCCTTGTGGTGGCGGATCGTTCACCGGCGGTGCATTCTCTGCCCGGCGCAGCTCTTCTTCCAGGTTAACTCCAGCACGTCTGCCAGCTGGGCGTCCACGGTTGCGACCACGCCCACGTCCTGGCGCAGGCGCAGGGGAGGGCTGGCGCTTCTCCAAACGCGCAGAACGTCTCATCGACATCTGAAATTATTAGGTATGTGCTCAGTGCAGTAATAATCTTGTAGTGGTTTAAGTAGGAGTTAGATGTTTTCAACGATTTAAATGAATTAAAACATTTTTCATGCTATCCTACACTCAACCAAAGAAGCATAAAGAACCATAAGAAGCATAAGATCCAAATGTCACTCATCACATGGTTATTATTACATAAAGGATGTTCCTAGCTGCTAAGAAGATCGTGCTATGCGCAGATAGCCAAATGACAGGATAACTCATGGTATCACTAGTCTAAGGGCCATGCAGGGTCCCATAGGCTACTGGTGCATAAGGTCGAGTACGGCGTCGGGTATGTGGCTGTCCTCTGCCTCGACAAGCTTTCCTCGGCTGAAGTACTGGATCTGGTCAGACGGTGCTCCCAGCTCCTCCAGCACCTGGCGTTGTACCATGGCAAATCCACCGTGGTTCCTTCCATTGATCGGGGATCTCAATAGTGCCATCGTGCAGTGGACGAAGTGGTGGTCCAAGGCTGGTCATCTGCAAATTTTTCAAGAAACGGATTAGCAGGTCCTTGTATTAGATAAGCCATTGCATAAAAAGTGAATGCAAGGTCGGTAATATAACCGAAAAAGAGTCTGGCTTCCTATTCTAACGTCCATTTTCTATGGGTCTCGTCCTACAGTCAAGTATGGCTCTGATACCAACTGAAACGACCTCGATTTCCACGAAGGGAAATCCACAGGCTCGAATTGTAATTCAACAGATTGCTTGGGACAATCCATGAAATTACCCATATCTCAGTTGACACCAGGATCCATACAACGATAATTAAGTCTTACATAAACATTTATTACATCGCCACACTGGCGGAATCAACATTCAGAGAAGCTTTAGAAGATGCGGAAGCGATTCATCCTTCACGGCCAACTTGAGTGTAGCACGTGACCCTATTCCTCGTCATCATCTCCCTCGAAGTCGTACTCATTCTCGTCACCTGACAGCAAATTTATCAGTACGATTTGTACTGGCCACGGAGCCCACCTATGCAGCATTTGCTTTGTGGAAAGTGGATGCAAGGCTATACAAGCAGACCTATAGGCTGAGGTTTTCCTATGCAGCTGTAATCAATGTTTAATTAGTCAAGTTTTATCACCAGTTAACACCATCATCCCTTTTCCCATCACCACATCTCACTTACACACACCTCACTCTCATTCGACAGGCCCAACTCCCTCTCGGGCCTATCTCAGCGGCACACTACCACAACGGGTACACTGCCAGAAAAATGTCATCCAGGGGGAGAAGAGAACACTCACTACACTAGTAGAAGCTTCACAGGAAAGGTCCATAGCCATCAGGTTGGCATATGTATCGATCGATCAACCGTACACTCTGCAGAGGTTTCACTACCCACAAGATTAGCCATCATAGGTGTTGCGCAAACACCTAGGCAGAATTCCGGGTGCTTGCTTGCCTAGGTCGATGCCACCCTACCACTCAGCCCTGGGATATTCCGGATCCTACACCGTTATGCTGAGACTGGGAGACACAGTACCGGGCCCATCCAGTGGTACTGTGCATCTAGAACGGAACGGGAACCCATCGACCGTCTCCGCCCACCCTTATCACCTTTCAACCTAGCAGTAGTGGCACCGTCCTACCAAGTAGTCCAGCCGTCTCCCGCCCATCAGAAGCGAGTGAGTAGAAAAGGATTCCCATGAACCTGAAACTAGTCCATCCTAGGTTTGACCAAGCAGGCATCTCCACTTAGGGGATACTCTCCCCGTGCCATCACAGCACCTCCGTCCACAGGCTTCAAACCACCAAGGCTATCCCACCCGGAACCTCCTCAACAACTTTACCCGCCACAGGTATCTCACTTTGGGGATGCCCAGGTTGCACCCCCGGCACGACTTGCCCCATGGGCTCGTCTCACATCCCACTTGGTCGACATCAACCCTTACCACGCACCCAAGACGCACGCAGCACTCTCTCCCAGTGGTTATAATCAGTTATACACCGTCCCAATTCCACCACATAGCATATAGCAAGTAGAAAGTAGTGGAAGAGTAACAGTAAATTAAGCAGCAGCTAACCTAACAGCGGATAGCAGGGTAAAGTCTTATCAAGGCAGGAAATTCAAATATACTACCATGCAACCAATCCGTACATAATCATAAAGCAATAGCAACAATGTCATTTGCAATGCGTAATTCGGATCTAAGGATTTGGTGGGACGTGGCACCTTCGTAGTCGTCTCCTAGCTCTTGGAAGTAATCGTGGTCGTCTTCCTTAGTCAGATCCTCCTCCGGCTCTGAAATCGAACACGAAATAGTCGCGTCAGCGACTCCTATAGAGTATTTCAGAAAAATCCAGTAAAATAAAGAGCCAAATGCACACAAACATAGTCTTAGATTGTAGATCTCATTTTCCTGAGAATTTTGATATATGGTGCGCAATTTTTGGTCATCGTATGAATAAGTTATGAATTTCCGAAGATTATCCTATTTTCTGAAAATGGGAAAACTGGTCGGTAAATCAGGGGCAGCTCGGGATTGGTCCACGTGGCGCGCGGGTCCAGTAGTGCGGCAAGTGGCGCCTCAACAGAACACAGACCCGATGGTCGCCCACCAGGTGTTCGATGCTGGTTCCCAGAGAGTTGCCGGAGTTGGCGTAGCTCGGCGTGGCTCGGCGGTGGTCGGGGGTAGCTCGGCTGTGGTTGGGGGTATTTCGGCGGAGCTCGGCGGTGGTCGGGGGTAGCTCGGCGGGGCTCGGCATAGTTCGGCGTACCTCGGCGGGGCTCGGGCGAATCGGAAATTCGCGGCGCCGAGGGTGCCGCTCTCCCGAGCTCTCCTGGGGGGGCTCGGGCGAATCGGAGATTCGGTGCGCCCGAGGGTGCCGTTCTCCGAGGTCTCTCGCGGAGGCTCGGGCGAATCGGAAATTTGGTGCGCCCGAGGGTGCCGTTCTCCCGAGGTCTCTCGCGGAGGCTCGGGCGAATCGGAAATTTGGGCGCCCGAGGGTGCCGTTCTCCCGAGGTCTCCTGCGGAGGCTCGGGCGAATCGGACATTTGGGCGCCGAGGGGGCTGCTTTCCCGAGCTCTCCCGGTGAGGCTCGGGCGAATCGGAAATTTGGGCGCCGAAGGGCTGCTCTCCCGAGCTCTCCTGGGGAGGTTCGGTCGAATCGGAGATTTGGGCGCCGAAGGGGCTGCTCTCCCGAGCTCTCCTGGGGAGGCTCGGGCGAATCGGAGATTTGGTGCGCCGAGGGTGCTGCTCTCCCGAGCTCTCCTGGGAAGGCTCGGGCGAATCGGAGATTCGGTGCTAGCAGGGTTCCAGGGCGTCTGTTCAAGGCGGCGGTGTCTCTCCGGTGCGGCGGACGATGACAGGGCGGCGATGACCATATTTCGGCAAGGCAGGGCTCGGCTTTCTAGCGGCGGTGCCGAGGCAGACTTGGCGAACCTCGGCGGCCTTTCTCCGCAGCGCGAGGTGACCGGGGGTACTCGGAACGGATCTTAGGCGAGGCGGAACGTGTCGGCGGCGATGTCGTCGTGACTGTGAGGTTCCGGCGAGGCTAAGGAGTTCTTCTAGGAGATGTATACGCGTCCAGGGTCTAAGGCGATGGTATACCAACTACCAATTTTGGCTACCGAGCTTTCCAAGGTGCTCGGTTGTGGCGGCGGCGTGTCGCCGACGACGGCGGAAGGCGGCATCGCGGCTACGACCGAGTATTGGTTCAATCGAATGCGGTCTTGTCAAATTGGTGAGGCCAGAGAGGCATACAACACTCTGGTGGCGAACTTAGCCATGGCATGACCTTCTTTTGGCGACGGCTCGCGGCGGCGCTCCGGTAAGGTCGCGGCGCACGCGGCCAGGGCGATTCAGGCTTCCTCTAGCGCTTAGATCCGCGTAGCTAGCTCAAGGGGGTCGTGGTGGTGCTCCACGACGCTCTAACCTATACGGTTGCTAGACGGATTGCTCGGAACGGGTGATTCGGCGTCGGAATGCGTCGGTGGTGAGCGCGCTCCGCCGAGAACGCGTCGTGCTACGTTCTCGGTCTAGCAAGCTTGTAGTCCGGGGGTTTCGGCCGGTCGAATGAGTGCATGGTGCAGGTGATCTTCCCGAGCCGGTAAAGGCTCGTGCCTACGCGTCCCGAGGGTGGAACGCCATGGCAAAAGCAGGGCAAGGTTCGGACATGGCGTGCGGTGGCTCACCGTGGTGTCGGTGAAGCTAGGATGGCGGTGCAGTGGCGAGTCGGAGCCGTGCAGAGCGATCGCAGTGCCGTGCCGCTGCTCGTCCGCAGCTCGGGCTTCTCCTCCGTGTCCGGCTCCGGCGTGCTCCGCGGCGGCGGCGCTCCGGCAGCTTCTCCTCCTCTGCTCCGCCCTTCTCCTACGCTCTCTCTCTCTCGGTTTGGTGCGGTGTGCCGGTCTGTGCTGCGGTGGTGGCGAGGGGAAATGAGGGTAAGGCTTCGGGGTGCTCCAATTTATAGGCGAGCTTGGCCAGCTCCAATGGCGAACGGTCCCGATTTCGCTCGGCCGATCGAAGGGCCGTGGCTCGAGTGGATCTAGGGCTCCGGATGGGCGCGGGTTCGCTTGGCGGCCAAGAAAGGAGGGGACAGGAGGGGGACAGCGGGGTCAGGGCTCTGCCATGCTGTCGGCTGTGGGACCGGGGTCACGCCATTCGCGCGACACCCCCGGCAGGCGCGTCGCCTTCGTGAGGAAGAAGAACAGTGGGGGGGGGGGCGAGAGCGGCTGACAGGCGGGGCCGGGTTGGCAGCGAGCGCGAGCGCGAGCGCGTGTGTGCCGGTCGTGCGCGTGCGCTGCCGAGCCGCGACGTGGGCCGCGCGCGGTGAGATGAGGAGAGGAAGGTCGGGCTGGCTCGGGCTGACTTAGCGACCCGGCTGGCCGAAACTAATGGCTGGCCTAACTCTCTTTCTCCTTTTCTATTTTCAATTTAGTGTATATTTACATATATTGCCCATTTTAAATATTGAGTAAATACAAACATAAATTGCAATAAATCCCAAATGTGATGCATAAGTTATTATTCTATGTGAATGAAATTAAAATGCAAACTACACTCCTTTGTTTACCAATTTCATAATGAAACCTATATGCTTGCACAAGAAAAATGGGTTTTCACAATAAATAAATGAAAAATTTTAATTGGTTGGGATTTTTAGATTGTGTGGATTTTTAGGGTTGTTACATCATGTTTCACAACGACTTAAGCAATCATGGGGTACCTATAAATAGTTTCCAATAGTAACATGATTCCTAAAAAAGTGTTATATAATTTATTCTTAAGCTATGAATTAAACAATCTCTTTTTCTCTTTTAAAAGTAATTTTGGCATGTGAATTTTAATTCGGATTGAAACGGAAATAAAAACATATGCAATTAAATTGTATGGGGATCAAACCTGACCATGACCGAAAAGGAGATGCAGAGGGGGGCCGGCCGGCCCAGGTAGGGCGCCGGGCGGCGCACCTCTATGGCCCCACGTGGTCCACTTCGGTGTGCGAGGTCCTGGTTCGATTATCTTCCGAATTACGTGATTTTCCCGAGCGAATTGATTTCCATAGTCACGATGTGCCTCCCCCACACTTATTTTCCTGCATATTTTTCTGTGCAACATGTGGAGACAACATGCGTACCAAAAATATAGAGAGTAGAGTAAACTTAAACATTAATATTGATAAAAAGAATAAGGCACTTTATTCATTAATAATACTAGATAACTTTGATAGCTGATTGAGCTAACGACTGCCCTAGCTCCATGGGCTTACGTAACACACTTGTGCCTTATTACATAGATAACTAGGGCAACTTAAGGCTGCCCTTTCTTTGCGAGCTTCCTAATTTCTTCCTTAAGATCACCAATCTCTTCTTTCAGCTGATCCTTTTCGCGCTTGAGACTGCGAATTAACTTGACATTGACTTCTATCTGCTTAGTCATGTCACTCATAATCTTGCTCCTTAAGTCTTCATTCCTCTCTATACCCCTAACGGTGTTAGAGAGAGCTTCCATCTTCTCATTAAGGATGCGTAGAGAGAGCTGGGGCTGTCTAGAGACTTTCTCTAGTGCTGATGTAGATGTAGCCCCCTGTCTCTTGGCGGACGTGGTATGAACTCGGTGTAGCGGACTTGGCCTGGACGTGCACGAACTCCTTGGATGGCAGGGCGAGCAGTGGTGTACTTCGCACATACCAGCGTTCCGTTCTTGTCGGTCTTGACCGACAGGAGTCGCTCATTATTTCTAGGTGGAAGAAGTGGAGTGCCTCGGGGAATAGCGATCTGCTTCCCCTGGTACCATCTTCTAGCACCAGTCTCTCAGGTAGCGATGGCAGAGCAGGCTGAGCATGCGTGTAGTAGACTTGCTCGAACTGCTGGGGCACCGTAGCAAGATGCTTCGGTGGCATGACGGCGAGGTGCTTCAGGGGCACGATGGCAAGGGGCTTCGGCTGCGCGAGGACGATGGC
Organism: Eremochloa ophiuroides; assembly: GCA_038502445.1. Lineage (NCBI taxonomy): Eukaryota > Viridiplantae > Streptophyta > Magnoliopsida > Poales > Poaceae > Eremochloa > Eremochloa ophiuroides. Next base: position 39,409,094 of record JAHLJS010000004.1, read on the forward strand.
CTTAGAGTCGTCGCCTTGGAGCTTGCCGGAGTCAGCGCCGACGACCCCTTTGCTTGCCATTGCTACTAGATCTAAACTAAAGAGTTTCTTTGGAGGAGAAGAAGGCCAAGATCATGGGATAGCATTCAAGGATGGTATAGATGCGTATTTATATGGTTTTCAGGAGATAGGATAAGATCAAATCTAGGTTCTACAAGATTCGTACGAAAGATTATTCGTACGCATCGGGAATCTATGGGATTGAACTTAGGAAAGATAGAGAAAGAAAAGGAAACTTGAGTCGGGACGAGAGGGGACAGGGGGCACCGCCCGGCCCCACTAGGGCACCGGCCAGCCCCACCATGTGACTTCCCTGGTTGGCCGAGCTCGTGAAGCCTCTAGACTCTTCCTACTTCCTGTTAGTTGCGATGCGCGATAATTTTTCGTAACGGATAATGACGGGACTAAAAAGTGGGTAATTGAATAAAGTCTAGCCCATCAACAACTTTTAAATTAAATGGTTCTAAAAATAATTTAAGTTGGTGACCATTTACCTTGAATAACGTACCTTCGTGTGATTGTAGAGTTACCGCTCCATGTGGTGATGCATTCACAACTGTAAATGGTCCTTCCCATTTGCTTCGTAGTTTTCCAAGCCTGAATAATTTGAACCTAGAATTAAAAAGTCCTTATCTCCTGGTGCAAACTCCTTCTTGATCTTCTTGTCATGCCATCTTTTTGTTCTTTCTTTATAGATCTTTGAATTGTGATAAGCCTTTTCTCTCCATTCTTCTAATTCTGATAATTGCATTTTTCTCTTTTCTCCAGCGGCTTCAAAGTTCATGTTCCATCTCTTAATAGCCCAGTGAGCTTTATGCTCTAATTCCACTGGCAAATGACAAGTCTTACCATATACTAGCTGGTAAGGTGACATACCCAAAGGTGTCTTGTATGCGGTCCGATATGCCCAAAGTGCTTCGGGTAATCGGTCCTTCCATTCAGTACCCATTTCATTTACTATTTTCTGTAGAATATTTTTATTTGTTTGATTGATGTTTCTGCCTAGCCACTTGTCTGAGGATGATATGGTGTAGCAACATTGTGACAGATGCCATGAGCTTGCAAGTATCGGTGAAACTTTTTATCAGTGAAGTGTGTCCCTCCGTCACTAATGACCATCCTTGGTGTTCCGAACCTTGGAAATATAATCTCTTCAAACATCTTCTTTGAATGTTCGGAATCAGTATTCATACATGGCATAGCTTCTACCCACTTGGATACATAGTCAACTGCCACCAGAATGTATTCACAATTTCTTGATTTCACAAATGGTCCCATGTAATCAATTCCCCAGACATCAAAGAGCTCAATCTGGAGATTGTTGGTGAGTGGCATAGGATATCTTGCACTAATATTTCCGTGCCTCTGACATGATCTATATCTTCGGACAAAATCTTTGGTGTCTAGATACATAGTTGGCCAAAAGAACCCACTCTGCCAGATTTTAGCATGAGTGCGGAATGCTCCATAATGACCTCCATATGGTGATGCATGGCACTTTTGAATGATCTGCATGCCCTCTTCTACTGGTACACATCTTCTAAGTAATCCATCTGAACAAATTCTGAAGAGGTATGGCGGATCCCATATGTGGAGACGACTTTCATAAATAAGCTTCTTTTTATTTTCCCCTAGTGGTACATAACCTCCAACCATAAAGTTGATAATATTCGCATACCAAGGGTCTGACTTGGTCACTTTAAACAGCATGTCATCTCTCAATGAGTCATTAATAGGCAATTCCTGAGGTTTCTCAAAGTGTATTCTAGACAAGTGATCAGCAACTGGATTTTCTATTCCTCTTCTATCTTTAATTTCTAAGTCAAATTCTTGGAGTAACAAAATCCATCTTATCGAACGAGGTTTAGCATCTTTCATAGTGAGCAAATATTTTAAAGCAGCATGATCAGAATAAACAATTACTTTTGCTCCTACTAAGTAAGATCCAAATTTATCAATAGTAAAAACAACAGCCAGGAGTTCTTTTTCAGTTGTTGCATAATTTAATTGTGCTCCTGTCATAGTTTTACTAGCATAAGCAATTGCATGATGCTTCTTATCTTTTGTTTGTCCTAATACTGCCCCTACAGCATAATCACTAGCATCACACATAATTTCAAAAGGTAAAGACCAATCAGGGGGTTCAATGATTGGTGCTGAAGTAAGTGCTTCTTAAGAATATTAAAAGATTTTAAACATGCATCATCAAATTCAAAAGGAACATCCTTAGCTAGCAACTTAGTCAGTGGTCTAGCAATATGTGAAAAATCTTTTATCAATCTGCGATAAAAACCACAGTGACCAAGAAAACTTCGGATTCTTTTTATATTAACAGGTGGAGGTAGTTGTTCAATTACTTCAATCTTTGCCTTGTCTACCTCTATACCTCTTTCAGACACTAAATGTCCTAGCACTATTCCTTCTCTAACCATAAAATGATATTTTTCCCAATTAAGGACTAAGTGTTTTTCTTCACATCTCTGCAAAACCTTATCTAGATTTTCTAAACAATCATCAAAAGTTTTTCCATAAACTGAAAAATCATCCATAAAAACTTCCATGATTTCTTCTATCATTTCAAAAAATATAGACATCATCCATCTTTGAAAAGATGCAGGTGCATTACATAATCCAAAAGACATTCTACGATAAGCATAAGTTCCATAAGGACATGTAAAAGTGGTTTTACTTTGATCATCAGGGTGGATAGGAATTTGGTGATATCCAGAATAACCATCAAGGAAACAAAAGAAAGTATTATTTGCCAAACGCTCTAACATCTCATCAATGAAAGGTAGCGAAAAATGATCTTTCTTGGTTGCTTTATTAAGTTTTCTATAATCTATGCACATACACCATCCTGTAACAGTTCTCTGGGGTATCAATTCATTTTTATCATTTTTAACTACGGTCATACCATCCTTTTTAGGTACAACCTGAACAGGGCTTACCCACTCACTATGCGGAACAGGATAAATAATCCCAGCATGCAAAAGTTTCAAGACCTCTTTCTTAACAACTTCTCTCATCGCATTTTGAAGCCTACGTAGGGGCTGTCTAGAAGGTGTAATCTCTGGGTTGGTTGGAATACGATGGGTGCACAAAACATGACTAATCCCGTTAAGATCTTGGAGTGAATAACCAAAAGCAGCACGATGTTTTTCTAAGACAGTTATTAATCTAAAAGATTCTTCATCAGAAAGTTTATCACTAATAATCACGGGAGAATTTTGATCATCATTCGGAAAAACATATTTAAGCCCAGAAGGTAGTTGCTTAAGCTCAATAGAAGGCTTAGGTGGCTCTAGTAATTCATCCAGAGGTTCAGAATCAATCGGATCCTCTTCCTCTACATTAATGAAGAACTGAGTATCATCCTCTAAATTAGGTTCAATAAATTCCTCAAATGACACAGCCTTAATTTCTTCTATCGGATCTAACTCAGGAGGTGGCTCTGCCTTAACTTTTAATGCATGGGTTATAGGCATTGAGAGATTAAATCCCTTCACAAGTTTAATTTCTAAATTGCCCGCACAACCTTCTCGCAAAAGTTTTCCCATTGGTAACCCAATCATTACATCAAAATCCCAAACATCAAAGATATAGAAATTCAGCAAAATTCGGAATTCGTTGATCGCAATAGGAAGAGAACATAAAACACATGAATTAGGAATAATATGTCCTGAATGATTTGTCAATAATTTATTTGTAGGAATTAATGGCATATCTTTCAAGAATTTTTCAGCAAATGTAAGAGACATAATATTGACACCTACTACTGGATTATAAAAGGCATTAAAAGGATATGCATCAATTTGACATTTAATTGTAATGGCAGGAGAATTTAAACAAATTATATCATTTGAAAGCTCAGATTCTATCAACCACTCATTACTCATAACAAAAATTAATTCTCTAGTTATCTCTGTAAGGAATTTTAAACCAGCAGGATATGAAACATTAAAACTTTTAAAATTTATAGACTCTTGTGGTTTTATAATTTTATGATAGCGTGAGGTGTTTCCGTAATCATCAAAAAGTCCATCCTCAAATTCAAGCATAAAATCAGAAATAGGAGTTATCTCCTTCTCATTAGATAGTTCAGGTAAAGGTTGAGATGAATCAGACAAAAGTTTAGAATCAAACGACGAAAATTCATCTTCTAACAACTTTTCTTTTTCTTCAGGAAGATCAATTAAGATATTAGTAAGAATAGTTTTAGCATGTGAAGCAGTAATATGCATAAATGCTCCTCCTGCGGCCAAATTAAGGTATTCTTTATTTTTATCATCAAGGCCTAAAAAGAAATGTTGCAAAAGTATAGGTTCTGGCAAAGCAAGAGTAGGTCCAGAAATTATGTAGGTTCTATTCAGTGTGCTGTATTTTATAATAATATCTAGTATGGTGTTTGGGCAGTTTCTGTAGGAAGTAAAAATCAGCCTTTTAATTCAAAAATGCAACTTTGAGCAATTTTAATTAATTCTCTATAATTCGAAAAATCATGAAAATTTATTTGGTACTGTGTTATGATGAGAACTATCTGTTGGTGGAGTTTGGCATCAAATGAAAATAGTTTAGTTGTTTATTAATTAAATGTTTGATTAATTGGTTGATAAAAGGAATAGGAAATAAAGATAAATAGGATATTGTGTGATTTTTGGATTGATTGTGGTTCAAGGTCAATCACCCTTATGACCTAGGGCAGGATGGATTAGAATAATCATGGTTAGCTTGAGGTAGGGTTATGATCATGTGTATATTATTTATTATCGAATCCTGTCTGTCATTTCATGTTGCATCGCATTGAAGCATTCATCATTGCATGCATGTAGTGACCGAGAATTCGGAGGTAAAAAGTGAAGCGACTGCTGAGGAGATTGCTCCTGAATTTGTGTCAGGCTTCGATATCTATGGCATCGATCCTGACCCGACTCTCTACGCACTTCAAGGCAAGCCCCGGTGTATTTGCCCTTCCTTGTATTTAAAATGTTTTATCACTTGAGTTAATCTACTGCATTAGGTTAATAGGAGTTGAGTGATAACCTATTGATGCATTACCATTCCTTGACCACTTATTACCCCGATAACCTGATTTAAATAAAGTATTGTAAAATGCTTAGCCCCGCTTAAATGAATTAAGATTTGCATAAAATGCTATTTTGAACTATGTTGGTATAAATTAACTGCACTCTATTAAAGATTATTATCAAGGTATCCGCATGAGCACAGATAAAACAATCCGATGTAGCACTTCACCAGACAATCCCGGTTTTAATATCGAAGCCAAAGAAACAGTAGGTGATACTGACTAAGTCTATTGGCTCTTAACCCGATAAATACAATAATCCAGAGAAAATCAAGAATGAGGAGATAACAAATGATTATCTAGATCCGACAACCGGTAAACTTTGAATAATATCGCTCTAATCGGGCAGTGACATGAATAAAAGGCGAAATCAGAGTTCCCTCCTACCAGACAATTATACACCTATCGATCCTATCAATGGGAAGCGGACTACAGAGGACTCAACGCAGCTGTCACCTACGCGATCTGCCACTATCCGACCAATCAGGGGACATTCACAAGTAATTATGGCCCAGACACCACGTCTACACTAAACTACTACTTCAACCAAGGAGCTACCAAGATCAAAGCACTCAAATAGAGTTGTAAACTTAAGAACGAATAAGAACAAATGCTTACTTGAACCAGGATGTTGAATACAAAAGTACCTCAGAACGCAACTCCGGGCGAGGGAGCTGAATCCAGACGAACACAGCTACAAAGAAGCTCCGACAGGCCGGGACTCCTCTGAATCTCTACTCATCTACTCTATCTCTCTAATCTCTCTCTTGATTGCTAGTCTAGATCTAGTGGATATCTATCTAATGCTTCAGGGTCTTCATCTCTTGATCTGGCTCTCCTCTAGGGGGGTATGCCTCTCTATTTATAGCCTGGTGGAATGCACGCATGCCGTAGGATCAAACCGACTTGAAACAAGGGCCCAGATGACTTCTAATAGGCGGTGGTAGAAGACTTCAGAAGGCGACGAGGGGGAAACCCTAGGGGGGCGCCGGCTGGCCCCACCCTGTGGGATCTCGGGCTCCGGTGCTTCGGGTGTGTTCCAGATGCTTCTAGCATTCTCATGAAGATGTTTCCTTGGCGGTTAAGTTTTGTGGTAATTATGCTCTTTAATCCTTCTTTTAGGCTTTTCTGGAAAACTCGTGGAATCTGTCAGTAATAACCCTATTCTACTGAATATTCATGTTTCATACAGGGATAATTGATAATAAAATTTGGATGATAATAGGTGTCAACAAACTATGTGGTTTATGTTATTGATAAAATCATAAAAGGGGATTGGTATTATTCTCGTTCGGTGATTGTGCACCTGATCAGTACACTGTTGTCGACGAGAAAGGATTTTCTGCTCGGTGATCGTGGCATGGGTTAGAGTCCCAACATATTGTCACTGACGGAAAAGGGATTTGAAAATCCGATGGAACATTTGTACTTGGGTTAGAGTCCCAATGCACTGTCACCGCCGGAAAAGAAAGTAGGGACCATTCGTTGTAGGCCTGTTGGATCGAGACTTTGCAACTGTCAACATACTCCGGGAAGCCCTATCTCCGGTCGCTCTATTGCTTGAACCGACAGCCACGCACTGGGAGTGGAGAGATGGTGAGAGTAGCGTGTACCCTCGTGGCCGGCGTGCCTGGATAGTAGAGGAGTACTGTGCTCTTGGGTGGCGCAGGACCGGTTCAGAAATAGAAAAGCCGTGGTAGACGGGGTTGGTATATGCAAGCTTAGGTGCTACATATACAGTGTGGTTAGGGATCCCCAGCTGGGTACTAATCGATTCGAATCATCGTTGCTCCTCGGTTATGGAGACTTGATCCTCCGACCATTCAGTGAAGAATGGTTCGAAACTAGGATGTTTTGAGACTTGAAGGACATTTGTGAAAGAATTGTGAACTATTGATATTTATTATTAACAATGTTGAGTAAAATATTGAAAACAGGATTAGTAATGCTTTTACTACAAAATACTTTGACTCTTACTAAAGCCTTACCTTGACTACCTTCAGCCTGCATTCCTGAGTCTCATTCCTTTTCTTAGTCGAGTAAGTCTTACGGAGTACCCCGTACTCAGGGTTTGTTAACCCCATTGCAGGTAGTCAGCAGCAGGAGGTCTGTCTTGCCCCTTACTATGTGACCATTATCCAGGATAGTGAGGAAGAGTGAAGTGAACCTGTGGGCAGGGTTCGTGTTATGATCTATCTTATTATGTTATGTTCCTGCTACTGCTACTATTTGAATTTTGGTCTGTAATAACTGCATCTGAATTCTATTTGAACAACTGGTTTGTAATCTAAGTACTAATTAAATCTTCCGCACTTTTACTCTGATATATTTTATTACGAAATGTTGTAATCCTGTAATGGCTTCGCAATGGGATCCTGTCGGAGAAACGGGTGCTGATGTAACCCGGCAGACCCTCCTAGATCATCTGGGACACGGGCCCGGCTGTCAGAGGTCATTAGTGACAATGACAGGTGCCTGTGGGCCATGTGATTTAGGCGGTTCTGTTACAATCCAGTTCAACAGAATGGAAGAATCACGCTCTATAGTCTTACGATTTAAAAACTAGACCGAACTTGATGGAATCTAGAGGATCTTGGGGTTGTCACCACTTAAGACCTACCACTATCCGTGGGCCTAGCCGCACTTGAAGTTAAGCAATAGCCTAAATACCTCGCTTAATCTATTAACTTACTATCTCTACCTGAGCTCAAAGATAAAGTCACCTTAATCGGATGACAAGCAATTACTAACCGTTTGCACGCTAACTCTAAGATAATCAATTATTTATTACAAATAGATTAAGGAGCTTGGATATCAACAAGATTTGAGTAAATGCAGTAAAGTAATGCTGAAATAGTACATAGTGAATTGAGAACGATAATGTAAGGTTACAAGGAACTTTACCGACTCTCCCTTCGACTCTTCTAGCCGCCAGACTCCTAGTAGAGATTCCTCCCTGGCTCTACCCTTCTCTAGCTAGCTTCTATTTCTAAGATCAAAGCTTCGCTAGAGCGGGAGCGAGAGACTAAGAACTTTGTTAGCTATGAGCTATTCCTCAAGTGTTAGGCTAAGAACTCTGGAGGTCGGTGGCCGCCGGAGGGGGGCAGGCGTCGCCTTGGACAGGGCGGGCGCACCCTTGGATCCACCGTCTCGCCATCCAACGATCGTGGATCCTCCCCAAAGTCAGTTGTGAGGTCGGTTGAGGCCCGGATGGCGGTTGCAAAGGAAGTTGGTGACTCTTGGAGTTCGATATGTGGGCCCATAAATTCTTGGCACATCAATCTTGCACCATTGATTGAAACTGACGTTGATGGACGGTGTAGAAGTGCTTGGGAGTCTCTCCCACGGATTGTGGACATGGTAGGACAGATTAAGGGGCGGGCGCCCTGTTGGGTAGTGCGGTCGCCCCCTCTCTAGTGCCCACATGGCACTAGGAGGGGTCCACTTGTCATATCTTCTCATATTTGTCTATTTTCATCATTTTTCTGTATACAAATAATTCACTACAAGAGATATGACCTTCAATGACAATGTATTTATGTCACCAACACTAGAGTTTTCATCACAGATGCGTATTTATGATGCTCAGGTGCTTATGGCGTCATGTGCTTTTGACGGTTGATTTTCATCACAATTCTGTTGCTAGGCCCATGTCCTTAGCAGGCCATTACCAGGACAAATTTAGTTGTGGAGCAAATTTCAATCTGCCAAGCCCATTTACACAAACAATATTTAAACCAACCCGCAAATAAGCAATCATCAAACACATGTTAAGCTCACAATTGGCAAAACATAGCTCATCATTTTCATAGAAACCATCAACATTTGTACGGCAATAACCACACTAGCTTGCTCAAGTACCTACACAACTAAGATGTTGGCTTGAGCTCACAACTCATATGTTTTGCTCACACAACAAAATCTTTTCTCAATATAAAGTCATGAACAAAAATAGCCACCATGAGCACCTTGATCCTCTTGCTGCAATTCAAAGATAGACTCATCAATGCCTGCAGAGCCAAAGAATAATTAATCAGGAATAAAACTCACATGTGCAAAGGTGTTATCATTGAAAAAAAAAATGCAAGGGTCTTTTGGCCAGGTTTAAGCTTCTACAGCACAACTGTTACTTATTTGAAGATTGTCAACATAAGATAGAAGCATATTGAGAGCCTAGACAATCCAGTACACTATCATGGTCCACACTTGTTACTTAATTAAAATAGGCATCTTCACCTATATTGTAACAGAACTCACATCTACTATTAGTAGAAAAAGAGACCACTTGTAATTGCATTCATAGGACATAAAAATCCCCATAGTAGTATATGAAAAACTCCCTCTAAGCTTGTATGAACTTCCTTGCAGTAGGGATAAACATTCCCCTATGAGAAAATAAAACTTGTAGCAGTATGGATAAACATGCAGAATTCCTAATAGAATTATGGAAAACTAGGCAGTTCCCCCGCGCGTTGCGCGGGCATAAGCGAGAATAAGAGATCAGTACATGACTACGGACATTAGTTATCGATTAAGGTGCAAACAGATTAAAAGCTTGAAGGTAGCATTGCAAAAGTTCCTGAATTCAAAGCTGTGCTAATCAGCTCAAATCTGGACAATTCAACATAATAGTAAACTTTGTCAGGTAGCTTGTATTGCTGTTGGAGTGAGTCTATAAATTTGAGTTGCAACACAGGGACCTACTCCATTAAGACATGGCACAAAAGCTAATGGTTTGAGGTGGAGGCTGGTTCTAAATTTCTTCAAATAGTGGATCTGTCGCATAGTGTAGAAACAAACGTTGTCTTGACTCGACAGGTAATTTGATTGCCCAGGTTAGCAAATTGACTTATGTGGTCGAGTGAATTCTAAAGGAAAAAGTAATGCTGATCTCAGTCACAAATTTTGAAGAAAATGCTTTTGTCTTTGAAGAAGGGGTTCATACCGAATCATCCATGCCATTTGATTCTTGCATTGAGGTCTCTGGAATGTAGAGGTGTATCTATATTGAGGCAGCAAGGTCCCAGGCAGCTTTTTCAGACCTCTGGTTCTCCAAGGCATTTGTGATGTTCCAAACCTCCTGATGGTCAGCTGAGCCAAAATAATAATGAATAAATGGACAGTATATCCATACGAAGAATGCCATGTATAGCATCCACTAATCAATTTTTTTCATCTCAAGAAAATAAATTAATTCCAACACATATGTGACCTGCACGCAAAATGTCTCATGACACTAAAACAAACAATGGCCGAGCCATTAAGGTATACATGAGTAGCACAGAGGAATAGTTAGATGACTGTAAGGCGCCGAACTCATAAAAATCAAGAAGGAGAGTCCTTTTCGGCATTTAATCGAGCACTTGTAGGGCACAAAACGCCAAAAGCAAAGCAAATAGCAGATGGGGAGGCCACGGTGCTCAGGGATGAAGGAGAAGCAATCGAACACACCTCCATCCCATGTATGCTAGGAGATTTAAGTGCAAGAGGGAGGAAATCGCACTTTACCTCGCCGTGGACAGGACGGGACAGGACGCTGAGCAGGTGGACCCTTGCCTCGCGCGCGCCAGCCCCGACACCAACCGAGCCGCCGTGTTCAGCCGCGACAGGGGTGGATCCGGCGCCGGCCTAGGTGGATCCGCTGGCTGGAGGCGGTCGCCGGAGCCGCCCTCCATGGCCGGTGCAGTGCTGTGTGTGGCGGCTAGGGTTCGTGTTTTTTTTTTTTTTTTTTTTTTTGTCTGGTAGGCTGGTAGCGATGGGTGCCCTCGTGCTCTGGTTACGGTTCTGAAGGAAGACTCGAAGGGGTAAGGAAAGGGGCAAGTCTATTTCGGTTATTTTGGGGTGTCTGTGCTGCTGCTTGCAAAGGAAGTGCCGTGAAAGCAAATAAATTTGGATTCAGGGTTAAATAACTAAGTTCAACAGAAACAGGGCCAAGGAACTAATTTTCTCTATGTATTTTCATATTATTATAGAACTATAATGAATTCAAATAAAAATGTCATTAACTAAAAAGTTCTAGAATTTATTGGGAGCTACAATTTTGGTTGAAATGATTTAACCATACGAGTTCTTTTGGTCAAATAAAAAATTTAATTCCCAATGAAAGAATGGATTTTTTATTCTTCATCTATTTTTTAACTTGTTGATCTCATTTAATATAGATGATAAACAAACTAAAACAATACCATTGCATGTTATGACGGCACATAGATCATCATAATCAAACTACTTCTTCATGTTATGACGATTTTTATTTCGCGTTAACGATGAACACATAATTTTCGTCAGAAAGTTGTTCTCCATTTGAAAGTCGTCATAAAACAGACTGACTTATTGATGAATTGACTCGTCGTCACAAAAATATTGTCATAGATCATCATATTTCTTGTAGTGATTTCTCCAAGCACATGTAGAATAAGATGAGATATAAAGTGAGTTCTTCTTATTTCGTGTTGTTTTACATTGATTATGGGTAGAATGTTGATGATAAAATTAGGTGTTAACGACCATCAAAACTATACAAGCAAACAATCGGCAAATGGTCTAATAAAAAATGTCTAATGAATAACGGCTAACATTTCTATAGGTGGACTCAAGGAACTCATTTCTGGTGTCTTCCTTCTTCTACTTTCTGTAACCGAAGAACGAGAAAAATTGATATGAGACTTATTCTCCCTAATCCTTTATTATGGCCAGCAAAATAGAAAAGAAACTGGAGAAAATTATTCTATGACGATGACATCATCTTCATCTTAATGCCGCTATCTAGAAAAAATCTCCATGTCAATATATTTTTTTATAAACTTATTTAAAATTATTGAACACGTTTGACTTAAAATAAAGTTAAAACTAGGTACAATTTGTAAAAAGAATATAGTATTTTAAACCACAGTTCAAAGATATGCTAAAATAGCAGCATCGACTTTGGGCGATGCAAGTTTGGTACTACTACGAAAATTTGAAGCACGGATCTTCGACCATAGGCCCGTACAAATCTAGCTTTGAATTCCGTCCGAGGATCAAAGGGATCGGATATGTATAAAATCGAGTTTGGATATTACCATTTATTATATTTTAATTTGAATACGAATATAAATATGAACATTTTGAAATACGAATATAAAACGGATGTCTTGGTTTTGGATTTATATTCAGATATTCACTCGACTTAGCTGTGTATATTGTTAAATTCAACATATATGGATCAAATCTTACTACTAATTCACCATTAACTTAAAAGTACGCTTCTAATAATCTCTAATATCGAAATAAACTAAATTATAATGGATAATATTGAATAAAACAATAGATCAAGTGAAGAAATTCAAATTAAAAGGTAGAAAGCAAATAGCCATTTACTTTATCATTAGTATTAAAATTAACAAAATCATCACACAAGTAGAGATAAAGCATTTGTATATATAACATAGACAAAGATAGCCCATACAAATAATATATTATTCAATCAATTGTTATGAATAAATATTTAATAAATAACTATATCAATTATTCAGTCAATATTATATTTATATTTAATAACATAGTTATGAATGGCACATAAAAATAATATTACATCATCAACAAATAAATCAACTAAAGTATTAATATAATTTTAAAAAAATATATTACGATTAAACTAAATTAGAAAAGTACTAACATTCATTTAATCTTTATGTGTCATTAATTAATTTAAATTAGTACTAAAGTCACTATAGATATACTATTAAATAGGTTTCATGTATTATTAGCAATAATAAAATTAAATAATTGTTCACTTACGAAGAGAAAATTTCTAAATAGGTTCATGTACCTTATATTCTTTGTGGATAGAGATAGTATGGGATACTGTCGAATATTGAACTAGAATCGGATAAAGAAAAACATTAGAAAACAAATTTGGATATATCTATTTTAGCTTCTACTTTAAAATGAATACAAATACGAAAATTCATATATACAATTCGAATGAATATAAATACGGATAATTCAGAAGTATTTCCATATTTCCACCAGTGTCGTCGTCGCGAAGGCAAAGTCCATCCATCCATCCTGGTCCGGGTCCAAGTCCAAAAGCCTCCACGCAGCGTGCGCATCGATCGGACGGCAGGCGGCACGCCTAGCTGATCCGCCTCGACGGGGAGGGGGACTAGTCACAGGCTCACAGCTTCAGAGATCCAAAAGAGCATGGCACGACGCCCGCATGCTAGTGCTAGGCATGGACCACCAGGCACCAGCCCACCACCCTTTGATTTGGCGAACGATCGAAAGGCAGCAAGGTCGGCGTCGGTCTTCAAGTCCGGCCATCCGTCGGTCTTCAAAGTCCGGAGCCGGCTGGGATGAGTCGAACTGACGAATCGACACGTCAAGCACGTGCGAACCACGCCCCGGCGCCTGCGGCCACACCACACCTCTCGCGCTCTCGCTGTGGCGTACGTCCACAAAGGGACGGACGACGCAATCACGCAAGAGGCAACAGCGGCACATGATGCCATCATGCAGCATGCACGCAGCACGCTGCGGCGTTGCGCTGCTCAAAACCGCCAGCACGCTGCGGCGTTGCGCTGCTCAAAACCGCGAGCACGCTGCGGCGTTGCGCTGCGGCGTTCGGCTGCCTCGCTTTCTCTCGTGCCCGCCCTTTTTGTTTCTTTTGCTAGCGCCTAGCGGCGGGTAGGGCTACTGCCCCTGCCCACGGATGGGAATGGTAAATGGGATGGCCTCGAGCGAGATTTCCCTTGCCCCAACCCAGTGTTTCGTCTGGATCCGGCCTCTACATCGTCCATAGCCACCACTCGTCCACTCCTGAGTCCTGCCTTATTAGCCACAAAAAAAAAATCGACCATTATTGCTGCTACTTTTTTTTTCCTCCTTCAATTTGTGTAAACTTTCATGTCCGCGCAAGTGCAATAGAGCCATAGAGGTGACCATCGACGACCGGGCTAGAGTTTAGGGAACAACTGATGTCCTAACAAGCAGCGGAAGGATTTCTAGCAGAGACACGTGTACTGTAAGTCTGAACTTTAATCATATACGCTCGGCCTCTTGCATGGCAACAACCACCGACATGACCGTAGCTGCGTGGCAGCCTAGTCCACGGCCTAATTACGCTTCGCCAACCGCACCTCAATCTTCAGATGGGACATTGAGTTAAACAAGCACAGCCCTACTGCCCCTGCACCCCTTAAAAAGTGTAGACAACAAATTTAATTAATACTCTCCCTTATAAATTTAACTTTGGTGTTGTTTTTTTTTTACTTTTCTGTTTCAAACAAACTACCTCAAGTTATAAGAAAACCAGTCAATCAAGATGCAATACGAGATCATGGGTCCACACCTGCACGGCTTGTGTCTCCTCTCGACTTGCGCCACTTGCTACCAGGCTGCCTCACCTCCTTGCTCGCGGTGCTCGTTGCCCCTGCTCGTATCACACCAGAGGTCGGACGACCAGACAGCTTCCTGCATGCAAGTTGCGCCGCACTAGCGTTAGAGACCGGATGCCCGGCTCACTTGCCCGTGTAACTCATGTCGCCACGCACTCGTGCCGGCCAGCGATGTGCCCGTATTGCACCGTCACCGCCATGATGTTAGGGTTTAGAGTGTGTGGGAGACAGAGATAGGGAGGCAAAGTGGCGGTGTGGGAGTAACCAAGGATGATTGCAACCACGTGGTTACGGAGGTTGGTCTGTTGGTATTGGGCTGCTCCTAGTCCCCACGCGCGCGCGTAGCCAAACCTGAAGGCTTTAGTCATGGGTGACTTCAGTTACAGTAGTCATATGATTTGGTTAGAATATGAAATCGAAACTGAACCCAATCACCGAAGTTCTGGATTACAAGAACTAAATCCAAACCGAAGAAAAAAAATACTTTTCGATTCACTTTGACTCGATCACCGAAGTTCTGGATTACAAGAACTAAATCCAAACCGAAGAAAAAAAATACTTTTGGATTCACTTTGACTCGATTAGTTATCCGGTTCTCGGTGTAAATTTATCTGGTCCTAAACAAAAAGGATGTATAGTGCCGTAACAAGGCTAGAAAGATAGAGAGGCCATCAAGAATGAAGTGGATTGATAAGATGGGGGATCTAGATGCGGCCAGAAAGGAATAGACGTTCAAAGCTAACTCGGCGTGAGAAAGAAGATGGCCTTGCAAGTTGTTTGGTCCGGAATGGATGATTAGACTTTACCGCTAATAAAAAATATAGCAAAAATAAGAAAACAGCGGTCATATTTTACCGAATGAAAAACAAATAAAGAAAAGGAAAACCATAGCATCTCTCATGAAACCAAAATATGTGACACTGTGATGAAAGTGTGGAATCACTTGGAAAAGCACAATGGAATGGCATAGCAAAAAAGCGCGCTCAAAACTCACTATCCAATCATCAAGCTACGGGGGAAGAGGGGAGAGGGAGAATCACATGCCACCCTCCGTAGACCACACCTTTTGGTCCTTCAGGGTTGAGCCATCATTCCTGCGGCCTGCCTCACCCTCCCATCCCATCCCATCCCATCCCCATCAAAAGCGCAGCACCACCACGCCAACGGCGTCTCGGGCCCGTCCAGCCCCATCTCCGCCGTCCGTTCACTCCCTCGTCGCCGATCACGACACGAGGCCCTCGCGCGGACAAAACGCTCGCACGGACTCCAATCAAGCTCCCTCCTCCGTCCAAATCACGCACACACCACTGAGCACTGACACGCACAGAAGGAGAGAGGGAGGCGGCCGCAACCGCACCGCAATGGCGACGCTGCCGCAGCGGTTCAAGCTGCTGGCGACGCGGTGCGCGGCGGGGGCGCCGAGCCCGTCGCGCAGCCCCGCGCCGGCCTACGCGGGGGCCGCCAGCCCGGGGTACCGCCTGCGCCGCCGGGCCACCGCCAGCGCCAGGCGCCGTGGCCGCCTGCGCCGCTTCCTGTGCCGCCGCGGCGACGCTGGCGGGGAGACGCTGGCGGCAGCGGCCGCGCGGCAGGAGGACGACAGGAAGCCGCTCTTCGGCGGCCGGCCGGGCGGCGGCGGGGGCCGCACGCTGCGGGATCTGTTCGTCGCGTCCCCGGAGGCCGGGCGCCGCCGCGGCGGGTGCAGCAGCTGCGACTGCGCCGACGACGACGAGGATGACGGCGACGAGCACAGAAGTGCGGGCGGTGCCAGCGCGGAACCTGGCGGCGGCGGCGGCGCTTGGCGAGGGAGCCGGAGGTTCGGCGGCGGCGGGCTGCGGGGCCTGCTGATGCGCCGGAGCTGGCGGCCCGTGCTGGTGGCCATCCCGGAGGGGGACGGCAACAAGATGGAGCTTGGCGCCATCGAGGAATGAATAGAGAGAGTGGAAACGGCTGGGGGAATTCGTATTCTTTCCGTCGTACAGGAGCTCTGTTCATCTTCCTCCGTTTTCCTCTTTGTTCTTGGCTTTGCCTTCCTGTAGGTGGTGACTGCCCCTGTGAATACGATGCAATGAAAAACTTGCAGGTTGCAAGAAACGATCCATAGCTTCAGATACAATACAATTCCGAGACAAAAGAAAAAAAAGGCCATACTACTTGAGTTGCAGGTTAACATTGGGACATTTGCTCGTCTAGTCTTCTTGCCGTCTTCTGCCTTGGACCTTGCAGAAGCCATGGGCAGATGCAGCAGCGACTTCGACACTGCTTGTTCGACGGCCGGCAGCCAGCCAGCCACACTACTAGCGGCCAAGGTGCATGCCCGTCCGAGCAGGAGCTTGTACAGGCTGCTGAGTGCTGACTCCAACTCCAGCTCAGACTCAAGAGTCGGGGTCAGCCAATAGCCATCATCAATGGCTGCGTGGTCTGCGGGTGTTCTTGGCCAGGAGCATTGAATGTGGAGGTCAGGACCAGACGAGCAAGATGCAAGCTGCAGATTGGCACGCCAACGGTGGGCTCTAGTTACGATGTTCATGCCGACCGCCGCCAAACTTTGTATGCGTCCCAGTCCCAG
This sequence comes from Eremochloa ophiuroides, assembly GCA_038502445.1. Classification (NCBI taxonomy): domain Eukaryota; kingdom Viridiplantae; phylum Streptophyta; class Magnoliopsida; order Poales; family Poaceae; genus Eremochloa; species Eremochloa ophiuroides. The sequence continues at coordinate 39,426,162 of JAHLJS010000004.1, forward strand.
ACGGTCCCTTTTGATTCCCAGCCTTTGTACGCTTGTAGGAGTATGTACACCATCAGGATCATAATCAAGGACATCAAAAACTCATCAGGATCAAGGACATCAAAACTCACCTGTTCACTTTCAAAAAACAAACAAACAAAACAAAACTCATCTGTTGCGTGATTGGACCGACTAATACCGACCAATCGACTGACCCAAGAGAATCGGATAGCATTAGGATAGTATTTTTCAGATATCGAATACATATTCAGATAGTTGTTTCAGATATCGGATTAATATTTCCCGTGTCGAAAAAAAGATATCGGATTTTTCTGGCAAGGGCAGAGGGATTCAATCTACATGCTCTCATTGCAGTTAAATTAATTTTAATGGAACCGACGGCATTGGTATTGAAGTGTAGTCTGTACAAGCCTTTTCTTTTTCTCATGTGACTGAACATGGGATAAAGTTTAGCCCTATCACATCGAATATTTCGGTACCATTTAAAAAAACTAAAATGAGCTAATTATAAAACTAATTGGAGAAGGATAGAGCTAATTCGGGAGATAAATATATTAGCACATGTTTATTACTATATCACATAGGTTTAATGGATTCATCTCGCAAATTAGCCTAGGGTTATGCAAGAATTTGGTGATTCTTCCCTTATTTAGAAGTACAATTATAATTTTACTCGCGTTTTTTTAACTTTGCGTTGTACCCTTGCTTTTCTCAAACGAAACTGTCGTCTACCCTATTACCTAACACCGTTGGTACTGCTAATATTAAATGGTGAAAGAAAAACAAAAAAGAAAAAAAAAAGGTGGTCCAAAAGACAAAAATGCCCTTGGGGCTTTTCCCTTCTCGCGATACCGCTCGGCCCAATCCGTACGAAGAAGGAAGAAGTGTCGGGCGCTTTCTCTCCCGCCGGTTCCTATCGCGGCGGCGGCACTCCCGGCGGCTGGCCCAGGCGCTCCCGACGGCCGGCCGGCCGCTCCTTTCCCCTTCTCCCTCCCCTTCGGCCCTCCTCCCCATCGCCCCTGCTCCCGGCGCTCGTTGCATGAGGGACGAGAGCTAGGGTTTGGGGCGGCTGCTCTCCAGCCAGCCGGCGACGGTTGTCCAGGAAGCCGGCGGGGGAGCTACCGCCAGCCGGCGACCCCATACCGGTCTCCCTCCCCATCGGCCCTCCTCCCCATGGCCCCATTCCCTGTCGTCCTCACCACAAGACAACCACCATGGGAGAGCCGAGGTATTTCACAAATCCTGAGATGCGTGTTTCATTGCCGTCGAAAATAACATAGATTAGTAGATATGAGCAGAACTGTGGTGTATGGCAGGGGTCAAAGGCCTTAGGCACATTTGGCCATAGCCTCATGAGTAGGGATGAAAATAGTACGGATATTTATCCGACCGTCCGTTCGACCGAATCCGTTTAGAGATGTTCAGATCTGTCCGTATCCGAGTCCGGATATTTAACATCCGAGACCGTATCCGTATCCGAATACTTAAATCGTATATTTATGATGTCGACATCCAATCGTATCCTATCCGGCATGGCTGACACTATCCGTATTCGAATTCGAATTCGATCATAAATATGAAAACAAATATGATATCAGTGATATCCGTTCGTATCCGATCCGTTTTCATCCCTACTCATGAGTGTTGGTCATCCAGTATTTTTCGGCGACCAATGCTTGTAAACCTGAGGGCTTGTATGAGTTTCTTTGATTCTTTTTATCCTCTTGATTTTATGATAATTGACATGTGGTTCCCCTCCATGTCTGAGGAAAAAAAGATAACCATGGCTGGGAAGTGAAAGCAAATCTGTGTGCAAGTAAGAAGGCTACTTCATACTAAACCTATGCAGCAGCCAGCAGGAAGTAGTCTTTCCACCACCTAAGGTGTCTTTGAGAAAAAAATAGTGATCTTTTTTTATATTTGGTCAGTAGCATGCAAAAAAAGTATTCAAATTGAACACTTGGAATAAGAAAACACAATAGGTAACAACCTTTGCACTCTTTATATGTTGGAATTTATATGTATGGAACTTATATGTTGTGTGATATTAAATTCTGATTATATGGATGTAAGCTGAAATTATGCCGAAATTTCTAAAACATCTATACACAAAATGTCATCCTGATGATCTAAAACAGGGGTAAAAACACAAATACTATAATAAAACGAGGGTAAAAACGCATGGGCAAAATTGTCCATTTTAACACCGTTAGGAGGACTTGATAGATCCTGATATATGTATATTTTTTTTATAAAAGTATACTTAAAGACAAATTTATTTATATAGCTTTTATATTTCTAAACTCAACAATTTAAAAGTTATCCATGATTTATTGAGATTTGTTATGGTGCTTGTGAGGAACCACTGGTTCCTCCCTAGAATGAATTAATTACAATTAAGGATACCTTAGTAATTTTATACTCTGGTCTTTTAACTTGGTCACGGAAAGAAACACAACCGCCGGTCAGCCAGGCCGCCAGGGGCTCGCCGCCGCCAGCCTGCCGATTCGTCACCTGATGCAAGGGCCTGCCTCCGCCCATAGCCCCGCTTGCCCTTCCTTCCCACGCCCACCTGCAGGGGCTCGCCACCACCGCAAGCAGCAGGGGCTGGCCGGCCGGGGGTCACTAACGCCTATCCAATCCGGCCACCCAAGGGGTCGCCATGAGCAAGGCGCAACAGGGGCTGGCTAGGGAGCAGCATGCTCTGTACACGAACAGCTTTGCTGGGGGAGTGGAGGATCAGGTTGGTTGGATCATGCACCTCACGTCAATTGAATAGAACAAATTCCAACTAGATTATTGTTCTTGCGTGCTAAAGCAACTCAATCAGCCTGGATTACACCGGATCGATGGTTTGCACATTTATCGGCAATGGCCTGGCTCGACGATGTCTCGCCGGCGCCATACGAAGTAGCGAGCATCGACCACTGATATAGGCGGCAGCGGAGACACCTTGTCATCACCCTTCTCGCTCGGTATCAGCCACATCTTATAAAGATGGAATTGAGGCCTTGAGGGCATCAAGCGAGGAGTTGCTCGCCCATGCCGGACTTGAGTACCCCTAAGCTCCACCGATGTCCGATGGCCACACCCGAGAAGCAGCTTTCCTTTTTTTTAAAATTCAGAAGCAGCGATTCAGACAAGCCACTTCTGAGACATTAATTTACTATTATACCCCTCCAATCAATTAAAAAACTAGTTCTGGACCCACGTATTTTTGGTTCCAACCCACAACTTAAGTTTCTCTCATCTGGTTCTTCCTGTTTTTCAACCATCAGGTCTAACTGATTTATTATATTTCTAATGTTTGACTAAAATATTGTTTGAAATGACATCTTTTTCAGGGAGTATACCGATGATGACTTGGTTTTGATGATGAGTCTGAGCCTTGGACAGCATCTGCAGCAATAAAAAAAAAAAAATGCTTTGATGAGTTGCAGCTTTTTTTTTCCCTGTAGAGGAGGTCAACTCAATTTGATTCGTGCCGTTGGGCTGCTGATCTCAGTGTGACCAGAAACAGGCAGCTACGGAGAGCTACCCTTCTCGATCGTGCCGTTGGGCTGCTGATCTCAGCGGAAAGTGCGCGTGCGGGCGATCGTGAGATCAGGATTCAGGAGGGCCACGTGCGCAGCGAGACGTCCGGCGATGTTCGCGACGGTGGCGCGGTGGGCGGCGAAGAAGGGGAAGCCCAAGATGGCGCCGATCGAGCTGACGGCGCCGCCGGAGCAGGCGCAGTCCATCACGCGCGCCATCTTCGACGTCGTCCGGGAGCACGGCCCGCTCACCATCTCCGACGTCTGGGACCACGTCAAGGTACAAGGGCATCCACCACTGCTCTCCATGCGCAGAATGGTTAAATACATGAATGAATGGAAAATGTTCGACGGAATGCTTCTCCAAAGGCCTCGACAAATCTTCGTTTGGACTGGACTTCGGCGGTGCATCCTTGCTTACCTGCATGTGTTCCTCTAACAAGCAGCTGAGATTGATCTTTGCTTTGATCCTCAGGACGTCGGGCTTCGAGGTCTGACAAGTAAGAGGCAGATGAAGATCATGCTGCGGTGGATGAGGGAGCGCCAGAAGCTAAGGCTCATCTGCGACCACGACGGCCCGCACAAGCAGTTCCTCTACACCACCTGGTTCACCAACCCCAAGAACGCGCCGCAGAGGCCCAAGCCGGAGCTCAAGGCCAAAGCGGAGAAGCTCCCCACCTTCCCTTCCCCTTCTAAGCAACCGTGACGAGGACCTGTTTCTGTGCTCTCTGCAGTTGTTTCTGCTGTCCTGGCATAATGTTCAGCATGGAAACAAATGGTGAATTTGTTGACGCGAATTTAAGCTTGTTAGAGCATCTCCAGCAGTTCACCTAATTGTCTATAGAGTTGCATACTTTAGCTGTGTGCCTTCTCTGTTTCCCACCATCAAAGGTGCTTTCTGGGCTAATCAGCCTCTGTCTAGCGCGCAACAGAGAGCAAAACATGCAGGGAAATGGCTGACTGTTCTCGAAAAACTTGTTCCGCCATCTCAATAGTTAAAAGGGAATGGTGAATTTTGCCAAAACAGAAGAAAATTCACTTATATTTTCATGAAATGTGGGTAAAGTGGCACATATGTACAACAGGCAATTATATAGAATTGTTCGTTTAAGGCTTTACAGTTTTACACGGCTAACACATATTAAGAAAAAAAAGTATGGACACATTATTGCAATTTGCAAAAATCTTCACTGACCACGCTGTCCAAGTATCTAACCTCTTCATGATAATGGGGTTCCATACCTGATTTGCCTTGTCACATATCTCTGTGCCAACAAAAAAAATAACATCAGGGCAAAAAACTTCTAGCTCAAAAAGTGTATCAAGTATGTATATTACTGACCAGTCTCCTTTTCAATTCCAAAATGGATTTTTGTCTCTCCTGAGCAAAATATTTCATCGACTGCATATTCAATTCAAGGAGATGAGATTGCCAGCAAGAGAACAAAACGGAAGTTTTAGTGGATAGATGTTATGTGGTGATTCTTACCCCTCGTCGCTGGACCTCAATTGATCTCCGGAGCGCTTCTCTCTTCGTTAGGAGATTACTAAATGATGATTTTGCTGGGCGGCGATAGTTTTTTCCACGGTAAAGTATTATGGCATGGCTGGTTGTGAGCTTTTCTACTGCTATTAATATTCCACCTGTCTCAACCTCAAGCAGATTCGCTGTGAACATGATCTGTCGGGCTTGATTCTGCTTTGTAATTACTTTCACAACCTCTTTATGTTTCCAGTGCTGATGAATCTCTTCAATTACACCATCAAAGATACCACGCCTTCCTGTATGGCGAAACAAATGGTATGCAGATTCAGTGATCAGAGAAAGATAAAATGGATATTGTAGGTCACTGCCTCACTGATAAAGTACTAAGAGCACATATAGATAGCTGTACCTAGGAGAACAAGCCCATCCATTTTGCGGCCAATCCGGCGGAAATTTATCTTTTCCTCTTCTGTCAAGAGTTCTCTATCAGCAGACTGCTCTGAAGGGCTCCAAGAACTGCGAAGCTTTGCCAGTGCCTGGTTAGATCTTTCAATCTTCTTGTTGAGCTGCAAAAAATAATAGTGTTAGACTGCAACTAATAACATTACAAGTCAATGACTTCAAATCAGAACATGAGATGCTTCACATGAACACATACAATGGAAAGCTTCCATTCATGGTCTTTCAGTTCCTTTTCCAATCTATACTTCTCAGTCTCTAGTTCAATCACGGTGTTTTCAGTATTTTCATGCACAAAGTCAGCATGGAAATCCTGATACTCCCTGAAAGTTCCTACAGAACTTTCTTCAGATGATAATTCACCAACCATCTGAAGTGAGTCAACTACTTTCAGTCGAGCTTCCTCTTCCTTCACTTGTTCATCATGTACCTGAGCTTCTCGTTGAATAACAGTTTCAGCAACTCCACTGGGAAGAAAATCCTTGCCTCTATATAGAATAATAAAATCCTTGTTTCTCAATATCACAGTGCCTCCCGTAAGATGCTGCACAGAGGAGCTTCAGTGTTACACAAGAAAATATAAATAAAGGACCAATATAAACAGAAAGGCATGGATATCTGATTAAGAACCATGTAAACTTGCAATAAAAAACTAAGAATTCATGTTTAGTTGTTTCTACAGTTTTGTGGCGAGTCTGTGTCTTAATGTCCAGGGGGTTGTGTGTGTGAATTGGGTCTATTTGCCGTGTAACAACTTTTCTACCTTAATAAAATGACACGCAGTTCTCCTGCAATGTTCGAGAAAAAAAAAATAATTCATGTTTAGTCCAATTCATTACCATATTCTAGGTCACAAGTTTAGCCTATGATAGAACAAAAACAGGAATTAGCAAATCACTTTAACATGTAGTGATGTAAGATAAACCAAGCATTGTAATTACCAAGGAGATGAGTGACAACATTTTAGGTTTTGTTAGACAAAAGAATTAGCTACAATGCACTTTCATAACATAAATGACAGCAGGCACTTCCTCAGGAATAACACTTGCCTTAAGGTTCCATGCCATTTGTTCATTGTTTGTATTTTGGATACCTACTTTCACTGCAATTTTTGCTATAAGGCTTTTCTCCCAAAGCTTCAGTATAGCAGCAGCCAAACCCTGCAATCTTGTATTTCTACCTGCCAACGACACACAAAAGTAAGATTGTCTTGCTCATAACGTGAAGTTAAGATGGTAATCACAGAAACAACAGAAGTGGATGACATGTATTGAGCACATAGAAGGTGATGTATGTATAAGACAGAAAGGATATAGACAACACTTATCACTCAATGTGCATATAAAATAAAAAAGACAAGGAACAATTTACCTGTATAGTTAACAGAAAGTGCATCTGATAACTAATGCATACTCACCAAGGGCAAAATGTGTCGGCAAAGGGCGCGCAATCTTGCGCAAGTATGTCAACTCGTCATCAGCTAGTGTTGGTCTCACACCAGGAGGGCACTGCCTAAATGGAGTCTTAAAGCCTGGAACAAACTCTGGGAGGAGATCCGCATCCACAGGTAATGGCGTATTCCACCACCAATCAACAAATCGAGGGCCCAGAGTGTCCAATAGTCTATTGACTTCTCTCTCATATAGTGTTCCCTTGACAGGTTCTTCATCCTTCTGGCCACAAATGCTTTGATCATTTGCTTGAAAAGCATCATCGGCTTCACCATAATTGTTGATTAACGCTGGATCTATGTTCCCATACTTAGGTAGGGTTGTACGAACATTATGTTTTACTAGAGAACCTTTATGAACATTAGTTAGAAAAGTGGGACTATGCTTTGCGTTTTGGCGATATTTGCTTCCTCTGTAGACAAAATGTATGTCTCCTTTTGTCCACACAACTAAGCCTCCTGTTTTTACCTGAGAAAAAAAAACATAATCCATCAAAGAAAATTTTAAGTCTTTGAATTTAATAGTAATAACTGAGTAATCATACAACTAAAAAAGGTCAAAACAAATATGCTTGGAATGAAAACAATAATAATATATATATTTTTGTAACAACTGCTGTTACACTAAAAACAAATACAGTTGGTATAAAAACAATATTTCTCTGCAAGTATTGGCATAATGACTGTCAATTGCACTACAGCACAATGTCACAATCCACTGTGACACTACATTAGTTAGCAGAGTTGTTGAGGTGCATATCTTCCTTTGCATAAGTTGTAGACAGACACCTTGCATTTCAAATCTGAAGTTTTAGATGGTGGCAACTGGCAAGACTGCAAGAGTGATCATAATTACACTTGCATCGCCAATGATCGTTTGCATCAAAATCAATTTCCAAAAACAGAAAGAAAGAATGCATCAAAAGTTCAAAACTGCAACTTACTAGCTGCACTGCTTTAACAGAAGCTCAAATTCAAATCTCTAAGTGCTAAGGTCAAAATCATCATGCCGAGAGCATAAAAATTCTCAGGGGATCAGACCCCAAGGAACAGAATACATTGAGCGAGAATAGCCTCATGGTCTCAGTCACCTCAAGAATTTCCCTGGCGCGGTCCATGGAGCGGCAGAGTGGCTCGACGATGCGCACGGCGGCGATCTCCTGACCGCTGGCCCATTCCCTTCGCATCTCCTGGACCACCTGGTCGGTGACTCCGGCCTTCTTGGCCCGCGCCCACCTGCGCATCCCGCGCGCCAACCGCCGCAGCCGGTCCAGCTCGTGGGTCTCCAGCTCGGTCTCCGCGCGCGTCGGCTCCCGCGGCTTCTTCTCCCGCCGCAGCGCGACCTTGAGGCCCTCGTCCCTAGCAGCCGCCCACGGAACCGCCCGCGGCTTCGCCTTCTCCACCGCTTCCTGGCCAGGTTCCCGCGGCGAGGACGGCTCGATTGGAAGGTGGAATGCGGCGGCGGAGGCACCGGCGTTGCTGGTGTGGACGGAGCTCGGGCTCGGAGCATCGGAGAGCTCGAGGGAGCGGACGCGCCGGATGATGCCGAGGACCGCTCGGTGGGTGCGCCCCCCCGGGACTCCGGCAGTGAGGGGCTTGGCTGTTGTTTTGGTGTCTTTCCTTGCCGGTGCCGGTTTGTGGCTGTGGGTGGTGCGGGCTTTGGGAGGAGTTGCCTCGGCGGGGGGTGGAGGCACCGGCACCGCGGGTGCGGAGTCGCGGCTTTGGGTGGAGGGCCCGTGGAGCCATGGCGGCGGAGGCGGGGCCTTTGGGGACGGGGAGAAGAGGGGCAGCGGCGGTGGCGCCATGGCGGGCTTGGCTCCGGCTCCGGTCCGTTGCTCACTCTGCCTCACTCATCCGTTCACCGTGTGCCGAGCGCGTGCGGCCAGGATGAGTCGAAAATCTTGAGGCCGTGCCCAACGCGACATCGTATCTCCACGTCCACGTATCACTGGATCCTGGTTCCGCAGCGGAGGACACGGTCGACAAAAGACGCAGGCTCCTAGAGAATTTGTACATTATCGTCAAAACTTATGATCATTCTCCAGTTTCCCTAACGGCCATAATCATTCTCCACACTTAGAGAGACCTCACATGTTATATTCTGATTTGTTTTGTTTTTTTATAAAAAAAAGTGGAGTATTCCTTTTTTGTGTTATTACTACCAAAGGCGCTTTAGTTAGTTTATTTAGATTGTGGAAACTCTCTCAGGTACACTCAAATTACAAAACTCCTATTCTTGATTATCGTGTGCTCAATATATTGTACTCTGAAATTGTAAAGTTAATGTTCTAGTTATAACATTCTCAATATTATTCTCTAAAATTATAAAACTCTCTAACATTGGAAGTGGCTCAAACCAACCTGATTCATTTGCCAAATTGAGTTCGCATTCATGTCTTTAGGTGAGACAACACCACAACCTTCCACATACACGCCTACACAACAAAAAAGGTAAAAGAAAGGCCAAACACAAGTAAAGAAGAAGAAAACGATGATTGTAGTGCCACCAGATAGTCCAGCTCAGACGACTAGAAAAAAGAAGACTCCTCTAAACCAAAGGGTTGTTGCACTGCACAAACTAGTAGCAAGAGGAAATTTGCATATATCTTAATTTGCAGTTCATGCATATCATTTATGTGGCTTGTGATGTTAAAGTAGTGTAGCCGCCTTATTTTGCTTGCTTTGCAAACTTATGTTTGCTTATTTGGCTTAGCGAGAATGAGCCAAGTTACACATTATATGAACAACGATGGTTGGTTGAACTTTCTCTTTTGCTTGGTCTGTGAAACAATGAATTGCTACTTTGCTTGATAAATAGTTGAATCAATGAATATAGATATAGTGTATGACTAATGCCATGTTAACTATGTTCAAAATGTGTTGATGTGTTGCGTGTGATGTTTTATGTTGCTGTCATTTTATATAGTCAGTGGTATATTGTTCTGGACATCAATGGTATGCAAGGGATTCTAGGAAGAAAATTCTTGAAGAGTAAATTATCTTCCTCATCTAGTCTAACCGAACACAGTGGGGGTGTTGTTCATGGTGATTGCAGTTAGGGCCTGTTCAAATTAAAATTTTGACTATTATAGCATACTTGCTGACTTTTGCAATAAGTATTGTCCAATCATGGACTAAGTAGGTTCAAATGATTCGTCTCGTGATTTACATGTAAACTATATAATTAGTTTCTTTTTTATCTATAGTTTTAATAACAGATGATAGGAAAGTTAAAATTTTGAAGGGGAAGTAAACAATATGGTATAGTTAAGGAATGGCGTATTTTCTTTATGGAAATCAGGGAATGTCGTAATGAGTATAGGTTTCGATGGCAATGGGCAATTTTTCTCAAGACCGCTATGCAAGCGCATGTTAGAGAAAAATATGAGGCTGTGGACTTTTGGGACTATGGTAAAAAATAATCAGAGAAGAGATAACGAGAGCGACGGGAGCTAGCAAGGCCAACCAGCATGCTAGCTTGCATATTTGTGCTCTGGAGAGCAAGATATGCCAAGTTGGTAAAGATGGCAAACTGAGTGAAACGACCTCGATTTCCGCGAAGGGAAATCCACAGGCTCGAATTGTAATTCAACAGATTGCTTGGGACAATCCATGAAATTACCCATATCTCAGTTGACACCAAGATCCATACAACGGTAATTAAGTCTTACATAAACATTTATTACATCGCCACATTGGCGGAATCAACATTCAGAGAAGCTTTAGAAGATGCGGAAGCGATTCATCCTTCACGGCCAACTTGAGTGTAGCACGTGACCCTATTCCTCGTCATCATCTCCCTCGAAGTCGTACTCATTCTCGTCACCTGATAGCAAATTTATCAGTACGATTTGTACTGGCCACGAAGCCCACCTATGCAGCATTTGCTTTGTGGAAAGTGGATGCAAGGCTATACAAGCAGACCTATAGGCTGAGGTTTTCCTATGCAGCTGTAATCAATGTTTAATTAGTCAAGTTTTATCACCAGTTAACACCATCATCCCTTTTCCCATCACCACACCTCACATACCCACACCTCACTCTCATTCGACAGGCCCAACTCCCTCTCGGGCCCATCTCAGCGGCACACTACCACAACGGGTACACTGCCGGAAAAATGTTATCCAGGGGGAGAAAAGAATATGCTCTCATCTAATAGTGGTTGCAGAAACATTAGGAAGGGTCCATAGCCAACGAGTTGGCTTATGTATCGATCGATCAACCATACACTCTGCAGAGGTTTTACTACTCACAAGATTAGCCATCATCGATGCTGTACAATCATCTAGGCAGAATTCCGGGTGCTTGCTTGCCTAGGTCGGTACCACCCTACCACTCAGCCCTGGGATATTCCGGATCCAACACCGTCATGTTGATACTGGGAGACGCAGTACCGGGCCCCATCAGTGGTACTGCGCATCTAGAACTGTACGGGAATCTGCCATCCGTCACCGTCCACCCTTATCACCTCTCAACCTAGCAGTAGTGGCACCGCCCTACCAAGTAGTCCAGCCGTCTCCCGCCCATCAGAAGCGAGTGAGTAGCAAGGGAATCCAGATGTTTCCGGTCACTAGTCAGATCCTAGGTTGTGACCAAGCAGGCATCTCCACTTAGGGGATACTCTCCCTGTGCCATCACGGCACCTCCGCTCACGGGACTTCAATGCACATCCCGGAACCACCTCATAAGTCATTACCCGCCACAGGTATCTCTCGTGGGGATGCCCAGGTTGCACCCCCGGCACGACTTGCCCCACGGGCTTGTCTCACATCCCACTTGGTCGACATCAACCCTTACCACGCACCCAAGACGCATGCAGCACTCTCTCCCAGTGGTTATAATCAGTTATGCACCGTCCCAATTCCACCACATAACATATAGCATGTAGTAAGTAGTGGAAGAGTAACAGTAAAATTAAGCAGCAGCTAACCTACCAGCGGATAGCAGGGTAAAGTCTTATCAAGGCAGGGAATTCAAATATACTACCATGCAACCAATCCATACATAATCATAAAGCAATAGCAACAATGTCATTTGCAATGCGTAAATAGGATCTAAGGATTTGGTGGGACGTGGCACCTTCGTAGTCGTCTCCTAGCTCCTGAAAGTACTCGTGGTCGTCTTCCTTAGTCAGATCCTCCTCCGGCTCTGAAATCGAACACGAAACAGTCGCGTCAGCGACTCCTATAGAGTATTTCAGAAAAATCCAATAAAATAAAGAGCCAAATGCACACAAACATAGTCTTAGATTGTAGATCTCATTTTCTGAGAATTTTGATATATGGTGCGCAATTTTTGGACTTCGTATGAATAAGTTATGAATTTCCGAAGATTATCCTGTTTTCTGAAAATGGGAAAATTGGTCGGTTAATCAGGGGCAGCTCGGGATTGGTCCACGTGGCGCGCGGGTCCAGTAGTGCGGCATGTGGCGCCTCATCAGAACACAGACCCGATGGTCGCCCACCAGGTGTTCGATGCTGGTTCCCAGAGAGTTGCTGGCGTCGGCGTAGCTCGGCGGTTGGTCGGGCGAGCTCGACGGTGGTCGGGGGTGGTTCTCAGAGGTCGGGGGTGGTTCTCAGTGGTCGGGGGTAGCTCGGCGGAGCTCGGCGTAGTTCGGCGGTGGTCGGGGGTAGCTCGGCGGAGCTCGGCGTAGCTCGGCGGGGCTTGGCGGGGCTCGGCGTAGCTCGGCGTACCTCGACGGAGCTCGGCGGAGCTCGGCGTACCTCGGCATTCCTCGGCCTAGCTCGGCGTAGTTCGGCCTAGCTCGGCGTAGCTCGGCGTAGTTCGGCGGAGCTTGGCATAGCTCGGCGTACCTCGGCGGGGCTCGGGCGAATCGGACATTTGGGCGCCGAGGGTGCCGCTCTCCCGAGCTCTCCCGGGGAGGCTCAGGCGAATCGGAGATTTGGTGCGCCGAGGGTGCCGCTCTCCCGAGCTCTCCCGGGGAGGCTCGGGCGAATCGGAGATTTGGTGCTAGCAGGGTTCCAGGGCGTCTGTTCAAGGCGGTGGTGTCTCTCCGGTGCGGCGGACGATGATAGGGCGGCGATGACCATATTTCGGCAAGACAGGGCTCGGCTTTGCCCAATTGGCGTGCTCAGGCAGTCGTCCGACCAGATGGTGGCGGGTTAGAGTCGTGGTATGGCCTCCTTCTCTCCCTCGGCATACGGCGGTTCTCCAACGAGGTGGAGGCGCACGTAGCCAAGGCGACAGACATGATTCGGGGCTCGGCTATCTACGCGGCGGTGCTGAGGCAGACTTGGTGAACCTCGTCGGCCTCTCTCCGCAGCGCGAGGCGATCGGGGGTACTCGGAACGGATTTTAGGCGAGGCGGAACGTGTCGGCGGCGATCACGTTTCCCCGAGAACGCACCTCTCGGTGTTCCGGGCTATGGAGGTTCGATCTTCCGCAACTAAGCTTGTCCGAGATGGTCGGTGAGTTGGTGGTCACGCTAGCGGGTCGCGGTATTGAGATGCTCCAGTCGTCGGCGGCGATGTCGCCGCGACTGGGAGGTTCCGGCGGGGCTAAGGAGGTCTTCTAGGAGATGTATACGCCTCCAGAGTCTATGGCGATGGTATACCAACTACCAATTTTGGCTACCGAGATTCCCAAGGTGCTCGGTTGTGGCGGCGGCGTGTCGCCGGCGGCGGCTGACGACGGCAAGGTGATTACGGTATCGTTTTGGCATAACCGGACGTGGTTCAGTCAAATTGGCGTGACTAAACGGGCATACGTCCGCTTAGTGGTGAACTAGTGACAGGGCAGGGCCTCCTTTTGGCTCCGGTCCGCGGCGGCGCTCCGGCGAGGTCGCGGCGCACTGCGGACGAGGCTTCCTCTAACGCTTAGATCCGCGTAGCTAGCTCAAGGGGTCGTGGCGGTGCTCCACGACGCTCTAACCTATACGGGTGCTAGTCGGATTGCTCGGAACGGGTGATTCGGCGTCGGAACGCGTCGGTGGTGAGCGCGCTCCGCCGAGAACACGTCGTGCTGCGTTCTCGGTCTAGTAAGCTTGTAGTCCAGGGGTTTCGGCCGGTCGCATGAGTGCATGGTGCAGGTGATCTTCCTGAGCAGGTAAAGGCTTGTGCTTGCACGTCCCGTGGGCGGAACGCCATGGCAAAAGCAGGGCGAGGTTCGGACATAGCGTGCAGTGGCTCACCGTGGTGTCGGTGAAGCTAGGATGGCGATGCAGTGGCGAGTCGGAGCCGTGCAGAGCGATCGCAGTGCCGTGCCGCTCCTCGTCCGCAGCTCGGGCTTCTCCTCCGTGTCCGGCTCCGGCGTGCTCCGCGGCGGCAGGCGCTCCAGCAGCTTCTCCTCCTCTGCTCCGCCCTTCTCCTACGCTCTCTCTCTCGGTTTGGTGCAGTGTGCCGGTCTGTGCCGCGGCGAGGGGAAATGAGGGTAGGGCTTCGGGGTGAGCTCCTTTTTATAGGCGAGCTTGGCCAGCTCCAATGGCGAACGGTCCTGATCGCGCTCGACCGATCGAAGGGCCGTGGCTCGAGTGGGTCTAGGGCTCCGGATGGGCGCGGGTTCGCTTGGCGGCCAAGAAAGGAGGGGACAGGAGGGGGACAGCTCTGCGGGGCGTGGTGCTGTCGGCTTGGTGGGGCCAGGGTCACGCGAATTGCGTGCACTCGTCCCCGTCGTCTCTGCGAGGAAGAAGAACAGTGGGGGCGAGAGCGGCTGACAGGCGGGGCCGGACGGTCAGCGGCTGCGGGGGAGTGGGTGAAACGGTCGCGCGCGTGCGCGCGGTGTTGGGCCGGTCCAGTGCGGGGAGGCGGGGTGGAGCGCGCGCGAGGGTGAGGTGAAGCAGGTCGGTTGGGCCGAATGGCTGGCCTAACTCTCTCTCCCTTTTCATTTTCTTTTTCTTTTTCTATTTTCATTTTAGTGTATATATACATATATTACCCATTTTAAATATTGAGTAATTACAAACATAAATTGCAATAAATCCCAAATGTGATGCATAAGTTATTATTCTATGTGAATGGAATTAAAATGCAAGCTATACTCCTTTATTACCAAATTCATAATGAAATCTATATGCTTGCACAAGAAAAATGGGTTTTCACAATAAATAAATAAAAAATTTTAATTGGTTGGGATTTTTAGGTTGTGTGGATTTTTAGGGTTGTTACACTGAGGTGCCAAATTGTTGAGGGAGTTTTTTCTTAATTTGCTACAAAATTATGAATGAGAAAGTCATTTGCCGAATTGTCAGAGAAGCTCTAACCTAACAGGTATTCTTAGAAATTTTATGCGGTGGCCGCTTTTAACGGCGGTAGATCATTTTTTTTGGTTAACTTAATAACATAGTATAATATATACTACCGGAGATTGATTGAACTGCTTAATCCGTCGTTCTCGACGCACTTGAAGGGCAATGTTGTCCCACCCATCAAAATCGTACGGGCAGTCATATAGTACTACTAGTGATACTGAAGTAGTTTTAGTTACATCACATGTTCTCTCTAACTTAGACCGAGTCAAGAACGTTGATAGGTTTAATATATATAAATAAGTTCAATTTATTTCTGGACTTCAACTTTGAACTACTTTGAATACAATGTAATAAATTTTATAAATATTTGTTTTAATAATGGACACTTTTGTGATGAAAACAAAGACATAATTTTTGTTATTACACTGCAGAAAAAAAATGTGTTTGCCAAATTAGAGATGGCTGCAGCTAATTTGTTATGAGAGAAAAACACTATTCCATAGTTAAAAAGTACAGCTAAATCTGGCTGATAAGCTGAAGCGAACATGCTGAAATTATTGTCTCACGAATAGCTTTGTCTATGACTCAACAATGTTAAATCCTAACCATAACAAAAAAAAAAAAAAAACGACCATGGGTGAAGATTTTTCCTATAGCTTTGAAATAAGAAGGTTCTAGGCTTCGAACCTGGGTATGATATGAGGGAGTCTTAGAGCTCAATCTTCTTACCGATCACACCGCAAAGAGCTTAACCATAACCAACCTGAAACATTCTTGGGGAAATCGAAACAGAAATCAGGTTTTATATGTAGCTAGGTAAACATCAGTGAAAGCTCAGCTTTTCTGTTCAAGTTAGCTGGGCTACTAGTTCTTGGTTTCATCGATGCGTCCGTGAACAGGTGATTCCCTCATCCCTCTAGTCATCTTTTATTTCATCACCTTTCTATAAAATTGGTAGATTCGTCAGTTATTACATTATACTTCACAGCTGGATTATTCTTTTATTAATTAAGGTCCTAGTTCACTTTTGGTCGTCAGTGAGGACCTCTAGTTAGTAATAATATAAGATATACATTATTGTTACTTTGCAATATTGCATCTTGGTCTTCATTATGTGTGATTGATTGTTGGCATTAGCCTTAAGGTGTGTTTGGGACAGCTTAAAATCAAATTTAAGATGAAAATAATCGACACTCCCACCCAAACGTTCTTGATTATTTTAGATTGTTTGATATTCGCGCGATCAAAACTCAAAAGAATTGCAGTTGAACTAGCTCTTGTGTTTTGTAACGCGGCCGAAGACTCACGATTTCCACACCATGAGCGATTTTCCACTCGTTGCCCCTCCCCTCCCGTCGGACTGTCTATCGACACTCTTCGTCCGTTCACCGCCCATCTCCCTCTCCGCTACTCTCACTATGCATTTTTGCTTCCTTCCCATCTGCTCTCACACTTGGCACCCGTCTGCTCCCCAGTCGGACACAACACACTACGATGAGGCGGATCCACGGTGCTAGGCTCTGGTAGGCACCAAGAGGGCGAGGGTGAGCTCCCCCGATGGACTAGTAGATGGCCACTTCGCCAAGACCTAAGTGGTAGAAGATGGTCGATCGCTTCACCAAGGCCGTTTTGCAGTAGAAGATGGCCAAAAAAGTCTCTATGGCACCAGAGGGTGGTTTGAAGATAAAGAAGAAGAAAGGCACATATGTCCTTTTACACCCCTTGATCTCTATATAATTAGGGTTGCCAACAAACATCTGAAAGGTCCTAAATGGCTAGAGGGGGGGTGAATAGCCTATAAAAATTCTACAAGCAACACTTAAGACAAGGTGGTTAGACAAATAAGCGGCGAAGTGAATTTTGCGCTAGCCTACTAAAAGAAGCAAGCCACCTAACCGTTCTAGGCTATAATCTCTAATACACACACAAGAAGCTAAGTCACTACTTTACTCTACTCCTAGGTGAGCAACTACAACAAGTACACTAAAACAAAAGTAAGTGCTTAAATGTAAAAGATAGAGAGGAGATTTTATACCGCCGGTGTAGAGATGATATGAATACCAATATGATCAATCACAATACACAAGAAATCCTCAGCAAGAGATGGACACAAGATTTTTACCGAGGTTCACTTGCTTGCTGGCAAGCTACGTCCTCATTGTAGCGATACACCCACTTGGAAGTTCACACATTGGCATCACACGCCAAACCCTTCTCAAGGGTGCCGCACAACCAACACAAGATGGTGATCCACAAGCTACAAGTAATCCACTAGAGTAGACAATTGCGATCTCCCGCGGGAAATGCTCAAGAACCCCTTATAACTTCACCGATCGGAGGCGGAGACAATCACCAACTCCCCTCAACGATCCTCGCAGCTCCAAGCCGTCTAGGAGTCGGCAAACTCCAAGAGTAACAAGAGAAACCGCTGCGAAATCCACTCACCAAGTGCCTCTAGATGATCACAAGCATGCAATGCACTTGATGCTCTCCAATCTCACCAAATGATGATTTCAATCAAATAGAAGGTGTGAGAATGGAGTGGAGAGGCTCACTAGTTAGTAGGAGTGATTAGAATGGCCAAGAGAACCTCTCCAAGCCAGCAGCCCAACCTTAAATAGCCCCCTCACAGGAACATAGCCGTTGGGCCACTCTGTGTGGCGTCAGACGCAAGTGCCGAACGCCCGCGCGCGCCACCGTCGGACCAATACCCACGGTCCGACGCCCTCGATTCGTGCCACGTGTCCCAAGCCGTTTGAAGTTGAACGTTGGATCACAACGGCTAAGTCTCGCGCCAACTTCACCACCGTCGGACGCTCGACACGTTGGACTAAGGAACTCCACCATCCGACGTTTCCAGAGAGCGCCCGAGAGCAAGAAACGCCGTCGGACACCGTCCGACGGTCATCGTCGGACTAACGAAGTTGCCGGTCCGATGCTTCCAGAAACCACACCGAGAGCTCCAGACCTCGTCGGACGCTATCCGACGCCCAGCGTCGGACCAACCCGATGTGTCCGACGCCTCGAACACAGCTCGCCGCGCGCTCGTCAGAATGTGAACTCAGCTCGTCAAACCGTCGGACCGTGAACCCATGGTCCGACGCTCAGTTTCAACGCGTCCGACGCTCTAAGATTGAGCAAAACAGGGTTAGCCATCGGACCGAAACTAATGGTCCGACGCTCTCCGGGGTTAGCGTCCGATGCTAGATTTTCTATTGAAACTACTCCGAGATTCGCCGAATCCTGCCTCGCAGGCTCAGCAGGAGGGAGAGAGGACCCAAACCCCTCTCTAACCCTAAAACTTTATCCCGTTTCCAAAGGCGCTAACACTCCAAAGCGTCTCTCACTTTAGTGCGCGTGTGTTAGCATTTTCCAAAGAGTTTTCAATGGGTTTTGTTAGTGTCACTAGCATCTACATGCATATGCAATGAATATGAACACCTAGTGGCACTTGATAACCGTATTTCACGAACAATTTCACCCCTCTTGATAGTACGGCTATCTATCCTAAATGTGATCACTCTCTCTATAGAGTCTTGATCACCAAAAGCAAAAGAGCTCCTATAGGTTATACCTTTGCCTTGAGCTCCGAGCTTTCTCCATCTTCCTTCACATCACTTGATGAAGCTTGAGGAACCCTTTTGTTGATGGACTTATACCATTTGCATGGATGCCGTCAATGCCGTTCACTTGTGGCCTCCACGGACCCGGTCCTTTGGTCCATCTTGTTGTTTGCTAATTCATTCTCATGAAACACTTAGAGCAAATCATTAGCAAAATAGGTTTCATCAATTACCCAAAACCAAACAAGGGGTTTCAACATCCTTGATTTTTTATACCATGGCTTATCAAAGTAATCATGGTTGAATTATAATTGATTCTTGTAAGTTGGTCCAAATACGTCCTTAGCTTGCGTTATATGTTATGCAACACCTAAATATAACATAAACACTAGCTTATAAAACATCCACAATTTTACTACTAGTATCTTATAAAATGAATCATACTAGTTTTCAATCTTAACATCTCCAAACTATTCAGTCACCCTCATTAAATTACACAGCATCCACTACGAACTTTCAACCTCTTGATATGAGATATTCATATCACCCCCACACCAAGAGAAGTTACTATTTTGAATTGATTGAACATTCAAATTATCCATATAATGCTATTTATTTTGTTGTTATATCATCTTACAATTTTGCCGGATATATTGTTATTGTTTTTTATATTCTTTCATTACCTTTGGCCAGTTTAATGCAATAACATGCTAGTCCAATTCATACATGGAGCAACTTTATTTCTAAGAAAGTTCCACAGCAATATGCGCGCGGTATCCCTATAATATTTAGATGATAGCAATTAAATTTATATTAATGGTCAAAGTTTTCAAATTTTGATAGCCCCAGTTTATTTTAAAATGATGCTCAGTAACTAAAACAAGCTTACAATATGTACTACTCTAATGTTAGTGCAATAACTTAACTAACGGGAACATTGGAAGGATAAGCTATCAGAAAGGGACAGATATAACTAATTAAGATCCAGAGATGCTAGTAATAATATATATATATATTCAACAAGATATATCTCTATGTTGCATCCAAGGGATTTTAAATTCTGATGAACTGTCACAAACATGTATATACAAGTACTAGCTAATCGAAGAGAGTTGCTTTCGGCTTATGAGAAGAACGAGAAGGTGCATAGAAAATAGCAGGAAGGTACCTACGTTGCAAATAGATTAGCTAGTAAGTAGAAATTAGTCCCTTTCAGTCGATCCAGCTAGGTAGCTTATAGCTATACATATATACACATTACTGATCTATATAATGCAAGAAAGAAAAACTAACGTCGGCTGGATGTAACCGAGAGCAATGCTTGTTGCAAGCTCGTGGTACCTGATGGGTGGCTTCCGAGCAAGACGACGTATATACGTTCTGTGTCACAGTCACACAGTCACACAGGTTCTTCGTTGCTGTGTAGTACAATGCAAGGAACGGCAAGCGAGGAAGCTTGTTTAATTTCCGAGCAAAAGCCCAACAAGAGTACAAGACTTCGTTCGTCCCGGTCGTGGTCTGGTCACGTACGAACACGCACGACCGACTCGGCAAGCAAAAGTGCTCAAACTGACCACAGTCTAGCTCTAACAGCACCTACGTACCTTAGTCGTCGTCATGTCCACGAAGCTGCGCCCGCACCAACCAGCCTTTTGGAATCCACGGCCGGTCCCACCTGGCAGACACCCAATTAAGACTAGATGCATGTTCTCACCACCATAGAACTTTTTGGCTAACGTTACATGCATCTGCTGGCCTAGCCATGCATCTTCCCAAGCAGGTGCTGCCGCTGCTGCCTGCTGCGTGCAAAGCCAAGCCAAGCCAGCAAGGCCCTTTGCTCACTCTGCTCTCAGCATGCTTTATCAACCAATGACCAATCGAAGCATACAATGCCAGATGAACTTACGCAGTGAGTGACGCTGGTTTCCGGCCACCTTCCCGGACCCTGCCTCGAACGCGTTTCGCCTGACGTGTCGTTGCCATTTAATTTCGACCGGCGGCCCGAAAATGTACAGCAATTCTGCGATCCCCAGGCTGCCTATATATACGCTGTGCCGGCAGAGTTGCTTTCGAGCATATATATGCTAACGTGGTACTCTTCAGTACTTGCTTAGCAAGCTCATCAGGCGACCACAACTGCAGCAGGTACTAGGCACTGTCTGCTAGCTAGGTTAAAAAAAGAGAGGAGAGGTAGCCTTCTTCTTCCTCGACCTCTCCTCCGGTCCTCTCCTTCATCATGATCTGTAGCTCAAATTAATCAAACATCAACAACCTCTAACAATCAAGTTCTTCTCCTAATATAAACTGATTTTCTTCTTCTTCTTCTTCCCTGATCTTGATTTTTGAATCAGCTGAAGATGGCAGCACGGAGGCCGCGCGACGATGATGAGGAGGAGGAGGAGGATGAAGGTGGAGCCGATGATCATCCGCACAGGCGTGGCCCTAGGCGGATCCGGCCAGCGTCGCTTGCTTTTACTGCGTAACTTCAGTTCACCGGTTCCATCAATTAGTTCATTTTTGCAACTACGTACTTGGCCTCATCTCCACATATATTATTGAGCCGCCGCGCCCTAGCTGCTGCGGTGCTGCCCGTTCTCCATCATTTCTTTCATTCATTTATTTTCTGTTTCAAAAGTTTGAAGGAGTGCACAAAGAACATGTATATATGTTTTCTGCGGTTTGAGCCAAGATATATAAATCGATCATCAATCAGTTCATCACCTATGTATGGAGGAGGACTAGAGAGTAAAATCCCATATCTAGCTGAGTGGAAACCCCATCTATCTAGCTACTTACCCCTCTCATGATTGCTAGCTTTGTTTTAATTGACAATTTGACATCAAGAAAATGTACTGTATCCTATATGGTTTTAATTATTAGGCCACCTTATGAACTCCAATTTTCGAGTTCATATTCTAATGGGAAGCTGAAAATGGTTTCTTAATTAGGCGTATCTGTCGAACACATGTATGCACTATTTTAATTCATATAATATGGGTGTTATTCATCTACTATCTTCCGTCTGAAAGATTTATTTACCAGCCAGTTAACTTCCTTTTTTTTTTTCCATTTCTGTATGCACTCGTTTCTCAGTGTTGTAAGAAGAGTTGTGGCGCAAGAAACTAGTCAACAAATAGTCCACAATCTGGAACCACTTATTCGAAGAGTGGTAAGACTACACTACATGTAGCAAATATACCTAACAATTATCTGTCAACGCAGTCTGTCACTATTATATTTAGCATGAAATATTGGTATGAAACTGAGTTCTTGAATGAGGAAACAACTTTGTCTACTGATGATGGTTGCCTTCAAAACACACATTGGTCTGAATGATTCTTTCAAATGCCATCATAAGTTGTACTAGTTTATATATATTGAGAACACTGCTACACATGTCTGATGTGAAGCGTCATAACTAATCCTTTACCACGGCTAACAACTTCATATATCATGTTATGCTTAGGTGCGTGAGGAAATCCAGAACATGTTTTCTCATCTCCACAATCACATGCCACTCAGGTATCTGAAAATTCCTTTCTTTTATTTTATTACCTGGAAAAATTCGAAGTTTGCAGGATTCATATTCGTTGAACAAGCAAATCCAAATTTAAATTAATTAGATTTCCTAGAACTGTACAATGACAGTCTAATTCTTAATTGTCTATTAGACCTCTTCCTCTACGCATCCAAGAGGCAGATGTCTTGCCTCCTCTGAAGCTAGTCTTTGCTAAGCCGCTCATGTTACCAATCTTCACAAACAACAAACTCGTTGATATTGCGGGCAACCCAATTGAAATCCAGCTCATGGACACAAGAACCAACTCTATGATCGCACCACCAGATACTCACCTTGGACCTTCATCAGTAAGACTAGAAGTGCTGGTTCTGGATGGTGATTTCCAGTGTGACGACCGTGATATGTGGACGGCTGACCAGTTTAATGCAGCCATTGTGAAGGCTAGAGAGGGGAAGAGACCATTGCTCGTGGGCTCAGTCAGTGTCCCTATGAACAATCATGGAGTCGCTGTGGTTGATGATCTGTCCTTCACTGACAACTCGAGCTGGATAAGGTGCCGAAAGTTTCGAATTGGTGTGCGCATCATGCCGGGGGGCCATCTTGGATTAAGAGTCAAAGAGGCAGTGAGTGGCAGCTTCCCCGTCAAAGATCATCGAGGTGAATGTAAGTATGATTCCAGACTGTGTATCTGTACTTATGTTAGTATCTTTTCACAAAATAAAAACATAATTTATATGCATGATTTATGAGCAATAATGCATGCCGATCGTCACCAATCTGCTGGTGTATCTCCTTATATCATACTTGAAAGTTAATGATACACGTGTTTGCATTTCCTTTACTAGTGTATAAAAAGCACTATCCTCCTTTCCTGACTGACAACATATGGAGGCTCAAGAACATTGGAAAAGATGGACCAATTCACAAGAGGTTGGAGTCTGAGGGGATTAGGAACGTCCAGGACTTCTTGAAGCTTAACACCATAGATCCTGAAAAGCTCAAAGCTGTAAGAACTCGTAAACATGATATTTCTACACATACAAATATTTTGGCACAAGTTGTATATACATCAATGCATGCTACTGAATTCGAAGCATTTGCTATATTCTTCAGCTCGTCGGCATGTCAGATAGGCCATGGAACGCAACGCTGAATCATGCAAAAACGTGTGACATGGGACAGAAATGCTATGTTTTCAAGACTGTAGGGTGTGAGATTACCTTTAACCCCATAGGAGAGGTCTTAGGAGCAAGAATTGGAGACCAGACATTGGTGCAAGAACTGCACCCGCAGCAACTGGTAACGTACAATAATCACAATGGTTTACATATAACTGAAATTTATTTGCAGCCTTGACCTCATCAGTGAATCTCTAAATGATATTTCCTTGCATGATGTTCTCAAACGCAGTTGCATGTGAAGCAGTTGGCCACTCAAGCATACCAGATGTGGGATCAACTTGAGGAAGTAGCTAATCAAATGCCACCTGCTGCAAACAAGAGCTTTGTTCCCACAAGTGACTCTGGTCGGGAGCGGGGTGAGAGCCAAGAAGAGAGCATGATCAGCTCTGGGTCTCAGAACGCTAAGTATCTTGACTACACCGGAACTGCTACCTCCAGTGCCGCAGCGATGTCGACCAACAGCTGCAGCACCTCAGATTCTACAGGAGCTGCTCCAAATGATGATGCCATGTTCTGGAGCCCGAACACAGCACCGGAATGTAACTTCAGCTGGCAGGACTCGGCAGGTTGCTGGGATGAAGTGGATTAACCTTCTGCCTGTTTCCTGTTTTCAATAATGGCCAGTTTGATCCGTAGTAATTACTGTACTATTTACTGAAAAGTTATGCTTTTGAATATGCAGCTTTATATCTATACCTACCTAATAATAAAGAGACAAAATTCCAGACCATGGTCTGCCTATTTTTTTGACTGTTTTCCTCTAATTAACTGATAATGGAGAGTTTAATTTCTTCTGTCCAAACTTTTTTTTTGAACTGTCGGGGGGGGGGGGGGGGGGGGAATCCCCAACTAAATATATATTGATAAGAAATCAACAACCTTGTTTTTAGGGAAAACAAGGCAAAAATCCCCTTTTGTCTAGTTAATTTTGGAAAACCGGACTAAAACCAAACAACAGGCCAACACAAGGACGAGAAAGAGGCAAACCCACGACTAAGAAAAAAGACAACAAGAAGAATAACAAAAACCCTATGCTGGTCGCCGCCACACCGCACGGAGCCGATCTCGGACTCGCCCGCGACGGCGGGAGGCGCGCACCGGCAGGCGTACACGCTTGGACGGGGGGTGCCGGTCGCCGCCACACCGCACAGAGCCGATCTCGGACTCGCCCACGACCAGTGGGAGGCGCGCACCGGCAAGCGTCCACGCACAGACGAGGTGTTAGCCGCCGCCAAACCGCACGGAGCCGAAGTCGGACTCGCCCGCGACGGTAGGAGGCGCGCGCCCACAAGCGTCCACGCCCGGACGGGGGGGGGGGGGGGGAGGGGGGGTGCCGGTCGCCGCCACACCGCACGGAGCCGATCTCGGACTCGCCCGCAACGGTGGGAGGCGCGCACCGGCAGGTGTCCACACCCGGATGGAGGTGCCGGTCACCGCCACACTGCACGGAGCCGATCTCGTACTCGCCCGCGACGGTGGGAGGCGCGCACCGGCAGACGTTCACGCACGGACTGGGAGTGCCGGCCGCCGCCACACCGCACGGAGCCAATGTCGGACTCGCCCACGATGGTGGGAGGCGCGCACCGGCAAGCGTCGATGCGGGGTGTGCCGGTCGCCGCCACACCGCACAGAGCCGATCTCGGACTCGCCCGCGACGGTGGGAGGCACGCACCAGCTAGCGTTGACGCCGAGACGGGGTGTGCCGATCGCCGCCACACCGCACGGAGCCGATCTCGGACTCGCCCGCGATGGTGGGAGGCGCGCACTAGCAAGCGTCCACAGCCAGGAGGGGCAACCCAGGCGAGAGACAGTGGCGGGCTGTAGTCGTGCTCCAACGGTGCCTTCAGGAAGGAACTTGACGTCCGCAGATGCCAACAATGCTAGAAGCACATGGGTAGGTCTTTTGACCCCAGCCTGCTCTGACGAATGTTGAACTTTGATGACGCCTCCAAAGGGGTAGGTGACGCGGCTGCGTCACCGTCGCCGGCTCGGCGGACCGGGCAAGGTTTTCACCCCGTTACTAGACGTCGAACTGGCCAGGCCCCGCCCAGCCATAGCCAGCCCCAGCCTTGCCTCGGCCAGCCAAGGCCGGCCAGCCAGAGGTCCGCCAGCGTAGCCAGCCAGCACCGGCTCGGCCTTGGCCAGCCACAGCCGGCTTGCGCCCTGGCCTCGGCCGGAGCCAAAGGTCTGGCCAGCGCCACCAGCTAGCCCCGGCGCGGCCTCGGCTAGCCAAGACCGGCCAGCCAGCCCCGGCCCAGGCCTCCGCCAGCCACGGCCGGCCAGGCAGCCACCCCGGACGCTGGAGCTCGCCGGAGAAGGGAAGAGGTCCGGCCACCACCGGACTGCAACGTGGAGCCTCGCAATTAGCAGTTCCACGTAGACAGCCCCAAGATCCGGCCTTGGAGGGCGCAGATCTGACCCGTCGCCGGCCACTCCGGCCGTCCACCACCATGGACAGGACCGGCTCGGGAAGAGGAAGAAGAGAGAGTAGAGGAGGGGGTTGGGGGCTGCGATAGCCGCCCTGTTGGGCGCCACCGCTTCACGGCGAGCAGCGACGGTGGCCGAGGGGCAAGCCCCGACGGGGAGCTTCTGGCGGTGGCGGGGGTATCGCCCCCGAGTCGCCCTGGAAGGGACAACGCGGGGGGGGGGGGGGGGGGGGGGCTGTGAAGTCTGTCCAAACTTATATATGTAATCCGTACTCATATGAGTTAGAATAATAATTCATGTCTACCATGACATGGAGTTTGATTCTAAAACGTATTAGATAGTGTATGTGAAACGGACTCATATGTCGTGCTTATATATATGTCTTAGAATAACTCATGTCTAGTCTAAAAATAATATAGAGTCAACTAATAATATATACTAGGCCACATTGGAACATACAACATCACATAAGGTACAATACCAAGGTGAAAGTACAGCACTTGGAATAATATTCTCGGTTACAGATTTGTTTGCATCTTGCTTGCAAGTGTTTAGCCACAGTGAGACACCCTTCTACAATTTGGTATTTGTGACGGTATGGCAATAATGTAATTCCATGCAATCTAGATCTATATTTGGTGATATCAGCAGTGCCAAATTACTGAAGTTTATTGGCTCCTCCCTTTTATGTGTTCTCATAATTGACACCATTTATTTGTCTCATGCTTCCTCCTATAACTTTGTCAAGTTTCTTTCTTACATCAATTGATCGTTATGTACGTTTCCATTAGGATGCTAATGGCTTCTCTATCTTTGCTAACCGGAGTGAGCATCATTTACTATGAACCTAAGTAAGTGGATGGACGGAGTGGTTAGAGCAGCCCACGCGTGAGGCCAAGGTTGCGGGTTCAACCCCGCAGCCGCATAGCAGGCGAATTTTACGCGAAAAATGTCATGACTTTGCGACTTCGACTGAGCGGGTGGCTGTCTAGTGGCCTCTCTCCTAGGATTAAATAACTTTTCTGCTATTTTTAAAACCCGATTTTCGAAAAAACGTTAATATTGACGGTTTGTTAAGAAAATCGTCAGTAAAAATTGATTTCTACTAGCGGTTTTATTAAGGGAACCGTCAGTACAAATCAATTTGTACCAGTGGTTCTCAAGCCACAGCCATGAAAATGTTGATTTTTATTGGTCTCTAACATTGGCGGCGGCAAAAAACATCACTAGAAATATCTCTACAACCGTCTTTACAAATAATCTATGGACTAGTGTGGAGTATGTACTTGCTAAGACTAGAACTGATTCATTAATGTAAACGACTACTATCTTTTTTTTTGTTTCCATTTTAACCTTTATTACATCCGCTCTGAATTACAGGCCAATTTGTATGCAACTAGAAAATACAAGGCGATGTAATAAACGACGGTTGAGTGAAGAAACCTACATTTCTTGCCATTTAACATCAAAACAACCAGTCTCAACTAACCTGCTTTTAAGGCTTGCAACAATGACTATTAACGGGCAGTGGCTGCATGCATTCAGATCGACAATGGGTATCACTCTACCTGGAACAGTAATATACGACACTACTAGTATTATAAATACAATTTACAAGGAAAGGTAGACAGGTTAACAAGAACTCACATGTACACATAATCAATCATGGAAGGTAGATATGTTGATTCTTCTGCTCCCTGTCACACCACACGACAAAACACTGCAGATTCAAAACGAATGGTACATTGTCGGTTTGTAAGCTAAGAAGAAAATTCACACACAGCAGCAGTACCCACAGTTACTACTCTGTTATGTGACATAGTATCTCCTGGAGCTTAGAAGCTGCTAGCTTGATGTTTATGCTTACATTATGAGTCAGTTTTCAGAAAAACTCACACCTAACCTCTACCAGCATGCCTTCTCATCAGTGCCCAAAACTACCAAATGTAAAGAGAAGTAGATAACCTGAGCTAATTAACACAACGTGTAGTACTGTCCTCACTATTTAAGCACTGCATGATCTGAAGCTGAGTACGGTCATCACTTGTTGCCCAATTGAGGCCAAATAATCAAGCACAGCAGCTGCAGGCACACACACACACACACACACACAAAGAAAAGAAAAGCATGGGCATGGAGAAGGCTCTAGCCCTAGTTGTGCTGGTGTCAGCTGCCCTGCTCCTGAGGGGGCACCAGCCGGCGAGCGCTCAGGTGTTCTGCCGCTCGCAGTTCAACCTGGCCAACGAGGCGTGCAGCATGCGGAATTTCATCCCGGGGCCCGGGGTCAGGCGCGGGGGCCTGCCGCGGCAGCAGCAGCTCAACGAGACCGCGAAGTCGGCGGCGGCGGCCACCGCCGCCGTCAGCCAGGGGCTGCAGTCCAGGAGCAGCAGCGATGACGACGATGACGACGACAGCCACGGCGGGAGGCGTTCGTCCCGGCACCGGCACCAGCACCGGCACAGCCAGGAGAGGGACGGGGAGGACCCGCGCGACACAGCGTGCTGCCGCCGGCTCATGGGGCTCGACAACTCGTGCGCCTGCCAAGCCACCGCGCGCCTCCCGGCCTTCATGAACTCCGTCAGGCACGTCATCACGCTCACGCCCGTCGAGGGCTGCGAGATCTCCTTCGAGTGCCCTGGCCCGCTCTTCTAAGTCCAGACATCGCCGGCCGGCCGGCCGTAGAACAGTGCCTCGATTGCCTTCCTCATCTAATAGAGATCGAGCAAGAGATAATGGTTAATAACTCAGGATATCAACTGTAGTTATACTATATATGTTTCCTATTAGTCATCAGATATATGATACTTGTGAATTGTGATATTGTGAATTCACAATAAAGCCAAGCAGAATAAATGAGATTTGCAAGACTCTGTCTGTTGTGATCAAGATGTTTACATGTTCCATATATCAACATTACAGTTGCACGCAAAGATTAGTTAGAAATTTGAGTCATTTTTCTTATCAGAATCAGAAAGAAGAAAAAAGGAAATATATATTGGATACCAAATCGGCAGATCCTAACAAACAGCGAATAGTTGTTGCGAAGACATTGACTTGATACTCACGGAAAATCTTGCATGACATTGCCAAAATTACTACTCACGGAAAATACGAGAAGGTTTACTGCAATTGAATTTGTACAGATCGATCGAAAGAATTGCGAATTGTGAACACTTACTTGTCATCTTGTTTGATGCATGCATGCATGCATATCGTTCGTCACAAGAAACCATCAAACAGGGACAAATCAGCGAGATCGAAGTCCATGCTGCCATCCGAGAACGGCGGCAATGGAAGGTGTCCAAGATCAGCTAGCCCTACAAGATCCTCGTCGGCGGGGTCGTCCGCCCAGAACTGATGAACACTCGGCAGCGCATCAACGTGCAGCTGCGCATTCTCGAACGGCGTCGGTGGCGCTGGCATCACGAGAGGCGGCGGCGGCGACGCCGCCGACGTGGAGGACGAGACGCGTGGCGGCGCAGACGGCAACGGCGGCAGCACTATCCCAGCCGCCGGCAAAGCCTGTACGATCTGTCGCTTCTCAGTCGTCTCAGGTGGATGTGAATGTTGTTGTCGATGTGATGCTCTGTGCACGCCAGCTGCAGCGCGGCCACCGCGCTCCAACGACGCCGGCAGCGGCACCGGCAGCGGCGGATGGCCACAGGGCTGCAACTGGACGAACTGTTTCGCGAAGTCGTCGTACGCGGCCTTGGCGTCGTCCTCGGTGGCGAACGTGCCGATCCAATGCCGGGCCCTGAGTCTGTGGCACCGGAACTCCGCCGCCCACCGCCCAGGCTGCCGCTCGTACACGCCGCGGCTCCGCTTCATCACGGGGGCCGAAGCCGAACCGACGACGAGGCGCTCCTCGCGGCAGCTTGCCGACGACGATCGCGATGCTTGCTTCTGTTGGGAACCGCAGCCGCCAACAGGGTTCTTGCTACTACTGCAATGCAAGATTACAATCTTTGTCTTGCGGCCACAGGAGGCGGAAGTACTCGAATCCTCGCCGGAGTCTGAATCGGTTGCATCAGGATCGGAGAAGGATATCCGGATCCTCCTTCGAGCTTCCATGCCTCCAATCCTGCTAAATTTCCTCGTGGAACACGTCTACGACCGAAAAGGCAGAGGGATCGGAGTCGGAGCTGCCGGAGGCGGCGGCTGCGCGGCAACAGGAGTAGTGTGGCCGACGGGATGGGCGGGCAGCCCAATTATCTCTCCCAGGCCGTCAGAGTCAGGCCCAGAGCCCAACAAAGCCCAATCTGAGAACCAACCGACTAATCCGAGCTGCAGAGTCAAGAAAAAAAAACTAAAAA
This sequence comes from Eremochloa ophiuroides, assembly GCA_038502445.1. Taxonomy (NCBI): domain Eukaryota; kingdom Viridiplantae; phylum Streptophyta; class Magnoliopsida; order Poales; family Poaceae; genus Eremochloa; species Eremochloa ophiuroides. Next base: position 39,456,300 of record JAHLJS010000004.1, read on the forward strand.
AAAAAAACGATAAAAAGGAAATCCGAGCTGCAGAGCCTCCACCTCCCGATCCGACCAGACCCGACGCTGCGACTGCGAGGCATGGCCACGCCGCTCGCTCGTGCGCCGCTCCCGCGGGCACTACTTCACCCCGCTCCCGCCGTCCGGTTGGCCTCGCGGGGCCGTCTCCGGGCGACGGCGGCCAGCGGCGAAGGCTCGGCTGGGCCGGTCCTCCGCACCTGCAAGAACTGCAAGCAGCAGTACGACCCGTCAGCGAATCACCCCTCCGCTTGCCGCTACCACACCGCCCACTTCGGAGGTGAGACAAACCTCCTTGGTCCGAGTAATTCCCGTTCCTGGTTTTGGGAGAGTAATCATTTGAAGTATATGTATAATTTGGTGCCAAATGTTCTGAATTGACTTAGCTGGATTGTCAATTTTTTTTTACGGAACAGGTTAGTTCTTTGGTCGGAAGATTATATAGATTCAGTGAACTTTCTGTTTGACGATTTTTTTTTTCCAAGGGTAAATGTAGGATCAATTTTTTTATTCAGAAAAGCAAAAAAAGTTTGGCTCACTTGGTGGGCGTTGGCAAGCTGTTCTGTACAATTGTGTGCACACACATTTTAACTTCGAGGTCAGGGCTTTCCAATTTGTTGATTAGAAAAGCATGTGATTTTACTTGTATTGTACTCCTAGGTCTCAGTTCCAAACTCTCACCACCTCACACAATTAGAATCCTTGGAGTGAAGCTCCTTGGTTGTTTTTGCTCCAATCTATTCATTTTCTCATGAGACGGCTTAGCAATCTGATTAGCGAGACGTTTGTCACTGAAACATTTAAACCCATTAAATTCCCCGGTAATGTTTCGCCATTCCTAAATGATCGGTTTCTGCCACGACAGGAGAAACAAAGAGAAAATTTGAGAGCGTTTATGCTGGTGGGACCATGGATACTCCGGATTCAGGCAAAGTGTTCCAGTATTGGCATTGCTGTGGGTCGGAAGACCCATTTGATGTGGGTTGTACTGCTTCTCCTCACTGTTCATATGATGATTGAATACCTCATGCTTGCATTCTTGTGATTGTACTTATTTTTAGTTAATATTTCACATGAACATTTGTCTCCAGTTTGTTATTGTTTCTTTCAGTGCGGGTGTGATATACATTAAACACTTGTAAACTATGTAGTCTCATGTTTAGATTTAGCCTCATTATCACTTAACACTTAAAATGTTCCCTCTGGATACATTTGATCAGTTTATTCTTTGATGTATTTGGTAGATGTCAGTTTACTCAGTATTCGTGCGATGATTGAATACCTCATATTTGTGTCTTATTCTTATGATTGCACTATTGATTTCACATGGATAGCGGTTCACATATTCGCTGGTAACATTGTTCTTACTTGGGAGAATGGATGAATGCTTTGAATGCAGTCAGATTTTGTTTCCTACATAGCTCCATTACTTTAGAAGTTGAATGTTCCTTCTGGATATATATAACCATTATTGTTGTTTGAAGTATTAGATAATATTCATGCCCTTCTACTCTCAAATACAAAATTAATGTCAGATGTATCCTGTAGTCTGTTATATGGGCTACTCTTTCCCTTTGGTTGAGGGAAGTACATTTTGCATAGGATTAAATAAACAGAGGATTAACATCCACGTGATGCATCCTGTAGTCTGTTATAGACAATGAATCATAAGGCTTTATTAGCAAGCAAGATCAATTCCCACTGTTCTGATAGAAAAGTAATTCCGATAAGCGATTCAAGTTACTGTTCTCTTTTTTTTGTTGCCCTCGTTTAGGGATCTTAACCTGCCATTTGATAGCCTCATGCTTTCATTTTATAGTTTCATGTAAGCAGACGATGTTTTTTTAGATTACGAAGACATTCTTGTTTTACGTGTTCTGCTAATGAGTTTATCCAAGAGGATCATCAGTCAGTTTTTTGATTTCGTATTTGCAGTTCAGTACTACTGGGGAGCAATTCCAGTTGTCCTGGTTGCTAGAGAATCCATTTGCGTTCAAATGCTCTTAAGAGGGATCAGTGTGGTGAATGTTAATGTCCCTGCTGAAACTCACAATCCTTCTATGATTCACTAATACCTTTCTTCAGTTGTGCCTGTTTCGATTTAATTCCATCACTGGCGATTGACATGATACAAAGCTGATTCAATCTATAGAGGTTATTGTCATAAACAAAATTAGTTTCATTTGTGAAGTGCTTGTGAGACTGCCTCCTTACACACACCCCGTTTGTCTTTTTCCCTGATTTTGTTGAAAAATTGTTTCTGGAACTGATTATGTGTTGGAAAGGCAATCAAAGGTATTAGTGGCATATAATTCTCATTAAGTACAGTTTTACATCTAGAGGTTTAGCAAGGGCAGCAATAATGGCCCGCTTCAGATTTTTTACAATGTAGTGGAAGCGAGACTTCATCAATGTTAACATCGACGGCAGTGAAACGTTCCATGATTTCCTTGAAGTAAAATCCCAGATCTCGTCACAAGGTGATAATCTGAAAAGATCAAAATACCACATTATCTTTATTCAGTTGATATTACAGTTCATACATAGAGGAATTACAGGTTTACATGGCAATATATCACTTGGCAACACACCTATTTACACATATACTAATGGAAACACACACAGACCAGACTCAAAGTCGGCGAAGCGCGTCAACGGGTAAAGGATCCTCCTTCACGAGCAATCATTAGAGTCGGCGTAGAATGTGTTGTGGAGTTGATCTTTTCAACCAAACTTGAGCACAGCCATGAGACCACTTAATCCTTCTATGCTCTATTATTGTCATTGTTGATGGCGTTCCAACTTGGTGTACAATTACTCCCTCCGTCCCCAAATATAAGGCACACACGTATTTCAAAATTCAAACTTTGTTATCTTTGGCTAACAATTAGCCTAATTATATAAAAAATTTGTATTACAAAATTAGTCACATTAGATTTTTATTTAAAAATATTGTCTAATGATCAAACTTTTGTTCCTATAAGTTATATATTATAAGAGAAAGTTATAGGTCAAAATATGTTCTTAAAGACCGCACCATGTCAAATCGCTCCATATATTCGGGGATGCAGGGAGTATCAATACAATTTGTACTAGTCACTGCCTCCCACTCTATGCTGTGCGCTTACTTTGTAGTAAGCAGAAATTTAAGGAAAGAGCAAAAGGCCTATATATGGTTGTAGATTTTCTATGCACATTCATCAACTTGTAATAATATTAATTCATCAAATTTTAATATTAATTCATCAATTTTCAATCTATCTGATCTACACATTCTCTCATCCTGACACATCTCACCATACTCTCGCTCTCTAGGCGACAAGGGCAACTCCCTGTCGTCTATTGCCTCAGCAACCAACGTTGGAATTGAACGAAACCAAGGGGGAGAAGAGAAAGGACACCTCTCGCTAGAGAAGTGAAACGTAAGTCATAGGAATGTCTATATCCATGGATGGGACTAATTTATAGATCGATCAACTCTGCAGAGCGTGTACACCTGTAACCACAAGGTTGTCATCATCGGCGCTATACCTTGCCTTGGTTGACACTGAACTGCCTTCCATCTAGAGCGATGCCACCCTACCACTCAGCCATGAGCCACCCAGAGTCCACCATCATGTTGACACTGTGAGACGTAGTACCGGGCCACCAAAGTCACCACACTATTTGGAGGGTGTGGGTCGCCAGCCCGTACCTCCCTACACTATGACTTAACAACCTAGCAGTAGTGGCACCATCTGAGATGATCGATAACCCGGATCCCGACAATACAGGAATGAGTGGTGTGCACGAAATGTACTATAACATGGTTCTCTCGACATACCAGTCCTTAGGAGGAACCAGATAAGACATCTTCTTAGAGGGGCCAACCATCACCCTCATGCCTCGACAGCGCCACCATCCTGAAGACTTGTCCCATAGAGAGTCACCTCCTCAGGATCTACTCATAACACATATCTTATGTCATGCATGCTCGCCATAGGCAGAATGAAAGGGGTGATCTCGTAGTTCTTGGTCTGTGAAGATGCGTTGTTAGGTGCTCCATTTTCCCATTGAGGACGAACCTCAACCATTTTTGGGACCTTCGTGCTCCGTGGTTAGAACCTCTAAGGGGCCCCAACGGTTTGGACTCAGATTTGAGCTGTATCAAAAAAGAAAGAAGACGAGTTCAGCTATTTTGCCGAGTTCCTTAGAGAGAGTTGTCTCGCGCCCCTAGGTATTCTCTACCTAACCACCTGTGTCGGTTTCGGGTACAGGTACCCTTTTGTTGAAGGTCGTTCGAGCTTTTCCTGGGAGTTAGAGTCAGTCCATATCAGGCTGATCTTCCCAAGAGTCCACATCGACGGGAAGGTTTGGCACCTCGATGTCGGCTCTTCGCCACCTGGAGCTGTAGGTGGTTCCAAGGGTTGGGCTGTTCGCCCATTAATGCGGTACATGAGCTAGGTTCAGAACGTCGTGAGACAGTTACGAGGAGCCGTATGAGGTGAAAATCTCATGTACGGTTCTGTAGAGGGACAGTAAGGATGACTTATCTGTCGACTTTTCCACTATCTACCTCACATGCGATACGTGTTGGGTCAATTTTTTTTTAACTTTGACTGAGTTTGTAGAAAATATGATCTCCAAATAAATATATTATGAAAGTACATTCAAAGATCTAATGATACTAATTATATATTATAAATATTAATATTTATATATATATTTGGTCAAAGGCAAAAGGTCTTTGATTTCTCGAGAAGTGAGAATGACATCTATTTTAGGGAGAAGGGAGTATGTTAGAACAAATTAATTTCTTGTTCAATTTAAGATGGTTGGATGTTTACTTTGTATTATTACTCTTCTCAAGCTTTATTATGCAAATATTATTTTTTTGTATTTTTTATATCTGGCTCACGAGCTTAACGAGTCAGCTCGAGCTTTTAACGAGTTGAACTAAACTGACTTTCTGGCTCATTAGGATAACGAGGCGAGTTGAGCTAGCTCATTATCTTAACGAGCCAGAATAAGCCGAGTCGAGCCGAGCCAGCTTGGTTCGTTATCCAGCCTTAACCCGGGCAGGACGTGCCCAAACGGCTCGTCATAGAATCCTGTCCAATTGACTCAACCCTCACCATATACCGAAGACACACGCCAAGATCTCTCCAGATGGTTATCACATTATGGGCACCTAGTGCCTTAACCACTCACAACACAATCCTCCATCAGACATCACATCACAGATATAATGCATAGTAGAAATAAAAAGTAAGCGCTCATAAACAATCCTCCATCAGGCATCACATCACAGATAAAATGCATAGTAGAATTAAAAAGTAAGTGGTAAGCAGGTGCGTCTAGCCTATTAGTTGCTGTGTAGGGGTAAATGTTGTGATAAGGTAATGGCTTGCAAGCAATTCTAATAGGATTCTACGAGGTTGGTTGGGATGTGACACCTGTTCATTAGTCAATTCTTGTATCCTTATTGTACTTGTAGTCGTCATCCTCTGAGTGCTGGTGTTCTATCACGTTTGCTTCCTCCAACGGGCCCCAATCTGATCACCGCTATCCTCAATGCAATTACCTCGTGAGAGCGGCACACAAGACAAGTAAACAGTTAACACACTGAAAAGACGGAACGACAACAGAACAACAACATCAAAAGAACACTAAGAGAAAACGACTTTGCCCTCTCGGCTGATCTTCAGTCCCAGGGCCAAAGAAACATGAGTGGTTCTTTGTTACGCACAAGTTAAGTCATAGTCTAGCCGGTACTTCTCAGGTCGATCGAGTCGACCTATATGGCTTTGAGATAAGTGATCTAGACCCATACTTATCCTCAACGATCACCACAACTCGTAGTCTCCCGATCCGGACGTTATTTAGATTGACGGGAACTGAAAGGATTGGCTAATGCAGTCCCTGTCTCTCTTGACTCATACACAATTGACGAGGACCAAGAGAGAAGAATGGAGCGGGGAGAGAAGAGAAGGGGTAGCGGTCTAATCCTCCCAATTCTCATGGCATGGTAAGGATGGGGTGTCAAAAAAGTGACTTACCAAGACACAAGTGCCCAACCACTTGTTGGGTACCTCGACCTAAGTGCAATAAAGGCACTAGGGCATTACCGGGATTCCTAGCGGTGCGGTTGTCACCGCGAGAAACAAGAAAATGCTATGGTCTAAATTGGTACATGCATACAAGGGCTTAAGCATAAAGAAGCAGAAGAGAGGGAAAGGGATTCATCTTGCTAATTAAGATCCAGTCGCCATAGCAGTCGAAGGGAATAAACGGTTGGAATCGAGAGAGCGATAACTACCAAATGCACATTAAGAGAATTTTGGTTCCACAACACTCCACTCCACATGTCATGGCAAGACATGAGCCGAAGTAGTTGGAGAACAAGGTCTAGAAAGAAGATAGAAGAAAGATCCCAGCATTCTCTCGGCCAACTTGTCATGGAAACAACAAAGCTTGGAAGGAAAATACAAGGTCCCGCAATCCAACCCAACTCACAGGGCTCAATGACCGTGTGAAAGGTCCTTGTTTGGTTTAGTAATTGAGTGACAACTTAGGTGGACTGATTGTCCATACGTACATGTGTGTGAGCAACTATGCCATGGAGGAGGAAGTGGCTTAGATTTGTTGTTTAGCTCACTCTTGTGATGATGGAGGAGCTTAACGCATAAGACATGACATGAAGTCATATGGCTAGGTAGAGAAGATCAAGACATGACTTGCCTTATGGACCGGTTGTGAGGGTAAAGGTCAAGTTTGACGCTTTAAAACCATTGGTACCGAGTGTCGAGAGGCTTAAGCAATGACTTGGCGATGGAGGCTGAAGCAATGGTGACGAGCAAGTGAAGTCGAGGATCGAGAAACTGTTGACGGTCGCTAACACCCTGTTTTACCGTCAACATTTCACCCATAATCAAGGTAAAACCATATGAAATGCGAAGAACCCACTTTGAAACTCACCTAGTTCCACATGTCCTTGGAGAAATGTTGTGTATGCAGGAAAAATGGTGAAAACAGGCAAAAATGAAGCAAACCAAGATAGCTTGACACCTCAGCTGCCACATAGGGGCCAGAGGGGGGGCGCCCGCCTTGCCAAGTAGGGCGCCCGCCCTATCAAAAGTGCCAAATGGCACTTGCCACCTCATGGATCCGTGTGCCATCCTCCCAAATGGCCTATGGAACGTTGATTCAACATCAACGGCTCAGAATCAAGTCACGAGGATCCGGTGGCCCTACCAATAGGGCGGCCGCCCTATCAAAGTTGGGTGCCACGTCCACAATCCAAGTGAAGGTCTCCAGGAGTCATCCAAGCCATCGAATGAAGTCGGTTTTCATCCAACGGTGATCAAGTGATGTGCCATGGATCGACGAACCCACATGTCATCCTCTCGGGGTTGCAACCGCAAATCCTGAGTTCTAACCGACCTTGCAACCGCCCTTGAGGGTGAAGGAGGGCCGTAGGATGCAAGGCGGTGCATCCAAGGGGGCGCCCGCCCTCCTAGGAGGGCGTCCGCCCTGCCTCTTTGCGCCACCGACCTCCAGGACACCTACAAGTACCCCTAGGGCACTCCTACACTATAAATAGGACTTGAATCCTCAGTTGTAAGAGAATCACACTAGAAACATCACTAGAAACACTTGAGATTCAGCTCATAGTCAGTAGTAGCTCCCCTCCTCTCTCTCTCTAGCAAAGCTCTGCTCTTAGGAATAGTGCTAGCTAGAGAAGAGTAGAGTAGTGAGAGAAAAGTCGGGAGAAGGAGGAAGTCTGTGGAGGATCCAGGCTTGTCGACGACCTCCTCTGCGGTGTTCTTCACTCTTATCGGTAATAAAGATCCCCTTCTTTATTTATTCATTGTTATACTTTAAGTAACTGCATACTTGCTCATTGCTTGGTTAGAGTGCTCTAATTCTTAGGCCTGAGTTAGAGTAGTAAGTTTTATAGATTAAATGCGGTGCTTAGGCTATAGCTTACCCTTGAGTGCGGCTAGGCCCACGGATAGTAGTGGTAGGTTCTAGGTGGTGACAGCCCTAGAATCCTCTGGATTCCACCACGTTCGGCCTGGTTTTATCAGCGTAGGACTTGTAGATGTACGTGGTCTATTCAATCGAATTTCGGCGAGTTTAGGACTTTGTGTGTCCCTGGTATAGCAGACTCTTTGTTATAGCAAATAATTGATCTTTTACTGAGATAGAGTTCTCCCATAAACTCCAGAGCTACTTTAATTTATCATAGTGTGTTTCCACCTTAGTTATACTTAATTGATCTATCCCTACTAAGGTTATTTATCCATATCTCGATCCTTGACTATCATATCCTAGGAATCACAAAACCCAGCCTTCCTTTGGGAAAATATAAATTCGACACCTGGTACTCCCAGGTAAAGTGCTACACGATAGTTCTGTGTGCTTGCAGAATCCCATCACCTACCCTATAGAGCTATCCATAGCATTTTGAGCGCAGTTGCTAGAAATAAGTTCATTCCTAGTAGCAACGTTAGAAGTGTCAACAATCACATACTTTGAGCATAGGGATTGACAACCCCGTGATTGTGTTGAAATGTATTGTTACCACTGCTAAAGGATAGATTTGGCTACACTCTTTTGATAGCGTTAGTAACTATCAATAAGCATTTTTGGTGCCGTTGCCGGGGAAGGCAACTATTGAATTCCTCTGATTTGAGTCAAGTCTAGATAGTTATCTTTTGAATCACGAATATGGCCAAAAGGACTATCCGTGAATTCTCTGCGCCTTCTGCTGCTAATATAGCAACAGGCCCTGGTGTCATCGAGGCGAACACTCAGTTCGAGTTAAAGCCTGCATTGATCACAATGGTTCAAGCTAGCCCATTTTGTGGCAAAGCTCATGAGGATGCTAATGCACACCTCCAACACTTTTTGGAGATATGCAGCACCTTTACCATTAAAGGAGTAACCCTAGACGCAATTCGTTTGCGACTCTTTCCTTTCTCCTTGTTAGGAAAAGCTAAGCAATGGTTCTATACGAACCGAAATGATGTGGACACATGGGAAAAGTGTTCCAACTCTTTCCTAGTAAAATTATTTTCACTAGGAAAGTCCAATGCTCATCGCAATAAGATCTCTAGTTTCCAACAACAAACCGATGAATCAATTCCCGAGGCTTAGGAACGAATGCAAGAGTATGTCGCTGCCTGTCCACACCATGGTATGGAAGATTGGCTTTTGATCCAAAACTTCTACCATGGATTAACCCCTCTTGATAGAAGCCATTTAGATGCTGCCACCGGTGGAGCATTCTTTTCTCTTAAAGTTACAGATGCAAAGGCTTTGATCGAGAAGATGGTGTCCAATCAAGGATGGAACGCGGAACGTCTGCAACCGCGCAAGCGAGGTATGCATTCTTTAAAGGAAGCTGGCATGATTGCAGCTAAGGTGGACCTACTGGCCAAAAGGCTAGAAAATTGCGAGAAGATGCGTACACCTGAGACCGTGCAAGCCATGGAGACTCACATGATGTGTGAAGTCTGTGGAGAAGTTGGCCATTCTGGACTCCATTGTCCTGAAACACATGAAGACCACAACTTCATCAGCAATGATAACAATTTTCGTTCTTCAAATCAAGGATGGACTGAGCACTCTAATTCTCAAGGTAACACTTTCAATTCTTCGCAACTTCCAAACAACCAAGGTAATAACTACCCTTCTCTTAAAGATCTTGTCTATGGTCAAGGTAGAATGACTGATAGCATAAACAAGAAACTTCATGCAAATGATAGGATGCTAGATAGCATAAACGCTAAATTGGATGATTTCTCTTCTGCAATTAAGAATCAACTTAGTTTCAATAAGATGCTTGAAACCCAATTAGCACAACTAGCTGCTGCAATTTCATCTTTTGAAAAAGATAGAATACCAGGAAAGCCTGAAACAACCATGAAATCTGCTAATCTTGTAACTATTAGTTACCATGGCTATGCACTAGATGGACAGAATTTTCCAACCAAAAAGGGAGATCCTGGAACCCCTGTCATATCTTACTCTATTCAATCTCAAAAATTCCATAATGCTATATGTGATCTAGGATCTAGCATTAACATCATGTCTAAAGAACATTATAAAAATTTGTTCTACACTGAACTAGTACCAACTTCTGCGTATGTGCAATTAGCTAATCAAACAACTTACTACATAGAAGGAATGCTTTGTGATGTTCTGGTAAAAGTAAGAAACAATTTTGTGCCTACCGATTTCATGATTGTTGATACTTCTTAGCGCAACCACCAGACACAGGGTGTTAGGCTATCTCTGATAACAACACCAGAAGTGCCTGAGGTATTTCTTATGTCTATTGGATAATTCCACAAGAGCACAGAATATACCGATATAGCACTTCACCGGGAGTATTCCAAGGTATCGTTATTTATTTTATCAAAAGGGAAAGCTGTGCTAGGAATGATTAATAAAAGAGAGAGGTCCTTGAGTCTATAGCAACTTAGTACCAACAAGTGATAGGGGGTAAATCGATAATAAGAGGAAAGGGTAATGACACAAAGACTAACAAGGTTTAGGATAACTAAGGATAACTAGTAGAGTATAGCTAGGTGGGAGGACAACGAGTGAGTATAGGACTCTTATGACTCTTGCTTTACTCTTGTGAACTATCTTATCAAATAGATGAGATACACTAAGACAGCTACCTTACTTCCGGTATGTAGGGGGTAGTGCGAGACAATAGAGGATATAACCTCTACCCGAAGCGCCTACTCTCTTATGGGTGCCTATCTTTTAAGAACTTATCTAAAACACGTGGAGGGATACTAAGACTAGATAGGACTGTCACCACCTGCTAGCACCCACTAACAATCCGTGCGACAAGCGGCATTCAAAGGCAAGATCTAGTCTAAGCACCACGATTACACTAAGCCTTACTACTCTAGCTGCGTACCAACAGCTAAAGCACCCTATGACAGGCGATGAACTAACACACGTGAGTTGGTTACATGATCACTATCTAGAATATGACAACTATAAGGTAAGACAAGACACAACAATACTGTAATGAATAGTAAAGAACTAAGTAAAGACTTAGTAAAGTAAAGCAAAGATAATATATTGATAAGGGTAAAGTCTTACAGAAGGAAAGGTACAAGAGCTATACCAGACTCTCTAGCAGACGACTCCGGAGACCCCTAGCTCGACTCGACTCTAACTCCCACACTAGACTAATACTACTACTAAAGAGTGGAACTCTAGCTTCTCTTGTGTTTCTTGTGTCTTGTGTGTCTTGAAGAGGGTGCGTGCTCCATGCCTCTCCACCTTTGGATAAACCGCCCTTGAACCGCCTCAAGATGGATGGCCGTGGACAAACCAGCACGTGGGAAGTGTGCTCAAGTCGCTGGGGAGGTAACCGACTTGGCTAGGCACCAGGGGGTTCAGCCGACCCCCCTATGGCGGGTGGGCCCAGCCAGGGGCTTCTAGAAGGTGTCCTCACTTGTCACAGGTAGTGGCTTTCCGTCTACTGAATGTTTGTCATGTTGGTTCATTCCTTGATCCTTGTGCTTTGATTCTCCACCGTTGAATGGAAACACATGCTGATCTGATGGTTGGAATGAGCTGGGTGGAATGTCACACGGATCATGCCACGTCACCAGAGCTAGGTGGGCCCCATGATGGGTTCAGCCGACCCATGCATGGGCCCACCTTGAGCTTTCCTCTCTTCTACCCGCTTCCATGTGTCATATATTGAAGTATAGCAGGTTGGTGCTCAAATGGGTAGTTTGGCCGACCCATAATATTGAGTTCCAAGTGCCCATTTCTGCTCTGTTTCATCTTCCCTGCATTCACAAGCTATGAGTACAAGTGGAACTAGTTATTGATAAAATATGTTCATGTTATGTTTATTCTTCCTTGAATCCGAGGCCTGTTGACGGTGTTTGAATGTGAAATTTTATGGTATATCCACCGTCAAAAAGATCCCCAAGCTTAGCCTTTGCTCGTCCTGAGCAAATAATTAAACTTAGCCTCGGTGGATCTTGAGTTGCTATAATGTCCATATTTCAATAATACCATGTGCACAACAAAATACTTCTCTTTGGATGGAAAAATTGGCTATAGAAACTCACCCATTTTACGTTAGTCCTTTATGGGGCTAATGACCTTTCCCATGCCCTAGGTGGTTGAGAGATAGAACAGTTTAAGTTGAGCACTAATTTTCTCATTCTTTGCTATGGAGGTTTTAGCAATGTTTTTCAAAAGAAAATTTAATGTTCCTCATATGGTTCTTGAAGCATCTAGGCCCTAGTGGTTTCGGTGATTAATAACAACAAAGAGGTTATTATGACTAACGTGTGTTTTGTAGGATAACCTAGAGGTTAGGTCATAATAACATGGAGGTTCAAGCCCCTAGTGATGGAAATCGATTCGGTTTTCAAAGGATGGAAGTCAAGACGGAGATAGGCTAGTTCCAAGTGTCGATTGGTGTTAGGAGACACTTGGAGGTAGTTTAGGTCTTGTTTTACTTTTGACCGTACTATTAAGAGGGGTTTGGAAGGGTAGCTTGACTTAGGGCAAGGTTAGAGAGTGTAGATTTGATGCACACTTGTCCAACATAGCTCTAGACAGCCCAGGGAGACTCTTGAGAGAGAGAGGATCAAACTTCATTTTGGAAAATTTTCGATTCGACGAAGTTTTGATCATTTTAGAGGCGTCGGACTGTTGTGCAGTATGGGCGTCAGACCAATGTGCACAGTCCGATGACACGTGGCAGTCTCTGGTTGCACCCCAGCGAACCAGAGACCGTCGGACGCTGCTGGAATGGGCGTCGGACCATCAACGAGCGTCCAACGGTGCCTGAGGGTTATTCTGTGAGCGCCGGACTGTTGTTGTGGCAGCGTCGGACCAATCGTTCGTATGGTCCGACACTTCCAGAGAGGTTCTGAGAACAGTTTTGAGCGTCAGACTTAGTCCATTGTCCCGTGTTGTAGCCGTTGCAGGTCACTGTGCGAGCGTCGAACGCTGAGTCGTCGGACCTTTGGTGTTGGTCCGACGCCCCTTTGACACAGTACCTTGCACAGCGCATTTGTGAGAGTCAGACCGTGGACTTTGGTCCAACGGTTGCCGTCTGATCAGTCCGTCGGTACGCAGAAAAGTGAGAAACGGCTAGTTTTGGTGAGGGTGAGTATTTATACTTCACCTTGGCCTCCATTCTATCTCTCTTACAACCTCTAACAGCTGAAGGAACCCTTGTGTCTTGAGCGAGAGAGAGCAAGAGCCCTAGGGAGGATTGAGTGAACTCCATTGCTGGTGAGCTTCTTCCCTAGAGAGATCAAGAGTGACTTGTGTGCATCTATCACCCTCTTTGGCCTTGTTCTTGGTCAAGTGAGAGTCTAGGCTTGTTACTCTTGGTGATTGGCATCACCTAGATGGTTCGGTGGCGATCGGAGGCTTGGTGACCGCTTGGAGAGCTTGTGGGCGGCCCAAGCCAAGCTGTGAGCGGTTGTGGGCGATCTACTGCGCCGGAGTGGCAAAGGATCAGCCCGTAGAGAGCACTTGATCCTTGCGAGGATCAAGGGGAGCTACACCCTTGCGTGGGTGCTCCAACGAGGACTAGTGGGGAGTGCCGACTCTCCGATACCTCGGGAAAAACCGGCTTTGTCTTTCTAACTCATTTACATTCTCGTACTCTCTTGTGTGCTTTACGTTTCCTAGAGTAGTATACTTGTGATAGGACCCGGCTCTAGGTTGCATAACTTGTTTTAGGACTAGAATTTGACACAAGCACAAGTGGGTGAAATTGGGCAATGGTGATAGGTTGAATTGCTTTTGCGAAAAATTTACCAGTTGCCCAATTCACCCCCCTCTTGGGCATCCTCGATCCTTTCAGTTCTCTCATGTCGCTTAAATGGTGTATGATGCCTTATTTATCATCATCCTACTTCTAAAAATGGATTATGTGGAGCTTGAGGTAAGAATGAAAGAGTATAGCATACTTACTTTGCATGTATTGTAGAGCCAAAGCTTGGATCCAAAGAGAGGAGTGTCATGCCCTTAGATCAAGATGTACAAGTGTGTGGAAAAAGTAATGCTCCTCTATTTGAAATTTGTATCTCTGTCTAACAAATTATTGAGATATGGCTATCATTTTTCTTTTCTTTTATTCATGAGCCTGGACTTGCTCATATATTTTCTTTTCTTTTATTTTCTATGGACTTCCTTGTGTCCATCTTTCTCTCTCTTTTTGTTTTCATTTTGCATAGCCTTTTCTCTCTTCTACCAAATTAACTAAGAGAGATATTTAAAAATTCTAACACATGGAGCATTTATTTGGTGGAAAATGAAAGGCATGTTGTTGCGTACTTCCAGTGTAGAAGCAATATGTATATGTGGTGTGTACGTGATCTTGATCTTGGGAGCATGATAAAACTCTCAATAAGGGTCAACAAGACTTGACAAGACTCAATACAAAGCAAATAGCTTATGTGGAAAATTTAAGACATGTGTAGCATATTTGGCTATGGTAGGAATTATCACCATTGAGGAACAATAAGGTTTTGATTGTTTGTAAGAAATAAATCTCCAGTAATCATGCATGCTTAGAACAATATTATAGCAGCTCTTGTTTCACCATATCATATCTCACAACAACTTAGACTTAGCTCTAGCACTTAGCATCCATAAAGCTTTCAGGTTCATGATGATTTTAAATGAGCCAAGTGATCCATACTCAAAGAAATACTAAGTTGTAGATTAGGCATTAAAGAAACATTAACAAACATTAACAGAGCAACTATTCATCATTTTCATGAGGAAGATAAACATTCATGAGACATATGAGTTTTTTTAAGTAAAGATAATATAACTGAAAATAATGCAATAAGATGGGATAGAGGACTTACCTTGGTGGGGGAGAGGATTTCCCCCAAGCTTGTCTCTTGCTCATTGTGGTGGCGGGTAGAGTTGGAACCATCCCGCCCAATGTCGTGCTTCTTCCTCTTGCATGGCTTGTAATAGCTGACCATTATGTTGTGCCATGTTGAGAGTTGTCTTGCTCAACTTGCATTGCGCTCATGTCGTCAATGAGTTGATCTATTTCAGTGCTTTGATTCCGATGACCTCTCGCCCGTGTGGATGGACGAGGAGTGCGCACTCTTGGAGTGGGCTGTGGAGTCGTTTCCATGGACCCTGAAATGTCTATGGAACTTGCTTCATCGCCTTCTTCTTCGTTTCCTCCTGCAGCTCGTGATGTGCCGCCTTGCTCAAATTGAGCGGCATGTGACATGCTTCTCGTCATCCTTCTTGTCCCTGCAGCATTTTGGCTTGTTGCCTCTCGGCCCCAATTTATGGTTAGTGTGCGCAGGGCATACAACTGACACCTCTCACATGGGAGAGAGATTTCGGCTGTATGGCCTGGATAAATCATTTTAAGATCACCATTTTCATCTCTTTTTAGGACTTGAGCACTTATGAAGAAATCTTCGGTTATGATGTCTCGAGGAGAAGCAATATATTCAAAGTAATGTGTTCCATTTAGCAAGTCCATGGTTTCAGCAATGCGAGTGATAAAAGAGGTAAAGAAAATAGGCTCGCTTCTATAGAACACACCAAGCCAAAAGCGGACTAACAACTTAGCAGGTGAAACTTTTATTTTCTTAGTCATGGCATAAAGCAATCTTAATTCATCATTGAGAAGAGTTTGCACATTGGAACCAGGAAGAATATTTATAGCCATCCAATAGCGAAGCAATCGCAAAGTGAGATTATGAATTTCATCAGTTTTAGGATCAGAGCAATCATTGGATCCAGTTATGGCTTTCCAAAATTCAACTTTATCAAATTTTCTAGTGGCTCTATTTAAATCTAGATGACAGTTGTTATCAAAGCTAAGAGCCATACTAAAAACTCCTCAAGTTAAATTATGCTCTTGATTGAACATGCGAAAGCAGACATTATCATATGTGGTTTTTAAAGAGCAAAGAAATTCTATGGTGAGTTTTTCAATTCCAACTTCTTGCACTTCCCAAAAGCTTCCCTAACCGATTGTATTGAAAACGGTATTAAACTCTGCGGTCATACCTGTGCTGTCCAAAAGGACTGAGTCGATGGTGCCGGTATGTTCATACCCGCGGTGTCGGATTTAGAGGTACCTTTGGTACTCTTCTTGATCCAGCATGAGGCCACTCTCGGGATCGAGCATCCTCTCGGGAGGCACTCCAAAGCTTTGTCTTGGTAGAGCTTCTCTTCCTTCATCTTCGTCATGACGGGGTCGTCAGGAGGAACTTCCTACGACACCCTTGGCCTTCTTGAACGCGGAGGAGAACTTCATCTTCCTGCAGCAATAAGGCAACACAAGAACACACTAGGACAATATGGATTAGCGTTAGCCTTAGTTGCCCCAATGTTAGTAGTCCTTGTGGGGTATGGTCACCTCCACAAAACCATTCTTGTGGGTAAGAGTACTCCACAAACAAGTTGAGAGCAAAGATTAGAGCAAGACAAGCTTCTACCACTACAGAATATTTTTGGGTTTTTGGTTTAAGTGGCTAGCTACTACTAGACTTGAGAAAGAACTTGCTCAACTAGAGAAGAGAGATTGTGTGCTCGAGATGATTCAACTGGTTTGGGTGTGGAATTGAGCACACAATGCAAGGGTATTTATAGGGGGTGAAGGGCTGGTGACCAGGCCACTAGGGCCAGGTCGGCCGACCCCACCCCTGACATGTTCAGGGCTGCTTTCACCTTTGGGCAGGGAATCTATTTGAATTCAAACACAATTTTATGGACAGGGCTTTAAACATGGGTCGGCCGACCCATGTTTGGTCCCCTTTTTAGCTTTAAACAGTGTGTTTCACTTTGTCTAGTAAAGTAAAGACTAGTGGTGGACCAGAAGTGGTGAAATTTTCAGAGATTCCCTTGCCTAGTGCTTTGTGAAAGTAAAAGATGTATGACAAAAGTGGAGACATGTTTAAAGTGATTTCCATGGACCATGGGAACACTAATGCATGCCAAAGTGTCCACTTTTCAGAATTTGAATGGTAGTGGATGTTGGATTCTCCTTGGAACATGTGAAAGTGGTCATGACAAAAAGTGGCCGGCCAAATTCAAAAGGAGATGATGTTCAAAATTAAGGACCATGATCAGGACACCAGGCCAACACCACCAGAGGTGGGTGGGCCCCATGGTGGGGTTGGTCGACCCCACCTTGGTGGTCCTACCACCTCAGGGGTGAGCACTACTGTTCATTCTCAAGTTTTATTCATCTAAGTATTTTTATTCTGTCGAAATAAATTATTGCAAAATTTAAATATGAAGATGCAATGCAAGAATGCAAAATTTAAATATGGGATAAATACTGATTTGCCTTACCAGCAAGGGCTCCATGTTTTAGGTCCGTAGAGCAGGACCTCTCCTTTTCGAGTTCATTCTTCGGGTGCTTTGATCGGTCCTGGAGACGGGAACCGTGATGATTGCACCTCTTTCTTCCGCCATTCCTTCTTGGTTGATGCTTGCGACTCAGCGGAGTCGACCTTGTTTACCACCTCCGCTTTACTTACCTGTTCGGCCTTTTTGGTCTTCGGCGGTTGATTCTTCTGGCGGGGTGCATATTGAGGCTTGTTCTTCTAGAGATTCCTTCTTGCCTGTTGCATAGCTTTATAACCATTGAAAGGACATTTAACTCGTTTACCTGGGAGTTGGAAGTGGATTTGGCCGGATCCGACATAGATTATGGCATTAACGGTGTTGAGGAATGGCCTTCCTAGGATGACGGAAACTTCGCCATTGGCTCCCATATCGAGAATGATGAAGTTGGTGGGAATGTATTCGTCTTGAACTTTGACAAGGATGTCCCTTGCCAATCCCTCGGGGAACCGGATGGATTGATCGGCCATCTGCAATTTGACAAATGTCGGGTACAAAGGTCCCCCTAACATATTTTCATACATTACCTTGGACATGATGTTGACTCTAGATCCAAGGTTGCAGAAGGTGTTGTTGAAGGTGTGTGGCCCGATCTCGCAGGTGATGGTTGGATGGCCGGGATCACTCTTCTTGGCCATGAATGGTGGGTCAAGAAGGCAACCTAGATTTTGCCTGACCGAAGGCTTACCAAACCTCGTGGAAATTAATCTAACACCCTCAATTAGTTCCTCAGGTTTCCCTGGGATCTTACCTTATTTGAAGGATGGGACAGCTGCTGCTATTTGAGTTAGTTGTGTTTCTAGCATTTTATTAGAGCTCAATTGATTTTTCATAGCAGTGTTAAAGCTATCCATTTTCTCACTAAGACTTTCAAGAATCTTATCATTAGCCATTATCTTCTTATTTATGCTATCATTGATTTTAGATTGGCCTAAGACAAGATCTTTTAAGGAAGGTTGGTTACCATAGGAATTATTAAAATTGTTGCTGTAACCGTTACCTTGATTACCTTGATAGAAGGGGCGCGAGTTCCATCCTCCTTGTTGCTGGGGTCGATACCCATTATTGTTGTTGTTGTTCTTGATGAAGCTCACTTCCTCCTTCATCTCAAGACAATTGTTGCCCGAATGATCTTCTCCTCCACATACCTCGCACCATGGATCAGCTTCAATGGCCCGTGCGGTGGCAGTGGTTCGAATGGCCTCTTGTTCCTTTTTGGAACCTTCTTCAATCTTTTTCATCAAGAGGTCCATTTTTGCAGAGAGCATGTCCACCTTATGAACAGTGTGCATACCCCGCTTCTTGGGCTGGAGACGTTCCTCATTCCATCCTTGGTTGATAACCATCTTTTCAATGAGGTCCTTAGCATCCTTGACATTGTGTTGTAGGAATACTCCTCCAGCGGCAGTATCAAGGTGACTACGGGCAAATTCAGTCAGCCCATGGTAGAAACCTTGGATTAGGAGCCATTCTTCAATTTTATGATGAGGACAAGCATGAATGTACTCCTGTAGACATTCCCATGCTTCGGGAATCATCTCATCAACTTGCTGTTGGAAGCTCGCGATCTTCCCGCGAAGAGCGTTGGTCTTGCCTATCGGGAAGAATTTCTTGAGAAATGCATTTGCACACCTCTCCCAAGTGTTAGCTTCACTCTTGTTAGCATAGAACCATTGCTTCACCCTCCCAAGCAGTGAGAATGGGAACAGGCGAAGACGGATGGCGTCTGCCAAGACATTTTTGATTGTGAAGGTACCACACACCTCCAAAAAGTGCTGGAGATGGGCATTGGCGTCTTCATGCGGCTTCCCACAGAATGGGTTGGCTTGCACCATGTTGGTAAGTGCTGGCTTGAGCTCAAAATTGGCATCCCCCAAGTTGAGCTGCGGACCGGTGGCGATGTTCTCAGCCAACGGTGCAGAGAACTCAGAGATAGTCTTTTGGGCCATAGCTTCCTTGATTGATAGTGTGGAGCCCCTTTCCTCGAACGGATTCAGGTTTGAGATGAACCTTTGAGGGGGAACTTGACGGCGTCTAGTTCTCCTCACAATTGCTCAGGATCTTCAATGAAATTTGACTGCAATTGAAAACCGCTCATGCACTGTCTAGCTTCACAGTAACGAGAAACACAGACAGGGGTACGCCTCTAACACTAATCGATAACTAAATTGATGATAGACTCCGGATTCAATTTTATTAATATTCCTAGGCTGATGCTTTGCCCGGCAATGGCGCCAGAAATGGTTGTTGGCACTTCTTAGCGCAACCACCAGAGACAGGGTGTTAGGTTATCTCTGATAACGGCGCCAGAAGTGCCTGGGATATTTCTTATGTCTATTGGATAATTCCGCAAGCACATAGAACATACCGATGTAGCACTTCACCCGGGAGTATTCCAAGGTATCGTTATTTATTTTATCCCAAGGAAAAGCTGTGCTAGGAATGATTAATAAAAGAGAGAGGTCCTTGAGTCTATAGCAACTTAGTACCAACTAGTGATTGGGGGGTAAATCGATAATAAGAGGAAAGGGTAATGACACAAAGACTAACAAGGTTTAGGATAACTGAGGATAACTAGTAGAGTATAACTAGGTGGGAGGACAATGAGTGAGTATAGGACTCCTATGACTCTTACTTTACTCTTGTGAACTATCCTATCAAATAGATGAGATACACTAAGACAACTATCTTACTTCCGGTGTGTAGGGGGTAGTGCGAGACAATAGAGGATATAACTTCTACCCGAAGCGCCTACTCTCTTATGGGTGCCTACCTTTTAAGAACTTGTCTAAAACACGTGGAGGGATACTAAGACTAGACAGGGCTATCACCGACTGCTAGCACCCACTAACAATCCGTGCGACAAGCGGCATTCAAAGGCAAGATCTAGTCTAAGCACCACGCTTACACTAAGCCTTACTACTCTAGCTGCGTACCAACAGCTAAAGCACCCTATGACAGGCGATGAACTAGCACACGTGAGTTGTTTACAGGATCACTATCTAGTATACGACAACTATAAGGTAAGACAAGACACAACAATACTATAATGAATAGTAAAGAACTAAGTAAAGACTTAGTAAAGTAAAGCAAAGATAATATATTGATAAGTGTAAAGTCTTACAGAAGGAAAGGTACAAGAGCTATACCAGACTCTTCGGCAGATGACTCCTGAGACCCTAAGCGTAGCTCGACTTGACTCTAACTCCCACACTAGACTAATACTACTACTAAAGAGTGGAACTCTAGCTTCTCTTGTGTTTCTTATGTCTTGTGTGTCTTGAAGAGGGTGATGACAGCCTCTATTTATAGGGGAGAGTGGGGAGGTGCCACGTTAGTGATCCGCGTGCTCCATGCCTCTCCATCCTTGGATAAACTGCCCTTGAACCGCCTTGTGGGGGTATAGACCCATATACCCGTATGGCTATATATGGGCCAAGTCATCCGATCAGGCCCGGAATGCTAAGGACGCGTCGTCTACACGTTCTCCAGAAGATCACGTATATCCGCCGAAGTCTTGGCGGACAAGGAAATAGCTTTCCTAATATCTAGCCGATTAGTTTCCTTGTTCGGCTAGGATTGTAATCTGACATGTATGGTAAAACCAACTTGTAACCCTGCCCCCCCGGACTATATAAGGCAGGCAGGGGATCCCCTCAAAATAACTCATCTACTAGCAATACAATACAGCAACACACAGGACGTAGGGTATTATGCCTCACGGCGGCCTGAACCTGTATAAATCTCGTGTCTCGCGCTAACGGCGCAACTCTTGCTCGTCTCGGGCGCACCTTCACCGATCATCTACAACCTTGGGCATACCCCTCGGTAGACTTTCGCCGGTATTCCATCGACAGTTGGTGCGCTAGGCAGGGGGTGTGCTTCTCGATCCATGGAAGCAAGGTGGTTTTTTCGAGCTCCATCGAGCTCCCGACGCCAGGCCAGATCTTCACAGTGGGATCCATCACTTGGATCATCGGTCCCAGCGGTGAAGGAAAGATCCTGGATGTGGCCCAGATCGCATCTACCCCGGCGTCAGCGACGAGCTCTACGCCGACAAGAAAACTTCCACGCTACCAGCGGAGGAACATTGACAACAGCGACCTGATCGGATCTATATATCAAGTTTCCCAGGGTTTGGCCGAGAGCCTCCAGATCCTGGAATCGGCTACAGATCGCCTTTAGCGCCCGTCAGCGGTGCAACGAGCTCCTCCACTCCGGAGGGACACCACTTTGGCCATCACCGTCACCCCTCGAGGGCGTACCATCGAGATACGGCCCCGAGCAGTCATGGGCCCAAAGGATCCCGACCACCACGTCCCGAATGGCTACATGCCATTTGGTCTACGGAACGCGGCCACCAGCTTCATGCACCTACTGCGCCACTCCAACCACACCGGCTCCGACGGCTCCGACCACTTCGACCACGTCGGCGCCAGCTCCACCTTCATCATCGCCGACAATGATCACTCCGACCACTCTGACAAGATGGATGGCCGTGGACAAACCAGCACGTGGCAAGTGTGCTCAAGTCGGTGGGGAGGAGGGTAACCGACCTGGCTGGGTACTAGGGGGTTCGGCTGACCCCCTATGGCAGGTGGGCCTAGCCAGGGGCTTCTAGAAGGTGTCCCCACTTGTCACAGGTAGTGACTTCCCGTCTACTGAATGTTTGTCACGTTGGTTCATCCCTTTATCCTTGTGCTTTGATTCTCCATCGTTGAATAGAAACACATGTTGATCTGATGGTTGGAATGAGCTGGGTGGAGTGTCACACGGATCATGCCACATCACCAGAGCTAGGTGGGCCCCATGATGGGTTCGGTCGACCCATGCATGGGGCCACCTTGAGCTTTCCTCTCTTCTACCCGTTTCCATGTGTCATATATTGAAGTGTGGCAGCTTGGTGCTCAAATGGGTGGTTCGGCCAACCCATAATATTGAGCTCCAAGTGCCCATTTCTGCTCTGTTTCATCTTCCCTGTATTCACAAGCTAAGAGTACAAGTGGAACTAGTTATTGATAAAATATGTTCATGTTATGTTTATTCTTCCTTGAATCCGAGGCCTGTTGACGGTGTTTGAATGCGAAATTTTATGGTATATCCACCGTCAACAATGATCTTAGACATGGGTAATAGGGACAACTTACCCCTCATTCTTGACCGACCTTTCTTGAATACTGTGAATGCATGCATATTTGTTGCTAGTGTAGCATGGATTTCTATATAAATGGGAAGAAAGAGAGATTTGTTTTCTCTTGTGCACCGCACCATGCAACTAACATGCAGAAAAATAAAGAGTCGATCCATGATGAAGAGGAAACCAAGAATCTGAAGAAACAAGAAAGATAGAGATGCGGTTAATAAGGAACCATCATCTACAGCCTCTACACCAGACCCCACTACCATCAAAGAAGGACAAGATGAGAAGAAGACATCAGTCAAGGAAGAACTTCCTTCCGAGGAAGGACAGCTATGGGAGCAAGTATTCTATCTCTCTTTAATTACTGCATTGGCATATTTCCCGTCTTCATGCACGAAATCAATCACTTGTTAGAAGCATGTTTAAATTTATGTTTTGCATTTAATGATAAAAGAGAGATTATAAAAAATAGATACTTATATACTTTTATATAAATAAAAATAACAATAATATAAAAAATGAAATAAAATAAATTTGGTTTATCATAGTAGCAATAAATAAAAGCCTAGTGATCATAATAAATAAGAAGCAAAAGAGGAAATAACCCGACCAGGAAGAAACTCCAACCCTAAAAAAGAAGCTAGCTTGTGGGAGCCGTCATCCTCTCCAAGGTATGATCTCTATCCCCACTACCTTTCTTATTTGCTGTGAGTTATAACATGAAAAGTAGTTCTAAATTTTGCCTTAGAAATATCCAAGAGAATAAATAAATAAATAAATAAGTAAATATAAAAATAATAATAATAAAAAAGAACTTAATATGTCTTTGTTGGAAATGATGAACAATTGCTCTGTGATGATTTGCAAAATCTTGCTATATAACCCTTACTATAAAAGTTTTGAGTATGATATCTGAAAATTTGTCTTAAGTCAAACACTACTGTGGGTTGAACATGCTAATAACCTAAGTAATGCTCTTGCAAGATTGAAATTGGTATGAGTAGATCTTTTACCCTGCCTAAGGAATAAGTGAGAACCAACTAGGGTTTTTGATTTATAAAATTCAAATTCTTGCTCATGGTTCCTTTATGGACTTAATTACCTACCATCAAGCCATACATCCACAAACAACTGAAACCACCAAAAGAAAGAGTTCTTGTCTGTTTTGAGCCTGTTTAGACCTTATTTGATCTAGGTAGAGAAACTAGTCATATTCTTTGATCAAGACCACGTACACAACCCACCTATGTATTACTTCTACACTGGAAGTATACATCCATGGTCCATACACTAATTGAGACAAACAACCACAAACACCCTTTGTCCTTTTGAGAAAGCCCAGCAGAAACAACTCTCACTTCGGGCACTAGTTTACGCCTGGTCTGCCAAGCGACGCCGGCCTTTGGCTCTACGCCAATCCTGGGCGTGGGGGATTACAAAGGACGGACAGGGTTGTCACCACCTGCCGCCTACCACCTCAACCGTGGGGTATCGAGGCAAACGAAGGTAACTCCTAGCTTAGACACCATGTCTCCGCTATTTGTTACGGTTCTAGCGTCGGCCAGGAACATCTGTCTCTATCAGGAGTCCTCTACTAGAACCCTCGCCAGAAGGACGAGCGACGAACCGGCAAGAGAAATAACCGACAAGGATAACTTAATCTCAAAGGAAATGTACCGATAAATAAACATGAACCTCTTACTTCAAGTAGCAAGATGTCGCCGGGACACAAGCGAGGAGGGAACCGACAACTCCGGCCCTCTACCTCGAGGAAGACAAATCTTCTGGGAACACTCCAAGGCCAACTCCAAGGAGATGCTCCACCTTGATCCACATTCACTCCCACTCTTATTCTAGCTAGGCTAGGTAGTAGTGGCTCTACTCCTCTCCTCTCTCTTGGAGAAATCTTGTAGAATGAAACTTGTGTATGAGAGAGGGGGAGTGCCCATGCTTATATAGTGAGCTTGAGGTCGGTTTGGGGCCTTGGGGCATTGAATACCCAGCCAAACCACCTTCCTCAGCATTCATGTGACCGACCTGTGGAAGCTGGGCCCGGTTGGCAGCCACCGGGGCGCGGCCATGCCAGGTGTGCCGCCCCTGGCCACCGCCTTTGGCAGGTGGGCTGGTGGCTGGGCCTGGGCTTCGACCATGGTGGGTTTTCTGGCTAGTTTTGTCACGTTGAGCCCATTTGGCCTTTTCTTGGTCGTTTTGCAAATTGGAGAATTTGTAGAATTTGAATTCTTTTGTATTTTCTCCATCTTTTAGTCCAAAGTGTATACATTTCATGTTTGACCTGCAAAACAAGTGTCTACACCAAAACTATGGAACTTGTTAGATATAAACTCCTATTTCTATAGTTTTTGGTGGTTTTTATACTAAAGTTGGCGGGGTTTGAAATGAGTTATAGACCGCCAACAAGCTCCCCCACACTTAGCCCTTTACTCGTACTCGAGTAAAGCATGAAGGACTAAGGTGGTTTTATTCTCCCAAGATGTTAACTTGCATACAGATTATTCCAAGCTTCACCTACATCTGTGAACATTCACGGTGTCTACCGAATTACCATAGAGTGATTGAAAGATGGAATAGTCTGGATTCAAGTCAAACTTACTCTCTTCTTGTTGAGAACCTGGGTTTTTGAAAATTTTGTAAACAAAAGATAGCTTAGCTCCTCGAGTGATGCTCTCATGTCGCTCTTTTGAATCTTTATTTCCTCACCAAGGCCTTTGCCTTTTTATTTTCCTTGCTCATCCTACCTCTATTTGGGCTTTTATCTGGAGTCTCTAGGTATGGATGAGAGATGCATACTTACCTTGTGTGTGTTGCTGTATCAAGCCTTGGATCCTTGGAGGGAAGGTCATAGCCTTAGATTGAATGTGTGCAAGTGTGTGGAAATTATTTGTAGAACTCCTCTATCATGCTCCTCTCTCCTTGCTTATTGTTGAGAGCTCATGGGCTTTTTATTCTTTCTTTTTCTTTTCTTTCTCATACCTCTTTGGTATGGGAGAATTTTCTCTTTTTTCTTTTTCTTTCCCTCCTTCTTTTTTTTATCTCATACCTTATTGGTATGGAGGGATCTCTTACTTTTGCTATTTTTGCCCATGAGCTTCTCTCTTTGTTTTTGAGAGAAAGGAGATTCATGACTCGAATGGATGGAGTTTTTATTTTGGTGGATGGATAATGGCATGTTTTGCGCGACTTCTCAGTGTAAGAGTCGGCTTTATTTTTGGTGGGTGTACGTGACAGTCAATCTTGGGGATATGACACTTCTCTCACATAGATCACAAAGCCTGATAGAGCTCAATACGAGAGTAAGTAGCTATATGATAAGGCTTTTGCATAAATATAGAAACATGTATATGGCTCTGGTGGGAATTCTTTCATCACTGAGGAGCAAGCTATTTAGATTTTGAATTTTGTAAAATAATTCCCAAGTTCTTTCTCAAGAGAGAAGCAAGTATCATATCATCCTACCATATCACATCCGTCAATAACTTAGATAAAAATGGGGTACCTATTGATAGTTGTTCACAAATTTAGGATTTTAGCAAGGAATAAAAGGTATGCAAATAGTTCTCAATTGGTAGGAATAGGAGTGGAGCATCAAATTTTAGTTTATTTTATCATTTTAAAGGGAGTAAGAAAGTGCACAAACTTGGAATTGTTACCTTTGTCGCGTGTTTGTTACACATGTGGATCAGGGTGCCTCCCCCACACTTGTTTTTGTTCCTATTTCTTTTTCTTATATAGCAAAGACAAAAACAAGTGGAGGTACACAAATATATATATATATATATATATATATATATATATATATATATATATATATATATATATATTTCTTTGTTGAATTGAAAATGCGGATAAAAGGCGCACATAGGAATGAAAATTACATTGATAATTCAAATGCTGAAATTTAAAGAGTGCGTGCGCCTAATTATTTTGTGGATGCCTCTTTCAGGGTTTGAGGGCATGCGCAACGTTAGCAGCCTTGGCCACCCTAGTAAGCTTTGTGGAAAAGCTAAGGTGAAGGCTTCTAAGTTTGTTAACCAGGTGCGCATAATTAACATCTCTAGTTTCAATCTTCCCTTCTAGCTCTGAAGCTAGTTTGGAGAGAGCATCCACCCTCTTACTCAGGAACTCTAGAGATGGAGCCTTGGGTGGCTCCCCGCTCTTGCTTTCGAATACTTCGGGGCCCTTCCTAATATTGTTTCTAGGAAAGCGTAAAGGTGCCCCCGAAGTTGTTCCCACGGACCTAGGAGTAGGAGGTTTTGCAGGGTTTCTCATGACCCCTTTTCCGCGCCCTCCCTTGGGCAAGTCGACTCCTACAAGAATGTGCGAGGGGCTGCTCGCGGTGGTGTGGTAGGAGGACGTGTCACCGGATGTCGCCGCCTTCTTGTTCGTTCCACCGGTGGCGCTCCTTTTGAGGCCAAGTGCTCCGGTGGTCGGCCTCCTTGGTGGCGCCGGCTTGATCTTTGCCCCGGACATCAGGGGCCTTGTTCGTGCCGTCGACTTGAAGCTGTCCCCCTTGCTAGAGCCGTCGCTTGGAGGGGGCATGATGGCTAGTGGTGCCATGTTCATCTCACTCTCCCTCTCTAAATCCTCTTGAGAGAAAGAGAGTGCACCATCAAAGTCATAGGGAGTGCGGGATGAATTGTAGAGAACCATAGCATGGCTTGCCATCTTGATTTTGTGGAGAGCACAAGAGCAATGTTGCTGGTTTGTAGGAGGAAAAGAGTGAGCTTTGCTCTTGGTGTGAGGAGAAGAGGATGAGAGGATGGCTTTATATAGGAAAGGGTGAGGCCTCTCTGCTCTCTCTCGTCGCACACACACTGAATACCCAGCATAATGATCATAAAGAACAGAATAGAAACGCCTGGATGAAAATCGGGGGCCAGAGGAGCTGACCAGGGCGCGGTTGCACCTGGGGCGCGTGCGCGCCAGCCCTGGCGCCTCCCTTGCCCGACTTTGTGTCCAAGTTCTTCATTCAACATGCAGAATTTGAAATTTGTGGGTATTCAACGTGGGAAGATGCTGATCAGTGCAACTTAATGAAAAATGTGATATTTAAGCTTAGGATTTAAGCCACAATTTCTTTTGAAATTTTATTTTTTAAAAGATTTTCTTAAATGGTTTATGAAACATAAGAAAAACTTTTTGATAAAGACCAATGTCATGATAAAATAGAATTATTTAGCCTATCATTTTATTTCTAAATTATTTTTCAAGGCATCATTAATTCTATTTTATCAATTTCTTCATTTATTTTTAAGGAATGAGAAGGCTCAAGGAAAGGTTTTAATCGCTGACCGTTTACTTTGAAGGTGTTACCGTTGTCGTCTTGTATCGTGATAGCTCCATGAGACGACGTGTCCACCACTGTATACGGTCCTTTCCACTTGCTTCGCAGCTTTCCTTCACCGAAGAGCTTTACCTTCGAGTTGAATAACAGGACTTGATCTCCTGGTTTGAAGCTCTTATGCTTGATTCGGTGATCGTGCCATCTTTTGGTTCTTTCTTTGTAAAGCTTGGAACTGTGATAAGCCTTTTCTCGCCATTCTTCTAGCTCGGCAATTTGTTTTTGTCGGTTTCTGCCGGCTAGCTTGAGATCCATATTCCAGCTTTTGATGGCCCAGTAGGCTATGTGCTCGAGCTCTACAGGCAGATGGCAGCTTTTTCCATATACTAGCTGGAATGGTGACATACCGATAGGGGTTTTGTAAGCTGTCCTGTATGCCCATAGTGCATCAGGAAGCTTAGCTTTCCATCCTTTCCCCATATCGTTGACCGTCTTCTGGAGTATGTTTTTGATCTACTTGTTTGAAGTTTCAGCTTGGCCACTAGTTTGGGGGTGATGAGGTGTGGTGATGTTGTGTTTTGACCCAAGCTCCTTCAGGAATGCTCTGAATGTTTTGTCGATGAAATGTGATCCTCCATCGCTTATCACCATCCGTGGTGTGCCAAAGCGAGGGAAGATTATTTCATGGAACATCCTTCTATCATGCTTGGCATCTGCTACCCTGCAAGGCATTGCTTCCACCCATTTGGATACGTAGTCAACGGCGACGAGGATGTACTCGCAATCATGGGACTTATGAAATGGTCCCATGAAGTCAATGCCCCACACATCAAATATTTCTATTTGAAGGTTGTAGTGTAGGGGCATTGCATTGCGTGCTGTAATGCCTCCTTGAAACTGGCACTTCCGACACCGCCCAATGAATTCTTTGGTGTCCTCGTACATCGTCAGCCAGAAGAATCCATACTGCCAAATTTTGTCCTGTGTGCGGAATACTCCATAATGACCTCCGTACGGTGCTGCATGGCATTTCTCAATGATCTGCAATCCTTCTGCCGTTGGTACACATCTCCTCAGTAGGCCATCTGCACATACTCGGTAGAGGTATAGATCATCCCAAAGGTGACGTCTGCTTTCAACTTGAAGCTTTCTCCTGTTCTCCCCGGGTGGTACATATCCTGCAACCATATAATTCATAATATTCGCGTACCATGGGGTAGAGTCTGTCACCTTCAGAAGCATGTCGTCCCGCAAAAAATCATTGAGTGGTAGTTCCTGCATGTTAGTGATCTGCATGCACGACAAATGATCTGCAACTGTATTTTCTACTCCCTTTTTATCCTTTATTTCTAAGTCAAATTCTTGGAGTAGAAGAATCCAGCGGATCAAGCGAGGTTTTGCGTCTTTCTTAGTGAGCAAATATTTTAATGCAGCATGATCTGTAAAAACTGTTACTTTTGCTCCTACTAAGTAAGACCGAAACTTATCAATAGTAAAGACGACTGCCAGGAGCTCTTTCTCTGTCGTAGCATAGTTAAGCTGCGCTCTTGTCAGGGTTTTGCTAGCGTAGGCTATAGTGTGATGCTTTTTATCTTTGATTTGGCCAAGGACCACACCAACAACATAGTCACTAGCATCACACATGATCTCGAACGGTAGCGACCAATCCGGAGGTTGAATGATTGGTGCTGAGATGAGTGCCTTCTTGAGAGTGTGAAAAGCTTTTATGCACTCATCAGTGAACTCAAAGGGTGCATCTTTGGCTAGCAGGTTTGTAAGGGGTCTAGAAATCTGAGAAAAGTTTTTGATAAACCGCCTATAGAAACCTGCATGGCCTAAGAAACTACGAATCCCCTTCACGTTCACTGGGGGAGGTAGTTGCTCAATGACCTCAATCTTAGCTTTATCTACCTCGATCCCCCGTTGGACACCAAGTGTCCAAGAACAATGCCCTCTCGGACCATAAAGTGGCACTTTTCCCAATTTAGTACCAGGTCCTTTTCTTGGCATCTTTGCAAGACTCTGTCTAAATTTTCTAAATATGAACTAAAAGTTTTTCCATAGACTGAAAAATCATCCATGAAAACTTTCATGATTTCCTCGACCATGTCAGAAAAGATAGACATCATGCATCTTTGGAAGGATGCAGGTGCGTTACATAACCCAAAAGACATTCTACGGTACGCGTAAGTTCTGTAGAGGCATGTAAACGTCATCTTGCTTTGATCGTCGGGATGGATAGGTATCTGGTGATATCCCGAATACCCATCGAGGAAACAAAAGAAAGAATGTTTCGCTAACCGCTCCAACATTTCATCAATAAAGGGTAGCGAAAAGTGATCTTTCTTTGTTGCCGCGTTAAGTTTCCGGTAATCTATACACATCCTCCATCCCGTGACGGTACATTGGCGAATTAGTTCATTTTTACTGTTTTCAACTACCTTCATTCCTCCTTTCTTAGGAACCACTTGGACGGGACTAACCCAGTCACTCTGTGGTACGGGATAGATAATCCCGGCGTGAAGAAGTTTGAGGACTTCTTTCTTCACGACTTCCCGCATCGCATTGTTCAGCCTTCATTGAGGTTCCCATGTAGGTGTGCTAGATGGGTCAATGGGAATGCGATGGGTACAGAGTGTTGGGCTTATACCCTTAAGATCCTGCAGGGAGTATCCAAAGACCGACCTATGCTTTTCGAGAACGGCGATGAGTTCGGCGGTCTCCTTTTCGTTAAGCTTATCGCTAATGATGACAGGAGTTTGTGTGTCGCCATTCAAGAAGGCATAGCACAGCCCTGCGGGTAAGGGTTTTAGCTCAACTGGAGGTCGCGTCGGCTCTTCCTCTTTAGGAAGGTCTATGGTTTTGTTAGAGTCATCATCCTCCTCTACAAAAAGTTTGGAATCTTCTTCCAGAGAGGATTCGGGTGACTCAAATGGATCAACCGACTTGACTTCCATGGGCAGTATAGGGAGTGACTCGGCTACTGAGTTTTTAGCACGAGTAACAGGTATAGAAAAAGATTTTCTCCCTATTTTCACATTTAAGTCCCCTGTTTTTGTCAGATTTTCGGAAAACTTTTCCAGGAGGTGCCCAATTAAGATGTCAAAGTCCTGAATGTCAAAAACATGAAAGTCCAGGGACAATTGAACATCATTGTATAAAAGAGTGATGTTGTGTAGAATCCCAATCCCTTCCAAAATAGAACGAGGTGCTGTTCTGAGGGATTTTACTGTCGGGGTAAGCAGTTTTTCTCCAAAGCATGAAGATGCAAAGGATTTTGACATTAAGTTAGACCCAATAGTAGGATTATACAAAACATCCATACAATCCCCTTGATAACTACAACAAATGGTTGTAGAAGGAGAGTGAATCTGAATTACTTCAAAAGAAACTTCCTCTTCTGCGATCCATTCGGAGCTCATGATAGCGGTCAACTCACTAACAGATTTCTTGAGAAAAACTTCATCAAGAGGATCTGTAGGGTTGACAGGGACTGACGGTCTCTTTTGGCAGGTATACTTCGAGGTGTTCCCAAATTCTATGAATAGATCATCCTAAAAAATGGGGAGATCTAAAGTTTGAGGTTCAACCTGCCTGTGTTCTGGTTCGGGAGAGGGTCTCTCCAAGGATATAACGGGTTCAGCAACTGCCGAAGAGACTTCCTCTAAAACTGGCTCGGGCTCAACTCGGATGGGTTCTAACGGAGGAGTGTTTTCTTAAATGCGGTCGAGGAGTGCTTCTCCTTCCGCTGTGGTTTTATGTGTGATCGACCCACCGGCAGCTATATCGAGCTGTAGGGCAGATTCCTTGCTAAGCCCTAACCAGAAATGCTGTAAGACCACATGGTTGGGTATAGACAAGTCTGGGCCTGATCTGGTTAAGATCAATAATCGGTCCCAGGCTACACCTATGGTTTCATTTTCTTTTTGTCGGAAGCTAAGTATCTCCTGACATAGGGAAGCGATTCGAGATATAGGGAAGAATGCTAGACAAAATTTATTTCGCAATTCCTCCCAATCTCCATTTAACTTTCCCACGTAGTGGGCGTACCATTGTCTCGCTCTCTCATTTAGAGAAAATGGAAACAGTTTCCACCGCAACATTTCTTGTGACATGCCCGAGATGGTCAGGCAAGCACAGAGCTGCTCAAACTCCCTTAGGTGATGATAAGGGTTTTCGTAATCCAAACCTGAAAAGGCTTGGTCCCGAACCATGGCAATAAAGCCAGAGCGGAGCTCGAAACTAGAAGCTATGATTGGCTTCGAGGATGGGACAGGTTCAACGAGCTCGCTCTTCGGAGCAGATAGGTTTGAAATGGTAGGCTGCTCCATACTATTTTTGTTTTTGTTTTATAAAAAGAAAAGAAGCAAAGGTAGAACAAGATTCTCAGGCGAACCAAAGTTTGAAAGAGAATAGCAACCGATCCCCGGCAATGGCGCCAGAAATGCTTGTTGGTGCTTCTTAGCGACAGAAGCAAAATCCACAAGAGCACGGAAGACCGTTGTAGCACTTCACCTAGTGGTAAGGCTGGGTATCGTAAATTTCCACAAGGAAATGGTTAAGCTAACTCTCTAGGAACCAGGTAGCCCTAGGATACAGAGTAGGATAACTGGGTAGTGAGGTTTACTACTGGTTTAACCTAAGAGTAAGAAAGCCCAGCAGAAACAACTCTCACTTCGGGCACCGTTTTACGCCTGGTCTGCCAAGCGATGCCGGCCTTTGGCTCTACGCCGATCCCGGACGTGGGGGATTACAAAGGACGGACAGGGCTGTCACCACCTGCCGCCTACCACCTCAACCGTGGGGTATCGAGGCAAAAGAAGGTAACTCCTAGCTTAGACACCATGTCTCCACTATTTGTTACGGTTCTAGTGTCAGCCAGGAACATCCATCTCTATCAGGAGTCCTCTATTAGAACCCTCGCCACAAGGACGAGCGATGAACCCGCAAGAGAAGTAACCAACAAGGATAACTTAAACTCAAAGGAAATGTACCGATAAATAAACATGAACATCTTACTTCAAGTAGCAAGATGTCGCCAGGATACATGCGAGGAGGGAACCGACAACTCCGGCCCTCTACCTCGAGGAAGACGAATCTTCCAGGAACACTCCAAGGCCAACTCCAAGGAGATGCTCCACTTTGATCCACACTCACTCCCACTCTTATTCTAGCTAGGCTAGGTAGTAGTGGCTCTACTCCTCTCCTCTCTCTTGGAGAAATCTTGTAGAATGAAACTTGTGTATGAGAGAGGGGGAGTGGCCATGATTATATAGTGAGCTTGAGGTCGGTTCGGGGCCTTGGGGCATTGAATACCCAGCCAAACCGCCCTCCTCAGCATTCATGTGACTGACCTGTGGAAGCTGGGCCCAGTTGGCAGCCACCGGGGCGCGGCCGTGCCAGGTGTGCCGCCCCTGGCCACCGCCTTTGGCAGGTGGGCTGGTGGCTGGGCCTGGGCTTTGACCATGGTGGGTTTTCTGGCCAGTTTTGCCACGTTGAGCCCATTTGGCCCTTTCTTGTTTGTTTTGCAAATTGGAGAATTTGTAGAATTTGAATTCTTTTGTATTTTCTCCATCTTTTGGTCCAAAGTGTATACATTTCATGTTTGACCTACAAAACAAGTGTATGCACCAAAACTATGGAACTTGTTAGATATAAACTCCTATTTCTATAGTTTTTGGTGGTTTTTATACTAAAGTTGGTGGGGTTAGAAATGAGTTATAGACCGCCAACTGGCATTGATGCAATTTTGGGAATGAACTGGTTGAAAACCTTTGGGGTAACTTTGGATCTTGATAGAAGAGTGGTTGAGTTGCGACTTCCTTCTTCGGAGGATAGGATGTCTCTCCTTATGCCTTCGACTCCCTTCTTACCTGTTGTTGCCCATGCTAAAGCTTCTCCTGATCTTGCCTCTATTCCTCTGGTTTGTGAGTTTCCTGATGTCTTTGAGGACCACCAGACTGAGAGGTGAAGTTTTCCATTGAGTTAGAGCATGGTACTGCTCCTATTTCACAGCGTCCTTATCGCATGGCCCCCAAGGAATTAGATGAGATGAAGAAACAGTTAAGGGAATTGTTGGAGAAGGGATTTATCCGTCCTAGCACTTCACCATGGGGTTGTCCGGCCATTTTTGTGAAGAAGGATGGAACACTTCTGATGTGTGTGGATTACCGCCCTCTCAATGTGGTAACAATCAAGAACAAGTACCCCTTGCCTTGCATTGAAGCTTTGTTTGATCAGTTAGCTGTTTGATCAGTTAGCGAGTGCCAAGGTGTTCTCCAAGTTTGACCTCAGGACAGGATACCACCAAATCAAGATCCGACCGCAAGATGTACCAAAGATAGCTTTCACTACCAGATATGGGTCGTATGAATATTTAGTCATGTCTTTTGGTCTCACCAATGCTCCTGCCTTCTTCATGCATTTGATGGATTCAGTCTTCATGCCGGAATTAGATAAGTTTGTGGTGGTGTTTATTGATGATATTCTGATATACTCCAAGAATGAAGAACAACACACTCAACATCTTTATACAGTGCTAACCCATCTGCGTGAACAGAAGTTGTATGCCAAGTTCAGCAAGTGTGAGTTTTAGTTGGATCGAGTGCAGTTTCTGGGACAGGTTCTCACTGCTGAGGGTGTCTCTGTGGATCCTAGCAAGGTACAAGATGTGTTAAATGGGAAGTCTCCCAAGTCAGTACATCATATCCGTCAGTTCCTTGGTCTTGCTGGATATTATCGGTGTTTCATTCCTGATTTTCCAAGATAGCTCACCCAATGACCAAGTTGCTTCAGAAGGATGTCAAGTTTGTTTGGAGTTCTGCTTGTGAAGAAGCTTTCCAATCCCTGAAGACATTCCTTACCTCTGACCCTGTTCTTGCTCAACCTGATATTGAGAAGCCCTTTGATGTGTATTGTGATGCTTCAAGAACTGGACTTGGTTGTGTGCTTATACAAGAATGCCGGGTGATAGCTTATGCGTCCCGTCAGTTGAAGAAAGATGAAGTGAATTATCCCACACATGATTTAGAGCATGCTGCAGCGGTGCATGCTCTAAAAATGTGGAGATACTACCTCTTGGGAAACAAAGTGCATATTTTCACTGATCATAAGAGTCTCAAATATATTTTTTACTCAACCCGAGTTAAATATGAGGCAACGGAGATGGCTTGAATTGATCAAGGATTACAACGTGGAAGTTCATAATCATCTTAGAAAGGCTAATGTGGTAGCTGATGCTTTGAGTCGAAAGTCCCATCATACTGAGGAAGAGCTCTCACCTCTCAATCATTCTAAGGTTCTAGCTCACATTGCTTTGGTCTCGGATTTGTTGGAGAAAATCATTATGGAGCCAAGGCAAGATGATCCCGAGGTCTCTTATATCAAGATGTTGATGGTTGAAGGGTGTGGTCCTCATTTCAGCATTGATGAGCAAGGTGTGTTAAGGTTTAAGAATCGGTTGGTGGTTCCCTCGGGTGGGGAACTAAGAAGTAGAATTTTGGAAGAGGCCCATAACTCCAGAATGTCTATTCATCCTGGAAGCAACAAGATGTATCATGATTTGCGTGGTTTGTATTGGTGGCCAAAAATGAAGCAAGACATTACCAAATATATTGCTGAGTGTGACACCTGTGGAAGCGTGAAGGTGAATCATTTGCGATCACCTGGTTATCTGCAGCCTTTGCCTATTCTAGTTTGGAAATGGGAGGATATTTCTATGGACTTTATTGTAGGTTTACCCCGCACGTCAGAAGGTCATGATTCCATTTGGGTTATTGTGGATCGTCTCACCAAGTCTGCACATTTCATTTGTCAAAACAAAACATTTAGCCATTGACTATGCCAACTTGTATTTTGAGAAGATTGTGACCTTGCATGGAGTTCCTCTCACCATTGTTTCTGATAGAGGGTCAGTTTTCATGTCTCGCTTCTGGGAACAGTTTCAGAAATGTCTTGGTACTCGCCTCCTCAGGAGTACGACTTATCACCCGCAGACAGATGGTCAAACCGACAGGTTAATCAAGTACTTGAAGATATGTTGAGGGCTTGTGTCATTTCTTATCCAGAAAAGTGGGATCAATGTTTGAAGTTAGCAGAGTTTTCCTACAACAATAGCTACCAAGAGAGTATCCGAATGGCACCTTTTGAGGCTTTGTATGGCAGAAAGTGTAGGACACCACTTAACTGGGTTGAAGTGGGAGATCGTGGCTACTTTGGTCCTAAGATTGTTCAAGAATCAAGGGAACAAGTTAGTGTGATACAGAGTCACTTGAAGGCTGCTGTTGACGGTCCATATTGCACACTTTTTACCGCTAACTTTACATGAAAATTCACCAAAACCAAACATAGATAGGGCTTTCGCTAACCAATTCCACGAGTTTTGGTGTTTCACTTGTTTTGTAGAGACAAACCTGAAAACATACTTAATTGGGTAAGAAGTAAACAAATACAAACAACCATTCATTCTTTATTTTGGCCCAAGCAAAGCAAGGAGAAAAGAAGAGGCCCAGACCCAAATCCAAGGCCCAACACAAGACCAAGAGGAGGCCCACATAAAATTCCATTTCGGCCTCAAACATGAAGCA
Organism: Eremochloa ophiuroides; assembly: GCA_038502445.1. Lineage (NCBI taxonomy): Eukaryota > Viridiplantae > Streptophyta > Magnoliopsida > Poales > Poaceae > Eremochloa > Eremochloa ophiuroides. The sequence continues at coordinate 39,492,733 of JAHLJS010000004.1, forward strand.
AATATCCTAACATAAACCCATGAAGTGGAGACCCAAAACCCGGTTCAATTCTATCGCGGGCTGCAGGAGCAGTGTTCACTAAAACTGGTCTCGCGGGCTCATAGGAACTCAGATTTAAGTCTACCACCCGGCGTTGGAAAGCTAACTGAGAGATCTATGTACCAACCAAAGGGCGACCAGTTTGGCGCATGATTAGGTGTGGCCATGCCCGGCGCGGCCGCTCCAGTTCTGAGCCCAAACAGGCCCAACTTTGAATGGCGGTTGTGCATTGATGAGCTAAAGGCGGTTGCATGGGGTATTCTATGGTTCATTGCACCTAGACGCAGGATCAAGGTCGGTTTGAGGAGGATTAATGTGGAGAATTAGCACCTAGCCCCCTCCTCTCCACCTATAAAAGGATGGCTTCTCCCCCTTCCTCAACACACACCACAAAGGAGCAACATTCCACCATACTCTCCAAGATGTAGTAGCATAGCTCTAGTTTGGAGTTAGGGAGAGAAGGCATTGTTCCGGAGGAGTCCTCGGAGCTCCGGTGTAATCATGCATCGCTCTGTTGTAAGACTCGGGCTTTAATATATTTATCTTCTCTTATTACGTGAATATCTTACATGGTTATATAGTCATGCCTTAGTGTTTAGCTTTTCATGGTGATGCTTAGTGTTTACATTTTGGCATGAGATCTCTGTTCTACCGAATGCTCTAGTCTAGCCAAGAATTTGGGCTGGAGTAGTAGTCATTATCTTAGACGTGGTGTCTAGGCTAGTGTATTACCTGAGGTTGCACCCAACCCAACGGATAGCTGTGGTTACCCCGGAGGTGACAGCTCCGACCAGGCCTTTGTATTCCACCACGTTCAGGTTGGTGTTTTCATTGAGATTTTGGTAGCCTGACCCCAGTTACCCCTTCCCAGTCTTTTTGAGAACCGGAAAGGAACTACTGCTCCGAAGTGCCAGGTGTAATAGCTTTGCTGACCTTTGTTTAGTTTATTCCTTTGGCATGAACTAGAATAGAACCACGGTAATAGAGAAGTAAGTAGGAACCTTGTCCTCTCCCATTGACCTTCTTGCTTAGGCTGTCTGCTCTTCTATCTTATCATGGAGTTCTCCTGTGTGTCATTTATCTAAAACTCCAATCATATTTTTTTTACCCCCGCATTAGTCTAGTCGGTATATTAGTTAGGAGATGCATGATGGCTAATTTATCAACTTCTTTAACCATTGCTTCCTTGTGGAAAATACAATACCCTAAATACTTCCGGGTGAAAGTTACAACGGCATTTCCGTACGCTTGCGGATTTATCTGTTTGCATTAAGAAACGTCAACAAGCTTTCTGGTGCCGTTGCCGGGGAAGTAATTGGCGTAAAGATTTTGATATTTATCTTGATATCTATTAATCTAGTCTACCACTAGCTTTTGTAGGTACAAAAAAAAGAGTTTCATCACGAGCGCAGGGTGCCTAATCATTCTTGAACAACCAAACCCGCACCCTGCCATCGCATAGATAGGTATATATGCATACACTAACCCTATGCAGATGGAGAGAAGGTCGCCGTCAAGAACAAACAAAACCATCATGTGTGACGGAACGACTATATTGCATCACTCACATTCCAATCATAGATTGTGAGTGATGAATCGATCAAGGTATGAGAGAACCAACCAAAAATATTTCATCCTTCCCAATTTTTATTTTCACCACTGCATGTTTACTTATTTTATCATTTATCTAGTGCTTTTTTTTGGGTGGCTCCTAGTCTTTGAACTGTATTCAGGCGCCATGCCTAGTCTAGATAGATGGCAATTTATTGTTGTCTACCTATTCGATGCTCTTAGTCTAGCTTCGTAGTAGACGGATGTTAAACGGGGCCATCTCGGCTTCATATTTTGGCTTTGCCAATGGTATGATGATATCGTTAGATGGTTCGCGCTACGGGAAAAAGCTAAAGCCTAGATTTGCATGCATATCATTCATTTGATTATTGCTTTTCAAGAACCATGGCATGTTTGTTTGATTGCATTTCATTCACCTCGCTTGAATTATTTACAAAATATGGTTCTCTAATTAATCATTCAATGTTTGAACATCCGTTTGAGTGAATTTCAAGTTTATCATGTTTCATGTTACCTTTTTCTATACTAGTATGCTTTTGTTTGGGAGTGTTAGTTTTACCGGATGATCATACTTTCATAGGCTTTTTAAATTAAGCATGGTGCTTAGGTTAATTTGCCTACCTGAATCAAATTGGGCATGGAGTCTTGTTTGATTTTTGAACTAAGACTGCTAGTATAGACTTTGGTTGCATGCCTGGACTAACCCATGTAGGAATTTCTAAAAACCATAAGGGTAAGTCTTTGAGATGAATTCAATGGAGGCAATCAAAGTTCATTTGGTAAACTTTGAATGAAACCTTGATCAAAAGAAAAAAAATGAATGAATCACACGCCCGCCAAGCCAAACCAAATGAAGATCCCAATGGCATGGCAAGAACATGAAGTGCAATCACCTTATCCATCTCCAGGATAAGATGATGCAAGTTTAAGTCGAAATGCAATGGAGAAGTCCTGCTCAACGGACTTAAAATGGTGAGTCATTGCCGAAGGTAAATCGGTAGTTATCTCATATTTGATTTCCAAACAAACTTTTGATTTTGAATTTTTTGCATGTTTACTTTACAACCAAAATACTTTTTGCATAAAAAACTAAAAATGATTTTTCTTAAAGAAAAAAATAATAATAGCATAATAAAATTGTTTAATCTTTGCAAATGCATTAATAAAAACATTTTATAATTTTTTCCTCTAAGAAATAAATACAAAAATATTTTGAAAAAATATAATAAAAAAATATATGACTTTTCCTTTACTGGAATTTTATAATAAAATAAACAAATAGGTAATCTTGTTCTTCATAATAAACTTATTTTAACTTAGGTTTTTTTTAAAATAAAGAAATAACCTCCCTAACTCCCACAACAAAAAGAAAAATCTTGGTGCTAGACATGTTCCCTTCGCGTATTCTTTTCCACTAACAACTGCAGGAATGAAGGATGAACAAAGTCTAGGAACATGGTTGCTGCAAGACACGCTAAGGAGATGCTCCAACATTCACACTTGGTTTTTAGTGTCAATTGGCATAAAAATCCAAGTGTGGGGGAACCCGACCCTTCCATGCTCTATCACTCAGGCGCACTGGTTTGCACTCCCTTTTACACCTATGATTTGCTCCTATAAATTTGATTCGGTTTAAAAATGTCATACATGCTAGTCAAACTTAACATGACAAATAAAATCTTGCCAAAACTATGAACTTGACTTTATAAGATTGGCCGGTATAAACTTTATTCCTAGTTCATATACTTGTTACTTGTGGATGCTTCACTATTAGGAAAACATGTCAACTAAGTTGTTGTGGAGTGAGATATGGTAAGACCAAAGAAATCCTATCTTTTCTATGTAAGCTCTTGGAGATTCTTGTTTTGAATAAAATATAAAGTTAATAGCCTCACTTCTTCTCATTGGTGAAAATTCCTACCAAAGCCATAGGACAATGCTCAAATTCAAACCCTTAGTCATATGCTACTTGTATTCATGGTGAGCTTTGTCAAATTGTTGTGACCTAATGTTGAGATTCTTTTCATACACCCATGATCAAGATTCACATACACCTTTCATCAATAAAAAAATATAATAATACTCTATGTCAGACATTTCTCTCTAAAAGTTATCTAGAGAGTGTGGGCTAGAAAAAAGAGAGAAAAGAAAAGATGCCATGCTAGAGAAGCATGAGCCAATAAAAGATGCCATACCAAAATGGTATGTGCCAAGAAAAAGAGAGTAAAACAATGGGTGCAAAGACACCCGCACGAGTGAAAAAAAGGGTGCACATGTACCCGGCAAAAAAGGAGAGAGAATAGCCCATACTCTCAAAGGTTTCAAAAGGAGAGAAGTATGACATTTGAGTTCATAAAAATACAAAAATATTCCATGCACATATCTTGATCAAAGTGTATGACTAGTCTCTCCATATGGTCTGGTTTTTGACTTAGCAACATGACATGATACAATTGAGCTTTCTACCATCCATACCTGAGCTCCACAAAAGCCTATTAGCTGGTAGGATGAAAGAAAGGCAAAAGTAAAAAAAAGCCTTTGGTGAGGAATAATCATACACCTTTGAGCGAAACGAGAGTACCATTTGAGGAGAAGTATGAGCTATCTTTTTCATTTGAAAAAAAACTCCAAGTATGCTTCATAACTAGATAGTGATGCCTGGGTGTCTAAGCCGTTCCACTTTTCAACTGCTCAAAGCGACATGTTAGACACTTTAAAAATCCACAGGTATGAGGAATGGCATGGAATAATCTTTATGCTAGCATCGTATCTTTCAGAGCTATGTTCCATAGTTACATGTACCTTTGCTTGAGGATGAGCAAAGAGCAAGTGTGGGGGAACTTGTTGACGGTCCATATTGCACACTTTTTTACCGCCAACTTTACATGAAAATTCACCAAAACCAAACATAGATAGGGCTTTCGCTAACCAATTCCACGAGTTTTGGTGTTTCACTTGTTTTGTAGAGACAAACTTGAAAACATACTTAATTGGGTAAGAAGGAAACAAATACAAACAACCATTCATTCTTTATTTTGGCACAAGCAAAGCAAGGAGAAAAGAAGAGGCCCAGACCCAAATCCAAGGCCCAACACAAGACCAAGAGGAGGCCCACATAAAATTCCATTTGGGCCTCAAACATGAAGCAAATATCCTAACATAAACCCATGAAGTGGAGACCCAAAACCCGGTTCAATTCTATCGCGGGCTGCAGGAGCAGTGTTCACTAGAACTGGTCTAGCGGGCTCATACGAACTCGGATTTCGGTCTACCACCCGGCGTTGGAAAGCTAACTGAGAGATCTATCCACCTACCAAAGGGCGACCAGTTTGGCGCATGTTTAGGTGCGGCCGCGCCAGTTCTGAGCCCAAACAGGTCCAACTTTGAATGGCGGTTGTGCATTGATGAGCTAAAGGTGGTTGCATGGGGTATTCTATGGTTCATTGCACCTAGACGCAGGATCAAGGTCGGTTTGAGGAGGATTAATGTGGAGAATTAGCACCTAGCCCCCTCCTCTCCACCTATAAAAGGATGGCTTCTCCCCCTTCCTCAACACACACCACAAAGGAGCAACATTCCACCATACTCTCCAAGATGTAGTAGCATAGCTCTAGTTTGGAGTTAGGGAGAGAAGGCATTGTTCCGAAGGAGTCCTGGGAGCTCCGATGTAATCGTGCATCGCTCTGTTGTAAGACTTGGGCTTTAATATATTTATCTTCTCTTATTACGTGAATATCTTACATAGTTATATATTCATGCCTTAGTGTTTAGCTTTTCATGGTGATGCTTAGTGTTTACATTTTGGCATGGGATCTCTGTTCTACCGAATGCTCTAGTCTAGACAAGAATTCGGGCTGGAGTAGTAGTCATTAGATTAGACGTGGTGTCTAGGCTAGTGTATTACCTGAGGTTGCGCCCAACCCTACGGATAGCTGTGGTAGCCCCGGAGGTGACAGCTCCGACTAGGCCTTAGTATTCCACCACGTTCGGGTTGGTGTTTTCGTAGAGCTTTTGGCAGCCGGTTACCCCTTCCCAGTCTTTTTGAGAACCAGAAAGGAACTGCTGCTCCGAAGTGCCAGGTGTAATAGCTTTGTTGACCTTTGTTTAGTTTATTCCTTTGGCATGAACTAGAATAGAACCACGGTAATAGAGAAGTAAATAGGAACCTTGTCCTCTCCCATTGACCTTCTTGCTTAGGCTGTCTGCTCTTCTATCTTATCATGGAGTTCTCCTGTGTGTGTCATTTATCTAAAACTCCAATCATATTTTTTACCCCCGCATTAGTCTAGTCGGTATATTAGTTAGGAGATGCATGATGGCTAATTTATCAACTTCTTTAACCATTGCTTCCCTGTGGAAAATACGATACCCTGAATACTTCCGGGTGAAAGCTACAACGGCATTTCTGTACGCTTGCGAGTTTATCTATTTGCGTTAAGAAACGCCAACAGCTGCACAGAATCGTTAGAAACATATGCAGACAAAAGAAGAAGACCTTTGCAGTTTGAGGTTGGTGACTATGTATATCTCAAGGTATTACCAATGAGAGGTGTGCATCATTTTGGAGTTCATGGAAAGTTGGCTCCTCGTTATGTTGGACCCTACAAAGTTTTGCAGCGGTGTGGTTCTGTGGCTTATCGTCTCAAGCTTCCCGATATCTTATCAGCCGTCCATAATGTGTTTCATGTGTCTTAGTTGAAAAAGTGCCTGTGAGTTCCTGAGGAAGCAGTAGTGATTGAAGGACTCCCTCTCCAACCAGATCTCTCTTACATTGAGCATCCCATCAAAATCTTGGATGAAAAGGAAAGGGTGACAAGGAACAGAGCGATGAAGTTTTAACAAAGTCCAGTGGCAGAATCATTCTGAGGACAAAGCCACTTGGGAGCAAGAAAGTTATATCTTAAAGCATTACCCTCATCTCCCTCCTAGTTCCTCAAGGTAATCATTCCATTAAATTTTAATTCTTACCCTTCTCACACTAGACACATGAAATCTCGGGGCGAGATGTTGTTTTAGGGGGGTGGAGCTGTAATACCCTCGGTGTTACTGCACTGAACAACTCACTAAGCATGTCATAAGCATCATGGTTGTATGTAATTGTATGTGATAAAGTGTCCAAATGTGTTTCTATGATCTTAAGTTTGTAATAAAAATAATAAAAGAAAAGTTCTTTCGTTAATCCATTTACATCATATAGCATTGAACATTGATTTTTATCGAACAAAAGTGCTATAGAATTTGTATGAGAGGTTTGAATCAAGTTCGAAGTACAAACTTTGATGTCACACCCGGTTTTAAGGACAAAACTGAATGCACACCATATGTGATCCCTGGAAGTTAAATATCACATATAGTTACAAATAAAGGTGTAGTATCAAATCATAATGCTTAAACACATAACGAACATATCATAAGAGACATAACCTTAGCTTATTAGCAAACAGCGAAAAGACACTCTGATCTTCAGGTGTAGACACCACTTCACAGGGACAAACTGACTGGTTGATCACAAGCCTATCTCTAATTCTAGCAACTGCTGATCCTGAGGTGTGGGTAATAGCAAGAGTGAGTCCATGTCAAACTCAGCAAGTATAACAGCAAGTGTAATTTCTTAACCAGATGATCAGGTAAACATGAATAAAGTATATCATAAAACAATAATTGAATAACAGTAAAGGTCTGTTCCATAAAGATTTCTAGGCCGCCCGTGACCGTGGGCACGGCTAGTATACCAGTTTTACTCTGCGCAGAGGTGTACACTTTCACTGTGAGTCATGATACTCAAATGCCTGGGGTAGCTAGTCCCAAAACACCCGGTACCATATAGAGCCCCTCAAAGGTTCGTCTAACAAGTTAGGGCCGCTAGGTTTCCCCCTTAAACTAGCAAGATTCCCCCCTCCAAGGTGTGCCAACATACTATAATAAAACCTAAAAGCACACTACCCTTGCAGGCAGAAATCCTACCAGTCGGAGCCCCTCTTGCGCCTTTCGGTAACTGTTGACGGTGGATATGTCATAGAAATCCACACTCAAAACACCGTCAACAGCCTTGGTTTTAAAGGAAGAATAACATAACATGAGCATATTTTATCAAATAACAAGTTCCACTTGTACTCTTAGCTTCTGGTTGCAGGCATGACAAAAATTAGCAAAAGTGGGCCCAAGGGGTATCGCCCGATACCCCCATGGCACCACCAAGCCTTGCTGATCCTTGTGAAGACCCCTGGAGTCCATTTCCACCCTTAGATCAAAGTTGTGTTTTCATCCAACAGTCGAGAAGCAAAGCACAAGGATCCATGGGCCCACAACAAAGCAAACAGCGTGACAACAATGCACCAAACTTGGAAGCAACACACTATGACATGTGGGGACACCAGAGGAAGGCAGCTGGTGGGCCCACCCTGTCATAGGGGGGTCGCTTGATACGCCCTGGTGGGTCCAGGCCACCAGCTGCCCTCCAACCGACTTCCCTCACATTTGTCACATGTTGTTTAATCTCAAGTGTCCATTCGAGGCAGTTTAGAGGCGGTGCATCCAAGGGTGGAGAAGGGAGGAGCACACGGATCGCTGACGTGGCATCCCCCTCTCTCCCCTATAAATACCAGCCCCCCACACCACCCCATTGCATGTCAAAGTGTATCTCAAGTTCATTACACTCTCATATTGAGATCAAGAGAAGCAAGAGTCTAGTGGTTCACTAGAGTAGTAGTATTAGTCTAGAGCGGGAGTTAGAGTAGAGTCGACGTAAGCTCGGGGTCTCTGGAGTCATATTCTGGAGAGTCTGGTACAGCTCTTGTACCTTTCCTTTCTTGTAAGACTTTATCTTTATCAATATATTATTCTTACTTTACTTTACTCAGTCTTTACTTAGTGCAATTCTATACTTGTTATAGTCTTATTGTGTTCTTGTCTTAGCACATAGCTGCTTAGTTAGATTGGTTTCCTGTAACTACTCCTTGTGTGTGCATCATCGTCCTATTTTAGGAGCTTTAGTTATCTACCGGGATAGCTGGAGTTGTGAGAGTAAGTGTAAGCTTGTGCTTATACTTAGTCTTACCTTTGATTGTCGCTGGTCTGTATGGTTTGTTAGTGAGCGTGAGTTCAAGAGGTGACAGGTCTTGTTCCACTATAGTGTTCTCACCACGTCTAGGCTAGTTCTTAAAAGGCAAGGCTCCCATAAGCATATAGCCGCTTCGGTAGAGGTTTTGTCTTCTACTGTCTCGGACTATCCCTCTCACACAAGTAGTAAGGCATCAATCTAGTTGAGGCATCTATTTGTTAGGATTAAGTTCATAGGAGTAAAGTAGGATACTTAGGAGTCCTTACTCACTCGTTGTCCTCCCAGCTAGCTAATACTCTACTATCTTTTATCTAGACTCTTTGCAATCTCATTTACCTATCCTTTCTTTATTTAACTTACCCCTCTATCATTAGTTGGTACTAGATTGAAGTAGACATAAAGATCTCTTACTCTCTTTTATTAAACATTCCTAGCTATGGGATAAAATAAATAACGATACCTTGGAATACTTCCGGGTAAAGTGCTACATCGGTATATTCTGTGCGCTTGCGGAATAATCCAATAGACATAAGAAATACCCCACAAACACTTCTGGCGCTATTGCCTAAGATAGATTAACATCCTATCTTTGGTGGCTGCGTTAAGAAGTGCCAACAGTAACCACTGACAAGCTAGAAAAGGTCCTTTAAGGAACTAGAGCCAGAGCCATATAGCCCTCACAGCTGTACTGTAAATCCCGGAGGTTCTATTACGGAGATAAAGTTATCTTTTAGTGTTCATTGCATATAACATTAGTCAAGTTACAAGATCATGGTTATAGAAAGAAAACCCAAACTATACTTGCCTTAAACTTAGATCCTTATGCTGGTCCAATTCTTTGGGAGAACTCCTTCTGGATCACAAACTTCCTGCTCCAGAGGGATGTTAATTTCTTGATCTCCACGTAAAACTCACCGACTGGACATATGATCATAAAACACCACACAAGCATCCAAACAAACATGCGCGAAGCAAACAATGATACTATATTAGAATAATACAACAAACAATGAAATTTTTGGAAAACTAATCTAGGTGTTGCTACGATCACACAGACATAAAAAGCACTCTAATCGGAGCTACGGTGAAAAAGAAACGACTTGCAAAAGATTTACGTTATAAAAGAAACAATTACAATCTTGATGTTTATTAACGGACAAAAACTATAAGTAGTATTAGTTCAGATTAATCAAAACATATTTAATTTCAAATGGCAATCAAGTTTTAATTTAGTATCATTTAATCCGGCTAAGTTTTAACTAGCAAAAACAATATAAAATATGAGAGCATCTATTCAAATTCAATGTACGTGTTTAGACTGTAAATTTTATAATTCAAAAGTACACTATTTGTATGCAAAACACCGAAGTATAAATTTTAATTATAAAACTAGTTGTGTGTAACCAAAATAATATTTAATGATCAGCACATAAATACGTGGCATGCATAGTAAACGTAGATACTAGCACGTTCGTTATACTGACAAGAGCCTAACATACAAATTGTAAGATAAATGAACAAACAATAAACGATTAGTTTTGACATAATTAAATATAGATATTGGGGTTATCAAGGAGGGTACGTACTGGGGAGAGTACCGTACTGTGTTTGGCCATATCAGTTGGTTTTCCTTTGGCAGGGTCATGTGCTTGCTTGCAAGTGCTAGTTGATTTTGTGGCAGCCGTTGTCTCCTTCCTGGCCACCTGCTGCTTAGTGAGCACAAGAATTTCATCGTGGTCCTAATCCTTCAGATGGCAGGTGCTTCTTGAGACGTAGTTGAGACAGGCAGGCAGCAGAGCTTAGCATATCGCCAGCGGCGGCAACAAGATTGCAGTTGACGGCGCTCTGAAGAGAACTAGGGCATGGTTTGCCATCTGCCGTAACAAAACAACAACGGCGTCGGCTTGATGAATTTCGGCAGGTGCAGATCGAGGCACAGGAAGGCGTTGTTGTTCTGTCCCCGGAAGGTCTTTACTTTTGGTAACACACAGTATAATCGTCGTGCTTCTTTTGTGTGCATGGTCGCGAGCAGCAGCTGACGTGGAGTCCCGGCGCCGTAGCGATGGCGACTCTGACCGGCGGCATAAGCTGTTCGTGTTCGGCGACGAGTACGCCGACACCGGCAACTATCCGCTGTCTGACTGACGAGCAGCACGCGGGCTTGGTACTTCCCTTACAGTAGCAACGACTACAATCACGGCACAGGGGCATCCGGCCGCTTCTCCAACGGCGGCGGCGGCTGATGCCTAGCTAGCTAGGGCACATGAGGGAGGAGGCGATTTGGTCTTGGGCAAAGCCTAAACCAAGAGGGAGGCCGAGATATATACATATACGTGATCCAACGACAAAGGAAATTAAAAAAACGCAAGGACTGCAGCTTGTATATACGTATATAGTAGGAGGCTAGCAGATCATTGTTTGGATTAGAATCTGAGTTGGACTAGGCTTGCACGGATGGCATATATGGGCATATGGCAGACAGATAGGATCCGAAAACAGAAACCGATGGTTTTGCTCTGTGCTAGAACAGCTGGCCAACACTGTCTATCACCAAAGATTATTTATTAATTATAAAGAATGGCCTCTTTGCTTTCTTCTTGATATTATTCGGTACCAGCAGGGAGACCAATATAAGGTCGAGCTAAACGATTTTCAGCTTAGATATTTAGGATTAGAATTAATTATTTTTGAGATTAGATAATTTTGTGACTAATAACAGTTCTAGAAAAGTCCAGAATATTTTAAGCCACCAGAACACATTCCAAATGCCCTTAAAATTTGGAGAAAATCCTTAGACATTTGGAACATGAGAAACCCAAATAAAATATGTGGATTTTATGAGAAGAATTTTAGAGCATCTCCCAAAGAAAATGACAAAAAGTTGCCAATGAATCCGGATGAACTTCCGGAAGGATTGTAGTGATAGGTTAATGGTTGATGATGATCTCAACGAAATCATCTGAAGGATAAGAAAAATATTTTTATAAGCTTCAAGGAGAAGGACTAAGCTCCAGAATTAAGGGATTTGATGCTAGGAAGGGTTTGAGACAGGCCATAGAAAAAAGATCACCTTGTAGACATGTTTTGAAACTTTTTGCACCACAACAACTATTTAATCAAGCAACAGGCAAACATCACATCAGCAAAAACTCATCTTTTTATTTGAGAAAGTTTGCGCTAGCTCAACTAAACTTGGTGGATTTTCATTCAAATATTAAAGCCATTCAATTTGTTTAGTGTTTTCCACGCACAACCCAAAATCAGAAATTTTGGGGTGTGACATTTGAGGATGACAATGCACCTCGTGTTGTTCCAAAATAATCTTGTTAGCTTATGTTTTTAATTGCTTAAAAACCGAACCTAAAAATTATGTTTCAGAACAGTTATGGCAGGGCAACTTTGGCGATTTATTCTGATAAATCTAGCTAAAGAACTATGCCACGTTTTTACATATTTTGAAAATCCTATATGCCGTTTTTGTTTTAGTATAGTTGGTTTGGGCTGGTTCAATCTAGTTTAATCGGTGCACGCGCTTTAATAAGTTTCGTGCACAGCAACGTCGCCGGCTTGGTCAGGGCCCCGCGCGTGACCTTGGCACGCTGTCAGCCGGCAGCCAGGCCTCGCCTGGCCGCTCCTGCCGCGTCGCGCTGCCAAGGGGCCGACGTCCCTGGTGCTGCCTCCCACTGCAGTTGGTCGGCCTCGCGCGTGCGCGTGGGCGTGGACGGCGTGCCGCCCTGTTCTTCGCGTGTCGAGCGCGGCGTCCGGGGGTCGTTGGGTCCACTCGCGGGACCGAGCTCGTGTCGTGCCCTTGCTGCTCCCCGTCTCTCTCTTTTCCTCTGCGTCCGGTTCTGGCCGCTGTTGCCGTTGACGTCGCGCGTGGTCCTGGCCCGCTCTGCAGCGAGGTCAGCGACGCCGTCGCGTCCACTGTTGGCGGTCCATAACGACGATTTTACACAGCCAATTTAAGACAAAAAGAGAGAATTATATACTTTTATGCACATATACCTTTGCTACTGACTCAAATCCACTTGTACCGGAGGAATTATCACTTTGTAGGAATATGCCAGTTACAGGGGAATTTTATAATAAAAAGGCGTCATCCAAAAAGCGTAATTCCTAGGATAAAGATAAAAGGCCAATTTGGACGCAACATGGGCCAAGATACCCATCATATCCGAGATGACAAAGCCCAGAGGATACACCAGGAGGAAACCTGGGCTGGGCGGCGGCGCACCAGGCGTGGGCGCACTTGCCCGGAGTCCAAACGAGCCCAAATTTGAATGACGGTTGTGCATTGATGAGCTCAAGGCGGTGGCGAGGGGTATTGTACCTGGACACATTTCCTTAGATCGGTTTAGGGGAGTAATGATGGTCACTTAGCATATAGCCCCCTCCTCTCCACCTATAAAAGGTGGCCATGTCACCCCTCTCTCACACACACCACACAAAGGCCTCTCTCTCTCTCCCTCCTCTTGTATCCTTTTAGCTTTTGTAGGTTTAGTAGTTGTAGTTGTAGTTGGAGCATGGAGAGCTTCATTGTAGAGCTAGAACATCTTGAGGTATTTGGTAAGATCAATACATTGTTCTTTGTTATGATGATTATCATGTTCTTCATCTTGTTCTTGTTCTTATCATATCATCATAGCTATGCATATGAACTAGAGCCTAATTCTTGTGCACAAAGAACATTATCCTTAATCTTCCATACATACATGTTTAGACCAAGACCTAAATTGATGTGATGAGTTCTACTTTGATTTAGCCTAGTCATGTTATCTTGCAGGTTCGTCGTCCGTCTTTGTGGCGGAGGTTCTAGTAGAGGACCCCTGATAGAGACGGGATATCCTGGTCGACGCTAGAATCGTAGTTGAGAGTTTAGACTTGGTGTCTGGGCTAGAGGCTACCTTTGTTTGCCTCGGTCCCTCCTGTTGAGGTGGTAGGCGGCAGGTGGTGACAGCCCTGTCCGTCTCTTGTAATCCCCCACGTTCGGGATTCGGTGTAGAGCTAAAGGCTAGCATCGCTTGGCAGACCAGGCGTAAACCAGTGCCCGAAGCAGGGTAACTATGGCTATGGCTATCTGTTAACACCAAATTTTGGGCTGGGAGCCGATAGCCGATGCCAGAGGAAGATAGCCGATATCGGAGGAAGATAGCCGATCTCGGAAGCAGATTCCGTCCAGCGGAAGGAAGGAAAATAGCCGATTGCACGGTGAATCGGTTATCGAGCGAAGGTGACAGGAGGCGTGCATCGTCGGTATTGGTGACGTCATCCAGAGTCCGCGCCGCCAAGATGCGATCACGATCGGAGTCCATTATGAAAGGGAAGGTGGGACTCCAAATTACCTTAGATATAGGATAGTTTGTTGGTTTCCTTATCTATTGATGAGTTGTAATTCGACTAGGACTCTATCTACGCTCAGGGTATAAATATAACGCCTCAGCCATTGTAAAAGATACAACAATATCAATACAACACAACTTTCGGCTCCAGCCAACAAACCTTAGAGTCAGTCGAGTCCGGCGAGTTACTTCATCCAGGCTGGGTGTCATCCGGTGGACGCAGGCTTGCTTGTAAGTATCGTCAACCCCCTGTTAAACTATGTCTTTTTAGCGTCATCCGGTGGACGTGGAAGCATGGCGGACCAGGGTCCTTGCTAAGCTCTGTTTCTTTGGCGTCATCCGGTGGACGTGGGAAACATAGTGAGTCAAGCATGATTCACGCTGGTTTACCCGATCAATCTGTGTTAACCGTCATCCGGTGGACGAAATGCAGACTAGGACGGTTTTCACGCGCAGATTAGTTATCGATTCGTGTTTGTTTGCTTAATTAATCTATTAGTTAATGTCATCCGGTAGACAGGCTATAGATTGAGATAGTTTGCACGCATGGATTAGTTATCGGCTCTAGCTAAATTTGGCAATTTAGTTAGATTCATTAGGTTACCAAGATGTTATTTGTTGTTTATTGTTTATTTGTCAATATAACATCTCTCTGCCCGATCAAGATTGATAGATTTGGCCTTAGATTTACTTGAATCTAATCGTCGTTTATGCTTTCTTATGCCTATTTTACCATGATGATCGGTTTAATGCTTACATCGGCTAATCCCCTATCAATCTTGTTCGTTACATGTTGTGCGTTCGGTTCTAGTTGAGACATGAGTGGTTCTGAGGTTATCGTAAGTCTTATTTTTGTGTCTTTGTTTAAGTTAAACTGAGCGTCATCCGGTGGAATAGGTTTAACCTAAACAAGTTTTCACTAGATTAGATTTGCTTTAATTCGAAGTCTGTTTATGGCTACGCTAGCATTCGTTCATGCTTCATGGACCCTGTATCGGCTAAAGAGCCGATTCAGTTATGCTCTCACGAGTAGATCGTGTATATAGACTTATTTGGATATCAAACGATCTAGCTTTATTTGTTGGGTTTGTCGAAGCCCGCTGGCCGTTAGACCAGGTGAAAGCAGACTTGGTGAACTTAGTGAAGAGGGTTTGGTAAAGCCGCCGGCCTTCTAGATCAGCTTTAACCGATCTCTGCTTGTTTGATGTGCAGATTAAATCTGTACACATGATCTATTTTCTTTTATACACATTAACTGAATTAGATCGGCTAGCACGTTATTATCTTCACATGAGTATCCTGATAGCCATTTTACTTTATTATTATACTATTGGTTCATAACATGACGGAATCGGCTTTCTAGGCGATCTCCGATTGAATCGGCTCTCAGAGCCACATAATTGGAACTAGCTGGACACACCGGTTAGTTCCGCCCTATGATTACTGATTACTATTGTTTCCTTGTCAATTGCAGGTCAAATTGACTGGCACGCTTGGGTGTTACTGACACTCTCAGACCGGGTTCGAAGCTAGCTGGATCTGCGAGAGCTCTACCGCCTTCAAGGGTCGTTTCCGGCTTCGCTGGTGTGTTGGGCTTAGGGAACCACTTTTTGCGCCAACACACTTTTTGGCACGCCCGGTGGAACATTCACTGAAGACCATGGCAAAGGGGAAGACTGCGGCTGACGGATCCTCCAGGGATGACGGTGTCCTCAGGGTCAGGGTCGAAGATCTCAGCGAGGAGGACGCGGCCGTGCTGAACAAGATCGTTGAAGAATTCGCTGATGCTTGCCTGCTCTCATTCAGCAAGCAGCGTGATGGCTCTATGGTGAAGAAGAATGCATTCCCAAGGTGGATCATGGACGGCCATTCTGATAAATCTGAAGAGGAGTGCAAGGCCGACCTCAAGCAGATGCTGGAAGAAGCGACCTGGGGGGCCGCCTATTCAGCAGTCGGCCATCACCATAAATCTTTCCTGCAAACATTCTATAACATCATGAAGACCGTTCTCAAGCGGCAGGATTGGGAGTCTTTGGGCCCAGTTTACTTCAACATACCCGTAGAAGATGCAGATCCAAAAGCAGCGGCAGAGACCTCCAATTCCTCACCGCAACAGCCGAGCCAGCCGAAAACACCAGTGCAGGGTGCCACTGCGGCCGGTTCGGCTCAAAAAATAGCAGCTTCCCCCAGATTATACAAAGATCATACTCTGGAGGAGCTCGCCGCTTTCATGCAGGCCACTGGGCAGACGGTGAACTCGATGAACTCATCAGCAGTGAACTCGACGGCTAGAAATACGCTGGCGGCAGACACGGCCAACCCAACTCCTGGATACCATGAGGGGATCACATATCAAGACCTTCAGGCAGCGCCGCATCCGGGGTATGCCCAGACGCCCAACAATCAGCTGCTAGAGCAAATGAGTGCCATGCTCCATGATACGTTCGGTTTGCAGCCGAAGACCGGGACTGGAATCAAGTATAGACGTCCTTACCCGAGTGGTACGATCGAGTGACATTACCGCCCAGGTATCGCTTGCCCGACTTCTCCAAGTTCAGTGGGCAGGACGACATCACCACCATGGAACACATCAGCCGTTACCTGACCCAGCTCGGCGAAGCTTCATATGAGGTAGCTCACAGGGTCCGGCTCTTTCCGCTATCACTGACAGGGCCGGCGTTTAGTTGGTTCGCATCTATGGAGCCTACCTCGATTCAAGGTTGGGAAGATCTGGAGACCAAGTTCCATAATTACTTCTTCTCTGGCACTGGGGAGAAAGACATCACAGGTCTCACCAACATGCGCCAAAAGCCGAATGAACTGGGATCGGCTTTCATCAAGCGGTTCAGGGAGACCAGGAACATGTGTTACTCTTTGAACCTGAACAACAAGCAGCTCGCCAAGATAGTGGTCAGTGGGTTGCTCCCACACGTCCAAGAAAAACTGGTGGGCACCAACTTCAACAGCATCAGCGAGGTGATGCAGAGGGTGGCCGCATTAGAGCAGCAGGCCCAGAGGTTCAATAAAGAATCGAGATACAAGCAGTCGGCCTACGTCTGTAATTCCGACTCAGAAGATGGGGAGAATGAAGAAGTGGCTGCTGTTGAGCTCAAATGGGGTACAAAGCCCATGGCCGTGCCGAAGGGTTGGAGCGCGAAAGATCAATACAACTTTGACACACGTAAGCTGGACAGGCTCTTCGACCTGCTAGTCAGTGCGGGCCACATTACCTTCCCGGCTGATTACGTTAAGCCGTCTCCTAAAGATTTGCAGGGAAAACCGTTCTGCCAGTGCCATGGCCTCACCTCACACTCCACAAACAACTGCCGCAATTTCAAAGCAGCAATCCAGAATGCTATTAGGCGCGGCCTGTTGAAATTTGAGGCCCCTCCCAAGGGGAAGATGAAGATCGACAAATTCCCATTCCCGAAGGGGCAGAACATGGTCCAGATCGCAAATCCTCTGACCAAAGTAAAGGTGTTAACCTCCGAACGGGCCAAGAAGAACTCCTCAGTTGATACCAATGCACAAATCACAGCTGAGGAGCTAGCGCTAATCAAAGGAAGGAGGGAGCAGAATCAGAGGCAGCTGGAGCAGGGAGAGTCCAGCGGCACCAAGAGCAGGAGGCCCACGCACCAGCACCTTCTGAATAAGTGGCGGCGACAGAAAGAGAAAGATCATCGGAGGCAGCTGCAGCGCGAAGAAGAGGAGTACCGCAGATGGCTCCGCGAGGAAGAAGAGGCGCGCTATCACGAAGAAATGGCTCGCCACCGGGAAGGTGAGGAGGATCACTGGCATTGCCCATTCTTCCGACACTGCTGGAACGAAGGCTTGAAATTACCGACGCTGCGCAACTGTCCAGAATGCAGCGATCAGTACCGAGAGTACAGGCAGTCCCAGGTCAACCACCGGTCCGTGCACCAGAGGCTGGGGAGTCCCCATAGCCGCGGGATCGGCGTGAAAAAAGGGACCTGCGCGATCGGCTTGATGAGGCGGTAGTTGAACGCCGACAGCCGGTTTGGCAAGAGAACCAGTGGTGCCCGGGGATCTAAATAGAAGCCAAAGGCGCCAGGTGCAGCGGCTCAAGAACAGGGAGCTTCAGGCTGAGGGGCGCGCCAAACAGGTGTGGCGTGAAAAGCCTTCACAAAATAATGGAAAGGCTGTAGCCGATGCACAGATGGTGTTTGTGCTACCGGCAGAGTTCAGAGCTAGGAAGTACGATACCGATTCCGACTCAGACGATTCGGGATCAGAAGAAGGAGTGGCCAAGTTAGTGCTCGCACAGCAAGCTACTTTTGATAAGCCGGCCAAGAATCGACATCTAAAGGCCCTCTATCTCAAAGGTTATGTCGATGGCATGCCCATGACGAAGATGCTGGTGGACGGTGGTGCCACTGTCAGTCTCATGCCCTACACTATATTTCGCAAGCTAGGCAAGGGTCCCGATGATCTAATAGAAACTGATCTAATCCTCAAGGATTTCGGGGGCAATTCTTCCAACACTCGGGGGGCAATCAACGTCGAGCTGACAGTGGGGAAGAAGACACTGCTTACTACCTTTTTCGTGATCGACAGTAAAGGTGCCTACAGCTTGCTGCTCGGACGCAACTGGATTCATGCCAACTGCTGCGTGCCATCCACCATGTATCAGTGCCTCATTCAGTGGCATGGCGATGAGGTCGAAGTGGTCCCGGCCGATGACACGGTCAGCGTGGCGACGGCGGATGCCACTACTGGGAAGCTGGGGATCATGATTGTTTCTCTGGCAAGGCTTGGGAAGGAGGCTCCATCAAGGTCAGCGATGAGAGTCAACAGCCGATTAGGGCAATCGGCTCTGAGTCTTTTTATTAAATGGAGAATCCAATCGACGGCACAGAGGGTAAGTTGGGGCAAGGATTCACGTCGGCCGACAAGCTCGAAGAAGTGGATGTTGGACCCGGCGACAGGCCAAGGCCGATGTTTATTGCCGCCAATTTAGACCCGGAGTTCAGGCAGGAGCTGATTCAACTGCTGAAGGAGTACAAAGATTGTTTCGCCTGGGAATATTATGAGATGCCTGGATTGGACAAATCTATTGTTGAGCACAGGCTACCTATCAAGCCAGGGTTTCGGCCAACAAGCAGCCTCCACGTCGTTTTAGAGAGGACGCTCTACCCGACATTAAGGCCGAAATCACGAGGCTGTTAGAAGCCAAGTTCATTCGAGCTTGCCGATATGCCGAGTGGATATCGAACATCGTCCCCGTGTATAAGAAAAATGGTAAATTGCGAGTCTGTATTGACTTAAGGGATTTAAATAGAGCTACACCGATGGATGGCTACCCTATGCCAATAGCTGATATGTTGGTAGACTCGGCTGCTGGGCACCAGGTTATTAGCTTCATAGATGACAATGCTGGTTATAATCAAATTTTTATGGCTGATGAAGACATCCCGAAAACTGCTTTCAGGTGCCCTGGTGCGCTTGGTTTGTTTGAATGGGTGGTCATGACGTTTGGTTTGAAGAATGCCGGTGCAACCTATCAGAGAGCTATGAATTATATATTTCACAAGTTGATCGGCAAAATCGTTGAAATCTATATAGATGACATGGTGGTGAAATCTAAGAGCAATAAAGATCACCTGGCCGATTTGAGGGCCACTCTGGAGTGCACAAGGAGACATGGTTTGAAGATGAATCCTAACAAGTGTCCGTTCGGCGTGTCGGCTGGCGAATTTCTGGGATTCATGCTCCACCGCAAAGGGATAGAGATCGGCAGCAAGAGTAAGAAGGCGATCGATGAACTTGTACCTCTAACCAATAAGAAGGAATTATAGTCTTTGCTTGGTAAGATTAACTTTATCAGAAGGTTCATCGCTAACTTATCAGAGAAGGTGTTGCCGTTCTCACCATTGTTGAAGCTCAAGAATGATCAAGAGTTCAAATGGGGTGACGTGCAACAGAAGGCTTTTGACGAAATCAGAGAATACATGAAGACTCCCCCTGTCTTAGTACCGTCACGGACAGGGAGGCCTTTTAAGTTGTACGTGACGGCCGAAAGCCATACCATTGGATCGGCCCTTTTTCAAGAGTTTGAAGGGAAAGAGAGAGCAGTTTTCTACCTGAGCAGGCGGCTCCTTGACCGTGAGACAAGATACACACCGACCGAGAAGTTGTGCTTGTGCCTATTCTACTCATGCACCAAGTTGAGGCACTACTTGCTTGCCTCGGAGTGTGTGGTGGTGTCCAAGGAGGATGATATCAAGCACATGCTTTCGATGCCTATTTTAAATGGTCGGATTGGCAAATGGATCTTGGCGCTCTCCGAGTTTGACTTGAGGTTCGAATCGACTAAGGCAGTCAAAGGCCAGGCGATAGCCGATTTCATCACGCAACATCACGGAGGATCGGCTAATGTAACGGATATAGCGCCATGGACTATGTTCTTCGATGGCTCTTCGTGCAAGCAAGGTGGTGGCGCCGGAGTAGTGCTTATCTCACCGCGGGGTGTGCGTTTTGAGTATGCTTTCTAGATCGGGCCGATTGTCACAAACAATCAGACTGAATATGAAGCCGCGTGGAAAGGTTTTCAGCTTCTGCATGAAGCAAAAGCCGATGCAGTTGAAGTATTTGGCGATTCACAACTAGTCATCAACCAATTGCTCGGCTTGTATGAATGTAAAGACGAGATACTTAGAGGCTACTATGATCAGTGCCAGGCTCTCATCAAGAAGTTCATGAGGTATCTCTCTGTCATATCCTCAGGGCCCAGAACCAAGAAGCTAATCGGCTGGCGCAGAACGCGTCGGGTTATCGGCCGATGCAGGAGATTTGTAACAGCGAGCAATCAGCTGATGACTGGAGGGGCGAGATAGCAGGTTACCTGGCAAATCCTTCACAACGGATCAACAGAAAGCTAAGGTACAAAGCCACCAAGTATGTGTTGCTGGATAGTCAGTTGTATTACAAGACTGTTGAAGGAGTGCTGCTCAAATGCCTGGGGACAGAGGAATCAGTGAAGCTGATGAACAAAGTACACGATGGAGTCTGCGGTGCACATCAATCAGCTCACAAGATGAAGTGGATCATCAGGAGGACTGGTTACTATTGGCCTACGATACTGGAAGATTGTTTCAAATATTATAAAGGGTGTCAAGAATGCCAAAAGTTTGGAAATATACAAAAGTCTCCAGCCTCTGCTATGAATCTTATAATTAAACCATGGCCGTTTAGAGGATGGGGTATTGATCTAATCGGCCAAATCTACCCACCATCGAGCAAGGGTCACAAATGGATCTTGGTGGCGATTGATTACTTTACCAAGTGGGTAGAAGCCATTCCTTTGAGGAACGCCACTTCAGCTGACGTGATCGAATTTGTAAAGGAGCACATTATTTACAGGTTTGGCATACCTCAGACGATCACAACCGATCAGGGGACAATGTTCACTTCAGAGGAGTTTATGACCTTTGCCGACGACATGGGCATCAAGATTTATAATTCATCGCCGTATTATGCCCAAGCCAACGGACAAGCAGAAGCCTCCAATAAAATTTTGATCAAGGTCATCAAGAAAAAGATTGAGCAGAATCCCAGAAAATGGTATTTGCATTTGAGCGAGGCACTATGGGCATATCGCATGGCACAGCATGGATCGATCAAGGCTTCACCTTATGAGCTAGTCTATCTACATGCTGCCGTCTTGCCATGGGAGATTCAGTCTGAGACACGGCGTGTCACGTTGCAAAACAAGCTTACAACTGGTGAATACAAAGACATTATGATGGACAGTTTAGAAGATTTGCACTGTCATCAGCTTAGGGCTTTGGAATACATTGAAAAGAACAAGGTACGGGTGGCCAAGTATTACAACACTAAGGTAAGAAGCAAGAGCTTCACCGAATCAGAGCTAGTATGGAAAGTCATTCTGCCTATTGGTACAAAAGATAGCCGATTCGGTAAATGGTCGCTAAACTGGGAAGGCCCGTATCGTGTGGTGGAATGCGCTCCGGGTAATGCTTACATCCTTGAAGACTTGGAAGGACAGAGACTCGCCAGAGCCATCAACGGGAAGCATTTGAAGAAATACTACCCTAGCATCCCAGTTGGCGGATAATAGCCGATTCATGTGAATCTGGCTCTAACAGCCGATGCCGTGCAAGCGAGTCGCCTTCAGGGCAAAAATGGCCGACATCATAATAACGAGTCGCCCTTAGCACAAAAATGAAATACCCTCGATGAGGTGTAACAGCCCATGCGATAAGCATCGCCTTTAGAACAAAAATAAAATAAAATAATAAAAGCAAAATATACAGTCTCGCAAATTGGATTGTTTCGGGCATAACGAGTTCAGAAGTATCATATACATCAGAATGCCTAATACAATCTAGTTTGGATTATTGACGCCGTCCCGGATCACGTCCTCGGCGTCGACGGACACGGAGAGACTGTCGGCATGAGGGGCGAAAGCGGCCATCAGCGTGCCGAACTCCTCCATGTCTTGGCCTGCCCGGATCCCCGGTTCGACGTTCTCCAGCACGATGCCGGAGTTGATCTGGGCGGCGGCCAGAGCTCCCGCGGCACCGTGACGGACGCCGCTCATCGCCACCTGGCGGACGCGGTGGTGCACGTCCGCAAGCTTTTCCACCTGCGTTTGCCCCGCGCGCGGAGGACGTCGGTGACGTTCACCGCAGCCACGCGCAGTTCGTGCAGCTGCGCCGTCAGGGCTGCATAAACAAGGAAGGTCAGTGTTGGAAACGCGCTGTGCACACAGTTGGAAAAAGCGAGAGATTACCTGCCACGGCGGCCTGCGACTCCGCGAGGTTGGCCCACACCTCCGCCAAATCGATGCTGGCGGCAACGAGCGTGACGGCCTGGTCCTCGTTCTCCTTATCCAGCCGACCGGCTTCTTTGGTGGCCTCGGAGTAGAGATTATGGTACCGCACCATCTCATGATGGAAGTGGCGGCCATCGGTGGCGGTGTAGGAGTCGCGGGAATTTGAAGATGACCTCGAGTTCGATTCCGCTCCGGAGGTAGTGCCGCGAGTCGGAGCGTGAGGAAGGTTCGGTTGTGGCGCCGTGCGACGCAATGAGGAACTGGCGCCGATCGGTGCGCTGAAAGGAAGATGGAGCGGGGGACGTTGGCTGAAAGGGACCATCAGATCAGGCACCCAGACTTAGCCAGATTTTAAAGATCGGTGAAAAGGGAGAATAAGATACCTGCTATGGATTCCCCGTCCGCTGACTTGCATCATACGCTTGATTGGAGCCCTTACAGGAGCAGAGGGCCCGGCGGCGTCACCAGCGGCGGGGGTTTCCGGGGCGGCCTCCCAGTTGCAGGAACGGCGTCACCATCCGCCGGGGCTGCCCGAGGAGGATCAGCGCCGGGGGCAGGGGTGTTCAGGCCGGCTAAGGAGCCAGCAATGCCGCTGACGAAAGATGGCTGGTGACTGCAGAAACGGATCAAATCAGATAGAAACAGCGAGGAGATGGTAGGCTGACGGTTGAACTTACCCTAATGTCTACTCGATTCGGGCGACGCTGGCCCAGATGCGGCGGATGCTCCGTTCCATCTCATCGCCGTCGACGGGCTCAGACGCCGGGCGCTTCCCACGGTCTCCATCGCCGGCCATGGTCATGAACAAGGATTGAGAGAGCGGAAGCGAAGTGGATACAAGGAGGCGGCCGGGAGAGTTGGTCGACGAGACGGATATGATGGCGTGTGATATTGCCTCAAGCCTGCCAACTATTTATAAGACAACACGGGCACCAAGGCGGTTTCTATGGGAAGTGAGACGGCACGGCGGATTTTAGGTTGCAGTTAATCCGCGTTTCTTGAATCCGGAACAGTTGCCAAATCGGGGAGACGAAGCGCCGTCATCAATGGTCGCACGTCGATCGGTTTTTTTTGGGTCAGGCTGTTTAGCCGATCCTATTGTGAATACCCACAAGCCGATTCGTGATGAATCTGGCTGAGGGGTTAATTCTAAAGGAAAGCCGAACAAAGCCGATACTACAAAGCCGATGCTAAGAGGCACGCCCGAAAGCCGATTCGTATGCAGAACGGGTCAGGCTGAGTAATTGATTCTAAGGTACAAAGCAGGTCCGAAAGCCGATTCGCATGCAGAAATATATTAGGCTGAACAAAGTCAGTTCGAAACAAGACAAGGCTAGTATTAAGGTGTAAAATCTAAGGCAGATCAGGCTAAATTGTCAAATTCAGGGTGAACAGCACGAAGACAGAGTTGCAAATAGAAAAGGACATGCCAAGCAGTACACCCATCATATTACAAAGATAATAAGGACCGAATCAGTTCTACTAATTCGGCACGGAGCGCGTGGCCAGCCTGCAGCAATTGTTGATCTTGGTTTTCAGTAAACTGCAACAGGTTTAGGCGTTGGCATGTCTTCCTGCCTGCAACGACCAAGCTGCTGATTTCCTTCTTTTTCTGGGAGAGCTCGATCATGCTGGTGGAGATGGTGATTTCACGCTCACTGATAGCCGACTCAACTGCTTCCAATTCTTTTCTCAGCTGGTCTCGTCTTGTTTTCAATGTCTCCAGTTCTGTTTCGGCCGTGCTGATGGAGGATTTGTGCAACCTGGCTCGATCGGCTAATCTGGTGGCTTCTTGTCTGTTGATCAATTTGTTGCTCCTTAGCTGTTCAAGCTCTGCCAGGTTCTTGTGAGCAGTGATAATCCCTGATGCTGTAACTTTAAGATCATCAAGTCTTTGCAGGGATTTCAAGGCTGACAGATTGGGTTGCTGCTGGACAAGTTCCATTATTTGATCGATCAGTCCGGGATTCGAGGCCAGAGCAACTAGATCACCCTCTAGATGGGGTAGCAGTGCACTTAGCCGATTGTTGAAATCTGGCTCTGAAAGTCTCTCGGAGGAGGAGGCTAGTTTGTCTCTATCACAGAACTCTTCTATGTCGAATGAATAGTCAGGAGACAAAGGCTTCGGTGCCTACAGTACATACATTCTCTCATCAGAAAAGGTACAATATAGATTAATTGTTTTCTGGCAGAGATGGGATACCTGAATGAGGCATGAAGGTTGTAGGGTTGATGCCGATGCTGTTTGTTCGACTAAGGCAGTTGTGTCTTTTGCGGCATGCGGATCCTTGGTTGTCACTGCCTCGGGTAGTTGGGTTTCTGCAAACCAGAAGTAAGAGCAGTATGGAAGTAAGGATAACTGCTAACAGCCGAATAGGAGTTACCTGGATTCCTCTCAGGGGGCAGCTCCTCTTCTTCAAGGTTCGCCCAGACTTCTTCAGAAGGACTGTTCGGCTGTATTTTTGAAAAGAAGATTTGGTCAACTAGGACATTTAAGAAAGAAAAGCTCAATGAGTAGTACCTGAGTTTTGGCTCCTTCTTCCTGGATCCCTTCTTCTTAAGCAGCTGATTTCTCATGGCCGGTAGATTCTGGTGGTTCTTCGGCCTGTTTCTCTCCCAAGGTACCTTGAGTTGGTTAGGGATTCACCTGATAGAAAGCCGATTTAAGAGTCGGGGCGTACTGCAGTAAAGGAAGATGCTACTGGGTACCTGAACTTTTCTTATTGAACGGCGTTTATTGGGAGCTTGCTTTTGAAGCTAAGATGCAGCTGGCCGTTTTAAAGCAAAAGGGGAGGTCAGTACAGCAGGGCCTACCATTAGTTGTCTCAGCGTCGGTGCTCGGGAGCCTAGCCTCGCTGTCGGACAAGGAGGATAATATTCCACTCGCTCTGGTGGATTGGATGATGGGTCCCGCGAGAAATATCTGTTAAGTAACATGTTTGAATAAAGCCGTTTTTATTGGAATCGGCTGAGAACACAGGGCTCTGCATTTGTTGTGGACAGTTTGGTAGAACAAGTGAGCGTGCCATTGTTGCCACTAATCATCAAAACTCTGATGAGCGATGCAGATTTGATTCCACGGCTTCGGCGAGAATGTGGGCAGGTTTGCTCCGAGTTGAAAAATTCTGACTAGCCTGAAGGTGCTTTGTAATATTCTCCCTGGGTTTCAAGGTATTCAAAAAAGGGAGCCGAGGGGGCAATTGGCCGAAACCTAGCTGTCTTGCTGCTATGTTTGGGTGATAGAATTCATAAGAAGGATAGCTAGTTGCCTTGCCGCTTGCGCTCCGAAGGTGCTTGAAGTCTGCTGGCAAGGCACAGGGTTTGATGATTGCGTTCAAGATGCTGATAGCCTCGTCATCAGAACACCCATTGTTGAATTTGAAGCTGGAGGGCGCTGGAAATTCATCTTCCTCTTCGTAGGGGAACCAGGTAGTAACATTTGGTCCCAAGCCCCTGTATAATGTTTCCAGAATATTGCCCTTTGAGGTTGGGATGGTTATGGCAGAGGCAGCTTCACCAAAACTTTGACAGCCTCTGGTTTTTGGGTCCTCCTCTTCTGAATACTCGGTGGATGGAAAGTTAAGGCCCTGGAATTGTGTCCTTACCAGCTTATGCAGATACAGGTTGAGCCATAACTGTACTAGCCACCAAGGGCCTGTTATGCATTGCACTTCTTCACCTATAATCAAGGAACTGAATACTCGGCTCATAAGCCTGTATGCTGCACCCAACAAGAGTTTGCCCAGGGGGATGGAGTTCCCTTGAGCCAGTTTTTCTGCTAAGACCCGATAAGGATATGCTGGCCCGGCAGTGGCACCACAGAACACGAACCTCTCAAGCCACAAGGTCAAGAATGCGACGTGTTCTTTCTCGCTGACAGAAGAGGAGTTTTTCTGGTGGTGTTGAATATAGCCACTCCACCCGTTGTATGTGTCCAGCTTCGGGAAGTACGGGTCCTTCTTGCCACTGGAGCGGAGATCTCAGAAATCATATGATTCAGTAATCTGAAGCCCGGTGAGCATATGGATATCGCCCAGGGTAATGGTTTTTGGACCGTCTCCGAACACGAAAGCATTCAAGGAGTTGGACCAAAAATGACTGGTAGCAATCAGGAGCGGCTCATTCCTTGCCATCTCTGATAATGATAGGTCAAGACATTGGCTCAGATGGCGCATCTCCCAGTCCGCGCGCTTCTTCGCCGCGACGCGGCGGAACCAGTTCCTCCACCCAGCAGGTGCGCTTGGCCAGTTTCTGAAAGATTTGGCCCAAGAAGAGGCGCCCATCATGGAGCTTCGGAATGGGAACTGGTTGGTTTCTTGAATGATGAAGTCTTTGGGGATCGGATCACCCATCGGGCCCAGATAGTAGGTATCGGGGATGTCCTTCAGTGGAATCAGAATATCATTCCTCAGCACCTAGATTTGAAACTCGTACTCAGTGAGGTTGAAGAGGGATTCACGAATCAGGGGGAGGATCGATGAAATTGATACCTCAGGGACCTCGGAAGGAGTCGCCATTAGCTCGGGGGTGATTTGACGGCGGCGAATCGAAGCTGACGGCGGCGGATTGAAGCCCGTGGCGGAAGTTGTGACGGTTTAGGGTTTCGTTTTGGTGCGAAAGTTTGAAGTGCCGAGAGGGAAGCTGCGGTTTGGCTATTTGAAGGCTCAAGCGCTAATTTCGGAATAAACCAGTTTATTCCAAAATTGGGGGGCATGTGTTAACACCAAATTTTGGGCTGGGAGCCGGTAGCCGATGCCAGAGGAAGATAGCCGAAACCGGAGGAAGATAGCCGATCTCGGAAGCAGATTCCGTCCAGCGGAAGGAAGGAAAATAGCCGATTGCACGGTGAATCGGTTATCGGGTGAAGGTGACAGGAGGCGTGCAGCGTCGGTATTGGTGACGTCATCCAGAGTCCGCGCCGCCAAGATGCGATCACGATCGGAGTCCGTTATGAAAGGGAAGGTGGGACTCCAAGTTACCTTAGATATAGGATAGTTTGTTAGTTTCCTTACCTATTAATGAGTTGTAATTCGACTAGGACTCTATCTACGCTCAGGGTATAAATATAAGCCCTCAGCCATTGTAAAAGATACAACAACATCAATACAACAGAACTTTCGGCTCCGGCCAACAAACCTTAGAGTTAGTCGAGTCCGGCGAGTTACTTCATCCAGGCTGGGTGTCATCCGGTGGACGCAGGCTTGCTTGTAAGTATCGTCAACCCCCTGTTATACTATGTCTTTTTAGCGTCATCCGGTGGACGTGGAAGCATGGCGGACCAGGGTCCTTGCTAAGCTCTATTTCTTTGGCGTCATCCGGTGGACGTGGGAAACATAGTGAGTCAAGGATGATTCACGCTGGTTTACCCAATCAATCTGTGTTAACCGTCATCCGGTGGACGAGATGCAGACTAGGACGGTTTTCACGCGCGGATTAGTTATCGATTCGTGTTTGTTTGCTTGATTAATCTATTAGTTAATGTCATCCGGTAGACAGGCTATAGATTGAGATAGTTTGCACGCATGGATTAGTTATCGGCTCTAGCTAAATTTGGCAATTTAGTTAGATTCATTAGGTTACCAAGATGTTATTTGTTGTTTATTGTTTATTTGTCAATATAACATCTCTCTACCCGATCAAAATTGATAGATTTGGCCTTAGATTTACTTGAATCTAATCGTCGTTTATGCTTTCTTATGCCTATTTTACCATGATGATCGGTTTCATGCTTACATCGGCTAATTCCCTATTAATCTTGTTTGTTACATGTTGTGCGTTCGGTTCTAGTTGAGACATGAGTGGTTCTGAGGTTATCGTAATTCTTATTTTTGTGTCCTTGTTTAAGTTAAACTGAGCGTCATCCGGTGGAACAGGTTTAACCTAAATAAGTTTTCACTAGATTAGATTTGCTTTAATTCGAAGTCTGTTTATGGCTACGCTAGCATTCGTTCGTACTTCATGGACCCTGTATCGGCTAAAGAGCCGATTCAGTTATGCTCTCACGAGTAGATTGTGTATATAGACTTATTTGGATATCAAACGATCTAGCTTTGTTTGTTGGGTTTGTCGAAGCCCGCTGGCCGTTAGACCAGGTGAAAGCAGACTTGGTGAACTTAGCGAAGAGGGTTTGCTAAAGCCGCCGGCCTTCTAGATCAGTTTTAGCCGATCTCTGCTTGTTTGATGTGCAGATTAAATCTGTACACATGATCTATTTTCTTTTATGCACATTAACTGAATTATATCGGCTAGCACGTTATTATCTTCACATGAGTATCCTGATAGCCGTTTTACTTCATTATTGTACTATCGGTTCATAACATGACGGAATCGGCTTTCTAGGCGATCTCCGATTGAATCGGCTCTCAGAGCCACATAATTGGAACTACCTGGACATACCGGTTAGTTCTGCCCTGTGATTACTGATTACTATTGTTTCCTTGTCAATTGCAGGTCAAATTGACTGGCACGCTTGGGTGTTACTGACACTCTCAGACCGGGTTCGAAGCTAGCTGGATCTGCGAGAGCTCTACCGCCTTCAAGGGTCGTTTCCGGCTTCGCTGGTGTGTTGGGCTTAGGGAACCAATTTTTGCGCCAACACTATCTTAACTTAGAATCTCTGACCCTATACAAAAGCATGTATTTGTATGATCACCTGTTCACTTGACATAGTCTATGCCTGCTCCTGTTTAGGTTTCTTTATTCTTTCTTTTATATTTATCCTTGAGATTGGCCTGTGTATGTGTGTCAGTTATCCTACATTTATTCTGATATACTCTTGTTATGAGCATTAGTCTATTATATAGTTATCTTATCTTGTCCATGTCCCTATTAGAGATTCTTATAACATGCCTTCCTTTGGGAAAAATATAAATAACGATACTCTGAATACTTCCGGGTGAAATGCTACAACGGCATTTCCGTGCACTTGCGGACTTGTTCTATAAATGTTGCAGAATACCAACCGGCGTTTCTAGTGGCTTTGCCAAGGACTTTGGTGATGACGCTATGAAACGCCAACAAGCATTTCTGGTGCCATTGCTGGCGAAGGCATTGGTTGATAAAAAAATTGTGATAGGACATGTTCATGGTATTATAATTGTATAATAACCATTGCTCATAACAGGTTAAAAAGAAAAAATATTATAAACTTTTCAAAAAAATAAATGATAATAATTAAGTGTCCTCCCTTGAATAATAAAATTTCAAAAAAAAGGAAATAACTAGCTCGCACTTTTGCTTCTTGCATACAATTTCCAAGTTAGGTAATCACGAGGGAAGGTAAGATTCCTCGTGATCTACCAATCTCTAACCATGCAGGAAAGCAATATGCACGGAGCACGATGCCAATCCTTAGGTTTGAGCTAGCTTGGGGGGAGAACCCAACAAGGTAACATATATTTTGCACCCCATCATTTGTTGTTACCTTGCATAAAATTTAAACAAAATATAACAATAATGATAATGATAAAAAAAAATATATATATACATAAAAATAAAAAAAATTTGTTCACCACTCAATGTTTTCGTTGCCATTGGATGATTTTTGCATTTGCCTTCACGTTTCTTCTACTTTATGCGGGTATACTCTTGTATAGGTGTGCTGTTGCAAGGCACACCCATAGGTTATTAAATTTAAGCGTGGTGCTTAGATTATTTAGTCTTTTTTAATCAAATGAGACATGGAGTCGAGTTTGGTTATTGTACTAGAACTTACCTGTATAATTTATGGTTTATCAGATGGACTAACTCCTGCAGGGTTTATAAATTCTATAAGGGTAAGTCATTGAGACGACAATCGTGATGAAAGCTAGATGGTGAACTAAAAGAAAATTCATATAAATTTTTTTATCATAACCATACATTTGAAAAATTCCAATATATATATATATGCATATGAAAATTTTGAAAAAAATCATAATCATGCATTAGAAAGTTTTGAAAAAAAATCACAAGAAAAAAAAATCACAAGCATACATTTTCATATTTAATCTTATAATGCATTCTTAAAAAAATAATAATAACAATTTTTTCCCTATCAATAAAAGCAAGGTTATGCCTTCAGGTGAGTATGCACCATCGGGTATTCTTGTCACTAACCCTTGCAGGTGGAGTCTAAGAAGAACAAGGGGCATGCGATGCTTGAGAACACAGGGGCGGCATCAACTAAATAAATAAATAAATAATGGTGATCTTCGGTGTTGGAACATACTTAGGAGGGAACCCTACACACTTGACTTTTACACAAAAGTCCAAGTGTGGGGGGAGATGATGAGAATCCCAAGTCCCACACACCAAGGGTCATAAATAAAAAAATAAAGAGAGAGAGAGAGAGAGTTTATGTCAGCCCGGCCTTGCCAAAAAAAAAGAGGGAAATAAAAAAAGAGAGAGATGAAATAAAAAAAAGAGAGAGATGTAAAAAAACAATAAAATAGTAATAATGAAGAGAGAGAGAGAGAGAGAGAGGCATGAGAAGTTCTCCTTTGGACCCTTGCTACCACAAAAGGCCCATGGCCTATATACACACACCTGTGTATGAAGCCTAAGCCTTGTGGTCCGCCTGAGTTGGAGCCCATGTAACAAAGCAACCGGTGCAGCAACTCAAATCTCCATCCACATGCTGCCGGTAAATAGGGAACACTTAGACAAGCTTGGGGGGAGCTTCCTCACACGCCCAAAGGAGGCTGCGAACTGCAAATCAGGCTATGGCGTCGACAAGCTAGCAACATTCCAAGCATAATCATGAAAGGTAAGTTAAGAGCTAGCTTGGAGGAGGACTCCCATAAAGGTAATTTATTTGTATCTCACATTTTCTTTACTATTTTCCTATCTTATAAAATGATGAGACATGATACGAAAACATATATATTAACAAGAATAATAAATATATTATTCCACTCTATATATATGTGCTATGAAAATATTGGTTCTACCCCTTGTTGAGATGATGAATAGTTGCTCTGTCTTATGTTTCATCTATGCCTAGTTTATAACTTGTTTTCCCCAAGATTTGAGTTCATTGGCTAAAAATGTCCATCCCCAAAAATTTTGAAAACTTGTGGGTTGCATATGCTTACTCTAGTCTAAGTTGTTGTGGGATATGATATAGTGCCATAGACTCTACTTTGATTTCGTTCTAAGTGAGACTTGACATCTGGAGTTTTATTTTCAAAGTATCAAAAATAAAAAAAAGTTCCTTAATGATCTATATGTCCTACCAAAGCCATATGACTTGATTTCCATTCAAAACCTTAGTCATATGCTACTTGTTTCATGATGAGCTTTGTCAAATTGCTGTGACCTAATGTTGAGATTCTTTTCATACACCCATGATCAAAATTCACATACACATTTCACTCATGATAAATAAAAACTCTTAGTCAAAGTTTTCTCTAGAAGAGATCCAAGAGAGTGTGGGCTATGAATAAAAGATGACATGCCCAAGAAGCATGAGCCAATAAAAGATGCCATACCAAAAAGGTGTGAGCCAAAAAAATGAGAGAAAAACAATGGGTGCTTTGACACTCGCCCGAGAGAAAAAAATGGGTGAATGTGCACCCGCTAAAAAAGTGAGGATAGCCCATACTCTCTAAAGATTTCAAAAGGGGAGAAGTATGACACTTGAGTCAAAAAAAAACCTTCACTTGCACATATCTTGATCAAAGTGTATGACTAGTCTCTCCATATGGTCCGGTTTTTGACTTAGCAACATGAAATGATGCAAGTGTGCTTTCTCTTTCACCTACCCAAGCTCCACATAAGCCTTGTTAGATGGTAGGGATAAAAGAAAGGCAAAGTCAAAAGCATTTGGTGAGGAATATATACACATTGAGCGATCGAGTGCATCATTTGAGGAACTTAACTTTATATTTTCAAAAACTTTCAAAACCTCCAGAAAGATGGTCAATCAAGGAATGAATGATAAGTAGGCCTGTGGATCTGTCCTGTCTTGCAACCACTGAAGACATGGAGATCACCAAAAAGCCCCACGGAAAAAAATGATGAAAGGGTGGATAAAATGCCAATTTATTCAAATTACGGAAGAAAATTTTGTTATAAACATGGCATCTTTGAAATGTAACTGGCATTGTAGCAACTCTTGATCAACAACCAAAGTCTTATTTCTTTGCTCAGGACACGCAAAGGGTAAGCTTGGGGGATCTTGTTGGCGGTCCATAACGACGATTTTACACCGCCAATTTAAGACCAAAAAGGGAGAATTATATACTTTTATGCACATATACCTTTGCTACTGACTCAATTCCACTTGTAGTGGAAGAATTATCACTTTGCAGGAATATGCCAGTTACAGGGGAATTTTATAATAAAAAGGCGTCATCCGAAAAGCATAATTCCTAGGGTAAAGATAAAAGGCCAATTTGGACGCAACATGGGCCAAGATACCCATCATATCCGAGATGACAAAGCCCAGCAGATCCACCAGGAGGAAACCTGGGCTGGGCGCAGCCCACCAGGCACGGGCGTGCCTGGGGCGCGGCCGGGCCAGCCTAGAGTCCAAACGAGCCCAAATTTGAATGACGGTTGTGCATTGATGTGCCCAAGGTGGTGGCGAGGGGTATTGTACCTGGACACATTTCCTTAGGTCAGTTTAGGGGAGTAATGATGGTCACTTAGCATATAGCCCCCTCCTCTCCACCTATAAAAGGAGGCCATGTCACCCCTCTCTCACACACACCACACAAAGGCCTCTCTCTCTCCCTCCTCTTGTATCCTTTTAGCTTTTGTAGGTTTAGTAGTTGTAGTAGTAGTTGGAGCATGGAGAGCTTCATTGTAGAGCTACAACATCTTGATGTATTTGGTAAGATCAATACATTGTTCTTTGTTATGATGATTATCATGTTCTTCATCTTGTTCTTGTTCTTATCATATCATCATAGCTATGCATATGAACTAGAGCCTAGTTCTTGTGCACAAAGAACTTTATCCTTAATCTTCCATACATACATGTTTAGACCAAGACCTAAATTGAGGTGATGAGTTCTACTTTGATTTAGCCTAGTTATGTTATCTTTCGGGTTCGTCGTGCGTCTTTGTGGCGGAGGTTCTAGTAGAGGACCCCTGATAGAGACGGGATATCCTGGCCGACGCCAGAATCGTAGTTGATAGTTTAGACTTGGTGTCTGGGCTAGAGGATACCTTCGTTTGCCTCGGTCCCTCCGGTTGAGGTGGTAGGCGGCAGGTGGTGACAGCCCTGTTCGTCCCTTGTAATCCCCAAGTTCGGGATTCGGCGTAGAGCTAAAGGCTGGCATCGCTTGGCAGACCAGGCGTAAACCAGTGCCCAAAGTAGGGTAACTATGGCTATGGCTATCTTAACTTAGAATCTCTGACCCTATACAAAAGCATGTATTTGTATGATCACCTGTTCACTTGACATAGTCTATGCCTGCTCCTGTTTAGGTTTCTTTATTCTTTCTTTTATATTTATCCTTGAGCTTGGCCTGAGTATGTGTGTCAGTTATCCTACATTTATTCTGATATACTCTTGTTATGAGCATTAGTCTATTACATAGTTATCTTATCTTGTCCATGTCCCTATTAGAGACTCTTATACAATGCCTTCCTTTGGGAAAAATATAAATAACGATACCCTGAATACTTCTGAGTGAAATGCTATAATAGTATTTCCGTGCACTTGCGGACTTATTCTTTAAATGTTGTAGAATACCAACTGGCATTTCTATTGGCTTTGCCAAGGACTTTGCAATCCTAGTGATGACGTTATGAAACGCCAACATCCACCATCCCCCACCCGCCAAACCCGATAACCCGCCTTCAATGCGGCAAACCAACATGCCACCGCCCAAGTCGTCTCGCGCACTCCTCCGCCGTCCACCGCACAGTCACCCGACCCCACCTGACCATGCCAGGACGCCCGGTGGAGCTCCAATTTGGAGAAATCCCGCCACCGAGTCCATGGGGCCAGAACTCAGGCGCGTCCTTAAATTGAACCTTCCCTGCCCCGTTCGTGCCTAACCTTCCACCTCATCAGCTTAACCTTTACCCGGTACCTACCCTACGCACGTTGGTTGGGCCTCGGCGGCCTCACCGTCGCCGCTGACACAGGCGTGTCCGCGTCGGCGCACCGCTGCCGTGTCTGCGCTCACGTGGGCAGCCCTACCCACTGCCTCAAACGTCTTCGGAGCTAGCTCCGGGGTAAGGTCTTGGTTCTCTAGGGCTTGAAGTTCGGGTCAATCGTGGCTCTAGGTCACCGGCGCAGCTGCGCCACGGTCGTGAACTGCCACGCTCCGCCGTTGACGCACTGGGGTGCGTCCCACCGCCAGCAGTGATGCGTAGGGTAGGCCTTAGCGTCGTAGATGGAGGTCGGCTCCTTAGTTGGGTCGGGGCGGAGCTCTCCTGGCCGGCGTGAGCCAGCAGCGCCGCCGCGCGCTGCGCTGTCGTGCGAGCTGCCGCTAGGGACCTCGCGGGAAGAATTCGAAGAAGGACGGGGTTTTTTATTTGAATATGTCAGTGCGAGAGAGAAATAGGGTTCGGACCACGGGTTAGTTTCTTTTAAGTGCGAGGTCCTTTTTGCAAATCTGCCGGGCGCCGTGGGCTTCTCCCTCGTGGGCCAACTGCGTGTGCGGGCCGAGCCCGTTTTTGGCCACGTTGGGCCGTTTTGTTTTTTCTGTTTTCTAAGAAATTAAGGTTTATTTATTTTATATCTGCATTAAACTTTGATGAATTATGTAAAATAATCTGGAGACCAGAAAAATGTGAAACCAGTTTCGTTAGCTTTGTAAAATCATGATCTATCTGATATTATAATTACTTTGTATATTCTGTGTTGCTACTGTGATGCATTAAATAGTTTAAATAAATAAATGGTTAGAATAAATCTTGTAAGATTTTTTAGTTGCAATTTGGAAGTTGATAAAATTGTGAAATTTTGACAGTAGCTTCATGGTGTTATTATGTACCCTCTGTAATTTTTCTAGACCTATACGTCGTTGTTTGATATGGTAACTAGTTGTGCCCTAGTTTTAATAAGAATGAAGGTAGGAAATTGCTTTATAGAAAATCAAGCATTTGCATTGAAAAATATAATTCTTGCATGGCAAAAGTGTTGACCAGTTTTACTGCCTTAGCCTTTAGAGCTAGTTACTAGTACATCATGTGTGTTTATATTTTAAGAGTTGTTGTTGCCTTATGCTAAGTTGTTGCATCATCATCATTGCATGCATATAGAGAACGAGTGGACCGAGGTGGTGACTCTCGATGACCAGGAGTACGAGGAGGTGATCGAGGAGTATGAGGAGGTCGTTGTTGATGGTCGATAAGTCAACTTTTATTAGAACTTTAGACATGAAAGGACACCTGAATACACACTAGTCTAGGGTTTTAACTGACAGTTTTCACGAATTTTGCATGTTCTGTATTTTTCAGGGGCTATTCCAGAAAAGCATAAAAGAAGGGTTAAAGAGCATAAAAGACACGAAACCTAACCGCCAAGGAAACATCGTCACGAAGACCCTAGAAGGCTCTGGAACACACCCGAGCAACCGGGGTCCGAAAGCCCACAGTAGGGCGCCGGGCGGTGCCACCATAGGGCCGGCCGGCCCCACCCCCTAGGGTTTTGGCCCCTGCTTCTGGAGTCTTCTGCCGCCGCCTCTTGGGAGTCATCTCGGCCTTTTGTTGAAGTCGGTTTGATCCTACGGCGCATGTTCATCCTACCGGGCTATAAATAAAGGGGCAGACCCCCTCTGGAGGCATCCCTATTCCAGAGCTTCAATTCAATATCTCCAGTTAGGGTTAGATGTAGCAATTAGGAGAGACTAGTTCTTCTAGATCTAGTCTTGTTTAGAGAAGTAGAGAGATAGAGTAGAGGAGTAGAGATTCGGAGGAGTTCCGGCCTGTCGGCGCTTCTTCGTAGTTGTATTCTTCTGGATTCAGCTTCCTCGCCCGGAGCTGCGTTCTGAAGTACTTTTGCATTCAACTTCTAATTCAACTAAGAATTTGTTCTTATTCGTTCTTAAGTTTGCAACTCATATTGAGTACTTTAATCTTGGTAATTGCTTGGTTGAAGTAGTATTTCGTAGTTTAGGCGTGGTGCCTAGGCTAGGTTTACTTGTGAATGTCCCCTGATTGGCCGGATAGTGGTAGATCGCGTAGGTGACAGCTGCGTTGAGTCCTCTGTAGTCCACTTCCCGTTGATAGGATCGATAGGTGTATAAGTGTCTGGTAGGAAGGAACTCTGATTTCACCTCTTATTCATGTCACTGCCCAGTTAGAACAATATTATTCAAAGCTTACCGGTTGTTGGAACTAGATAGTCAATAGCTATTTCTCTTTCTTGATATTATTTGGCCTAGTTGTAGGGTTAAGTTCATCGGCTTGGTCATTATCACCTACTGTTCCTTGTGGATTCAATATTTAAAACCTCCGGGTGAAATGTGATAGCGGTATTTTATCTGTGCGCTTGCGGATAATCTGAATACAATCTTATTTAAGTAGAGTGCAGTTAATTTATACCAACAATCATTTCTGGCGCCATTGCCATGGAACGGTTTGCTGATTTTGACTGAGTTTAGCTTAATCTTGTATTATGCTTTTATCTTTTCTATTTTATCCCTACCTTTTCATCATTTTGTGTTCATCCTTATGGATGCCTTAAATTCTACGCCTATCTATCTATTTGGCATGTGCAAAAGCTTCGGGTCACCAAAATCTGTAGAGTCTATCATAACACCTGGCTATGAGCTGCGCCCATATCTAATTAATATGATTCGGGATAAACCCTTCTCGGGAGAAGGTAACGAAAATCCATACTTACACCTACGAGAGTTCGAGCAGACCTGTGCATGTTTGCACATTGCTGGCATGTCTGATAAAACTTTAAGATGGAAGGCTTTTCCGTTCTCTTTGATCGGAAGAGCTAAACATTGGTATAATTGAGCCGTAGAAAGTATGCAAGGTGATTGGGAAACATTGTGCTCTGAATTTTGTTTATATTTCTTTCTCATCCATAGAGTAGTTAACCTTCGAAAAGAGGTTCTAACTTTTAGGCAAGTAGAACAAGAATCCCTTAGTACATCATGGGATCGTTTTAATGAACTTGTTACATCTGGCCCTGACCTTGGATTTCTAGACCCTGTGCTTATTCAACATTTTTATTTGGGTCTTACCAAGAACTCTAGGGAATCCCTTGACTTATCCTCTGGAGGAGCCTTTCCTTATTTACCTATAAGTAAAGCTAGAGCTATGATCAACAAGGTTGCTCAAGCCAATTCTGAACTCCTCGAGGAAGAGAAGGAATCATCACCAGAATTAGAAGAGGATGTTTTGGTAGCTAAAACACAATCATTCCAATCCCAAGATTTAGCTGTCAATCCTAAACCATCAAGACCCCACTTTGATGATTTAGATTTCTAATTAGCTAAGATGCTCGTAAATCAATATAAATTAGATCTTCTTAGAAGAGCATCTTGGAAAAAATGTCATCAACTTTCTTTCCCCCCTGAAAGACATCGGGAAGAATGCAAGGATGGCATGTCTAGTGATGCCATAGAAGGAGAGCCAAGCCACATAGAAATTAATTCAATCTTCTCCCCTTCTATGCCCACATTAAAATGTCTCATCTGAACTCATCTTTGAATCCATCCTTGAGCCTGATGATTGTTGGCGCTTCTTAGCGTCAGCAGAAAAGTCCGCAAGCGCACGGAAGTACCGTTGTAGCCTTCATCCGGAAGTATTCAGGGTATCGTAATTTCCCAGAGGAACGGTCTTTGTACTTAGTCTCTTAAACTAGTTTACTCAGAAGAGACGGAAGGGACAGCTTGGGTAGAGAGGTTCTTCTAAAGTCAAACGCATATAAGCGATGGAAACTTCCCCACTACTTGCTTGCTTCAGGCCCACTGGCACACCTGGTCTGCCAGGCGATACCAGTATCAGTGCTATTCCGTGTCCGAACGTGGGGGGATGCTGGTACGAGTGGACCGGGCTGTCATCACCTGCCACCTACCCCTTTGCCCGTGGGCGCGCACAACATACGAAGGTAGACTCCGACCTAGACACCACGTCTACGAAGCCGACTACTACTCTAGCGGCGTACAGGAACATCCGTCTCTATCAGGAGTCCTCTTACTAGAGCATCCGTCCAAAGGACGAACGATGATCCCATAAACAAATAGCTTTATGGAAGTAACATGCTTAATGAATCAAACCAAAGTTGAATACGAACTTCTTACTTCAAATAGCAAGATGATCGTAGAGGTACAAGTTGGATCGAGAGCCGACAAGCCCGGCACTTCGTCCACCCGGAGGCAGAACTACTTTGACCCCGCTCTTTCTCTAGCTTTTGTCCCTCTATCACTCCCTATACTAAATTAGCTAGAAGCTAATGGAATGGAGCTTGCTCTTCCTCTCTACATTGTGACCTCTTGTGTTGGTGAATCCACTGATAGGTGTAGAGAGGAGACCTCCTTTTATAGCTTGAGAGGAGGGGGTTCTATGCAAAAGGATCATCCCCACATGGAAGGACCCAAACTGACCTCCAAAGGGCGGTTTCCACTTGCCATCTGTGTTGATCGTAGGTGGGACCGTCCTTGGGGAACCGCCCTACACCTGTCAGAAGAAAACTGGGCCCGAGAGGCCCCACAAGGGGTGGGGCCGGTCCCGGGGGCGGCCGGTCCCCTGGTGGGCCCATCTGGCCTCCACCTTTTGGGAGCACGTGGGCCTTGTCGATAGCTTCGTTTTGACTGGTGATTCAGCCCAATCGGAGTTCGGATGAGTGAGTTATGGCCAAAATACTCAAGCCTACTCGTGGAGTCCTAAATTGGATTCGAACTTATATATCTTTTTATTGGGAACTCCAAATAATGCAAATAATATATGCATTTTGATCAGCGCAACGAGCTCTCCGCAATGGTGTAGTCCATTTTATTATTTGAGATACTTTTATATTGTAAAAACTCGGATATTCCTGCAACATAGTGGAAAACACCAAAACTCGTGGAACTTGTTAATTAAAGAATATTTTTCTATGATATTCCATGGATTTATATTATTATTGGCGGTATAAAATGCGACTTAAGGACCACCAATAAGACCCCCATACTTAGTCCTTTGCTTGTCCTCGAGTAAAGGTTTAAAGGACTAAGATGGGTCATCTCCTTGATATATCACCTGCATACAAGATATTCCAAGCTTCACCTGCACTTGTGAACTTCAAAGTGTCTACTATATTTTCTTGGGTAATTGAATAATGGAACAACATGGATTCAAATCCCCTTGCATCAGTTAGCTCAGAAACTTGGGTTTTTATAAGATTTTTGAAAAAGAAAAGATAGCCTTGCTCCTCAAATGATACTCTCAAATCGCTCATATGTGTCTGGTTCCTCACCAAGGCATTTTGGACTTGCCTTCTTTCATAACCCATCTCTAAAGATTTTGAGTGGAGTTTTGGGTAGGTATGAAAGTGGGCATACTTGCATCGCATATATTGTCAAGTCAAAAACCGAACCACACGGAAATACAAGTCATACACTAGATTGAGATGTGCAAGTGTGTGGCATGGAAGATGATTCCTAATTCTAACTGTTTTTGGTACTCCATGCATCATGACTCTCTTTATTGGATAGATGGATGATTCTTTGAAAAGTATGGGCTATAAAAGGAAATATTCATATATGTATTTTTTTCTTGAACGGGGCTTTGGACTTTCCCGTTTGTTTATTGCTAAAAATTTTTCTCTCTTTTCGTGCCCCTTGGCATGTGTATATATATATATTTTTTCTCTTTTTTTTTGTGCAGCCCATGTCTCTTCTTAATGCAAACTTTGAATGGAGAGATATCATGATGGAATGCGAGGAGTAATTATTTGGTGGAGGATGAATGCGCGACTCTTAGGGTAAGAGTCGGCATTTTTATTTGGTGGATAGTAAATGCGCGGCTCTCAGAATAAGAGTCGGCATTTTTATTTGGTGGAAGAGTGTACAACTCTTAGAGTAAGAGTTGGTGTTTTTGGTGGATGACAGGGTGCATGTTGTGTGCAACTCTTAGTGTAAGAGTCGGC
This sequence comes from Eremochloa ophiuroides, assembly GCA_038502445.1. Lineage (NCBI taxonomy): Eukaryota > Viridiplantae > Streptophyta > Magnoliopsida > Poales > Poaceae > Eremochloa > Eremochloa ophiuroides. Next base: position 39,533,586 of record JAHLJS010000004.1, read on the forward strand.
ATTTTATTGGTGGGCGCGTGTGAATCTCAATCATGGGTGCATGACCATAATCTCACATAGGTCATAACAATTTGACAAAAATCAATGATCCGACATGCAGCATATGACTAAAGGTTTGCAGAAGTTAAACATGTCATATGGCCTTGGTGGGAAATTCATTATCATTGAGGAGCATGCCATCTCATTTTGATTTTGTAAAATAAATCCCAAGTCCATCATAAAAAGTGCAAGGTTCAAATCATCCAGCTATATCACATACTCCAATTACTTAGACAACATGGGGTCCCTATGATAGTTGTTCACAAGTTATAGGAATGTTGGCGAGGAATAAGGAGTATGCAAATTTTATCAAAGGATAGCATGGAGATGGCATGTCAGAAGTTTTGCATTTTTAGATTATCAGATTTAAAACTTCAGAACTTAGGGAGATGTGAGGGTAGAGGTGCACAAACCACCGTTGAAGATGAAGGAGGTTTATAGAAGTCATGTGTCCTATCCTTGTTACGTGATGAGTCACTCGGTGTTGTGCAACGTGAAAGGGAGATCTTGAAGGTGTGTTAGGTATGCTTGAGAGATCTCCCCCACACTTATTCTTGTACCTGCTTTATTTTGATAAAAAGAAAACAAAACAAGAGCAACAACAACAAGCAAGGACTCTATTGGCTATAAGACCAGAGAGCAAGAAAGATATTATTATTATTTCTTTTTTATTGAAAACTTGTTCACTCAACTTTTTATAAACAAGGCCAAGATAAAGATGCAGAGAAAGATATGCCTTGGTTATCATATTACTTTCATTGATTATGTCAACAACTTAAAGTTCATTGATCAAATTTCAACACCATGTCAAATTTTGATCAAAGAAGGCCATTTTAACCTAAGCACCATGCTTAATTTAAAAAAAAAGACCTATGGATGTACCTTATAAGACTACACCCAAACCAGAGTTTATAACATAAGCAAAGGAAGCATGAATTTGTATGATCAAATGAAGACAATTATAACAAGTTGGTGAACATTTATTTACCTTCGCATACCTGAGTATATGTACCGCCAACATATATGTATGAGGCGTTGAAGTTGTTGTTGTAGCTAGCATGATGGTTCTGCTCAGGTGATCTCCGAAGCCAGGCCACACACACATCAATGAGCATGGGCCATGGGCCTTGATGATACTAGCAAAGGTTCAGAAGAGGGTGACTCCCAATCTTTTTTTTCTAGTTCTCTTTCTTTTTTTTCTTTTTTTAGTCTCCCTCATCTCTCTTCTTTTTTTATTTCATTCATTTTTTTCTTCTCTTATTTTTATATCATCTCTCTCTTTTTTTTTCAATATATATATATATATATTTTAACTCTCTCTTCTTTTTTTTGCAAGGCGAGGCTGACATCTTCATCATCATTTTTTTGAATGACCCTTTGGTGTGCATGGAACTTGGGTTTCTCACCGTCCTCCCCCACACTAGGACTTTTGCATAAAAGTCAAGTGCAGAGTTAGGGCCTTCTTACGAGTGTGTTCCATTACCTAGGAGTGCATCAAGCTTTTGTAGTTGATGTCGTTCCATGTCATCAAGCATCATATGACTCGAGTTCTTCTTAATCTTTCCTGAAATGGTTAGCGACATACCCGAAGGTGCATACTAACTGGACAACATGCCCTCACCATTTAAAGAAGATATATATATATATATATTTTTGAAAATAACAATAGTAATAATAATAATAATATATATATATTTTTAAGGATAATCCGGGGTATCTCCCGGCAGTGCTTAAGTTATGGTCTTAAGCTTGACCGTGGGAACTTCTTCTTGCAGCAATCAATGGTGGTGTAGTTCCCAGCATTACCACCAATCATAGGCATTAATATTCAAGCTGCAAGGTACGCACCATCGTACTACTACGGGATTTGCAATGTTCATGACAAACATAAGCATTCACAACAATTCTCTCAAAAAGTTGAACAACTAGAATCAAGAGATGGTTGCGAGATCCTCGTAGAAGCAGGTGGCCCAAAGCGAAACAAACTCTAGAGACTTTGAGCATGAAATGTGAGGGACCTCAAAACCATGCTTGTTAGCGGGCCCCTTCTTGGCTCCAGAGTTGTTGCTTCGGGCATGTCCGTGGCATGGAAGTTTTCATTCTCAAAAGATATATCATGGAGGATGATCACTTAATCTTGACCATTATCGAGAACGATGTTCTTGATGGCCAGAGGGACATGCATCTTGTTCGAGCAAGGGTGCAGGAGAAGGATTCGCATGCTCAAACAAGTAGCTTTGCTTCACCTTTAGATTTTCGAGCAAGTGCTATGGCTGGCAGAAGCAAAACTTTCAAACTTCTCATCGGGGCTCCCTTCTTTTTTTTATATATATAAATGAGATTTTCAAGAGGGTGCCCTATGAGAAGATCAAAATCGAGGGTGGCATAGATGAGGAAGTATAAGAAACTTCGGTTTCATTAATTTCCAGTGGCACAACCCTAACAATCCCACAAAACTAAAAGATGAGTCCGGATGGACTTCGGAAAAGTTTGTCGGTCGGGACTAGCGACATATCACCCTAAAAGGGTTTCTACTGGAATGAAAGTAGTCCCAACTATGAGGTTGTGTAGGTCTTTCACGGAAGGCCCCCCTTAATGAGCAAGACATGGTTGTGGGAGGTGAAAGAAAGAATATGAATTTCTTCAGAAGAACGTTTCACTTCCAACAAGCAACAACCGTACTTTCGATGACTCAGCATTATGGGAGACTTCCTAAGAAATGTCAGAATTTTGTGCCAAGAAATGTTTCGAAGTTCTGCCATAATCCTCGAATTTTGATAGCGAAGTCCGAAGGATAAAACATTCCTTCCTTCGGTGTTCATGGTTCGGGTGAGGGCTCAACAGACGAATCGAATGGTGGCAAGGGAAAGGATTCGGCTGCTAAGGGCTCTTCAGAACTTGACATGCCCTTGTATGGAGGGGTTTGGGTACGATGACGGGAGAAGCGTGCTTCTCTAGGATGCAAACAAGGATTTTCCTCTATTCCATCATGGTTTTCATGAAAACGGCCCTCCAACGGTTATGTCAAAGCATGGGGCAGCATCTATGTCTAGATTCGAACAAAGGATATGCAAAAGCACATTATTGGATAAAGACAAGTTTAGGTCAGCATGTATAAACATTGTAAATCTGGCTTAGGCTGCACCTATGGACTTCTTCCTTTTGCTTAAAATCGAGGTTTGCCCTTGGTAGAGCGGCGACACGAGATATGGGTAAGAATGCAAGATAAAACTTGATCTTAAGTTCATCCCATTCTCCATTCGTACTTTCTACGGCATCAGTATATCATTGTTTTGCCTCCCGTTGAGGGAGAACAGAAACAACTTCCACTTAAGAATTTCTTGTGTCATGTCAGGAATGCTTAGACATGAACACAATTCCTCGAATTTTTGCAAATGGTCAAAAGAATTTTCATTGTCGTGACCAAAGAAGGGTTTTGTCCGAACCATAGCTTTGAATCTCGGGTGGAGTTCACAACTGGATGGAAATTTTGGTTTTGAAAAAGAATGTGGTTCAAAGAACTCCACCTTTAAAGCAGAAGAATTTTGAATTTGGAGCTGGCTTCATGGTGAAGGGATTGGATAAAAAGGAATATTTTGTTTTTATAAAAAGAAAAGATAAAAGATTGTTTTTGATAAAACACAAGAATACAGGGGGAACTAGGTTCGGAGATAAATACGACAACCGTTCCCCGGCAACGGCGCCAGAAAGCTTGTTGGCGCTTCGTAGAGTCAGCAGAAAAGTCCGCAAGCGCACGGAAGTACCGTTGTAGCCTTCACCCGGAAATATTCAGGGTATCGTAATTTTCCAGAGGAACGGTCTTTGTACTTAGTCTCTTAAACTAGTTTACTCAGAAGAGACGGAAGGGATAGCTTGGGTAGAGAGGTTCTTCTAAGGTCAAACGCATATAAGCGATGGAAACTTTCCCACTACTTGCTTGCTTCAGGCCCACTGACGCACCTGGTCTGCCAGGCGATACCAGTATCAGCGCTATTCCGCGTCCGAACGTGGGGGGATGCCGGTACGTGTGGACAGGGCTGTCACCACCTGCCACCTACCCCTCTGCCCGTGGGCGCGCACAACATACGAAGGTAGACTCCGACCTAGACACTACGTCTATGAAGGCGACTACTATTCTAGCGGCGTACAGGAACATCCGTCTCTATCAGGAGTCCTCTTACTAGAGCATCCGTCCAAAGGACGAACGACGATCCCACAAACAAGTAGCTTTATGGAAGTAACATGCTTAATGAATTAAACCAAAGTTGAACACGAACTTCTTACTTCAAGTAGCAAGATGATCGTAGAGGTACAAGTTGGATCGAGAGCCGACAAGCCCGACACTTCGTCCACCCGGAGGCAGAACTGCTTCGACTCTGCTCTTTCTCTAGCTCTTGTCCCTCTCTCACTCCCTATACTAAATTAGCTAGAAGCTAATGGAATGGAGCTTGCTGTTCCTCTCTACATTGTGACCTCTTGTGTTGGTGAATCCATTGATAGGTGTAGAGAGGAGGCCTCCTTTTATAGCTTGAGAGGAGGGGGTTCTATGCAAAAGGATCATCCCCACATGGAAGGACCCAAACCGACCTCCAAAGGGTGGTTTCCACTTGCCATCTATGTTGATCGTAGGTGGGACTGTCCTTGGGGCACCGCCCTACACCTGTCAGAAGAAAACTAGGCCCGAGAGGCCCCACCAGGGGTAGGGCCGGTCCCAGGGGCGGCCGGTCCCCTGGTGGGCCCATCTGGCCACCACCTTTTGGGAGCACATGGGCCTCGTCGATAGCTTCGTTTTGACTGGTGATTCAGCCCAATCGGAGTTCGGATGAGTGAGTTATGGCTAAAATACTCAAGCCTACTCGTGGAGTCCTAAATTGGATTCGAACTTATATATCTTTTTATTGGGAACTCCAAATAATGCAAATAATATATGCATTTTGATCAGCGCAATGAGCTCTCCGCAATGGTGTAGTCTATTTTATTATTTGGGATACTTTTATATTGTGAAAACTCGGATATTCCTGCAACATAGTGGAAAACACCAAAACTCGTGGAACTTGTTAATTAAAGAATATTTTTCTATGATATTCCATGGATTTATATTATTACTGGCGGTATAAAATGTGACTTAAGGACCGCCAACAATGATCCTTCTTTTGCTTTCTCTCCTAAGTCTCATAATGACCCTATGATCCCATTAAGACATCCCAAAAATAGGAGTCATGAAGATTTCTGGAATGACCATGAAGAACTGCGACAATGGCAGGAATGCATAGAACATACTAGAAACACATACGCTATTGTCAAAGAATCGATGGAAGAGGACGAAGTCTTAGTACTAGCATCTAAACTTGGTCTAAATTCAAATGGTGAGGTTAAATCAATTTCTGTAGTAAACATGACTCATCCAAGTTTAGAGAAAGCCTTAGACGAGACCAAACTTAGAGACACCAATCCATGGGAAATCCTAGAAAATAAAATATCCATTGAATGTCATAGGTATGAAATAATAGAAATAAACTTGTTGCCTACAGACATCCGTGAAGAAACACCCTTGGAGTTTGACAAGGGAGATCATATCGATGAGCATGAGAATTACTTCATTAACACCTCATCGAATCCATGCTCATATGAGAAATCTCCTGGAACAATTGGTCTCTCTAACATTATCACACGCGAGATCTTCAACCCCCTCATTCTACCTGTTCATAAATTTATTGAAAGGGTGGTTGTAGATGCATTTGTTTATCATAAATATTGTAGATCTCGTTGTAATCTTGATATAGGTGCACAAAGACTGGTGTTCTAGAGGAAACCACCCCATGGACTTAAAGTACAATAATTAGAAGGTTTTCCAAGAATAACTTTGTGTCCTAAAATAACCACTCTTGAAAAATGAATTGAGCTTACACCTTTAATTTTACTATAATGCCCTTTTGAATTGAGCATAGAATTAAAATTATAAAAATATTCCCTTTGGTATTTTTGTCACTAACCATTCCAGTCTTGAAGCAGAAGGATGACATCATCAGGTATGTCCAACCAATCATCATGCAACACTAATCCATCGAAACTTAAATTTGCTTTGCAAAATTCAAGCTTGGGGGAATGGGCTTATTTAGAGAATCTTATGTTGCTAATATTGGTTGTCTCTACCCTTTTAATCCATGTTCAAATTGTTAATTAATGATCATGCTCTTTCATCTCTGTTTGAATAACGCTCTATAATACTTTCATGCTACCTTTATTTGCTATTGTATATGTTTAGGCTTTGAAATACTTTCATACATCTCTTAAATGAAGCACGGTGCTTAGTTTAGGAGTGGTGATCTTATTTTCAAAAGGCTTTTTGAATTAAGCGTTGTGCTTAGGTTAAAATGCCTTCCTAAGTCAAATTAGAGGTGTCTAGGTTGATTTTTGAGCCGCTCATATGCTGTAGTAGACATTGGATATTTTGTTGGACTAACCCCTGCAAGAAACTTTCACAATTAATCTGGACAAGTCATGAGATAAATTTCAAATCAGAGATAAGACAGGGCACATGCTGAACTTCAATAACTTTGCAAAGGAAGACACCGCTCATTCATCATGGAAGAACTGTGAGTATTAATGCTTCATTCAATCCATCTTCTGCTGCAAGTTACTTTACCTCAAGCCATGCCTGTATAGAACATAATCTATGCTAACATAATATCAATCCTATCTTCTTAGTAGCATAGATGGAACATGATAAAATTATGGACAAACAACCTATGTTCCAAAGTTATACATTCCTTCGGGTATGTGTTGTCCGCTAATCTGTTGCAGGCATACTAATGAATGGATTGACAAGGTGTCATAAGATCAAAGAAGAAAAGACGGCAAAGGAGATAAGCAATAAAGAGACAAAATGCCAATGAACAACTCAAGATGCAAAAGAAGGAAAGGACCATCAGTCATCTACCCTTCATTACTTAGTGCCATCACGCTCCGATAATGAAGGTAATATCTTAAGGTAAGCGGTCACTATTTTCCTCTTGATCTTGGTATGCACATAAATAAAGACACAAACATGTTAGAGTTACATCTTTAATTGATTAACCTAATTAACTCAACATGCTTTGTCCTTTAAAATAGTTCATGGCGCCATTCTTTTGATCTCAGTCTTAACCAAATGTGCTAAAACATTATATTCTATCTTTGGAAGATGATAGTCACACTCATGTGAAAATTTATATATTATGTTGAGATAGACAACCCTTCCATTGGTTAAGAAATTTAAATCTTTTCTGCCATATGAACTTAAATGCAACATAAATGCTTAATCTTCTGATCTTACCACTCATGTTATAAGTAAACAAATTATGCAACACCAATTTTGTCTTGTTTCAATGTGCCTAAGGATAGAGAAAATAAAGAAATAGATTTAGTTCTGTTGGTGTTTTTCCACCAACAGAGCCCATGCACTTGATCTCTACCTTGGTTTTGCAAACAGGACAACACTTCTACCAAAGTTTATTGATTCCCAAAATTCTATAAGTGAAAGTTCTGTGAACATGCACACTGAGTAAGATGCTGCCAGATCCAACTATTAATGTTCTACTCCAACCTGCTGGCCAAACAAAGGATAAAAGTGACATCGTCATCACAAGGGGTGGAACCATCAAGACCACCATCTCTAAGACGGAGAGATACACAAGAGTGGAAGAAAAAGTCCTATCGGTAGACTTTAAATTCCGCACCCTTGCTATAAGGTAATATGGTAGTTATCTAATTAATTAGTATTTCTATCTATATTAGTAATTTTACTTTAGCATATTCATCTTTATGCATATCAAAAGAAAAATAAAAATCTTTATTGTCTTATTTACTGCATCACAAAATATTCAAGCCCCACTGAATAAACTTATGGTAACCCTGTAGAAGTATTTACTGTGGTGGCATAAAAAATTGATAATAGCATCTGTATTTACTTTCTTGCATTATGAAAATCCTAAGCCCCAAGAGAATAAATATTCTCTGTGGTGGCATAAAAAATAAAATATATATCATGTATACATATTTACTTGTGCATAAGAAAATCAGAAAATCCTAAAAAGAATCCTGCTAGAATTTGATAATTTAAAATCAACTCAAAAGAATAATCAATTACTTATGGGCTGACCGCTAACCCCTTATCACATTCGAGCCTCGAGTTTTGGTTTTCTTGTTAGAGTATAATTATGTAGTATGACACTATGACTGAGGAGTGAGTCCATCAGTGGAGCCCACTAGGACTACTGCTGACAAGCTTACTCTAAAAGATCATCAACACCAAGTATTGCAAACATCTAGCTTGGGGGTGGAGCATCCCCTAGTTATCAGGTAACCAGACCTATACGATTATCGAGTCTGTTTTATAAAGTCATAAAATACCAAAAATATGTGGGCACATAAAGGTCCACACTTAAAAAAAAACAAAAATATTTGGGCACATGAAGGTCCACACTCTTAGAGAAGTTTCCTAATTGGGTAAAGATGCTTAAACTTCTACTGGAAATATAAAATCAATCACTTACAATGGACTGGTACTAAACCTAACCCCTCTCCATGAGATTTGGTATTTTTGTTGGAAATTGAGCTTCACAGGAAAATACAAGATCAAATAGCTAGTCAACCCGACGCCCTTACGCTGCCGATACACCTGCTCCCAAAAGGATCACTCAATTTGTAACATCAAAGACCCTGTCAAACATCCAGCTTGGGGGAGGGCACCCTCCATTTAAAATCCAGCTAAGTATAAGTTTCCCACCTTATTATTATTACCATATTATTTTTTCGCGTGAGTTAGCTAGTAAGATAAAATTTGAAAACCAAATAAAAACTTAGCTATATATTAGAGTTGTCTTCGAGTGTGTCTATAGCCAGTCTAGGTTAGAGTCAAATAAAAACTGAAGAACATTAAAATTTTATCTTGGAGATGATGAATAGTTGCTCTGCCGTAATTCCTTTCGAGTGTCTAGTTTTCAACTTTAAATTCTCTCGAGTTTGGATACTACTATTTTGGCTTAAGGATTTGCTCTGAACCTGAAACTTGTGGAGGCATATGCTTGAGCTAACACTAGGTGATTAATTGATATGATACATGAAGGTTGATCTACTATTTATTTTATTCCTAGCAATACTAAGTTCTGGAGATTTATTTTAAATTTAAAATCTTACATGATGAGCTCTTGTATGACAAAGTGTAAATTTCTACCAAAGTCATATATGATACATTTAGAGATAGGAAAACCTTTGCACATTTATGCTGCTTGTTTTGCGTTGAGTTTAGTCAACCTTTGTTGTATACCTTATGAGAGTCTTGTCATGCTTTTAAAATCAAGATCACTTACACACTCCACCCACATATGCATTACTCTTACTCTGGGAGTAAGCGCAATCATTTTCCACTTCCAACCAGATCCATCTTAAAAATGTTTTTCTCCTACACTGGGAGTAAACACCCAAAAATATACCCTATAGGACAGCCCCTGTTTAATTGCTCTAAGTTCTTATCATTATCTCTCCAATTATTTATATTCAAAGGATGCATGTGGCTATGCAAAAGTATTAAAAAAAGAGAGAGAAAAAGAAAAGGGAGTAAAAGATGGACAAGTATCCCAACAATTAAAACAATGGGTACTTAGATGCCCGCTTCCCTATGAAAAATGAAGAAAAGAAGAAGAAAAAAAGAGAATAAAGATAGCCCATGTTTCCCACGAAAGTTCTAAGTTCCAAAAAGGAGAGTGAATCATTGTCAAAGAGCAAAAGTAGAATTAGGATTAGCCACCATACATACACCTATCCACCATATTCCATACACATGCACATTTTGGTTTGATTGTATGACTTGACTCTCTGTGGATCCATTGTTTGACTTTACAATATATGAATTGCAAGTATGCTCATCCTTGTTATTGCCACTCCTATCGTTAATGCCTTAAGTGAGATCCATAAATACCACATATATTAAGAGACTTGAGGGTGTCATACAATTAATCTCTGAGTTTTATTTCGAAAACTTGCAAAACTCCAGAATATTGGTACTGTGAAGAATTTGAGACATAGTGCTTGACTTGATTGTTCTATCTTTCAATTGCTCAAGACTTATGCAAAAGCTGAGAAGCTCCATTTATAAAGGTACAATGGGTAAGTTTGAAAGTTAGAGCAGTTTTGTCTAATCTGGACCAGAATTTCTGTTTGAAAGCATGTGTACTTTTGAAAGTATGAAAGCATCGTAGCAACTCCTGATCCAAATACTTTGGTGAGTTAAGCTTAGTTTGTTTGCCAAGGGACTGGCAAACAGGTAAGCTTGGGGGTGTTATTGACGGTCGATAACGTCAACTTTTATTAGAACTTTAGACATGAAAGGACACCTGAATACACACTAGTCTAGGGTTTTAACTGGCATTTTCTACGAGTTTTGCATGTTCTGTATTTTCCAGGAGCTATTCCAGAAAAGCATAAAAGAAGGGTTAAAGAGCATAAAAGACATGAAAATTAACCGCCAAGAAAACATCGTCACGAAGACCCTAGAAGGCTCTGGAACACACCCAAGCAACCGGGGCCCGAAAGCCCATAGTAAGGCGCCGGGCGGCGCCACCATGGGGCCGGCCGGACCCACCCCCTAGGGTTTTGGCCCCCGCTTCTGGAGACTTTTCCACCGCCTCTTGGGTGTCATCTCGGCCTTTCGTTGAAGTCGGTTTGATCCTACGGTGCACGTTCATCCCACCGGGCTATAAATAAAGGGGCAGACCCCCTGGAGGCATCCCTATTCCAGAGCTTCAATTCAATATCTCCAGTTAGGGGTTAGATATAGCAATTAGGAGAGACTAGTTCTTCTAGATCTAGTCTTGTTTAGAGAAGTAGAGAGATAGAGTAGAGGAGTAGAGATTCGGAGGAGTTCTAGCCTATCGGCGCTTCTTCGTAGCTGTATTCTTCTGGATTCAGCTTCCTCGCCTGGAGCTGCGTTCCGAGGTACTTTTGTATTCAACTTCTAATTCAAGTAAGCATTTGTTCTTATTCGTTGTTAAGTTTGCAACTCATATTGAGTACTTTGATCTTAGTAATTGCTTGGTTGAAGTAGTATTTCGTAGTGTAGGTGTGGTGCCTAGGCTAGGTTTACTTGTGAATGTCCCCTGATTGGCCGGATAGTGGTAGATCGCGTAGGTGACAGCTGCGTTGAGTCCTCTGTAGTCCACTTCCTGTTGATAGAATCGATAGGTGTATAAGTGTCTGGTAGGAGGAAACTCTGATTTCGCCTCTTATTCATGTCACTGCCCAGTTAGAACAATATTATTCAAAGCTTACCGGTTGTTGGAACTAGATAGTCAATAGCTATTCCTCTTTCTTGATATTATCTAGCCTAGTTATAGGGTTAAGTTCATCGGCTTGGTCATTATCACCTACTGTTCCTTGTGGATTCGATATTTAAAACATCCGGATGAAATGTGACAGCGGTATTTTATCTGTGCGCTTGCGGATAATCTGAATACAATCTTATTTAAGTAGAGTGCAGTTAATTTATACCAACAGTCGTCATGCCCGAGGAGCTGTAGGAGCCGCCCGTGACTGACTTCCCTAACCCACCACCTGCCCAAGGCAAGCCCTGATGCATAACCCTTATTTTTGATATCACTCTATATATATATGTTTGCATTTACGTTGCAGGAGTTGTATGAAAACCACATGCATATATTTATCTACCTATGAGTTCTACTAGTACAGGTTCGATAGTTGCTGTGCTTAGGTCTATCGTAGCATGGGTAACCTGCCATTACTCACAAAGTAGGTGGATACTTTGTTAATATCACATGAGGAATGGTGGAAAAGAAATCAAGACCGGGCAGGGATATGGTATGGTTCTAGTGGGTGTGACAAGTTATGTCCCGCAACCAGCGGGCTTAGCTTGGTTGCACTGTTTCCCTGTCTGTGTCGCTTAGGAACCATCCGCTGTTGTTGATGAGTAGTCATGTCACAGATATATTATCGTGAGCACATACTTGCGGATGGGGGCAGGAAGACCCGTTGCTTTTGTGTCTTGGGTTCCATCTCTTTCCACGTCGACTGATTGGATGCGGGGATAGGTTGGAGGTCCTTGCATCGTACGGAGTCCGGTACTCGCGTGACGGGGGCTTGGACTCCAAGTTTGGGGTGGGGAGTTGGAACTCTTGGCAGGAAAGGAGGGGGTTAGTCTTGCTTGCGCCCGGGGTGCGAGCGAGGCGTGTGTTTGGGGGTACCCAGCTGGGCTACATTGATTCGCGAATCGCAATCATTGGACAGTAATGACTTGGCTATGGTCTAGTAGCATAGTTTAAGAACTGGAACATAAGAGATGGTAAAAAGGATTCTGATTTCTCAACCTTTGCTTGAATATAGAATAGGTGCTTACATAGAATAGATAGGTATTGAACATAAAATGACTGCTAAAACTTGAATATTGGATCTACTCTTAGTAATGCTTTTCTGCAAATAAATAAACCAGAGCCATAAAGCCTATCATGCTCCTTGAGAGTCAGGAACTATATATTTCCTAGTCGGATAAGTCTTGCAAGTACATTGTGTACCTAGGGTTTATTTACCCTTGTTGCAGGTGCAGACTAAGGAGTAGCTGTTGTGTGGAGGATTCTTCTGGTGGGCACAGATGGATCCTTGAAGCGCTGCCGTTAGATGTTTATTTCATTTCCGCTATTTCTTTATCGCATGTCGGAACCACGGTATTGTAATAATTATTTTTAAAGGCTCTGTATTGTATGAAATGGACTAAGTATTGTAAGCTTGTACTCATTATTGGATCCGGGTTGTAAAAGTGTGGATGTTTCGAGTTCTGCCACGGGTGTGCTCGACGGAGTCGTCCGATGTGGTACATTATTGAGATAGTTAGTGTCCAGTGGAAGACGAGTATCTCAACAGTGTACCATTTTGGCCGGTTCTGCCACATAAACGCTAAACGAAGGGTGCTTGACTATTTACCATTTGGCGTTTCCCTCTCTCTCATGCGTGCACGAGGATCTCTGTGGCATGTGGATCGGAGTTGGGCGTAGCTCGAGCGGAGGTATGTCAACAACGGCTATGGTAGGGCAGAGCAGCAAAGTGGTGCCATGGCGGGCAGGAGTCCCCTCTCAATGGTGTCCCTGGCAGATTAGAGCTGGGCAAAGATCGACGGAGGCCACAGTGGCACAAAGCTTGGGCATGGTCTGATGGAGTCCATGGCGGGGAGAGCTCAGGCAGAGTGCGATGGAGGCCACACCAAGGTGCTCTAGGTCCCTCGACGGCAGACATGGCATATTAGTGCTGGAGGGAGGCGGGGGAGAGCCTTGAATCAATGTCTATGACTGGCAAATCGACGAAGATGGAGGAGCTCGGTCCACTAACTTTGAAGACGAGGGTGGAAGATGGTGGTGGAGCTTGGTTCTCCGATGGCGGAGATTGAGCATGACGAAGGCTAAGAAGCTCCATCCTTGTCGAAAACAGAGGAGCTTGGTCCATGTCCTCCTGTGCGCTTTCTTTCTTGTGAAACTCAATTCCTTGTAAAACCGAGGGGTGAGGTTATGTATTGAGGAACAGGGCATTGCCGGTATTGAACTTGATTTGCACTTTTGAATTTCAAAACCATCCAGTCAGATGCATTCAGTGCTAGCCAATACCAATTTTGAATTCTATGGTGGCATATCTACAACCAAAAGTAGTGTGGATGAAATAGTTTTCGCTATACATTACTATAGTTTTTTATAGCTTTTGGCGGATACTAACACTAAAAGCTTAACCCGCTATTTAAAATGTTGTGTCTACTTCAACATTCCATTGTTACATATGCACCAAAGTGCCTAACAAAATGCTTGTCACTAGCACATAGATTTAGTGCTCATTGTAATCTAGAATATCAATGTCGACCTAGAGAAAATATAGCCTAGACAGTGTCCAGCCCTGTTTCGCTCATTTGGTTCCAGCTCTTTGCCACCACCTAAGCATAGTTATTAGGAATGGAACGGACATCAAACCAGTTGAGGTCTCAGTTCATGGTAGGATTGCCTGTTGAACCCCCATTGCCTAGCTTAAAGCCTTTTAAAATAATAATACATGTATGCAAAACTCAAAAGATTGTGTAGCTTAGTCTACTTTCCACTTGGTGGCCTACTTTTTTTTCTTTGTGTACTTTCACTTCCCTGTGACTTGTCTTACCTGCTCCGCTCGGCACATCACATTTGGTGTGTTAGCAACTCATTGGAGGACGTTTTTGTTAGTTTTCAAGGAAAAAATGGCGGTTCCATCGGTCTATTGTTTGTTTGATTGCATATTGGTCATTTAAGTGAATCAAACGGCTAGGGTCTTCCAAATTTTATTCTGGCCAGACCACCAATAGGCCTATTCCTAATAACTATAACCTGAGCCCTCGCGAGTGGCAAACAAATCCATTTGGCGGTGATGTGGTGACAGGGAACATCTTATCCTCACCTAGAGAACCCTTCTCTCCATTAGGTGCTATGGTGAGTGCTCGCTCAGGGTGCTAAGAGTAGATTTCGTGCCCTAGCTAATATGTCGCTTCCACTAGCATGGTGCATACTACCTAATCTCCTTGTTGGTGAAGTCGACAATAGCCATGGTTTGCTAGTCTTCTCCTGGTGACCACCGATCTGCCATTGCGTTGCTTGTCTCTACTTTCCCAAGGATCACTTGTGAGAGCATACCACCTAATCTCTTTGGTGGCAAAGTCGACAATTACCGGGTTTTTAGTCTTAGGCTAGTGATCGTGGGATGTATCTTGGTGGTGTCAGGATGGGTGCATTGTTAGTCATGTCGGTGTACATGTAGGAATTCTACGTTAATGTCAGCGCCCGGGGTAGTGGCGATATGCATGATTTTTTTTTCAGAGCCTAAGGAGATGGCACCGAGTGCACGGTTAATAGAGACCAAAATAGATCTACCAAAATGTTGATTATATTTCTATTCCACACACCATCATAGATCAACAAAGCTTAATACAAGGGCATATTTTGAAAACTGATAGATCAGGGAAGCTTTGTTATTTTCTCCCCGACTATGCAAATAAGATCCAGTTACCTAACCCGGATCTATATTTGTATAAAAGCCGTGAACTAACCTTTGATCTCAAGACACAAGAAGAAGTTCACAGGGAGAAGTTAGCAAAGAGAGCAGCATGAGGTGAGTCAGGTTCCAGCTCACGGCAAGAAGAGGATTACTTGGGGTGGACTCACTACCAGAACATACCGATATATTCCCCCCGGTGATGCCTCCGGATGGGATCAATACTTGACCCCACCATAGACCACAAACATGGGGTGGGCAGAAGCAAGTGCAGAGGAGTGGCAGCAGCACAGGCACCGACACGACTCCGACTCCGATGACTTGCCACCGTCCATTCCTCCACAGCAGATCCCAGGGCTGGAATCCATCAACACCCGCCTCGGAGGACTGGAGATTACCACAGGTGAGATTAGGGGCAACCTTAACACTTTTGTCCAGTCCACCAGTCAGTGGCAGCAAAACCAGGAGCAGTGGTGGGACTCGATGGAGGCCCAACAAAAGCTCTACCGGGACAGGCAGGAGGCCTATTGGAGGTACCAGGGTTACCACCCTAGACCATGAGATAGGAGCTAGCTTGGGGGAGGACCCCGACAAGGTAAGTGCACTGCATCATTTTCATTTT
Source organism: Eremochloa ophiuroides (assembly GCA_038502445.1). Classification (NCBI taxonomy): domain Eukaryota; kingdom Viridiplantae; phylum Streptophyta; class Magnoliopsida; order Poales; family Poaceae; genus Eremochloa; species Eremochloa ophiuroides. The sequence goes on from JAHLJS010000004.1 coordinate 39,549,289, forward strand.
TTCTTTATTTTCTTTTTAGCATAGAAACCATTCCTTAAAAAAATATTTTATTCCACTCCATATATATGTGTCATGAAAATATTTAGTTCAACCCTTGTTGAGATGATGAATAGTTGCTATGTCTTATATCTCACTTATACCTGATTTATAATCTAGCTTTCTCTAAAGATTCGGGTTTAGCGGCTAAAAAGTTTCAACCTGAAAACTTGAACTAGTGGGTTGCATATGCTTATCCTGTCTAAGTTATTGCTTGATATGATATAGTGCCATGGATTATGCTATGACTTTGTAATAAGTGAAACCTGACTTTCGGAGCTTAATGAAAAAATTTACCAAAGAAATAAAAACTCTTGGTCAAGAATTTTCTCCAAAAGATATCCAAGAGAGTGTGGGCTATAAATAAATGATGCCATGCCAAAGAAGCATGAGCCAATAAAAGATGCCATGCCAAAGAAGCATGAGCCAAAAAAATGCCATACCAAAAGAGTATGAGCCAAAAAAAAGAGAGAGAAAAACAATGGGTGCTTAGACACCCGCCCGAGAGAAAAAAATGGGTGCACGTGTGCCCGCAAAAAGAGAGGATAGCCCATACTCTCAAAAGATTTCAAGAAGAGAAAAGAAAAGACACTTGAGTTTATAAAATACAAAAATATTTCAAAAGCTCCAGAATGATGGATGACCTTGGGCAAAAGATAAGCGAATTCTGTGAATCTATTCTATCTCGCAATCACCTAAGACTTGAAACAGCTAAAAAGCCCCATTGGTTCCAAGTATAAAGGGTGGATCAAAAGGCCAATTTATCCAAATCAAGGAAGAAAACTTTGTTATAAATTTAGTACATTTGAGATATAATTGGCATAGTAGTAACTCCTAATCAACAACCAAAGTCTTATTTCCTTTGCTCGGGACGCGCAAAGGGTAAGCTTGGGGGATTTTGTTGGCGGTCAATAACGATGATTTTTTACAGCCAACTTAATACCAAAAAGGGGAGAATTAAATACTTTTATGCACATATATCTTTACTACTAACCAAATTTCACTTGTACTGGAAAGATTATCTGTTGGTATAAATTAACTGCACTCTATTAAAGATTATTATTATCAAGGTATCCGCAAGCGCAAAGATAAAACAACCGATGTAGCACTTCACCAGACAATCCTGGTTTTAATATCGAACCCAAAGGAACAGTATGTGATACTGACTAAGTCTATTGGCTCTTAACCTGATAATACAATCAATCCAGAGAATGTCAAGAATGAGGAGATAACAAATGATTATCTAGATCTGACAACCGGTAAACTTTGAATAATATCGTTCTAATCGGACAGTGACATGAATAAGAGGCAAAATCAGTGTTCCCTCCTACCAGACACTTATACACCTATCGATCCTATCAACGGGAAGTGGACTACAGAGGGCTCAACGCAGCTATCACCTACGCGATCTACCACTATCCGACCAATCAGAGGACATTCATAAGTAATTATAGCCCAGACAACACGTCTACACTACAAACACAAACTACTACTTCAACCAAGGAGCTACCAGGATCAAAGCCGCGCATTCATTTTTCACCATATAATTACTCCTCGCATTCCATCATGACATCTCTCCAGCCAAAGTTCTTTAATACTAACAAGAGATATGGGTTATGCTTTAAAAAAAACATGCCAAGGGGCATGCAATAAACAAATAGAAAAAGAAGAGATACCCGTTCAAAAAAAAAAGAAGAAGAAGAAAAATAATAATAATATGGATATATGATCTTATAGCCCATATCCCTCAAAAAAGTTTCATTTCATCCAATAAAGGAGAAATTCATGATGCATGGAGTGCCAAAATATTTAGAAATTAGGATTCCACCATCTTCATACTCCACACACTTGCGCATCTCAATCAAAGTATATGACTTGTATCTCCTTGTGGTTCGGTTTTTGACTTAGCAATATATGTGATGCAAGTATGCCCACCTTTATACCTGCCCAAAACTCCACTCTTAAGCCTTAGTGGTAGGATATGAAAGGCAACATTACAATGCCTTTGGTGAGGTATTAATAGACTTTGAGCGATCGAGAGAATCATTTGAGGAACTTACATTTCTTTGCAAAAATTTTCAAAAAAACTCCGGAAAGATGGTTCATCTTGGGATGAATGATAAGCAATGTCTATGAATCTATTCGGTCTTGCAATCACCCAAGACTTGAGATGGCTAAAAAGCCCCATTTATTTCAAGATAATAGCAGGGTGGATAGCATGCTGATTTATTCAAATTACGGTGGAAAACTTTATTATAAACTTGGTACATTTGAAATATGATCGACATTGTAGCAACTCCTGATCAACAACCATACTTAGCTATTTGCTCGGGACGAGCAAAGGTTAAGCTTGGGGGTCTTGTTGGCAGTCCTTATAGATCATTTTTAACCGCCAACTTATGCCTAAAGGGAGAGAAACTATCATACTTTAACACATAGACATATGCTATTAACAGACTTCCACTTGTACCCCTAGTGTCTATGTTTTTGCAGGATTTATGGTGAAACAAGTAGAAGTGCACAACACCAATTGGAAAGCCTAAAGGAGAAATATGAATTCAGAGAATGCGCAACCAAGAATAACAAAGAAGCCCACCTTTGTTACAAACCTGGGCCCATTCGTAACCATAGAAGGGGTCTAGGCCCAGAGGAGAACTAACCACGCGAAGGCGGTGGCCAAACGGGCCCACCAGGGGACCGACCGGTCCCGGGGGTGGCCGCCCCCCTGGTGGGGCCTCTCAGGCCTAGTTTTCTTCTGGCAGTTGTAGGGCGGTTCCCCAAGGATGGTCCCACCTACGATCAACACAGATGGAAAGTGGAAACCGCCCTTTGGAGGTCGGTTTGGGTGTTTCCATGTGGGGATGAACCTTTCGCATAGAACCCCCTCCTCTCAAGCTATAAAAGGAGGCCTGCTCTCTACATCTATTGAATAAAAAGGGATCAATTGATTCACCAACACAAGAGGTCACAATGTAGAGAAGAAGAGCAAGCTCCATTCCATTACCTTATAGCTAATTTAGTATAGGGACTGAGAGAGGGACAAGAGCTGGAGAAAGAGTGGAGTCAAAGCAGTTCTGCCTCCGGGTGGACGAAGTGTCGGGCTTGTCGGCTCTCGATCCAACTTGTACCTCTACGATCGTCTTGCTACTTGAAGTAAGAAGTTCGTGTTCAACTTTGGTTTGATTCATTAAGCATGTTACTTCCATAAAACTACTTGTTTGTGGGATCATCGTTCGTCCTTTGGACGGATGCTCTAGTAAGAGGACTCCTGATAGTGATGGATGTTCCTGTACACCGCTAGAGTAGTAGTCGCCGTCGTAGACGTGGTGTCTATGTCGGGGTCTACCTTCGTATGTTGCGCGTGCCCACGAGAAGAGGGGTAGGTGGCAGGTGGTGACAGCCCTGTCCACTCGTATTTGAATTCCCCCACGTTCGGCCGCGGAGTAGCGCTGATACTTGTATTGGCTGGTAGACCAGCTGCGTCAGTGGTCCTGAAGCAGACAAGTAGTAGGGAAGTTACCATCGCTTATATGCGTTTGACCTTAGAAGAACCCTACCCAAGCTATTCCTTCCGTCTCTTCTGAGTAAACTAGTTTAAGAGACTAAGTACAAAGACCGTTCCTCTAGGAAATTACGATACCCTGAATGCTTCCGGGTGAAGGCTACAATGGTACTTCCGTGCGCTTGCGGACTTTTCTGCTGACGCTAAGAAGCGCCAACAACGAACACAACTACGAAGAAGCTCCAACAGGCCGGGACTTCCTCCGAATCTCTACTCATCTACTCTATCTCTCTAATCTATCTCTTGATTGCTAGCCTAGATCTAGTGGATATCTATCTAATGCTTCAGGGTCTTCATCTCTTGATCTGGCTCTTTTCCAGGGGGTATGCCTCTCTATTTATATCCCGGTGGGATGCACGTATGCCGTAGGATCAAACCGACTTGAAACAAGGGCCCAGATGACTTCTAATAGGCGATGGTAGAAGACTCCAGAAGGTGGCGTGGGGAAACCCTAGGGGGGTGCCGGCTGGCCCCACCCTGTGGGGTTTCGGGCTCCGGTGCTGCAGGTGTGTTCCAGATACTTCTAGTGTTCTTGTGATGATGTTTCCTTGGCGGTTAAGTTTCGTGGTAATTATGCTCTTTAATCCTTCTTTTAAGGTTTTCTGGGAAATTCCCTGGGAAATAGACAATTCACCAAAACTCGTGGAATCTGTCAGTAATAACCCTATTCTACTGGATATTCATGTTTAATGCAGGGATAATTAATAATAAAATTTGGATGATAACAGGCATCAACAATTACCCCCACACTTAGGCTTTTGCTCGTCCCGAGAAAAAGGTTGGTTTTAAGATATATATATATAGGATTCTTAGAGAGAATGAAGTATTTAAAACATAACTTGAGAGTACATTATATAAAACTAGTCTAGTCATGCATGTACTATGAAATTCAAAGTGTCTACCATGAATCTTTGAGTAGTTGAAGAACAGAATAGCTTGAAAACAGATCACTTTCTTCCTTTAGCTAAGTCAATTGGAGGGTATGTAATTTTGCAAATAAACTTAGCTTTACCTTCTCCTTTTGTAGTACTCTCGAATCACTGATATATCTGGTATTTTTTGTATCCTTACCAAGGCATTAATGAAATTGCCTTCTTTATCTTACTTCTAAAAAGCTTATGTGGATCTCAAGTAGGTAAAATGCGAAAACATACTTGCATTGTATTTGTTGTAAAGTCAAACAATAAATCCATAGAGAAATGAGGCATATAATCGAATCAAGTTTTATTTGGTGGAATATGGTGGAACCTAATTCTACCTTGCTCCTTGAGAAAATGAGTCTCTTTTGAGTTTATTCAGAGGGTATGAGCTATCTCTTTCTTTCTCTTCTTTTTTTTTTCAAGGGAGGCGAGCATCTAAGTACTCATTGTTTTAATTTCTTCGGACACTTGTCCATTTTTTTATACTCCCTTATTCTTTTGCATAGCTCGTACCTCTTTTGAATTTAGTAGTTGAGAGACTTTAACAAAACATGGAGCAATTATTTGACAACTATGCTATATAATTATTTTTGGTGTTTTCTCCCAGTGTAGGAGAGAAACATTTCCAATAGAATGACTCGCTATTACTCCGGATTAGAGTAATGCTTATGTGGAATTGGCACTTGATTCGAAAGTATGACAAATTTCTTCAAAGGGTTACAAAGGTTGACCAAACTCAATACAAAGACAAATATTATATGTAGCAGGCTTCTATCCTATATATGGCTCTGGTAGGACAATATTTTTACCATAAAGGAGAGGTATAACTAATCATTTAAATTTTCGAAATAAAATCTCCAAAGACAAAACATCAGGGCTTGAGTTCTCATTATTCAACTATATCATGTTTCACAACGACTTAAGCAATCATGGGGTCCCTATAAATAGTTTTCAATAGTAACATGATTTCTAGAAAAGTGTTATATAATTTATTCTTAGGCTATGAATTAAATAATCTCTTCTTCTCTTTTAAAAGTAAGTTAGCATGTGAATTTTAATTCGGATTGAAACGGAAATCGAAACATATGCAATTAAATTGTATGGGGATCAAACCTGACCATGACCGAGAAGAGGATGCAGAGGGTGCAGAGGGGGCCGGTCGGCCCAGCTAGGGCACTGGGCGGCACACCTCTATGGCCCCACGGGGTCCACTTCGGTGTGCGAGGTCCTGGTGCGATTATCTTCCGAATTACGTGATTTTCCCGAGCGAATTGATTTTCCATAGTCGCGATGTGCCTCCCCCACACTTATTTTCCTGCATACTTTTCTGCGCAACATGTGGAGACAACATGCGTACCAAAAATATAGAGAGTAGAGTAAACTAAAACATTAATATTGATAAAAAGAATAAGGTACTTTATTCATTAATAATACTAGATAACTCTGATAACTGGCTGAGCTAATGACTGCCCTAGCTCCATGAGCTTAACTAACACACTTAATATTATGAATCAAACCTAACACACTTGTGCCTTATTAGATAGATAACTAGGGCAACTTAAGGCTGCCCTTTCTTTGCGAGCTTCCTAATTTCTTCCTTAAGATCACTAATCTCTTCTTTCAGCTGATCTTTTTCGTGCTTGAGACTACGAATTAACTTGACATTAACTTCTATCTACTTAGTCATGTCACTCATATCTTGCTCCTTAAGTCTTCATTCCTCTCTGTACCCCTAACGGTGTTAGAGAGAGCTTCCATCTTCTCATTAAGGATGCGAAGAGAGAGCTGGCGCTGTCTAGGGACTTTCTGTAGTGCTGATGTAGATGTAGCCTGCTGTCTCTTGGGCGGAGGTGGTATGAACTCGGTGTAGCGGACTTGGCCTGGACGTGCACGAACTCTAGGATGGCAGGGCGAGCAGTGGTGTACTTCGCACATACCAACATTCTGTTCTTGTCGGTCTTGACTGACAGGAGTCGCTCATTATCTCTAGGTGGAAGAAGTGGGGTGCCTTGGGGAATAGCGATCTGCTTCCTCCTGGTACCCTCTTCTAGCAGTAGTCTCTCAGCTGGCGATGGCAGAGCAGGCTGAGCATGCGTGTAGTAGACTTACTCGAACTGCTGGGGCACCGTAGCAAGATGCTTTGGTGGCACGACGGCGAGGTGCTTTGGTGGCACGATGGCAAGGGGCTTTGGCTGCGCGAGGACGATGGCCTTCGAGTCGTCGCCTTGGAGCTTGCCGGAGTCAGTGCCGACGACCACTTTGCTTGCCATTGCTACTAGATCTAAACTAAAGAGTTTATTTGGAGGAGAAGAAGGCAACGATGATGGGATGGCATTCAGGGGTGGTACAGGTGCGCATTTATATGGTTTTAGGGAACAGGATAAGATCAAATCTAGGTTCTACAGAATTCGTACGAAAGATTATCCGTACACATCGGGAATCTATGGGATTGTATTTAGGAAAGATAGAGAAAGAAAAGGGAACTTGAGTCGGGACGAGAGGGGACAGGAGGGCGCCGCCCAGCCCTACTAGGGCGTCGGCCGGCCCCACCAGGTGACTTCCCTGGTTGGCCGAGCTCGTGAAGCCTCTAGACTCTTCTTACTTCCTGTTAGTTGCGATGCGCGAAATGACAGGACTAAAAAGTGGGTAATTGGACAAAATCCAGCCCGTCAACAACTTCTAAATTAAGTGGTTCTAAAAATAATTTAAGTCGGTGACCATTTACCTTAAATAACGTACCTTCGTGTGATTGTAGAGTTACCGCTCCATGTGGTGATGCATTCAGAACCGTAAATGGTCCTTCCCATTTGCTTCGTAGTTTTCCAAGCCCGAATAATTTAAACTTGGAATTAAAAAGTAATACCTTATCTCCTGGTGCAAACTCCTTCTTCTTGATCCTCTTGTCATTCCATGTTTTTGTTCTTTCTTTATAGATCTTTGAATTGTGATAAGCCTTTTCTCTACATTCTTCTGATTCTGATAATTGCATTTTTCTCTTTTTCTCCAGCGGCTTCAAAGTTCATGTTCAATCTCTTAATAGCCCAGTGAGCTTTATGATCTAACTCCACTAGTAAATGACAGGTTTTACCATATACTAGCTGGTAAGGTGACATGCCTAAAGGTGTCCTGTATGCGGTCCGATATGCCCAAAGTGCTTCGGGTAATCGGTCCTTCCATGCAGTACCTATTTCATTTACTGTTTTCTGTAGAATATTCTTGATCTATTTGTTTGATGTTTCTGCCTGGCCACTTGTTTGAGGATGGTATGGAGTAGCTACATTGTGACGGATGCCATGAGCTTGCAAGTATCGGTGAAACTTCTTATCAGTGAAGTGTGTCCCTCCGTCACTAATGACCATCCTTGGTGTTCCAAACCTTGGAAATATAATCTCTTCGAATATCTTCTTTGAATGTTTGGAATCAGCATTCATGCATGGCATAGCTTCTACCCACTTGGATACATAGTCAACTGCCACCAGAATGTATTCACAATTTCATGATTTCACAAATGGTCCTATGTAATCAATTCCCCAGACATCAAAGAGCTCGATCTGGAGATTGTTGGTGAGTGGCATAGCATCTCTTGCATTGATATTTCCGTGCCTCTGACGTGATCCACATCTCCGGACAAAATCTTTGGTGTCTTCATACATAGTTGGCCAAAAGAACCCACTCAGCCAGATTTTAGCATGAGTGCGGGATGCTCCATAATGACCTCCATATAGTGATATGTGGCATTTCTGAATGATCTGCATGCCCTCTTCTACTGGTACACATCTTCTAAGTAATCCATCTGAACAAATTCTGAAGAGGTATGGTGGATCCCATATGTGGAGATGACTTTCATAAATAAGCTTCTTTTTATTTTCCCCTGGTGGTACATAATCCGCAACCATAAAGTTGACAATATTCGCGTACCAAGGGTCTGACTTGGTCACTTTAAACAATATGTCATCTCTTAATGAGTCATTAATAGGCAATTCCTGAGGTTACTCAAAGTATATTCTAGACAAGTGATCAGCAACTGGATTTTCTATTCCTCTTCTATCTTTAATTTCTAAGTCAAATTCTTGGAGTAACAAAATCCATTTTATCAAACGAGGTTTAGCATTTTTCTTAGTGAGCAAATATTTTAAAGTAGCATGATCAGAATAAACAATTACTTTTGCTCCTACTAACTAAGATCTAAATTTATCAATAGCAAAAACAACAGCCAGGAGTTCTTTTTCAGTTGTTGCATAATTTAATTGTGCTCCTGTCATAGTTTTACTAGCATAAGCAATTGTATGATGCTTCTTATCTTTTGTTTGTCCTAATACTACCCCTACAGCATAATCACTTGCATCACACATAATTTCAAAAGGTAGAGACCAATCAGGGGGTTGAATGATTGGTGCTGATGTAAGTGCTTCTTTAAGAATATTAAAAGATTTTAAACTCGCATCATCAAATTCAAAAGGAACATCCTTAGCTAGCAAGTTAGTCAGTAGTCTAGCAATATATGAAAAATATTTTATAAATCTGCGATAAAAACCACAGTGACCAAGAAAACTTCGGATTCCTTTTATATTAACAGGTGGAGGTAGTTGTTTAATTACTTCAATTTTTGCCTTATCTACCTCTATACCTCTTTCAGACACTAAATGTCCTAGCACTATTCCTTCTCTAACCATAAAATGATATTTTTCCCAATTAAGAACTAAGTGCTTTTCTCACATCTCTGCAAAACCTTATCTAAATTTTCTAGACAATCATCAAAAGTTTTTCCATAAACTGAAAAATCATCCATAAAACTTACATGATTTCTTCTATCATTTCAGAAAATATAGACATCATACATCTTTGAAAAGACATTCTACGATAAGCATAAGTTCCATAATGACATGTAAAAGTGGTTTTGCTTTGATCATCAGGGTGGATAGGTATTTGGTGATATCTAGAATAACCATCAAGGAAACAAAAGAAAGAATTATTTGCCAAACGCTCTAACATCTCATCAATGAAGGGCAGTGGAAAATGATCTTTCTTGGTTGCTTTATTGAGTTTTCTATAATCTATACACATTCGCCATCCTATAACAGTTCTCTGGGGTATCAATTCATTTTTATCATTTTTAACTACGGTCATACCACCCTTTTAGGTACAACTTGAATAGAGCTTACCCACTCACTATGCGGAACAGGATAAATAATCCCAGCATACAAAAGTTTCAAGACCTCTTTCTTAACAACCTCCCTCATCGTATTTTGAAGCCTACGTTGGGGCTCTCTAGAAGGTGTAATCTCTGGGTTGGTTGGAATACGATGGGTGCATAAAACAGGACTAATCCCCTTAAGGTCTTGGAGTGAATAACCAAAAGCAGCACGATGTTTTTCTAAGACAGTTATTAATCTAAAAGATTCTTCATCAGAAAGTTTATCACTAATAATCACGGGAGAATTTTGATCATTATTCAGAAAAACATACTTAAGACCAGAAGGTAGTTGTTTAACCTCAATAGAAGGCTTAGGCGGCTCTAGTAATTCATCCAGAGGTTCAGAATCAATCGGATCCTCTTCCTCTTCATTAATGAAGAACTGAGTATCATCCTTTAAATTAGGTTCAATAAATTCCTCAAATAACACAGCCTTAATTTCTTCTATCGGATCTAACTCAGGAGGTGGCTCTGCCTCAGCTTTTAATGCATGAGTTATAGGCACTGAGAGATTAAATCCCTTCCCAAGTTTAAAATCTAAATTACCCGCACAACCTTCTCGCAAAAGTTTTTCTATTGGTAATCCAATCATTACATCAAAATTCCAAACATCAAAGATATAGAAATTCAGCAAAATTCAGAATTCATTAATCACAATAGGAAGAGAACATAAAACACCTGAACTAGGAATAATATGTCCTGAGAGATTTTTCAATAATTTATTTGTAGGAATTAATGGCATATCTTTTAAGAATTTTTCAGCAAATGTAAGAGACATAATATTGACACCTACTACTGGATTACAAAAGGCATCAAAAGGATATGCATCAATTTAACATTTAATAGTAATGGTAGGAGAATTTAAATGAATTATATCATTTGAAAGCTCAGATTCTATCAACCACTCATTACTCATAACAAAAATTAATTCTCTAGTTATCTCTTTAAGGAATTTTAAATCAGCAGGATATGAAACATTAAAACTTTTAAAATTCATAGACTCTTGTGGTTTTATAATTTTATGATGGCGTGAGGTGTTTCCATAATCATCAAAAAGTTCATCCTCAAATTCAAGCATAAAATCAGAAATAGGAATTATCTCCTTCTCATTAGATAGTTCAGGTAAATGTTGAGATGAATCAGACGAAGGTTTAGAATCAAACAACAATAATTGATCTTCTAACAATTTTTCTTTTTCTTCAGGAAGATCAATTAAGATATTAGTAAGAATAGTTTTAGCATGTGAAGCAGTAATATGAATAAATGCTCCTCCTGCGGCTAAATTAAGGTATTCTTTATTTTTATCATCAAGGCCTAAAAAGAAATGTTGCAAAAGCATAGGTTCTGGCAAAGCAAGATTAGGTCCAGAATTTATAAATCCATCAAGGCGTTCCCAAGCCTTGCCTAATGATTCGTTATCTAATTGTTTAAATCCAATAATTTCAAAACGAAGTTTAGCGACCTTTTCGATAGGGAAAATTTAAGACAAAAATTAGCACGCAATATTTCCCAGTCTCCTTGACTACTCCCAACATGGCGATTATACCATTTGTTTGCCTTTCCCGTTAATGAAAATGGAAAGAGTTTTCATCTTAAAGTTTCATCTGCCATGCCCTTAATGTGCAAACATGAACATGTCAGCTCAAAATCGGCTAAATGGGAATATGAGTTTTTGCTAGAACTTCCCGAAAAAATGTGATCCAGAACTAACTTAATTAATCCTGGGCGTAACTCATACCCAGATGATGCGATAGGTAAAGACGATTCTTTTGGCTGGAGATACGATCCCGATGGTGCTCCATATTGATATAATAGTTGGGACGTGGGTTCCATACTTTAAAAGGTAAAAGGAAAAAGATAAAAGTATAATATAAGATTAAGATAGACTAAGCCAAATCAGCAAACCGTTCCCCGGCAATGGCGCCAGAAATGCTTGTTGGTATAAATTAACTGCACTCTATTAAAGATTATTATTATCAAGGTATCCGCAAGTGCACAGATAAAACAACCGATGTAGCACTTCACAAAACAATCCCGGTTTTAATATTGAACCCAAAGGAATAGTAGGTGATACTGACTAAGTCTATTGGCTCTTAACCCGATAATACAATCAATCCAGAGAATGTCAAAAATGAGGAGATAACAAATGATTATCTAGATCCGACAATCGGTAAACTTTGAATAATATCGTTCTAATCGGGCAGTGACATGAATAAGAGGCGAAATCAGAGTTCCCTCCTACCAGACGCTTATACACCTATCGATCCTATCAACAGGAAGTGGACTACAGAGGACTCAACGCAGCTGTCACCTACGCGATCTACCACTATCCGGCCAATCAGGGGATATTCACAAGTAATTATAGCCCAGACACCATGTCTACACTACAAACTACTACTTCAACCAAGGAGCTACCAAGATCAAAGCACTCAAATAGAGTTGTAAACTTAAGAACGAATAAGAACAAATGCTTACTTGAATCAGGATGTTGAATACAAAAGTACCTTAGAACACAACTCCGGGCGAGGGAGCTGAATCCAGACGAACGCAGCTACGAAGAAGCTCCGACAGGCCAGGACTCCTCTGAATCTCTAATCATCTACTCTATCTCTCTAATCTCTCTCTTGATTGCTAGCCTAGATCAAGTGGATATCTATCTTCAGGGTCTTCATCTCTTGATCTTGCTCTCTTCCAGGGGTTATACCTCTCTATTTATAGCCCGGTGGGATGCACGTATGCCGTAGAATCAAACCGACCTGAAACAAGGGCCCAGATGACTTCTAATAGGCGGTGGTAGAAGACTCCAGAAGGCGGCGCGGGGAAAACCCTAGGGGGCGCCGACCGGCCGCACCCTGTGGGGTTTCGGGCTCCGGTACTTCAGGTGTGTTCTTGTCACACCCAATTTTAAGGATAAAATGGGATGCATAATCTTATGTGCGCCCAGAGATCAGTCACACACATTAGCCAACAAATTACATAAATTGTATCTTAACCAATGTTTAATACATAGCGAATAATATCAAAGTCATTACACAGCGGAAAAATAAAGATAACTCTCGCGGTAGCTCCATAGCACAGGGACGTCGACTGGTGAAGCACAAGTCTAGTAGTCCTCTGGGTAGTCCTCATCACTATCACCATCTGTTACCCATCCGGGATTTTTAACCGAGTATTGAAAAATAAACAAGCGTAAGTACATGTCGTACTCAACAAGACTAGCATGGGTTAATGAGGCTCAAAAGGTTGACACGGCTTTAACAGCAGGTTGCTTTTAATTAATCATCCTTTTATGCAGTTGGATAGCAACAAATGAATAAGCCCATTCTCATGATCATAGTAAACATAATTAATGAGTAGCAATAAATAGATTTAGCAATAAGTAAGAATCACCCCAAAAGAATAACTACTCCGTAAGACGTCCAAGGCCGCTCTTGACCGTGAGCTCGGCTAGTATACCAGTTTTACACTCTGCAGAGGTTGTGCACTTTCACTATGAGCCGTGATTCCCATTTGCTCGGGTTAATTACTCCCATAACACTACCAAGGTGAGTGAGCAGGGTTTCACTATGAAGTCTTTCAAAGAACTTCGCCTAACAAGTTAGGGCCGCTAGGAACCCGGCAAGCAGATGTAGAGCCCCCCTTCTTCGTGGCACAAGGTCACGCAGATTATACACACTCGGACAGGAGCCGCACTATACCCGAGTCGGCAGGTCCCATCACGCCTTTCGGTAACCTCTAACAAGCTAGAAAAAGTGCCCATACTTGACTAAAACCAGAGCCATGTAGCCCTCATAGTTGCACTGTCAATCCCGGTGTCATACTTACAGATCATTATCAAAGGTGAAGGATTTTGAGCATCACAAAACTATGCTCGAATCCCCTAGTTCCCTGTTGCTAAAAAGGCATCTTTTAATCATATTGCATAATCAATTAATCAAGTTTACATGATCATGATTCCCAAAAGCGCACTAGCAACATTTACCATATGCATAATCCCATAGGTGGCAAGGAACAGGGTAACAATGCTAGGAAATAACTATGGTTAACAAGGAAGACACATGCAAATGCAATTATTTATCTGGTGAATAGGACAACAAGGATGATCCATACTAATACTTGCCTTGATCAGCAAACTCCTGGTGATCCGGGTTGTCGCAGTACTGATCTTGATCACCCACGTAAAGCTCACCGTCTATACTCGATCCATCATAACAACACACACGTATACAGGGGCAATCATGCATACAAACAAGAGTTTTCATTAGAACAGTACACCAACAGAGAGAAAAATAAATCAAAAAGGTTATAAAACAAATCTACAGGTTGCTACGATCACATCGATATAAAGTTTGCACAAATCGGATTTAAAACGAGGAAGATATGAATTTTACAAGATTTAAAATAGAATAGTAATAGATTAAATATAATCTCAAATTTTAAGAGTGGAAAATATATGAAACAGTGGTACCATCAGATAGATTATGAAATTACGAATCTAACGCAATTTGAATCGTTCAAATCGGAGCTAAAACGTGGAAATTATAAATGAAACAATTTTGAATTCAAATCTGAAAACACATTTTCATATATAGCGAAAATAAATACGCTTTCAAACATAATCTATTGAATACGCTAAGGGCTGTGGGCTAAGCATTAAAAACCACAGGGGGTTATTCGCAAAAACACCGGCCAAATCGGTATGGGCTGCTCTTCGGCCGTCCGATTCAAAATCGGCGGATCAGATTAAAAGAGAGGAGGGGTGGCGGTGCTCTCGGCCGGAAAACAGAGGCCGACGGCGGCGCCATGGCCGGAGGGCCGCCGGAGAAGGTGAACTCGGCCTTCGGTGCATGAAATAGGTCGGGATGGGTACCCATAGATCGGGAAGAGCATCGCAAGCTCACCTAGGGTGATGGGAAGGTCGGAAATCGACTCGGAGATAGCTCGCGGCGTGATCCGGCGGACGGTGGATCTCTGCAACGGCGGCGGAGGCGTGTCAGTGCACAAATCGAAGGGGAAAGTGCTTGGGAACTTCACAAGATCACAGCGAAGCTCCTCAAAGGCTTACCGAGAGGAAATTGGTGGCGAATCGAGCTAATTGCTCGCGGCGGCGGCTGCTCGGTTCTCGCGGGAGCTCGGCAGTGGCGGCGAGAAGAGGAGGCTAGGGTTAGGTGACGGCTACGGGGGGGTGTGGCGCTGCTTAAATACTCCCGAGGTGTGACGACAATCTCGGAGATTGAAACAAACTCAAATAGGGGAGAAATCGGCTTTGGCCCTTTCTTCTCTGCTTCGGACTCTCGGCGCGGCGACGAACTCGGCTTCGGCCGTTTTCTTTCTTGCCCGCGTCGGACTCTCGGCGAGCAGCAGAGGGAAACAGGGGAGGGGCTGTCCTGGGGGTCCCACAGGTCGGTAGCACCGAGCGCTGGGTCGGGCTGGCAGTCACGGCAGAGGGACGCTTTGCGCGCGCGTGCTCGGCCGCGGCGGATGAACACGGCAGCGGCGTCTCTATTCGCGCGGCGAGACAGGTGGAGAAGGTAGGGCTGACCCGTGGGTCCCGCTAGACAGTCAGAGGGGGTAAGGGGAAGGGAGAGAGCAGATCGGCCGAGCTATCCTCGGGCCATCCGACCTGGGCCTGCTGGGGCCAGGGAGTGGAAAACAGGCCAAGCTGCTGCTCGGGCCAGAAAGGAGAGGGGAAGGGCTCTGCTCTATTTTCTTTTTCGATTTTCCAAAAGGATTTTCAAATTGGGTTTTGAAATATTTGAGAAATTCAAATAAGCTACAATAGTACAAAGAAGAAATGCTCCAGCATGAATGCATCATACATGTGTATGACTAAGGTTTTATTTTATATTTGAGAAAAATTATTGTTTCTCTATATTGGAATGATCAATTAATTGCACAATTAAATAAATTCCCACTATTTAAAAGAATGCAATTTTTCGGGTGTTACAATTCTACCCCCCTTAAAAATAATCTTGTCCTCGAGAATCAGTTGGTGCTTACTCAAACAACTCCGGGTACTTTTCTCTGAGATCTTCATCTCTTTCCCAAGTAACTTCTTCCTCAGAGTACCGATGCAACTGCACCTTGCACATCTTTATAACTCGACTTCTTGTAACTCTTTCTGCGGTTTCCAAAATTTTCACTGGATGTTCCTCATAAGTGAGACCCTTCTTGAAAACTATTTTCTCGACAGGAACCTGCTCTTCCGGTACTCTCAAACACTTTCTCAACTGAGATATGTGGAACACATCATGAACACCGGACAAACTTTCCGGAAGTTCTAGCTGATATGCCACTTCTCCACGTCTCTCTAGGATCTTGAAAGGACCAATATACCTTGGTGCCAATTTTCCTTTGCTGTTGAACCTTTTCACACTTCTCATCGAGGACACTTTAAGATATACATAGTCTCCTACATTAAAAGCTAGTTCTCTTCTCCGTGTATCCGCATAGCTCTTCTGTCTAGATTGTGCTATTCTCAAGTTCTCTCTTATTGTCTGGACTTGCTCCTCTGCGTCTCTCAACACATCCGGTCCAAACACTTGACTCTCTCCAGTTTGATTCCAAAACAAGGGTGTCCTGCACTTGCGTCCATACAATGCTTCGAAGGGTGCCATCTTGAGACTTTTCTGGTAACTATTATTATAAGAGAACTCCGCATACGGCAGACTCTTATCCCAACTCGTTCCATACTGTAAAGCACGAGCTCTCAACATATCTTCCAAAATCTGATTAATCCGTTCAGTTTGACCGTCAGTCTGAGGATGATATGCAGAACTGAAATTCAGCTTAGTACCTAGAGACTCATGTATCTTTTGCCAGAAATGTGAGGTGAATTGAGTGCCCCTATCAGACACAATTTTCTTTGGAACTCCATGCAGACACACTATTCTCTCCATATACAACTCTGCTAGTTTAGGACCTCCATAAGTGGTCTTGACTGGAAGGAAATGAGCTACTTTAGTCAGTCGATCCATAATTACCCATATTGAATCATAACCTCTCTGAGTACGTGGCAATCCAACTATGAAGTCCATACCGACTTCTTCCCACTTCCACTCAGGTATCTTTAGTGGTTGTAGCAATCCTGCAGGTCTCTGGTGTTCAGCTTTAACTCTCTGACAGGTATCACATATAGCCACATATTCTGCTACATCACGCTTCAGTCCAACCCACCAATATTTTTCCTTCAGATCCAAATACATCTTGGTACTTCCTGGGTGTATAGAATATGCTGACTCATGAGCTTCACGCAGTATAGCGTCTCGGATGGATTTCACTTCAGGTACACAGAGTCTCTTCCCAAACCATAAGGTCCCATTCTCATCTAGCCTGAATCCGGGTGATTTTCCAACCACAATGTTCTCTGCTATTTCTTTGAGCTTCTCATCTTCCAACTGAGCCTTTCGTATCTCTTGCTCTAGTGTGGGTTCAACCTCCATCTCAACAGCATTGATCACAATTCCCAAGTTGAGACGCTCCATCTCTCCACACAACTCTGCGGGCTCTGCTCTATTTCCTTTTTCCATTTTTCAAAAGGATTTTCAAATTGGGTTTTGAAATATTTGAGAAATTCAAATAAGCTACAATAGTACAAAGAAGAAATGCTCCAGCATAAATGCATCATACATGTGTATGACCTAGGTTTGATTTTATATTTGAGAAAAATTATTGTTTCCCTATATTGGAATGATCAATTAATTGCACAATTAAATAAATTCCTACTATTTAAAAGAATGCAATTTTTCGGGTTTTACAGTTCTAGATGCTTCTAGTGCTCTCGTGATGATGTTTCCTTGGCAGTTAAGTTTCGTGATAATTATGCTCTTTAATCCTTCTTTTAAGCTTTTCTGGGAAATCCCCTGGAAAATAGACAATTCACCAAAACTCGTGGAATCTGTCAGTAATAACACTATTCTACTGGATATTCATGTTTAATGCAGGGATAATTGATAATAAAATTTGGATGATAACAGGTGTCAACATTATCACTTTGCAGGAATATGCCAGTTACAGGGTAATTTCAGAATAAAAATGCGCCATTCGGAGAAGCGTAATTCCTAGGGTAAAGCTAAAAGGCCAATTTGGACAACACATGGGCCAATATACCCACAAAACCTGAAGTCTAGAAGCCCAGATGGTCCAGCAGGAGAAAACCTGGGCTGAGCCGTGGCCCACCAGGCGTGGGCGCGCCTGGGGCGCGGCCGCGCCGGCCCTAGTCCCCCTAGTGAACCGCCAAAGCTGAGGACGCTGCATTCAAGGTGTACAAGGTGGTTTGGGTGGGTATTCAATGCCCCCACGCCCCAAACCGACCATGTCCTTGTATAAAAGGAGAGGAGGAGCACCCTTCACCACACACACTCACCATTTGGTCTCCTCACACTCTCCCTCACACATTCTTAGTTTAGTACTAGAATAGAGAGCTAGAGTAGAGAAGGAGCAAGGTTGAGGTACAAGGAGGGCTTGTCTCCTAGGAAGAAGTGCCACACTTTGGTAATATATTATGAAGAATTCTTCCTTATTCAAGTTCTTATTTTGTTCTAGCATAGCATATGAACTAGAGTATAGTCATGATCATGTCATATTTGATGAGTATGAACTAGAGCATAGTTCATATGAGAATTGCATATCAAGTTCTTATTCTTTCATCGTCGTTCATATGTGTAGAGCTTACATTGATGAGGTCAATTGCCTCGATGAGGTCGTTGTTGTCGTTGCGGCATCGCTGGTAGCACGGGAGATCACGGCGGGCCGTGAGCTTGAGTGACCTAGAAATTGGCTCGTCTGGCTCTTGCTCGCACGTTGTCCTGGCTACGGTACTGGCGTAGCCACCGCGCTACCCGTGGCCCATGCTTTGCCTCCATTCGAACGGTGGGAAGCACTGGCAGGGCATGGGGTGGATGACCCGGAGCTGATATGTCGGCGCCGGATCTTGCGGGCATGCCGAGCGTGGTGGCCGGGGTGTCTGCCGCGTCTTGGCGTCACGGGGAGTGTTGGAGTTGGAGCCAGCTCTAGGCGAGAGGAGCACCATACCACGCTCGTCGCCAAGGGAGCTGGTCCTCATATCCTATCATCTGAGATGAGATGGGATGATCGTCGTGCACGCGGCCCCTACCTAGCGCGCCAACTTTCAGTGTTTCGGACTGGGTCCTAACCCAACCAGTAAATTTGTAAGCGTGAGCCCCCGGTCAGTATGGCCTGGCGTGTAAGATGAACACAAGATTTATACTGGTACACGCAAGAGCGTGCCCTACGTCCAGTCGGGGGGAGGAGACTTGTATTATCTTGCACCGAAGTGCTTGTAGTAGGGGTTACAAGCAGATGAGACAGGGACGGATCCCAGGTCTCCGGTGGTGTATATGAGTGTGGCAAGGCTAGCTGGGTGCTTGCTGCTGGGTGAGGTGTGTTGTGAGTTGTGTGATGTCGATCGATTGTTTTCTCCTGCCTAAGGCTAGACCCGGTCTCCTCCTTTTATAGTCGCAAGGGAAGGCATGGGTGTACTTGTATGTATGTGGGTAGTACAAGAGTTGGTAAGTGCAACACTGTAGAGGCATGGCCGTGGCGTGGCAGAAGTTCCTGGCAATGGGATGTCCTGTCCCAGCACGTACTCTCCTATTGAAGGTGAAGCCGAGGTTGTGAACGACGTGGCAGTCATCCTTGTGTTGACTTTGGTTACTTCCGAGCCATTGGTCGGCGGTGAGGTAGACCCGGATTGGTTCCGAGACCTTGGACGCCGGAAATGATTGGCTCGTGCCTGCTTGCCATACTGGACACAGTGCTCTGAAGACTGGGCACAGTGCTCTGCTGTGGTGATTTGGAGATGCTGTCTCATCTGTAGTTGATGATGACTGGCATGGGGAAGTGAATCCGAGACCCAGAGCTCTACCGAGCATGGAAGCTTCTGTAACATCTCACATGTTAAGCTTCTGCATAAGCATTTGCATTAGCATGAACATGGTCATTGCATCATCATCATTTCATGTGATCATAAGTGTTATGCATTTTCTTGTTTAAGTTAATACTTTTCCTATATGCCTTTATCAAGTTATGTACCACCTAATGCAAGTGATGGATGTTTAATCACTAAAAGTATCTAGGATGACTTATAACATCTAGTGGAGCAATGTTCGTGTTGACCAACTTGCCAAAAGATGCTTTTATCCTATGTTGACAAAACCCTAGCCTAAAAACCTCCTAGCTTTGACCAAACGAAGAAGTCAACCTAGAGTCAAAACTATTCAATGTGGTCAACATGAAAAGTTCCTAAATTTCATAAGCTAACTTTTGTCTTCAGACCCCAAATTTCAATGTTTGAGTAGGGGGGCTGCTTTTAAATAAAATGAAATTTCAAATCTGCGTTTCCCCGATGGCCCGACCAACCGGCCGTCAGGGAATTCCACGACGACGTCCGGCTCCCGACCGTGGGCAGACCGTGGCCGCCACGTGGGCGTCGTACGCTGGCGATGCCATCCGCATGGACGAGCGTGCTGGGCAACGACGCCACGACGCCGGCCCCTATCCCCACTCCGCGCCCACTCCTTTTTACCCCCCTCTATTCTGTCTCCCCCTTCTGTCGCCATCACCAGAAAACCGAGGGCGCTGGAGCAACGTCGCCCGCCGCCACTCTATCCCACCGGCCATTTTCGAATCCAAGCCCACCAAAATGCATGCCTCCCTCTCTTCTATCTTCTACGAAGACGTCATCGTGTTTTGGTAAGAGGGTAAGCCGGCATTGCCGTTTTTCTTCCCGCCGAACCTCGCCAGAGCTCCGCCGTGAGCACGCGCATCGTGCGGAGCCCATTTCCGACCACCTCCGTCCTTTCCACCACGCGCATCATGTTCGCCATATCAAGTTATCTATAGGGGAATAGAAGTCCGAGCCGATTAGCCGCCTTTCAGCTGGCAAACGGCCTCACCGCCGTTCCCGAGCTGCTGTAACACCTTCGGTGTTATGGCAAACTAAAACCTGCCATGTCATCATAAGCATTGCAATCATCCCTGTTAAGATAACCTTTGATGTGCATTCACTAAAACAAGTTTCAATTTTAGTGTTGGATGTGCATAGGTGACATAGCGTGCTTTGAACTAAAGTTACATTTTGGATGCATGAAATGTAGAAAGTTAAATTTTTGGCAAATTATTAAAAGCAACACCTAAAATGAACCTTGCCAAACTTTTGTGCTAAAAGTTGGTGGATAACATGTATGTTGTCATCATGCTTTTGGTTATGCTTGTTGATCTATGTTAAAACCCTAATTAATTGCCCAAAGTTTAAAAAGCCAAAAGGATTTCAAAATCTCAAATTTCCTAACCCTGGATTTTACCCCCTTTACAATTGTTCAAATCTAAGCAAAATTTGGGGTGGGTCCTAAAAGCAAAGTGGAAGATCTTGTTGAGTATTTCAACTTTGGTTATGGAAATTTTCAAAGTTTCCATATAAAATTTTGAATAAAGTTAAATTTTCTCAAATCAAGAAATTCAATTTCTTTGGTTTTAAACTTACATTTCAAAATATAAAAATATTTAGGGGCTGGCCCCATCATTAAAGTGGTAGATATTCCTAAATCTAGTGACTTTCACGTTTGGATATTTTCAAGTTCTATTGAAAAATCAAAAGTAATTTTGAAATTACCAAAACTCCAAATTTGAACCAATTTTGAAATTCAAACTCAATTTAAAAATGTAGGCAGATTTAGATGTTGGGCTCAACATGAAAGTTTTAGATAATAAAATTTTGCAACTTTCTTACATTGGAAGGTTTTCATCTTCAGTACAAAATTTTGGAGAAATTCGACTAGTACAGCAGAGAAGTTAAGGAAAGGGGATAAACTCGTCTACACTAACTCGGCCAATCGTGTGAGGGCACCGAGCTGCTAGCTCGGCAGCTCGCCGTCGCGCCGCCGTTCGGCCGCGTGCGGCCACGCCATGGTCACGTGGTCTCGTCCACGTGGTGATAGCGCGCCCAGACACCTCGGGGTCACCCTACATGAGCACCAGAGCCGTCGTCGTCGTTCCTTTGCCCTCTTGCCGCCGCTCTACGCCATAAAATTCCTCTCCGTCGCCGGCAAAATTCGTCGAACCCACACCTCCTCCGACCAAATTGTTTGCGCAGCAAGCTCAGCAACCTCTCTACGCACCTTTTGGACCTTCTCGCACCGCCTCTCGCCGTTGTTATCGCCCTGCGCGAGGATGTCTTCCCCGAGTCCGGCCGGAGCTCCGCCGAATAGTGTCTCACCGTCGGTAGGACTCTTCGGTGAGCCGTTTGCGGTGAGGTCTGTTGTGTTAGTTCCGTCTCGTTGTTGTGGTCATGATCGGCTCAGTCCTTCTATCCATACGGCTTCAGGTTCGCCGGAGCGTCCTCACGCCATCGTGGAACGCCGCCCGGAGACGTCTCACCACCGGCAGCTACACCCGCTCCCTCTCTCGGTCAACTAGCGTAAGCGTCAAGTCCGTGGTGAGCTCCCGACCAGGTTGTGTATTGTCGTGTTTCAAGGGACGCCGTCGTTCGACGGGGGCCGGTGCGCCGCCGCCGCCGTTGCCGCGGTCACACCGTGGCCGGGCGAGAGCAAGCCGGCCGGCCGCGCGCGTTGCTGGACCGGCCAGGCCAGCTGGGCCGCCTCGCTGCCGGGCGGAGCGCCCTGGGCCAGCTCGTGAGTGCCCGGGCCGCGCAAGCGCTGCGCTGGGCCGCTGGGCCGTTTCGGCCCGATGGCATTTCTCAGTTGAAAAGTATTTTATTTAATTTGAATTTAAATTGAGTAGTGCTGAATCTTGTGATTTTTGTACAAAAAGATCTAGAGTTCCTAAAATCTTGAAAATTTCTGTGTAGTCTCCTCACTAGATGTAGATTGTATGAAAAATTTGAAACTTTGAATTTGGACACTTTTTACAAGTTCAAAAATTACATCTTTAAATGGAAAAATGTAAATTCTATGATTTTTAGTAATTAAAATAAATTTTCAAAAATTCTAAAAATTATTGTGCTACTGTTTCATGATGTGTTCTAGCTTTATAAAAAGTTTGAGCTCATTTTGATAATGTTTTGTCTTCACCTTATTTATAAGCTAATTAAATAAATAAAAGAAATAGAATGTACTAATGACTTAGGGTTTGATGTGATTTTGGGATTGATTGTAGATCTTGGGTCATTAACATGAGTTGGTCCAAGGCATTTTACTTAATGACTTGTGTTAATAGTAATCTTGTTTAAAGTGATTTGAATAGAGCTGGGCTACTCGGTAAACGAGTGTCCAGTGTCATGAAATGACAAATTCCCTAGTTGCAAGTTGGTTTTGTTGACTTGCAACTTTATCGCGAAGGGAAAATTGTACTCACTTTTGTTACCGTTATTTCATTTTCAAGCATCATTATAAGCATCTCATGAAAGAATACATTTTTATCAAGTATAGCCATCGAAAGCGAGAACGTGATCTTTGAAGAAGTCCCCGAGGAAGGCACTACTCCAAGTGAGGTGAATCTCGATGTCAGTGGGATTCTCGAGGAACTCAAACTTTCTGTCAATCAAGGCAAGCCCTAGATACATTTAAACCCTTCCTTATTTTATAAAGCTTTTATTCACTTAAATGCTTTGCTATCGTTGATGCATTAAGTACTAGGAGTTAAGTGATAACCTAATTGATGCATTACCAATTCCTTATACATCATCCTTGATAAATGTTTTAATTGAAAACTGCAAAAAGCTTTGTTTAGTTTATAAGAATGCTTTCAAAATGAAAAGTTTTATGCAAGTTGGGAGCGTCATGAACTCATAACTTGTGGTTTGATAATAACCTTTACGGCCGGTCAGGGACTTGCTATGGGTTAGAGTCCCATTGTAGTGTTCCTAGCTTTTTCGTTAATAAATCGAGACCGGTCGGGGACTTGCTTTGGGTTAGAGTCCCACTGTCGTGTTCCTGGCTTGTTGCTTAGGACCGTTCGCTGTTGAACTGACTATGGTTGAGACTTTTAACTAGCCACATGCTCCAGTAAGCCGAACCCCGGCTATTCCAAAGCGAGAACGGCTACTCATGCACTGGGAGTGGAAAGATGGTGGGAGTAGCGTGTACCCACCTGACAGATCTGAGATGCCTGGCAACTTCTAGATTGGCAGTAGGAATGTGGAGTACTATGCACTCGGGTGGCGTGGACCCGTTCTGGCTTTGGAGGATCCGTGTGGGAAAGGTTGACTTATGGGGTAGTCCTGTGTGTCGTGTGGTCAGGGATCCCCAGCTGGGTATAATCGATCGGATTGTTGTTGCTCCTCGGATATGGAGATTCAACCAACCATTCATCAACGTTGATTGAGGACATGAAAGTTGATAAAAGTTGAAGGACCATGACAAGTGCCTGATCTAGAATAGGTTCACTGTTCTTATCTTTGATAAAGTATAATATTGATCTTAATCTTAAAATTTGGATAGGATACTAGTAAGCTTTTCCGCAAAAGGGTCTTGATCTTGCGAAAGCCTTACCATGATACCTATCCAGCCTGCATTTCTGAGTCTTTCTCCACTCTTTTCATCGGGTCAGTCTTGTTGAGTACTTTTGTACTCAGGGTTTGTTACACCCATGTTGCTGGTACGACGAGGATAGGATGTGTGACCCTTGGGCAAGGTACCTCGCTTTGGGTGCTGAATAAAGTTACTAAGGCTATCTCCACTATTATGAGTTGTACTACTACACTAAAAGATTTGTAAACTCATGTTATGTAAAGACTTCCGCTGTTTACTCCATTGTATTTTGTATAAACTGTTGTAATACTGCAATGTCACTGTATCGACGATCCTGCTGTAACTCGTGGTGTTATCGGTGTTCTTCGAGAGCATCGACAGGTCCTTTAGGTCATAGGGGTCACATGTATAGCTGTCAGAGGTCTGTGAGACAATGACAGGTGCATGTGGGCCCTGTTTCTTAGAAGGGCCTGCCACAGGTGGTATCGGAGCAGAGGTCCGTTCATTGACCATTGAAGTGTTACTTTGAAAAACTTCAAAATATTTTGGATCATAAAAATTAAACCTATACTTTGGTCCGAACTTCTTCTGACTTACCTTATTTCATCTGACTTATCTAAAGTGCTTCTGACTTATCTTGATGCTCTCCCTCTAAATCCTTAGTTATGAATTTTAAAGCTTTATGGTGGAGTTGCATAATAATATTGCCCTATGTTATAAAATCTGTATTTAATTACCTTGTGCACTTATTTATTACGAAAACCTTTTATGCTTAGTACATAAGTACGTTCATGCATCATGCTTAATTAACTTTGTTAATTACCTTCCCTTTTAAAGTGTTTTGGGTTAAGTAGTATCAATCCAAATTCTTGCTACCCTTCTGAATCTCCTAAATCTTGTACTTCTCTGGAACAGATGACTGCCAATACCCGTGCCTCAACTTCTCGGAGCAGGGGTGATGTTCCCAATCCACCACCCACTCTCCAGTCTCTGTCAGCTGCTGTTACTGCTCTGGTTACCGCAACAACAGAAAATGCTCAAGTGCTGCAAGAGAATGCCCGTTTGCTACAGGAGTTAGCCCGGGGCAAAAATAGAGATGAAGCCACTTACGTGGAGTTTATAAAGACTTGTCCTCCAATATTTGACAAGGCAGATGAGCCATTAGTGGCTGTCGACTGGCTGTGTACCATGGATCAGAAGTTTGATCTCTTACCCCGCTGCACTGAATATCAGAAGCCTATGTTCGCGGCACAGCAACTCCGAGGAGCTGCTGGTGCTTGGTGGGTGAACCTACTGATTGCACAACCTGTTGGGCACCAGATTACATGGGATGAGTTCAAAGTGGAATTCCGTGCTCATTATGTCCCGTCTGGTACAATGAAATTGAAGCTGGAAGAGTTTTTATCTCTTCGTATGGGAAATGATACAATACTAGAATATGTGGGCAAGTTTAATCACTTGGCCCAATATGCCCCTGACTACGTGAGTACAGATGAGAATAAGAAGGCCTGGTTTATGAGAGGCCTCACGCTTGAGATTCAACAAGGTATAACTGCCTGCCCAAACATAACCTTTTATGAGGCGGTCAGTATTGCTATTGACTATGAAGAGAAGACCCGCCTGTTGGAGGCGGAGAAAAAGAAAAAGAATGAGTCTGCGAAATCATCTGGTGTGAAGCGCCTGTGTATTATCTTTCACCCACAGAATCACTTGATTCCTTCTTTTCGCAATCTTGTTCATCCACAACCACCATATCAGCCCGAGCAGCAGGCATTAGTCCGTCCTGTTGTACCTCTGCCACGATCACAACAGCCGAGTGCTCATCGCTTTCGTACCCAAACCCCAAAGAGTCCGAAAGGCAAAAACCTTCCATGTTATAATTGTGGAAAGTCTGGTCACTAGACCAGGAATTGTCCGCATCCGAAGCAATTGAACACCAATAATCAGATTGCTTCTGGTAGTCAACAGAATCAACTTGTGGGTCATAATCAAAATGTTCAGAAAGTGAAGCCTGGAAACAAAATGGGTCATGTTTTTTATACACACCTTGGAGATATGCCCGAGGGAGCGCCAGTGATGCTGGGTGCGTTCTCTATGGCTAATCACCCTGCAGCTATATTCTTTGACTCTGGTGCATCACATACTTTCATCAATAGAACCTTTGTTACAAAGTATGAAATTCCTATTGGGGAAGCAAAAGAGAATTTCTTTATACAGTCACCTGAGGACGTTTATGTACTAAAGAAATGGTATTCCAAGTCCCTATACAATTGGGAGAACACCAATTTCCTACGGATATGGTAGTCTTGAAAGATCAGGATATTGATGTGATAGTTGGCATGAACTGGATGCAACAGAAAGAAGTTGTGCTGGATGCTCTGAACAGAATGGTAAGAGTGAAAATACCTAATAAGAAATCTTATCTACTTATTCAGCTTCCAACACCCACAAAAATAGTTGAGAAGGCTACTGAAAATGTTTTGGGCAAAGTATGTGCATTAGTTGCTGAAGGAGTTGGAAACATTCCAGTAGTATGTGAATTTCCAGATGTTTTTCCTCCTGATTTGCCTGATGGTCTGCCTCCGATCAGAGATGCTGAGTTTGTGATTGAGCTGAAACCTGGCACTGCACCAGTGTCGAGAAGAGCATATAGGATGCCACCAAAAGAGTTAGCAGTGTTCAAGACTCAGTTGCAAGCATTGCTTGACAAAGGTTTTATCAGGCCTAGTTCATCACCATGGGGGTGTCCTGCGATCTTTGTGAAGAAGAAAGATCAGACTTTGAGACTACGTGTTGATTATCGGCCTTTGAATGAAGTGACAATCAAAAATAAGTATCCCCTACCTCGCATTGATCTGCTCTTTGATCAACTCGCGGGAGCTAAAGTATTCTCAAAGATCAATCTGATATCTGGCTACCATCAGATAAGAATTCGACATGAGAATATTCCTTGTTGGTATTTCATAGCGCAACTACCAAAGATAGGGTTTTAAGCTATCCCGGCAGCAACGCCGGAAATGGTTGTTGGCATTTCATAGCACAATTACCAAAGATAGGGTTTTAAGCTATCCCGGCAACGGTGCTAGAAAGCCCTAATAGATCTTAACCGTATGAGGAATATTATCCGCAAGCGCACGGATCTATCATTGTAGCATTTCACCCGGGGGTATTATCGGGTATCGTTATTTATATTTTCCCGTAGGAAGGCATGTTGTGAATACTCTAGCAATAGTATGGCAATAACATGTATGCATGATGGACCAAAGTACTATACAGGGGTAAGCGATAAAGGTTTGTAGATAGTGGACACACAACCAGGTCAAGGATAAAGAAAAGACTAAGACTATAAAGAATAAAAGAATGAGCTAAGCAGAGCAGGCATGTCTAATATAGCTGTGCATAGAACAAGCATACGTCATACAAAGTAAGAGCTAGTAAACATTGTAAACACTTGGGTAACAGGGAGATACCCCCCACTGGTCTGCCAGCGGCTTGACACTTTAGACTCCTACACAACATGCGGACGTGGGGGATTACAAGGGACGGACAGGGCTATCACCACCTACGCCTACCACCTCAACCGCGGCTTGCCGTCATATCCGAAGGTTTCCTCAAATTCGGACACTATTTGCGCTTCTTAGCATCAGCAGAAAAATCCGCAAGCGCACGGAAGTACCGTTGTAGCCTTCACCCGGAAGTATTTAGGATATCGTAATTTCCTAGAGGAACGGTCTTTGTACTTAGTCTCTTAAACTAATTTACTCAGAAGAGACGGAAGGGATAGCTTGGGTAGAGAGGTTCTTCTAAGGTCAAACGCATATAAGCGATGGAAACTTCCCCACTACTTGCTTGCTTCAGGCCCACTGACGCACCTGGTCTGCTAGGCGATACCAATATCAGCGCTATTCCGCGTCCGAACGTGGGGGATGCTGGTGCGAGTGGACAAGGCTGTCACCACCTGCCACCTACCCCTCTGCCCATTGGCGCGCGCAACATACGAAGGTAGACTCTGACCTAGACACCATGTCTACGAAGGCGACTACTACTCTAGCGGCGTACAGAAACATCCGTCTCTATCAGGAGTCCTCTCACTAGAGCATCCGTCAGAAGGACGAACGACGATCCCACAAACAAGTAGCTTTATGGAAGTAACATGCTTAATGAATCAAACCAAAGTTGAACACGAACTTCTTACTTCAAGTAGCAAGATGATCGTAGAGGTACAAGTTGGATCGAGAGCCGACATGCCCGGTACTTCGTCCACCCGGAGGCAGAACTGCTTCGACTCCAGCTCTTGTCCCTCTCTCACTCCCTACACTAAATTAGCTAGAAGCTAATGGAATGGAGCTTGCTCTTCCTCTCTACATTGTGACCTCTTGTGTTGGTGAATCCATTGATAGGTGTAGAGAGGATGCCTCCTTTTATAGCTTGAGAGGAGGGGGTTCTATGCAAAACGATCATCCCCACATGGAAGGACCCAAACCAACCTCCAAAGGGTGGTTTCCACTTGCCATTTGTGTTGATCGTAGGTGGGACCGTCCTTGGGGAACCGCCCTACACCTGTCAGAAGAAAACTGGGCCCGAGAGGCACCACCAGGGGTGCGGCCGGTCCCGGGGGCGGCCGGTCCCCTGGTGGGCCCATCTGGCAACCACCTTTTGGGAGCACATGGGCCTCATCGATAGCTTCGTTTTGACTGGTGATTCAGCCCAATCGGAGTTCGGATGAGTGAGTTATGGCCAAAATACTCAAGCCTACTCGTGGAGTCCTAAATTGGATTCGAAATTAGATATCTTTTTATTGGGAACCCCTAATAATGCAAATAATATATGCATTTTGATTAGCGCGACGCGCTCTTTGCAATGGTGTAGTCCATTTTATTATTTGAGATACTTTTATGTTATGAAAACTTGGATATTCTTGCAACATAGTGGAAAACACCAAAACTCGTGGAACTTATTAATTAAAGAATATTTTTCTATGATGTTCCATGGATTTATATTATTATTGGCGGTATAAAATGTGACTTAAGGATCGCCAACAGACACCACGTTCGCACACTAAGAAACTACCCAATTCCCCTCGGGACTCCCACCCTACGGATGGACGAGCTAGGAAAAGGGCAAACCCGAAGGCACAACGAACTATTACCTCTAAAATATCAAAGTAAGCTCTACTAGTATGAACGATGATGAATGAACAAGAACTTGATATGCAATTCTCATATGAACTATACTCTAGTTCATACTCATCAAATATGACATGATCAAGACTATACTCTAGTTTATATGCTATGCTAGAACAAAGTAAGAACTTGAATAAGGAAGAATTCTTCATAATGAATATTACCAAAGTGTGGCACTTCTTCCTAGGAGACAAGCCCTCATTGTAGCTCAACCTTGCTCCTTCTCTAGCTCTCTACTCTAATTCTATGCTAAGGATGAGTGAGGGAGAGTGTGAGGAGACCAAATGGTGAGTGTGTATCATGGGGGGTGCTCCTCCTCTCCTTTTATACACAAGTGAGGTCGGTTTGGGGCATGTAGGCATTGAATGCCTTGGCGCACCGCCCTCCTGGTGATCAATGCACCGTCTTGGGAGAAAACCGGCCACCTGAACCAACCACCTGGGCGCAGCCGCGCTAGGTTTGGCACGGCCTGGGCCGGTTTTTGTTGTGTGGGCTTGTCTGGGCCATGCCATCTCGTCCATGTTGGGTATTCTAGCCCATGTGATGTCCAAATGTGACTTGTAGTTGTACCCAAGAAAATACGCTCGAAATTCCCCTATAACTGGTGTTTTCCTGCAAAGTGATAATCTTTCTAGTACAAGTGGAATTTGATTAGTAGTAAAGGTATATGTGCATAAAAGTATTTAATTCCCCTTTTTTGGTATTAAGTTGGCGGTATAAAATCGTCGTCATCGACCGCCAACATTCCTAAGACCGCGTTCACTACTCGATACGGTCTCTATGAATATCTGGTCACTTTATGTATCTGATAAATTCGGTGTTTATGCCTGAGCTCAACAAGTTCATTGTTGTTTTCATTGATGATATCTTGGTCTACTCTAAAATTGAAGAGGAACATGCAGAACATTTACGCATTGTTCTGAGTCATTTGAGAAAACACAAGTTATATGCCAAGTTTAGCAAATGTGAGTACTGGCTGAAAGAAGTTCAATTCCTTGGCCATGTTCTATCTGCTGAGGGTGTGGCTGTAGACCCTAGCAAGGTGAAGGATATTCTTGATTGGAAGCCACCAACCATAGTTCATCAAGTAAGAAGTTTCCTTGGAATGGCGGGCTATTACCGTCGTTTCATCCCTGACTTCTTGAGGTTAGCCAAGCCAATCACTGAGTTGCTAAAGAACAATGTTAAATTTGTTTGGTCACCTGAGTGTGACAAAGCTTTCCACAAATTGAAAGAGCTTATGACCACTGCACCAGTGTTAGCTCAACCAAACATCGAGAAGCCATTGATGTATACTGTGATGCTTCTGGCATTGGTATTGGGTGTGTACTGATACAAGAGAGAAGAGTAATTGCTTATGCTTCACGGCAATTCAAGAAACATGAAGAGCACTATCCTACACATGACTTGGAGTTAGCCGCTGTTGTCCATGCACTAAAGATATGGTGTCACTATCTCCTGGGCAACAAATGCAACATATACAGAGATCACAAAAGCTTGAAGTATATTTTCACTCAGTCTGAGCTGAACATGAGGCAGAGAAGATGGCTAGAATTGATTAAAAATTATGATCTTGAAGTTCATTATCATCCAGGCAAAGCCAATGTAGTTGCTGATGCGCTCAGTCGAAAGCCCTAGTGTAACTGTTTGACTGTGAGGCCAATGGATCTTTCCTTGTGCTATGAGCTAGGGAAGTTGAATATAGAGATGGTTCCACAAGGCAGCATAGCCAATATCAATGTCAAGTCAATAATTAAGGATCAAATTGTAGCTGCTCAGAAAAACAATAAAGGCATCTTCCACATCAAAGAGAATGTAAGATCCGGGCAATCAACTTGTTTCACGATAGATGAAGCAGATGTGTTATGGGTCAAAGGTCGTCTAGTGGTGCCTAAAGATCATGAATTACGTCAACGAATCCTTGATGAAGCACATATAACTAAATTTTCTATTCATCCAGAAAGCAATAATATGTACCATGACCTGAAACAAAGATTCTGGTGGACTAAGATGAAAATCGAGATTGCTCGCTATGTTGCAAAGTGTGACACATGGCAGAAAGTTAAGGCAGTGCATTTGAGGTCAGCTGGAGAACTTCAACCTTTACCAATCCCGGTAGCAAAGTGGGATGACATTAGTATGGATTTTATTGTTGGGTTACCCAAGACATCAAGGAGTTTTGATTCAATTTGGGTTATAGTTGATCGTCTCACAAAGGTAGCTCATTTTCTTCCAGTCAAAGTAACAGAGTCTGCTGCTACTCTTGCCAAGCTGTATATTGCAAGGATCTTGAGTCATCACGGGGTACCAAAAACCATTGTGTCAGATAGAGGTACTCAGTTTGTCAATAACTTCTGGAAACAACTACACAATTCTATGGGTACAGAACTTTTGTATAGTACTGCTTACCATCCTCAGACTGGAGGTCAGACGGAAAGAGTGAATCAGATAGTTGAAGATATGTTGAGGTCATGTGTTTTGACTAACTCAACAAAGTGGGATGAATGTCTACCTTTAGCTGAGTTCTCTTATAATAACAACTATCAAGAGAGCTTTAGAATGGCACCATTTGAAGCACTATATGGTCGTAGATGTAGAACTCCGTTAAATTGGTCCGAGCTTGGAGAAAGGTGGTTCTACGGAGTTGATCTTGTAAAGGAGACAGAAGAAAAAGTTAGGCAAATTCAGAATAAGTTGAAGGTGGCACAGTCCCGTCAAAAGCGTTATGCTGACAAACGACGTCGACCACTACTGTTCAAAGTGGGAGACCATGTTTATCTGAAAGTATCACCTATGAAAGGAGTCAACCATTTTGGAGTCAAAGGCAAGTTAGCACCTCGCTATATTGGTCCATTCCAAGTCATACAGAAATGTGGAAAGGTAGCCTATCTCTTGAGACTACCTGAACAGTTGTCAGTCGTGCACAATGTGTTCCATGTGTCACAACTAAAGAAGTGTCTTCGAGTGCCAGATCAAGTCACTGATGTTGATGGAATTAAACTTAAACCTGACCAGACCTATTCGGAGTATCCAATCATAGAAAGAACGTGTCACTCGAAACCGAACGATCAAGTTTTACAAAGTTCAGTGGGATAAACATTCCGAAGAAGAAGCTACCTGAGAGTCCGAGGATTACCTATTGGAGAATTTTCCAAAGTTTCTTGTTTCTCCCTAAGTTACAATTAGCCTCTGAGTTGTAACTTTCCCAATGTAATAAAACCCTCTACTTGTTTTATGGTCTACATTGAAATGTGTTTGCTTGACATGTTTCCTTTTCCATTACTCCACCCAAGGCTTTAGATCTCGGAACGAGATTTCTTTAAGAGAGGAGGGTTGTAACACCTCTGGTGTTATGGCAAACTAAAACCTACCATGTCATCATAAGCATTGCAATCATCCCTGTTAAGATAACCTTTGATGTGCGTTCACTAAAATAAGTTTCAATTTTAGTGTTGGATGTGCACAGGTGATATAGCGTGCTTTGAACTAAAGTTTCATTTTGGATGTCATGAAATGTAGAAAGTTAAATTTTTGGCAAATTATTAAAAGCAACAACTTAAATGAACCTTGCCAAACTTTTGTGCTATAAGTTGGTGGATAACATGTATGTTGTTATCATGCTTTTGATTATGCTTGTTGATCTATGTTAAAACCCTAATTAATTGCCCAAAATTTTAAAAGCCAAAAGGATTTCAAAATCTCAAATTTCCTAACCCTGAATTTTACCCCCTTTAAAATTGTTCAAAATCTAAGAAAAATTTGGGGTGGGTTCTAAAAGAAAAGTGGAAGCTCTTGTTGAGTACTTCAACTTTGGTTTTGGGAATTTTCAAAGTTTCCATATAAAATTTTGAATAAAGTTAAATTTTCTCAAATTAAGAAATTCAATTTCTTTGGTTTTAAACTTAAATTTCAAAATATGAAAATATTTAGGGGTTGGCCCCAACATGAAAGTGGTAGATATTCCTAAATCTAGTGACTTTCATGTTTGGATATTTTCAAGTTCTAATGAAAAATCAAAAGTAATTTTGAAATTACCAAAACTCCAAATTTGAACCAATTTTGAAATTCAAAATCAATTTCAAAATTTAGGCAGATTTAGACTTTGGGCTCAACATGAAAGTTTTAGATAATAAAATTTTGCAACTTTCTTACATTGGAAGTTTTTCAACTTCAGTTCAAAATTTTGGAGAAATTCGACTAGTACAGCAGCGAAGTTAAGGAAAGGGGATAAACTCGTCTACAATAACTCGGCCAATCGTGCGAGGGCACCGAGCTGCAAGCTCCGCAGCTCGCCGTCGCGCCGCCGTTCGGCCGCGTGCGGCCACGCCATGGTCACGTGGTCTCGTCCACGTGGTGGTAGCGCGCCCAGACACCTCGGGGTCACCCTACATCAGCACCAGAGCCGTCGTCGTCGTTCCTTTGCCCTCTTGCCGCCGCTCTACGCCACCAAATTCCTCTCCGTCGCCGGCAAAATTCATCGAACCCACACCTCCTCCGACCAAATTGTTTGCGCAGCAAGCTCAGCAACCTCGATACGCACCTTTTGGACCTTCTCGCACCGCCTCTCGCCGTTGTTATCGCCCTGCGCGAGGCCGTCTTTCCCCGAGTCCGGCCGGAGCTCCGCCGAATGGTGTCTCACCGTCGGTAGGCCTCTTCGGTGAGCCGTTTGCTGTGAGATCTATTGCGTTAGTTCCATCTCGTTGTTGGGGTCATGCTCAGTCCTTCTATCCCTACGGCTTCAGGTTCGCCGGAGCATCCTCACGCCGTCGCGGAACGCCGCCCGGAGACGTCTCACCGCCGGTAGCTACACCCGCTCCCTCTCCCGGTCAACTAGCACGAGCATCAAGTCCGTGGTGGGCTCCTAACCAGATTGCGTGTTGTCGTGTTTCCAGCGACGCCGTCGTTCGACGGGGGCCGGTACACCGCCGCCGCCGCCGTTGCCACGGTCACACCGTGGCCGAGCGCAAGCAAGCCGGCCGGCCGCGCGCGTTGCTGGGCCGGCCAGGCCAGCCGGGCCGCCCCGCTGCCGGGCCGAGTGCCCTGGGCCAGCTCACGAGCGCCCGGGCCGCGCAAGCGCTGCGCTGGGTCGTTTTGGCCCAACGGCATTTCTTAGTTGAAAAGTGTTTTATTTAATTTGAATTTAAATTGAATAGTGCTGAATCTTATGATTTTTGTACAAAAAGATCCAGAGTTCCAAAAATCTTGAAAATTTTTGTATAGTCTCCTCACTAGATGTAGATTGTATAAAAAATTTGAAACTTCGAATTTGGACACTTTTTGCAAGTTCAAAAATTGCATCTTTAAATGGAAAAATGTAACTTCTATGATTTTGAGTAATTAAAATAAATTTTCAAAAATTCTAAAAATTATTTAGCTACTATTTCATGATGTGTTCTAGCTTTATAAAAAGTTTGAGCTCATTTTGATAATGTTTTGTCATCACCTTATTTATAAGCTAATTAAATAAATAAAAGAAATAGAATTTACTAATGACTTAGGGTTTGATGTGATTTTGGGATTAATTGTAGACCTTGGGTCATTAACATGAGTTGTTCCAAGGCATTTTACTTAATGACTTGTGTTAATAGTAATCTTGTTTAAAGTGATTTGAATAGAGCTGGGCTACTCAGTAAACGAGTGTCTGGTGTCATGAAATGACAAATTCCCTAGTTGCAAGTTGGTTTTTGTTGACTTGCAACTTTATCGCGAAGGAAGAATTGTACTCACTTTTGTTACCGTTATTTCATTTTCAAGCATCATGATAAGCATCTCATGAAAGCATACATTTTTATCACGTATAGCCATCGAAAGCGAGAACGTGCTCTTTGAAGAAATCCCCGAGGAAGGCACTACCCCATGTGAGGTGAATCTCGACGTCGATGGGATTCCCGAGGAACTCAAACTTCCCATCAATCAAGGCAAGCCCCTGATACATTTAAACCCTTCCTTGTTTTATAAAGCTTTTATTCACTTAAATGCTTTGCTATCGTTGATGCATTAAGTACTAGGAGTTAAGTGATAACCTAATTGATGCATTACCAACCTTGATTCCTTATACATCATCCTTGATAAATATTTTAATTGAAAACTGCAAAAAGCTTCGCTTAGTTTATATGAATGCTTTCAAAATGAGAAGTTTTATGCAAGTTGCGAGCATCATGAACTCATAACTTGTGGTTTGATAATAACCTTTATGGCGGGTCAGGGACTTGCTATGGGTTGGAGTCCCACTGTAGTGTTCCTGGCTTGTCGTTAATAAATCGAGACCAGTCAGGGACTTGCTTTGGGTAAGAGTCCCACTGTAGTGTTCCCGGCTTGTCGCATAGGACCGTTCGCTGTTGAACTGATTGTGGTTGAGACTTTTAACTAGCCACATGCTACGATAAGCCTGACCCCGGCTATTCCAAAGGGAGAATGGCTACTCACGCACTGGGAGTGGAAAGATGGCGGGAGTAGCATGTACCCACCTGACGGATCTGAGATGCCCGGCAACTTCTAGATTGGCAGTAGGAAGGTGGAGTATTGTGCTTTCGGGTGGCGTGGACCTGTTCTCGCTTTGGAGGATCCGTGTGGGAAAGGTTGACATATGGGGTAGTCCTGTGTGTCGTGTGGTTAGGGATCCCCAGCTGGGTATAATCGATCAGATCGTCGTTGCTCCTTGGATATGGAGACTCAACCAACCGTTCATCAACGTTGATTAAGGACATGAAAGTTGATAAAAGTTGAAGGACCATGACAAGTGTCTGATCTAGGTTCACTGTTCTTATCTTTGATAAAGTTTAATATTGATCTTAATCTTAAAATTTGGATAGGATACTAGTAACCTTTTCCACAAAAGGGTCTTGATCTTGCAAAAGCCTTACCTTGGTACCGATCTAGCCTGCATTTCTGAGTCTTTCTCCACTCTTTTTGTCGGGTCAGTCTTGTTGAGTACTTTTGTACTCCGGGTTTATTAAACCCATGTTGCAGGTACGACGAGGATAGGATGTGTGACCCTTGGGCAAGGTACCTCGCTTTGGGTGCTGAATAAAGTTACTAAGGCTATCTCCACTATTATGAGTTGTACTACTACACTTTGTAAAAGATTTGTAAACTTATGTTATGTAAAGACTTCCGCTGTTTACTCCATTGTATTTTATATAAACTGTTGTAATACTGCAATATCACTGTATCGACGATCCTGCTATAACTCGTGGTGTTATCGGTGTTCTTCGATAGCATCCGACAGGTCCTTTAAGTCATAAGGGTCACATGCATAGCTGTCAGAGGTCTATGAGACAATGACAGGTGCATGTGGGCCCTGTTTCTTAGAAGAGCCTGCCACAGCTGCCGAGCCACCATGCATGGGGCTAAGATCCCTCTACTCGCGGATTTGCTCGATTGACTTGGGGGAAACCTTCGTCTCGCTCTCGTGAACCCCGTGCGCACCTTGATTTCACCGGATTTGGCCGGAGATGGCCAGCGCACCACCATGCAGCTCCACCGTGCCGCCATGGCCACCGGCGAGCCTCCTCCTATCATGCACCGGGCTAACTAACACCACCATCGTGTGCACGTCGTCGAGACGAATTGATCCATGTAGGTCTTGTCACCGGAAACCTCGCCGTCGGCGAGCTGCGGCCGGTCAACGGCCGGCGGTCTCTCGGCCGGCTGGCAAGTGGGGCCGGGATTGACCCCAGGCCCGCACGTCAGTGACTGCCTGGGTCAGATCCCGGGTAACCCTAGCATTTCCGATCGGTTTCGATTTTAAAGGTTTTTCCAGAAATTGATTTAAAGCTTGTAAAATTCATAGGAAAAGTTTGGTAGATCCGAATTTGAAAAGTGAGGGCTTTTTGGAATCCTCAGGAAGAGATCTATGTGATAAAAATATGAAACTATTTTTTGGGAGTACATTTCTGTGTAGATTTATTTAACCCTAGTTTTTGCTGTTTTCTTTATAAATGTATAGTAATTTACCTATGCATGATAAAATTGTGGTGTCTAGCTCATAAATCATGTCATGCAGAATGCTTTGAACCAAAAATGTAACCTGGTGTAGTTGCATGTAAGTTTTTAGACTTGTTTCACAAAGTGGTTGCATGTCACATTTCTTGTAGCATTTTTAGTAAATAATGTATGAAGTTTCTGGCCATGCAAATTTTTGTGTGGTATTATGATGCTAGGTAGTAACTACTAAAAATGTGAAATCTGTTGTTTGACACTTCGCACTGTACAAAGTATTTTAACTTGATTTAATTGCTAGTATCTTGTTATTTTTGTATAGCATGTTCTTGTCATCCAAATGTTGTAATTTTCATAGAGTAGACTCATCTAGGCATAAGTAATCTAGTGTTATTTTCTGGGAATTATCTGGGCAGTACAAATAACACTTGCTATTATAACCTAGATTCTAATTAATTGCTAAATATGTTTAGTTGAAGTAATTAAAAGCTCTAAAATGCTTTTCTAGCTTTTACTTGTTGTTATCCAGCCATGCATGTCTATGTTTGAGCATGTTTTAGTCATGGATGCACTTGATGTGTCATCCATGTTTACTAAGTGTTGTATGTGGTATAAAGCACTTGTTACAATTTAAATAATAGCAACCCTTAAATGGTGTTTGCTGGCGTTTCACCTTTAAGAAAAGTGGAAGCTTATGAGTCCATCTAGCTGCTGTTACAATTTCACATGCTTTGGATAAATGTTTTAAGTTTTATGACTTGAACAATTTGGCATATGCAATCTGTCCATACCCAGTTTTTCTGGGGGAGTCCTGCTTAATGGTCATTTTCGACCAAATTAACTCCAGAATCTGAAGTTGGAGTCTGAATGAAAGTTCTGGATAACTTTATAAGCTTTCCGGATTGTCCTAGATCACTGTCATACGATTTCTGTAGCTCCAGTTATGTTGTTTTTAAAAGGTGGCAAGGGTTCTGTCCAGAACCAGCCCCATCTATCTTATGCAAGGTTGGGTAGTGTGATATGGTCTTCTCTATTAGAGAGGAGATATGCACCTACTCGGTAAACAAGTGTCCGGTAACCCATCCTAGCATTCATATCATGCAATCATCTCATAATGTCATGTCTTTTCCTCCACTATGTTTATTTATACATATGTCCTGCATGCATACAGGATCTCACGAAAACGAGACAGATATGACAGAAGAGGCAGAACCGACACAGGAGGAAAAAGGACTAGAAGAACTAGCAGCAGAGGAAACTGAAACTGACTTACCCACTTGCCCCGACCATCAAGAATCAACTTTCGTGAAAGGCAAGCCCTGGTGCATCTCACTCTATTTTAACAAAAGTATCACTTATATATATTATATGCTTCTGCATTAGATTATAAGAGTTCAATGATACCGTTGATGCATTATGACTCCCTTGTTCCACTTCAAAGTACTACTTATCCTTGTTAAGTGTAGGATCGAATAGATGCTTAGCCTGCTTAATTCGGTAGTAGTGGATGATGTCTCATCAACCAGTCCTTAGGGGATAACTGAATCACGGTTGGTCCTTGGGCTATCGTGTAAAAGAACCATGTGGTATGATGTGGAAATTGGGCCACGATGGGATATGCTAAGACACCAAGATATGGAGATCTTGGGTGTGCAATCTTATTCCGACGTGTTTTTAGGACAACAATGTGGGGCTTCACCGAGATTGAAAAGCATTCTCATACTTAGCTGGTCCTTGTGCTTGGAGCCGGATCGTGAAGCCTAGCAAATTTGTTCGGGCCGGGAATCGATATGTAGAATGTGCTCCCTTTAGGGGCCCGGATTGGATGACCGTGGGCTAGCATGCTCTGAGAGACCAGCGTCGTTCCGAGGGCAGGCATGGCTTGAGCGACCTGGCAACCGGATACCTCCATTGGGAGAGCCCATGTCGGACCCGAGACGTGTTCCTGAACATTCTGAAAGGTGACCTGTAGCTCACTTGACCTGTGAGTGTGGTTTGTATGAGATTTATTCACCAGCTGGTTAGAAATCAATTTGAATTGCCATCGCTCCTGGTAGTGAGCAACTTGACTGATTCCCTACAGCATAGTAATGTTTATGGAATATACATGATTACTTGTGATCATGAAAGGCTGAACTGGAAATTGGTTGAATTAATTATCAAGTGTTTACTACTAGTACAGGTGCAAATCTAGTTAATATAATACTTGATAAAATATGCTGCTAAAATAAAAGGTATAACTTAAGCAATGCTTTTTACGCAAATGAGTCAGCCTACCCACTGATATAGCCTTGCATACTCCTTGATATGACTTATTATATATGACGGGTAAGTCCAGCTAAGTACCTTCTTGTACTCAGGGTTTTATTCCCATTGTTGCAGATGGGATGATGTACGTCAGTTATTGCATCAACTGTCTCTACCCTGTGGAGGCCGACGACTAGACCTGGGGTAAGGTCAATCCTAGTACTTTTCTTTTGCTATTATGGAACTATGATCTCTACCTGGCAAGTATGTGAACTAAGTGTGTGTGATTTCAAATCTATGTTGCTTCTGCAGTACTTAAACTTGGTTTGTAATAATTTATTTTGAACTCCGATGTAATTGTATTTGTGAACTCTGTATTGTAATATGTGAATGGTCTCGCTTAGCAAAGATCCTTGGCCGTCGTTGAAAAAGTTTGAAATCCTTCTTGATTTCACGACCTACTGGGTTTATTTGGTCTTAAGCATGCTAATGTGGCAGCTTTAGCGGCTACTTACGTGCTTATGCTCAAATAAATTGGACAATTCTGTTACAGCTTCTGGGTGTAGTGGGCCCCACCTTTCCTGATCCGAGGACTGGTTGCTGACCTAGGTCAATATTCGAGGCCTAGGTGGCATGGGCGCCCATACTATAGTGATTCCAAGGCCCGGAGGCCTGGGATGGTACGTGTACCTCCTCTGAATCCGGTTATCGGTACAGTACCAGAGTTAGTAGCACAGTAGCCACCTTGTCTGACATGTCGTGATGCAGGGTCACAGTGTAACCGACCTCTGTCCCATCGCCCACACCGTCTTGGTACAGGTGTACCTTCTGTCAGGGAGTTCGAACGTTGTCTTGTCGGAGCAGGTAGTGGTACTGCCCATCCAAGGTAGTCTCGGGCGAGGTGGAGAGTGGAACCGAGACCTCTCGTTCAAGTCTCGGGCGAGGCAGAGTTTGTTTACCCTTGTCCGATCCTGTACTGGTAGGTCCAAAGCGAAGTGGAGAATGTTTACTCCATCCGAGCCTGTACTGATGGGTCTCGGGCGAAGCGGAGAACGAAATCGGGTCCTGGTCTCGGCAGGTAGGGTTTGGATAAGGGATGCCTGTTGGCGGTCCTTAAAGCCTATTTCTTACCGCCAATATGTTACTAAAATAAATAGTAGGTAGGGCTTTAAACTAACATTTCCACAAGTTTTGGTGTGTACTTGACTTGCAGGTGTGACATGTGGAAATGCACAAAAACCATAAAGAAAGCGCACATCCAGGAAACGTATTCAGAGAACGCGCAATCCAAGAAAATAAGAAAGCCTACCTCAAACCCTAAACTGGATCCATCCGTAACCGCGGGGAAGGCCAATGCCCAGGGAACAACCGACCACCCGAAGGCGGTGGCCAGATGGTGCTCCCCAGGGACCGACCGTCCCCAAGGGCGGCCGCCCCCTGGTGGGGCCTCCCAGGCCCATCCTCCTCAGGCGGTCCTCATGGTGGTTTGGCAAAGGCGGTTTCACCTCCTTCCATACTTAGAACGCCCAAACCGCCCTAGTTGGACTATAAAAGAGAGGGAGAGCTTGTATTCTTGGAAGAAAAGATCATCTGGAGCCATTTACCTCATCTCTCACTTGTATTCTTTAGATTAGTTCTAGTATTAGAGCAAGGCAAGAGCTATCAAGGAGAGCTTGTCTCCTTGGAAGAAAAAGATCATCTTGGTATGAATACAACTCGGTCTTCTTCCATGAGCAAGTTCTTATCTTATTTACATGATCATGCATATGAAGTAGAGTCTAGTTATGATCTTGTTATGAGCATAGTATATGAGCTAGAACATAGTTTATGTATCATGTTCTTGACTTGTTCATCGTTGTTCTTCATCGTTCATCGACTTAGTATGAATAGAGGAAGAACTAGGGATGAGGTGACGGTTCGTCGTGCTGTCATGGTTGCTCTTAACCTAGCCTGTCACTCCAAAGGGGTAGGGTCCTAGGGGGTTAGGAGTTGTTTTCAATTACACGGGCGTGGTGCCCGGGTATGCAGAGATCGGCGGATATGTGGGTACCCCACGGGTAGAGGGGTAGGTGGGCAGGTGGTGACAGCCCTGTCCATCCCTAGCATTCCCCCACGTTCGGGTATTCAGTAGGAGTTCATAAAGTCTCTATCGACTGGCAGACCAGCTGGGGGATCTCTCTGTCATCCCAGACCTAGTCCTGATACTAGACATGCTAGTTAAATGTTTACTAACAGTTCTTTGCATAGTTATATATGACCAATGCCTGCTCAATTAGATATATTCTTTTATTCTTTATTTCTCTTTTATCCATGAGGTCGGCTCAGATGTGTGTCCACTATCTTTGAACTATGATTTACCCCTGCCTATGCTATGTTACCTATGCATTCAATAAGTGATCATGTTTATGCCAAAGCTAGATGCATTCGTCCTGCCCTCCTATGGAAAATTATAAATACGACACCCCTGAATACTCATGGGTTGAA
Source organism: Eremochloa ophiuroides (assembly GCA_038502445.1). Classification (NCBI taxonomy): domain Eukaryota; kingdom Viridiplantae; phylum Streptophyta; class Magnoliopsida; order Poales; family Poaceae; genus Eremochloa; species Eremochloa ophiuroides. The sequence goes on from JAHLJS010000004.1 coordinate 39,591,303, forward strand.
ATGCTACAATGATAGTTCCGTGTGCTTGCGGATTTATTTATACTGAGCTATCATGATTGGCATACCTAAGTACCATTACTTAAGGATTGTAATTCTTGTGCATCCCACGGCGCCGTGTCACAGTTTTGCATATCGTAAGTAATGACGGTTAGGAAGGCCAATCCGGCACTTCTAACTGCTATTACCAGACTGCATTACCTAGGCCGGCGCCATTAAGGGCCAAGGGTTACCTTTCTGAAGTAATGGTGGTTGGGAATGTCAACTTACGTTTCTAGTATTATGATTAAGGACGGACTTATAGTCTATCTTTAGTAGTGATGCTAAGAAACGCCAACAAGCATTTCGGGCGCCGTTGTAGGGGAGGGCAAAAGGAAATAAAAACATCTAGCTTGGCATAGGCATTGATTGCACAATAAGCAAAAGGTAGCCATAGTTTAGGCAGGATAACTTCTCTTGTTTTCTTCCTCTTTTTATTGGAAAGAAGACAGGATAGTGTATGAGTGGTTTCGACCTGTCGAACAACTTCACCGACAATCCAGGAGGCAATCCTAAGCAAGAACAGGTCCTGTACCACTTCTTCTTCTGCTACTCCATCGACAGACGAACAATTCACTCCCGCACCATCCGCTACTATCATCATGGCCAAGACACTCCGCGACTACTCCACCCCTACTGTTGCCAACGTGCCCGTTGGGCCCGCTGTCAATATTGGGAATGGAAACTTCGAGCTTCGTACTGGCCTAATCAAGATGGTGCAGGCAAGCCAGTTCAGTGGCTTGCCAAATGAGGACGCAAATGCTCATCTTCAACACTTCCTTGAATTGTGCGACACCATCGTCACCAAAGACGTCGCACCAACTAGCATCAAGCTCCGCCTGTTTTCTTTTTCCCTTGCGGGAAGGCGAAACAGTGGTTCTACCAAAACAAGGAAGCTATCAACACGTGGGACAAATGTTCCATGGCGTTCCTCGCAAGTTCATTCCCATAAGTAAAACCATTGCTCTAAGGGGGGAGATATCCCAGCAAACATCACTCGAGTCCATCCCTCAGGCATGGGAGAGGCTGCAGGACTATGTCCTAGCCTGTCCCCACCATGGAATGGAAGATTGGCTGGTGCTCCAGAATTTTTACGAGGGCCTGACGGCCATATCAAAAAGGCACCTTGATGCCGTAGCTGGAGGAGCATTCCTCTCCCTCACCATCGAAAAGATGGTAGCAAACCAAAGCTGGGGAGAAGGAGGAGAAACATAAGAAGGCATGCATACCGTGAAGGAGACGGATTTGCTTGCCGCAAAAATAGACCTCCTAATAAAGAGGCTGGACGACTGTGCCACCGAACCCACCACAGGAACTGTCCAAGCCACGGACTCACACATGACATGTGAAGTCTGTGGAAATGTTGGCCATTCGGGGAACAGCTGTCCCGAAACCTAGGAAGAAGCGACCTACGTCAACAACGGGTTTCGCCAACATCAACAACCAGGTAATAATGGGTGGAATAACCATAACCACCCACAAGGTAATTCTTCTAATCTCAATTCAAATTTCAAATTGAATCAACCTTGCTCGAGAGATTTTGTTTTAAGGCAAGCTAAGTTTATTGCAGATCTTGCTAGAAAGCTTTCCTTTAATGATAAAATGTTTGAATCTATAAATGCTAAACTTGAAACTCTATCTTCTTTTGTTAAAACAATAGCTGAGTTTCAATAAAATGATAGAAAAATAGTTTGCTCAAATTGCTGCTTCTATTCCTGTCAACAATACGGGAAAAATCTTGGGGCAACCCGAGAATTCTCCCAAGTTTGTTCATGCAGCTACAGAGCAATGAAGAGGGGGAAGTCTTGCCAACAGACTATAAATGTTAAGCCCTTGCCGAAGGTCATCGGTAGTTATCTTCAAAAAAAAAAAAAGAAGAGAGAGAAAAGAAAAGCTCTACTCCTTTACACCTTTGCTACCAATAAGGCCAAGGTCCATATACACTAGTTGTGTGTGTGATCTGGCCTGATGGTTCAGCTGAGTTGGAGCCTGTACGTCCATGCCACCGGTGCAGCATCTTCAAAGAAATCCACATATGCTGCCGATAAGAACACTCAGGTATGCAAAAGGTAATAAATGTTCACCAACCCCTTCGCTCATACTTGTCTCCTTATGATCATTCAAATTCATGCTTCCCTGTTTATGTCATATGCTCTTGTTTGCATGTATTCTCGCGAGTAACATCCATAGGCTGTTTTCAAATTAAGCATAATAAAGAGGCTGGACGACTGTGCCACCAAACCCACCACAGGCACCGTCCAAGCCGCGGACTCACACATGACATGTGAAGTCTGTGTAAATGTTGGCCATTCGGGGAACAGCTGTCCCGAAACCCAGGAAGAAGCGACCTACGTCAACAACGGGTTTTGCCAACATCAACAATCAGGTAATAATGGGTGGAACAACCATAACCACCCACAAGGTAATTCTTCTAATCTCAATTCAAATTTCAAATTGAATCAACCTTCCTCGAGAGATTTTGTTTTAAGGCAAGCTAAGTTTAATACAGATCTTACTAGAAAGCTTTCCTTTAATGATAAAATGTTTGACTCTATAAATGCTAAACTTGAAACTCTATCTTCTTTTGTTAAAACAATAGCTGAGTTTCAATAAAATGATAGAAAAACAGTTTGCTCAAATTGCTGCTTCTATTCCTGTGAACAATACGGGAAAAATCTCAGGGCAACCCGAGAATTCTCCCAAGTTTGTTCATGCAGCTGCAGAGCAATGAAGAGGGGGAAGCCTTGCCAACAGACTATAAATGTTGAGCCCTTACCAAAGGTCATCGGTAGTTATCTTCCAAAAAAAGAGAGAGAGAAAAGAAAAGCTCTATTCCTTTACACCTTTGCTACCAATAAGGTTAAGGTCCATATACACTAGTTGTGTGTGTGATCCGGCCTGATGGTTCAGCTGAGTTGGATCCTGTACGTCCACGCCACTGGTGCAGCATCTTCAAAGAAATCCACATATGCTGCCGGTAAGAACACTCAGGTATGGAAAAGGTAATAAATATTCACCAACCCCTTCGCTCATACTTGTCTCCTTATGATCATTCAAATTCATGCTTCCCTATTTATGTCATATGCTCTTGTTTGGATGTATTCTCGCGAGTAACATCCATAGGCTGTTTTCAAATTAAGCATGGTGCTTAGGTTGAAATAGTCTTCTTTAATCATGTTTTGACATGGTGTTGAAATTTGATTAATGAACCTTGAGTTGTTTTCATAAACAATGGCAGTAATCTGATATGGGGATAAGTCTTGGCTATGTTTTCGTTGCATCTTTTATATCAGCCTTGTTTGAGCTCTAATAAAAGTTGGTTGAACAAGTTCCTAATAAAATAAAAATAACTAAATAATAAAATTTTGTTTCCTTGATCTTTTAGCCAATAAGACCCTTGCCTGTTGTAGTCCCTCTTGTTTTGTTTTCTTTGTTATAATAAAAGCAGGTACAAAAAAAAATAAGTGTGGGGGAGATCTCTCAAGCATAACTACAACAAATTCAAGATCTCCCTAACACATTGCACAAACATCGAGCAACCCATCAAACAAAAAGACGAGACAAACAACTTCCATTAGTTCCTTCATCTTCAACGATGGTTTGTGCAACTCTACCCCCGCTCCTTTCAAAGTTTTGAAATTTAACTTTGAACACTTTTGAAAAGACAAAACTTTTGATGCTCCATCTCCATGGCATCCTGTGATTAAAGTTTGCATACTCTTTATTCCTTGCCGATATTCCTATTACTTGTGAACACTTATCATAGGGACCCCATTTTATCTGAGTGATTGACGAATGAGATATAGTAGGATGACATGATGCCTGCTCATTTCTTGCAAAGAACTTGGGATTTATTTTTGCAAAACAAAAATCAATATAGCATGTTCCTTGAATGATTGCAAATACCTACGAAGGCCATACATGATCTTTCATGACAAAACCTTCCACATATGTCTCTTACTTTGTGTTGAGTTTGGTCAAGTTTTGTGACCCCTGTTGAGAGAAATTTCATGCTCCCAAGATCAGATTTCACGCACCGACAAATAAAGTTGCCAACTGTTACACTAAGAGTTGCGCACAACATTCATTCATCCATCCACCAAATAATTGCACTACTCCTACCTTGGGAGTAGGCGAAAAATATACCTTCCACTTTGATCCACCCAAAATGTTCTACTCCTACACTGGGGGTGAACCAAAAATATACTTATTAGGTCCCATCCAAATAAATGCTCTGAATCTTTGTTCACATCTCCCTTAAAGTTTTTGTTGCAAATAAAAGCATGAGGCTATCTTCCAAAAGATGAAAAAAAAGGGTGAAAAAAAAGTGGAGAAGAAAAAAGAAGAAGAAGAGAAATATATATATATCTATAAAAAGAAAAGAAAGAATAAGGATAACTCATGCCCTCATAAAAGATATTTCTAAGGAGGGAGATGTGTTTCAAAGAGCATAGTGGAATTAGGTTAGACACCAATAATACCCACCATATTCTTTCCACGCACATGCACATTCTGATCTATAAGTATGATGCTTCCCTCCGGTGCGGTCCAGGGTTTGACTCACCAATACATGCAAGGTAAGTGTGCCTTAGTATTTTCCTCCTTACCTAAAGCTCCAGATAAACTTTTTAGAGGCAGGGTGATCAAGTGAAGGCAATCCCTATATATGCCTTGGTGAGGAACCACGTACAAATAAGTGACTTGAGAGAATCATTCAAGGAACAAGTGCAACCTTTTTGTTTTCAAAACTTCACAAAAACCCAAGTTTCTAAGCAGGGATACGAGTAAGAAGATTTGAATCCAGGCTATTCCATTTTTCAATTACCCAAGATGACTTGGTAGACACTTGGAAGTTCACAGGTTTAGGTGAAGCTTCGAATAACTTGTACGCAGATTTCAAATCAAGGAGATAAACTCGCTTAGTCCTTCAAACCTTTACTCGAGGACGAGCAAAGGACTAAGTGTGGGGGAGTTGTTGGCGGTCCTTAAAGCCTATTTCTTACCGCCAATATGTTACTAAAATAAATAGTAGGTAGGGCTTTAAACTAACATTTCCACAAGTTTTGGTGTGTACTTGACTTGCAGGTGTGACATGTGGAAATGCACAAAAACCATAAAGAAAGCGCACATCCAGGGAACGTATTCAGAGAAGGCACAATCCAAGAAAATAAGAAAGCCCACCTCAAACACTAAACTGGATCCATCCGTAACCGCGGGGGAGGCCCAGGCCTAGGGAACAACCGACCACCCGAAGGCGGTGGCCAGATGGTGCTCCCCAGGGACCAACCGCCCCCCTGGTGGGGCCTCCTGGGCCCATCCTCCTCAGGCGGTGCTCATGGCGATTTGGCAAAGGCGGTTTCACCTCCTTCCATACTTAGAACGCCCAAACCGCCCTAGTTGGACTATAAAAGAGAGGGAGAGCTTGTATTCTTGGAAGAAAAGATCATCTGGAGCCATTTACCTCATCTCCCACTTGTATTCTTTAGATTAGTTCTAGTATTAGAGCAAGGCAAGAGCTATCAAGGAGAGCTTATCTCCTTGGAAGAAAAAGATCATCTTGGTATGAATACAACTCGGTCTTCTTCCATGAGCAAGTTCTTATCTTATTTATATGATCATGCATATGAATTAGAGTCTAGTTATGATCTTGTTATGAGCATAATATATGAGCTAGAACATAGTTTATGTATCATGTTCTTGACTTGTTCATCGTTGTTCTTCATCGTTCATCGACTTAGTATGAATAGAGGAAGAACTAGGGAAGAGGTGACGGTTCGTCGTGCTGTCATGATTGCTCTTAACCTAGCCTGTCACTCCGAAGGGGTGGGGTCCTAGGGTGTTAGGAGTTGTTTCCAATTACACGGGCGTGGTGCCCGGGTATGCGGAGATCGGCGGATATGTGGGTACCCTACGGGCAGAGGGGTAGGTGGGCAGGTGGTGACAGCCCTATCCATCCCTAGCATTCCTCCACGTTCGGGTATTCAGTAGGAGTTCGTAAAATCTCTATTGGCTGGCAGACCATCTGCGGGGATCTCCCTGTCATCACAGACCTAGTCCTAATACTGGACATGCTAATTAGATGTTTACTAACAGTTCTTTACATAGTTATATATGACCAATGCCTGTTCAATTAGATATATTCTTTTATTCTTTATTTCTCTTTTATCCTTGAGGTCGGCTCAGATGTGTGTCGACTATCTTTGAACTATGATTTACCCCTGCTTATGCTATGTCTACCTATGCATTCAATAAGTGATCATGTTTATGCCAAAGCTAGATGCATTCGTCCTGCCCTTCTACGGGAAGTTATAAATACGACACCCCTGAATACTCACGGGTTGAAATGCTACAATGATAGTTCCATGTGCTTGCGGATTTATCTATACTAAGCTATCATGATTGGCATACCTAAGTACCTTTACTTAAGGATTGTAATTCTTGTGCACCCCACGGCGTCGTGTCACAGTTTTGCATATCGTAAGTAATGACGGTTAGGAAGGCCAATCCGGCACTTCTAACTGCTATTACCAGACTGCATTACCTAGGCCGGCGCCATTAAGGGCCAAGGGTTACCTTTCTGAAGTAATGGTGCAACTTACGTTTCTAGTATTATTATTAAGGACGGACTTGTAGTCTATCTTTAGTAGTGATGCTAAGAAACGCCACCAATGCCTTGGGCCTGTACTCCCTCAAGGTCTCGGGAATTGTGCCCCGGGCCGTTGTTAGGCTAGGAGTGATGGTCCTGGGCTATGGCCTTTTGTGTTCGTGCGTTTTTTGTTATTTTTGGTTGGGGTACCCCTTGGGAGGTATCCGACAAGTCTTATCATAGAGATAGAAATTGTGGCCAATCATAGTTGGCATTGGGCATAGTGACTGCCTTGTGTTGTTCATATCACTCATTGAGAGTTAGCCATATAGTGCTTCGATTTGCATCTGATACACATAGGTGTGATATGGATGCATATGGTGCTTTATTCAAATAAAACTCCATATTGAAATTGATCATAAGCGGTGATGCTCTCTTACGAGGAGCATCAAGTATTGATACAAATCCATAGAACGACTAATTTAACTATGCGTCTTTTGACCATGTTGGGTAGTGGTGACCATCAAGATTGAGAGATCAAGCTCTTTGTTGTCCATTATTCCAACTAGGTTTAAACCATAGATTTTTTTTAATTTACCTTATGGATAAGTTAAAATGCTATGGTAGTGTTGTAATTTTTTTTTAAAGCAGTAGTGTTGTAATTATGGGATGCAAAATAGAGACAAGATGAATCTCGTATTATTTATGGTGTAAAATTCTCATATGCATAATAAGATAATGGAGGTAGTCACCGTAAAGGTGTAGACCTCTAATTGGGCATAGTCTGTGTTAACCGTAGATGCCAATTAATTATGCAAGTTGTATATACACGGCTTATGGTAGTCATCAAAAATTGATGTAGACCTTAGTTAATTTGCAAACGAATTAGTTATGGACTTTGAGGATAGTCACTAAGTGTTTACTTAGTGTATATCCCACAGTAGCAACTATGGTGCTACCTTGTCTATGGCCAATAGGAATGCAAATTAATGGTAATCATCTTTGCAAAAAGATGTAGACCAAATGTTCTAATTTCGGATGTTGGGTACGCACGTTGAGGATAATCACTAAGTTGTGAACTTAATGTAGATCCCGCAGTAGCAACTATGGTGCTACCTTATGGAGTGGCCAACAAACAAATATAGAACATCCGTGTTATACATTTTAATGATATAATTCAGATAAAATGCATCCAAGTTTTAAGCGCTTGGAATGCTTTAATATGAAAGCATAAAGAGGCTTAAACTTAAAATAATCGATTGCAAAGTAAATAAATAAATATATTGCAAGATTATGGTCGTAATAGTAAGGTTACTTGTTCATTATGTTTGTCTGCCAATGAGACAAATACTATGAACCATACCAAAATGTACATTTCAGAATGACCTAAACAATAGTATTTAAACGCAGATATTACTGTGAAATTTATAGCAGAGAATTACTAGAGACATATAGTCCTATGTGAATTCTTGGCTAATAAATAAAAGTATAGGTCAGTCTGGCCAACGGAAATAAGTAATTCCATCTTGGTCATGGCCTGACGCTAGTCTTGATACCAAGGACTCCCCCTAATGGTGGACAGAGTACAAGCCATCTCCATTCAGCTGGTCGAGCCGTGGGCTTGGGAGCCGCGAGGACCTGACCGCTGGGTGGCTTGTTGGGCATGAAGGACACCGGCCATGAGCGCGGGAGCCGGCCATGGCGCGAGGCTATGACCGTGAGCCACTGGCCGCCGGCGCGAGCTGCCGTCATTTGAGGATGAGGAGGACACACGGTGTCGCTGCAAAGGAGGCTGTGCAGGCACGGAGGCCGCTGCAACACTACCAGAAAACGGAATTACCTTGAGGGCTAGCAATTTTCTTGAGGGGCAAAATTAAACCCCTAAGGATATATCATTACCTTAGGGGTCGTATGTAACCTCCATGAAAATACATATTATTGAGTGCTAAATCTAAACCGCCAAGTTAATTTTATATTTCCTTGAGTGTTAATCTGAATAGCCAAGCAAATTCACATTTCCTTGATTGTTATTAGAAATCGCCAAGGTAATTGACATTTACTTGGGTGTAAATGGAAACCGTCAAGGTAATTCTCAGAGTTTTAAATTTTAATTTTTTTTGAATCTTTCAAATGAACTTAAATGGAGATACAAGCTAAACCAAAGTTGTAGTACTCGATGATATATAGAACTTTTCAGTTGAAACTTTTTTCGTTTGAAATTATCTAGGCTCTCTAATATCTATTATAAGATCTACTAAACTAAGAACAAAAAGAAAGAAACATTCACTTAGATACAAAAGACTTCGTGGTGTAGTGATAAGTGAGTTTCACCTGAAAGCTCAGGTTTGGAGTTCGATTCCCAGCTACAACAATTATGAGATTATTTCTCTTTTTCTGAATATATTTCCTTGGCGGTCTAAACAATTTTCCTTGACGGTTGTCGACCCTCAAGGAAACTATTTTTCTTAGCGGTTGTAACATTTTCTTGGCCCTTTGGCAAATTTAGTCTGGTCGTAGTTTCCTTGACGGTCAGCCTCCAAGGAAATCATCCTGGAGTGCCAAAACCGTCGAGGAAACTAATTTCCCTTGTCTTCTATCCTTGAGTGTGTTTGCTTGACGTCCTTGGCGGTTTAACCCGTTTCCTTGGTGGTTTTTGGCACTCAAGGCAATTCAGGATTGTGGTAGTGCAAGAGCTGCCCAACCGCGACGACACGCAACCGCGCAGATCAGGCGTGTGCATCAACCCGTCTTTTTTACATTGTGGCCCTTTTTGAGAAAGATTCTCTCAAATACACCTCTGGTGGGATGTTTTGGAAATCTGGACCCTCAGCGCCAAGGTAACACGGCTTGGTGCCAGGCTCCTTGGCGCCAAGCTACCTAACCACGTTGGCACAGGCGCCAGCTGGGCGGTGACGTGGCTGGCAGCTTGGCGCCAAGATCATTGGCGCCAAGCTGTGCTACCTTGGCGCCATGGATCTTGGCGCCAAGCTTGGCGCCACCTACCATGGCATCAAGCTCGAATATAACAGCCGCCCGACTCTCCTCGCCTCTGTTGTCTTCTTTTGTTCCTCCTCTCGGGTTTTTTCACTCCCTACTTTATCACTCCTTCTATAATCATCACATTCGACCGTGGAAAGTTGGATTTGTGCCATACATCTTCAAGAGCCAGGTATCCTCTCACAATTACTTGTTTTTTGCGCTTTGATTCGGTATATATTAGTTGTATTTTTAAACTTAAAATCATCTTTAGTTAGGGTTTCATTCCATTATTAATATTGGTTCGTTCCATTTAAACCTTAGGATGCCTAGGCATGGAAAAGGTAGGAAACCAAGGTATGTGGTCACTTTTTTTCATCATATGGTAATCTCTAGTTTATGGTTAATGACTATTTGATTACCGTTAAAATTGTTTCAATTGTAGCTATGGTTGTTCGCTCGGAAGCGCATACGAGCTCAAGCCTATCCCTAGCGGTATTCCAAGGCCCATGTGCTTTTGTGGTGATCCATGCAAAGTAGAGGTTTCTGAAGAAGAGGAAACCTATAGGCAGAGGTATTGGTTGTGTCCAAATTATGTCTGGGAGCCAACACCGCAACAGCGTCGCAGTACATGGATTGTGAGGAATTAATTTATTGTGTACTAATTTTCTTTACATCATATGAATTGTCGCATGATTTTTTTTATATGTAACTTTTGCCTCTGTTGCAGACCGTTCCACCGATCTTTGATTTTGAGGAGTGGATCGACACTGAGATCAAGGAGGCAGACAAGCGTCATCTTGAGGGCCTGAAGGAATGGGATGCTGGGCGCCGAGAGCGGTATGAGAGGATTCAGAGAGAGGAGGCTGCAGCAAAGGAGCGCAAGGAAGAGGACGAAAGGAGGCGTGCTGCTGCGTATAGGGAGGAGGTGGAGAAGAAGTGTGAGCGTGCGCGCCGTGCGGAGGAGGTAGTAAAGGAGAACCCCGATGCCCTACGAAAGGGAAAGTGGCCTCGCTACACTTAGTAGCTCTTTAGTTAATGCATGAGCAGTGTCGTCTAATTCTGGATCTGAATTATGTTTGTATGTGATGTACTTTAATTTCGGAACATCTTAGTTCATGTTATGTCGTTATGTTCCTCTATTATCATTGTGTTGTTAAGTATCGGCTCTTGTTGGAGTTTGTATTTTGGTGTGTGATTCGCTTTGGTCATAACTCGAATATTGTGGACCGCATATCTTGCAAATATTAGACAATTAATGAAGTAGCGCATGACATTGTTCGACACTCGAGGCATGTGAGAACATGTACCAAACAGGGGTACAGAGGTCCCGGACTAAACCTAACATGCCTTAGGTAATTAAAGCAACAACAATCACATCAACAAGATATGTTCATCCTAGTAGTGTGGCCACATAGCGAATTGAGTGGCATCGTCCCCATAATATCCACCATGTGGAGGCGGTGGTGCTGGCGGTGGTGGTGGCGTTGAGTCGGCGGCCCCTTGTGATAGGGGCAACAGCAATATGGGTCGGTGCACCATGCCTCCTGCGAATCTCCACCACTGTCATCATCTTCCTCTTGGTAGTCCTTTATACCGGCGCTAACTTCCTTTCAAGATCAAATATATGATCCTGCAGGTAGTAGATGAACTCCTGGTGCGGGAAAAGTGGACGGGGATCGACCCACCTAGTGAAACCACAGCTCTCTGGCGAGTTTGAACTCTATAATAAGCATAACATGTTAGACATAGCGTGAGGGCCAAACATATTTAACAAAAGATTAGTAATAGGAAGTACCAAAGCTCACGGGCATTTGAAGAAACGCCGACATCCATCGATAGGGTCGGTGCACATCTGCACTAACCAATCCTCACCATGCATACATTTGGGCCAATCTTCCCTCTTTTTGTCGTATTTCTTCAGAGGGTTCTCTCTGCTGAAATGTCTCTTACTTTGCTCAGGAAAACGATCTTCTATTGGTTCACTAAAGTGTTTAAGACCAAGAGACCCATCCCATGCATTAGGGTGGAGTTGGATCTCCCTTTGCCACCCCCTTTCCCCTCCCTCTAGATGAGCCTCTAGACATTGCTACTACAAATTCTTTGGGTTTTTGGTATGCATAGCTCTGGGAGTGCATATATATATATAGGGGGAGGCACGGTTAGGCGGTATTGTAATGTGTAGTAAATGGTAGATTCCGTTACTATTGTAGCTATAGATGAAATAAATTCGCAGCAATGGATGGAACTACTGAAAAGCCTATTTGATAACTGAAAAGCCTACTGAGCGTAGAACTGGAAAGCCTAGATTCGGAGTAGTTGATGGAACCACTGAAAAACCTATTTGAGAAATGAAAAGCCTACTGAGCGTAGTACTGAAAAGCCTAGATTCGGATGACCAATCAATTCATATGAAAAAAGGCTCTGTGCAAAAGGACGATGAAATGAAAATTCACTGAAAAGCCTAGATGTTGTAGGTTGTACAAAGGCTACTAGCTATAATAAATGTTTCACAGAAAAAATTCGTCAGAGCTTCCCCTCTTTTAGGAGCATCCGCAATTACAAACAGAGACATCATAATATAATAACCATCCACATTTATGTAACAACCCAGTTGTTAGTCACCTCTCTAGCAGTAGCTTTGGACTCAAATATAGCATGCCAAGTGGTGAACATGGTATTAAGATCAAGATTGATGGAAAAAGGATCCCAACTTTAATTTGGATTTTTATTCCTTGCTCAAATGTTTGGCCTACGTCAAGATGTCTACTTGAACAATGTTAATGGACCCCATACCTTATGTCCCACATCTATCTATGTCTATAGTAACTACTGGTAAAGTTTCGTGAAGTTTGGAATCAAAAAGTCACATGAAATGATAAGTCATATTCTCATTGGAATTGCATTATAAAGGGACTGAGAATATGGAAATTCAACCAAACCTTGCAGTTGTGCCCAAATTACTATAAATGGACTGTACAACAAAAGTTATGAAGGGGTCATGTTGAGCACACGTCAAGAAATTGGCTCAATTGGCCAAAAACCCTAGTTTCTAGTAATTTTTTGGTACCGACGATGATTGGCATGCCACGTTCTCCAAAATTTCCTAAACAACTCGAGTTGGTCCGGATACGAAAGTCGAAGGTGATTACTTAGGGCACGTCATGTCAAGAGATGGCATCCTTTGGACGAGGTTTGACATCGATTCTTTAATCACTTTTAGGCCGTTGACATTGCAATATTTGTGGCTAATTATCTACTAATTCACTCATCTAATGGCCGAGGTGTCTTAATGAAACTCGTAGAGCTCTAAACGGGCTTTGACTTTACCAATTGGTCCAAAGTCCAAATCGGCCCAGAAAAGGCCCAAACTAGCGTTCCACTTCGTCGCATCCAGCGCGCGCCACGTGTTCGACGTAATGATGCACCTGGCCACGAGCATGGACGCCATGCGTCCTTCGCCTTGCCACGCGCCTGGCCGCCCCTGTTGTCCCTCTGCTGCTCCTCTGCCGCCTTGAGTGCGAAGCCGAGCCTTCCACTGCCTCTGGCGCTCCCAGGAGCTCTCCTCGCTGCTCCCTCGCGTCGTGCGAGCCTGGAGACCGCCATGGCCGTTCCAAGCTCCACCGTCACCATGGCCGGCCGGGCACAAGCTTGCGACGCCGCTACTGCGCCCTTCCTCCACTCCAACCAGTTGCATCACCGCGTTCCTCGAGTGCCGTCAGACCTGCCTTGGCCTCTCCTTGGGTGCTGCTGTCGCCGGCAAGCTTCGCCGCCGGGCGCCTGCGTGCTGCTGCCATGGGCGCGTGTGGGCAGGCCCTCCTGGGCAGCTCTGAGGTGGGGTGCGGCCACCCTAGGGTGCGCGCGGGCCTCCCTTGGTCCCGCCGCCGCTCCTGCACCGCGGGCGAGCCACCCCGGCCGACGCCGACGACCCTCCCGTGCTCGCTGTGTCGAGAGGAAGAAGAAAGGGTAGAAAACTTTATTTCGTTTCACTTCCTGGATCCTGATGGAAAGTGCCAAGAGACATAGATTTTCAGATCTTGATTTGAAAAATTCAGGGAAAGTACAGGGGGTTCGAGGGGAAAGTGATTTCCCTTTTCCTTTTTCTGTTTTCCATTGTTTCTGCAGGAACTTTGAAAATCCATAATAAATCATATAAGACTCATAAAAATGCAAATGAGGACTCTCTGGAATCCTTGTTAAATGTACTTTGTAGTGGATCTATAACATTGCATGTTTCACTGTAAGTTTTGTGCGGTAGAGATAGATCTAGCAGATTAGGTTTTGTATGTTGGTTGTGATTGTTTGATTTATATAGGGAGTTTTAGTGCTCCAATTGTGGTGAAATGTTTATGGTAGTATCTTGGTACCATGTGTATCCTATGACTAAAATTTGGTAATTTTTGGATGAGAATTGATGTGTCAATTGATTCACCACTTTTAAGTGCCTAATAATTGTATTAATCTGATTAGGTGATTTAATCGAGCATGCAAATAATATTTTCAGTGAATGTGGTGAATACAAAATTGGTAGATAATGCTATGAGCTTGCATGTGTTAAAGTTTCACGATTTTAGGACTTACGGTTGTAGAGTTTTAGAATTTACAAATTTCTGTTAGGGTTTTGCAAGTAGTCTGGAGAAGATCTGGAAGATCGATTTGTTTGGTCCAGTTACTTTATGATTCATGCTTTGGTGACAATAGGAAAGTGTTAGTGTTTTACATAAGCTTTCTAAATTGTCCTGTCCCATGCCTTAGAGTGGTCTATAACTCTTGTTTTAGCTGTTACAAGTTGAATGTAAGAATCTGTCCATGTTCTGGACAGATTTCCTTACATGCAGTAATTGGCTTAGTTAAGTTTTGAATCACCTCTTGGTGATGTTGAATGATTCAAATTAATTTTTATGAGCTTTCTAGAATGTCCAAGATCACTACTTTTGGTGGTCTATAATTCTAGTTATTGCTTTGCAAAGTAAGTTGGCAGATTATGTCTAAACCTGGACAGTGATGCCTTCCTTGTGTTGTTTGACATTTTTAGCTGTAGCACCACCTTGAGATAACCATAAGAAAGTCATAAAAAATTTAGTAAGCTTTCCAAAAAGCCAAAGATCATGTGTTGGGGAGGAATATAACTCCAGTTATGTATCTCCAAAGTTTATGCATGTTTTCTGTCCCTTATTTGGGCAGGCCCTGAACATTGCATTGTTTGCGTTATTTAACTTGGTAATTAGCTTTTGGTGTTTACAACAAAGTTCTGCATAACTTTAAAATATTTCCAAAAATTCTAGGTTCACCCTTGTGTGATACCTATAACTCTATTTATTGTTGTTTGAACATGCATGCCAGATTCTGTCCAAGTTCTGGACAGAATTGTTGTTTGGTATGTTTTGACTTGGTTAGCTTTATAACCTGACTTGGATGTCTAAATAAAAGAGTTAGATAATTTGTTAAGATTTCCAGAATGGCTTGAATCACCCTTGTAAGATGTCTAGAACCCTAGATATGATCAATACAATATCTGCGATGCTACTGTCTAGGACTGCGTGTAGTAGGTTGATTGTTTTAACGTACTCTTGTGTGACTACATATACTTGGTTAGTATTTGATTGATGGTTTGCCTTAGTTAATTCATCACACCATGATGAGTCTCCTTGCTTTAGGTTACTAAGCTTTAGTAATCATGCTATAAGTTACTAAAGAAAAGATATGCACCTACTCGGTAGAATAAAGTTGTTTTGCTTGTGGTCCAAAGTGACCCTGTTTGTGGTATGCAAGCATTCATAGTTGTATGCATTGCCTATTGCACTTCTATGCATTCATACTTTTGCATCGTTTCATCTCATTTAGGTACGTGAGGTACACGAGAAGAACGTGGTGATGGTGCTAAACCCAAAAATGGTGTTTGGTGGATTATCCCCAAGATAGAAGGACTGTGGTGGTATAACTCATCAAGTTGGTGGAAGGTTAACTGAACTGACTTGAGTCGGAATCCAGGCAAGCCCCAGAGCATTCTAATCCTCCTACCCAATCTTTTTATAAACGCACATGAGTGTAATCACTTTATGTATTGATGCATTAGGTGATAGGAGTTGAATGGAACCGTTGGTGCATTCCTACCTTACCTTGTCTACTATATATGGATACCTATACCTTACTAGATAAGGATATCGATAGCTGCTTAGCCATGCTTAATACGTTAGTAGTGGATGATTCCTGATCATCTACACTATAGGTGATAATTGGATCACGGTTGGCTATATTTGCTATCGTGGAAAAGAACCATGTAGTATGATGTGGAAATTGGGCCACGACGGGATATGCTGAGGCACCAAGATATGGAGATCTTGGGTGTGCGATCTTATTCCGGCGTGTCTTTAGGACAACATTGTGGGGCTTCACCGAGATTGAACGCATTTCCTTACTTAGCTGGTCTCGTTGAGACGATGACCGCGAAGCCTAGTACTACTGATTCGGGCCAGGAATCGAGATGTTGCAGTCATCCCTCTGAGAAGGGCCCGGGTTGGATGACCGTGGGCAAGCATGACCTGTCGGGACCTTAAGGTATGACCAGCGTAAATTATGGACCTGTAAGGGCACCCGTGTAGGGCAGGCATGTCTTGAGCGACCTGGCAACCGGTTAACCCGATTGGGATGGTTCATGGCGTACCCGCGACAGTTCCCGAACGGTACAAAAGGTGACCTAAAGCTGCCCTGACGGGGGGTAGTGTGGTTTGTTTGGGAACTCTTTTGCCAGCTAGTTAGAAATCAATTCAAATTGCCATTGCTCCTGGATAGTGAGCAACTTGACTGATTCCCTGTAGCGTAGTAAGACTATGGAACATAACATGGTTACGTGGTGATGATGAAAGCTAATCTGGATATGATTATTATTGATTGCTTATATTAATCAAGTGATTGCTATAGACTAGGTGCAAATCTAGTTATGATAAGCTCAACTAATCTTGATGCTAAATGTTGATTAAAATATGAAAGGTAAGGACTTATACTTAGTAATGCTCTTTTATGCAAAATTATGCTATCCAACTAACTCCACCAAATAAGCCTTGCATATCCTTGAGAGTCTTTTATATTTACTCCTGTCGGGTAAGTCTAGCTGAGTACAACCTCATACTCAGGGTTTATTCCCACTTGTTGCAGATAACAGGTGATACTACTATGGATACAAGATGAGCTTCTATCCCACTAGGGACAAGAAGTAGATCGTGGGCACGATCATCTTTAAGTCTTACCTTCCTGCTTTTATTGGGACATGACTGCGAGCTGGCACTATATTTAAACCAAGTGTGAGTGCACAAACTATTTTGCCTCCGCAACTCTATTGAAAAAGGTGTTGTAATAACTCTATATTGAACTTTGATGTTTTGAGCTATGTGCGAAATGTATGTAACATATGGACTGTGGTTACTGAATCTATTACGATCTTGGCTGCATGAGGAAAAGTTTTAATTCCCTCGTATTTTAATGGACTACCGGGTTTATTTGGTCTTAAGCATGCAAGTGTAGTAGCTTCGGCGGCTACTTTCGTGCTTATGCTCAAGTAAATTGGATGGTTCTGTTACAGCTGGCATCGGAGCAAGGTTCAGTATGCTACTGTTCATATGTGTAATTGAACAAAAGTATTTTGTTTTACAAACAAGTATTTGACAACTTATAGCTACCTAAATATATAGGTGTTTGAAAACCTATAATTTCGAAACTAAGAGTGTGCCAGTGGTCATATCCCTTATGCCCAATTAGGATCTCAGGTGGCTTATATAATTACTAACTTTGGGGGATTGCATCATATTTCTATTTTGGTCGTTGTCCATACGGCGTGTTATATGTATGGATGCTACTCACTTGAGTAGTAATGTATGGATCATTTTTGCCACTATGCCATGGTAAGTGTGAGTTGTGAGAGCATGATCGGACAACCGCCGATCTAGGGGAGTGCTTATATTGGTTCTGAGTATGCGACCTGCTTACTAGGTCGATATGGAATGTTCCACCATGTGAGGGTGATATCTGTGCCGTCCTGTGGTGACGTGCTTTTTGGGTAGATACATTGCATATATGTATATTTGGGTGTATGGATATGTGGACAGTGTCTAGCTTTAAATTCCTGCAGTGCATTATTTGTACTGTGGATGGGCTGAAATGAAATCTTCTGCAGGTACACTAACCTCGAATACGTATATTATAGCTGATGACTAGTTATATATTCGAGGGTGCGTGTTATGCCACCGACATAGAACGTGATTGCTACCTGTGGTAGACAATCTTGTGAGGACGAATAGGATGAGCATATGCATCATGTGGTTGTTGCATACACATGCTTCCCTTCCCTTACTCTAAGTAATAAGAAATTGGTTGCAGACACATGTCATGCCTTCAAGTGTGCTTGTTTCTTGTAGGGACCTAACAAGCATGCTTGGATTTTGTTTATATGTGTTTGTCGTCATGTGATGCCTCCTATAACTCTTAAAATTGCATTAGATTTGTGTGCCCTTCTTATAAGTTGTTTAAAACAACACATACGTTAAAAGCAAGTTGTTTGGTCTATGCTTATAGTTACACCTTTGATAAAACGACTGCTAGACCAAGTTTCGGTTAATATGGTAGTTTCTTAATAAAGATGTTGTTTGCTGAGAAACTTGTTAGTAAATGGATCATAGCCAGCTTGCTAGTTTACTAATGTTAAAACTTTCATAGCAATCGGTTTTATAATGTGCGAGTTACGCTCAAATCAAGTTACTGTTGTTGCATTTCACTGCGCAGCAGAGCTCAACTTGATTGTTAAAGTAAAGCTTTAAATAAATTATTCAATGATGAGCACCATGATTTCTGGTGTTCATGGGTAATTTGTGTCATGATGGTACAATTGGTTTAATCCAATTGTAACTCTGGCACATGAGTTTATGTCTAGTTTCTTGCACGCTTGCTTCCTGGACAGTTCTGGGAACTTTAGAATGTTCACTATGATAAATTGGTTTCCTTGGGAACCTGTGAATACCAAAGTCATAGATAATTAATGTATCTAGCTGCTGTTTAAATTTGAGGTCATTTGGCCTAATCGTTTGGGAGAAACAACTGTTTTAGGTTGCCTCTCAGTTTGGGCTGTTCTGTGTCTTTGCAGAGCAGTTTCTGTTGTTACGTAGTTTCGACCTGTTATACTTCTGAATCATGCTTTGAGGTCTGAATATGAAAGTTAGGGAATTTCATAAGGTTTCCAAAATGTCTTGTAGCAAGTCATTTGGACTTACGAATCTCTAGATATGATTTATTTACTGAACTTGTTGTGCAGAAATTGATTGAATGCGTAGTTGCCTTGTTCAAGCATGTTTAAAGTGTTCTATAGGCCTGAGTTAATTAGGTGTAGTGCCTTGATTGTTTAGTTTACTCGTGTAGGTGTGCATACATGATTTTATCATGGTTGTTTGTGTCCTTTTGTGAGAACCCACGTATGTTATCAATCTCGTTCAACTTCCTCGAACAAAATCCTTCTACCGTAACTGAGTGATGCCAAGTTCTAGGGTCCCTATCCCAAGTCTCTGAATGGAACTCCCAGTTATCTTTTCTCTAAGGTGAACTGGTCCAATGCCATATCTCCATCTTACCTGAAAATTTTTTTTTGTTCCTGAATCATGTTTTAGCCTTACCCATTCAATCTATATAAGCGGTATATCGGTTTTGCTTACGAGTTCCGCTTACCCCTCCTCCATCTTTTTGTAATCTCACCATGTTATCAACCCTAATATGGTGCTGCTATCTAATAGGATCAACTCTCATATTGAGCTTTTGTTTTTGTACTCCCTGTGTGAGAATTTCATACAAGAGTTTCATATTGGAATGCCATGTGAAATTTATCTATGTTGTTCTTGCACCATGAACCTTGTCTTGGAATTAACCCTTGTTGTTCCAAACCTTGAAATCATCTATGTCCTTGTTGTGTCATGAGCCTTGTCTTGGAACTACGCCTCATTGCCCTTAAACCTTGAAACTATCCTTACTTGGTTCCATCTTGCATGTGACGCTCATTCATGCAAGATCTCTCTGCGTCATGGGGAGATTCATGTTGGTTGTAAGCTTCATGGTGATGTCCTGATTAATAACTAAGGGTGCCGCGATGAAACTGAGGGCCTCCTGTGGCTGCAGACATATGGTTGTGCTGCTCGGCACGCGCTGGTATCGTTGTTCTTGGTCATGATCCATTATGCAGACTACACAGACATGATATCTTCTCATGATCTTTTCCTTGTATATCATCAAGTCTCTTGTTTCAAGTTCTATAGCCGACCATGGTAATAGAATTTTCCTCAAACTTTATGACGAAGGTGACCTTTAAAGAGTGGTCCAGCATTGGCCTTATCGGTCTATATGATGCGACAAATGCATAACTCCGTTGATTATTTTGCGAGTGATGTTAACCTCTTTGAAGACTTGTGTTGTCCCTATTGAGCCAAAAAGGGGCACACAACACTTTAGTTGGACAAATTATCCACCAGAAAAACGTTAATCGATATCCATGTCCTTTCATAGATTTCTCTTGTACTCGAAATCTTTTGTCCAAATCCTTTACGGTAGCATGCATGATGATTATCCCATCATAAGTCGGCCACTTTAGGGCGAAATCCCTTTTGGCTAACCTCAATGACGATCATTTGCATCTACTATGACTACCAGTTCTTGCTAAAGCTAAGGCCTTAGAGCTTTTTAGTGTTGAGAAACAACTGATTAGTTCACAATGATAAATTATCGATTCATTGGTAACCATGATGCTTGTGTTCTCACCATGTTATGCAAGAAAGTAGTGGGCCAACTGAGAATGTTCGCCTTATTCTCATCCTTGGTCTCTGTGGTAGCCATGTCAGTTTCATCTTGGACAATCATTTTGATAGTACAAGATGTGTTACCAGCTTAATTGACCTTGCTCAAGATACACACTTGGGTAGGAACAATCCAATCATACACTAAGTCTTGGCAATTATTTTATTCGGGACTTACTTCTCTATTGGTGTCTTACATCTTTCATGAAGATAATCCAATCATAAAGCTAGTCTTGACAAAGAATCTGTTCATGACTCATTTATGGTTGGTGTCTTTCATGTACTCAACTGGAATTTTGTGCTTGTTTTTAACTGTGCTAAAGCCATTGCATTGTTGAAGTTTTTACTTCACAATGACTTCAATATATTCCTATGAAATTTTAATCCTTCTAAGGCTCTATTGGAGGAGGCACAAATGAACATGCACAACCAGTCCCTTATTCTTGAGCAGTCAAGGTATTCTATGGATTAACCTGTAGGATCATCAATCGAAAACCTTCAAAGTGAGGAATGGAAATTCTTGTCTAAATTCTCTGGCAATCAACATGTTACCTTCACACCTGAGTTTGGTGGCTCTCATGTCATTGGAATAATGCCAAATTTTGTGAACTCCTTCTACACCTTGTGTTTTTCCCACCTATCAAATCAGTTGATGTCGGAAAAGTAAAACTTCAGCTTTGACAAAGTTTTTGATCATCCGAATTATTGCAAGTTCAGAGCGGTGTAGTTTTTGTGTATGAATTGTTTGACCAATCAAACAATGTCTGTTTAAGCTAAAATTTCGGACAACAGTTGGACTTATGAACCTACCTGCCTACCAAATTTTCAGCATTTGGAGCTAAGTATTTGAAGGTATAACTTATTTATCAAGTAAAACAGAATTTATCATCTCTTTGAAATCATAATCATTCTTCCTTTTAAAATGATCGTGCTTGCTTTTGATGTTTAAATTGTGAGGTAATGATTATTCTCTGCTGGTATATCTTTATATATACCAAAGGAAATTACTCCTTATCCCCATATAACATAAAAAATGTAAGCTAGTTTACGCCACTTGGTTTTGTGGTTCGCATCTCACTCTGAGAAGGCCATCCACAAAACATTGTGTGCTTCATATGCCCTATTGGCTCTTTTATCTTAATGTCTTTTGGAGCAATCCTTATGTCCTAACAATCAACCCTTCGAAGCATAACTTGGAAAATTGTGGAATATATCAGGCCATGAAGTTTTTGGTTATGTTTTCAAAATTCATGATTTACGTTAGAAGGGAATGCTCTGTGTCAAAAGTAGTCCTCCATGGCTAGTTTTGATGCAAGACAAGTCAACCCAACTTATTGTGCAATCGCACTACGAGAAAGTTACACCCAATTTTTGCTTGGTTGTATACTATTGTTCTCATTTGGGAAATGTTTGCAACCTTATTGCTGTGCAAACCTCGATAGCATTCTTCTTCAATTAACGTATGCCCATGTTAACTCTGCCTTTGTAACATGCTATGTGTCTTTCTCAAGTGGTTGCATCAGTTGTTGTTGCCACTTGGATGTGAGGATTGCCTTTAAAACATTCCTCCGAGAGCACTAAAGCCGACCAAGTCAACTATCTTATCGATTACTCATCCAACAATTTCCGATACCTATGTATGTTATCTTCATGACCCTTCCTTGGTTATTTTCCTTTATTCTATCCAAAGGTCAAAAATCGGATCTCTTGGGATAGAACTTCTTTCAGAAGTTGCAAAGAGAATAACCTCGGTGGGACAAGCTCATTGGTATAGACCTCAACAGACATCAAGAAGTGGTAGACAAGTGGATCTTCATGACTATTCCTATGTTGACATCGATCAATTATCAAACAAGTGAAGTTAAAATTCGTTGGATGGAATAAACAATTGGTGCTTGATATTGGATAAGTCATCAGTTGAACAAAAATCTACCATCACCCAACATTATGACTTGGATATTCAACTCTCAATCTGTAGGTGCTTGTTGATCTTACAGTCAAGAAGCAACAAATGTCTGGTGTGAACCCAGCTGACCTTGATGGTAAAAGTGACAGATGATGTTTGGAAACGAAGGTTTTTCTTGATTAATGGTACATGGAAACACAAGCGTGACGAAAATGAGTGTTACATTCACTTTCGCTCAACTGACTCAGCAAATATAGTGTTGTCATCCGAGAAAAAGAACTGCACACATGGAATTATGTAGCTTTGTATCACTTGATATCTAAATGGTTGGGCAAATATAATCAACCTAAGGTTTGTCTGCTAGATTGGAAGCCAGTTTTTGTCAGCTTTCAAGGTCTAACCCATCTATGGACACATCCTCAATGGGAAGCGGTATATACTATAACCACTAGAGAAACCGATGATGACAGTAGTTCGATGTGCTCCGAACCACCCTTGGTATACTGTGAACAAGTACATAATGCAATGTTGTCTTGGATACCTCCCAAAGGAACAATGCTTCTTGGAGTCCAATGAAGGAAATTCTTCAGACAAAAACTTCCTATAATGAAGAAGTATCTAAAGGTGTTTCATCAAGTTAGCATCCCTATTGCCTGAAGCTAAGCAACACACTATTATCTTTGATATGAGATAATCTTGGACATGGTTCTCTTCCCTTAGGAAGTCTTACGTACCAAATCTCGGGACGAGATTTCTTCAATGGAGAGGGTTGTAACAACCCAGTTGTTAGTCACCTGTCTAGCAGTAGCTTTGGACTCAAAAATAGCATGTCAAGTGGTGAACATGGTATTAAGATCAAGATTGATGGAAAAAGGATCCCAACTTTAATTTGGATTTTTATTCCTTGCTCAAATGTTTGGCCTACGTCAAGATGTCTACTTGAACAATGTTAATGGACCCCATACCTTATGTCCCACATCTATCTATATCTATAGTAACTACTAGTAAAGTTTCGTGAAGCTTGGAATAAAAAAGTCACATGAAATGATAAGTCATATTCTCATTGGAATTGCATTATAAAGGGACTGAGAATATGGAAGTTCAACCAAACCATGCATTTGTGCCCAAATGACTCTAAATGGACTGTACAACAAAAGTTATGAAGGGTTCATGTTGAGCACACGTCAAGAAATTGGCTCAATTGGCCAAAAACCCTAGTTTCCAGCAATTTTTCGGTACCGACGATGATTGGCATGCCGTGTTCTCCAAAATTTCCTAAGCAACTCAAGTTGGTCTGAATACAAAAGTCGAAGGTGATTACTTAGGGCATGTCATGTCAAGAGATGGCATCCTTTGGACGAGGTTTGACAATGTTTGACATCGATTCCTTAATCACTTTTAGGCCATTGACATTGCAATTTTGTGGCTAATTATCTACTAATACACTCATCTAATGGCTGAGGTATCTTAACGAAAATCGTAGAGCTCTGAACGGGCTTCGACTTTGCCAATTGCCCCAAAGTCTAAATCGGCCCAGAAAAGGCCCAAACCGGTGTTCCACTTCGTCCCATCCTGCGCGCGCCACGTGTTCGACGTAATGACGCACCTGGCCGCGAGCATGGATGTCGTGCGTCCTTCGCCTTGCCACGCGCCTGGCCACCTCTGTCACCCCTCTGCTGCTCCTCTGCCACCTTGAGTGCGATGCCGAGCCTCCCCACTGCCTCTGGCGCTCCCAGGAGCCCTCCTCGCCGCTCCCTCGCATCGTGCGAGCCTGGAGACCGCCATGGCCGTTCCAAGCTCCACCGTCGCCATGGCCGGCCAGGCACAAGCTTGCGACGCCGCTGCTGCGCCCTTCCTCCACTCCAACCAGTTGCGTCACCGCGTTCCTCGAGTGCAGTCGGACCTGCCTTGGCCTCCCCCTGGGTGCTGCTGCCGCCGGCGAGCTTCGCCGTCGGGCGCCTGCCTGCTTCTGCCATGGGCGCGCGTGGGCAGGCCCTCCTGGGCAGCTCCGAGGCGGGGTGCGGCCACCCCAGGGTCTGCGCGGGCCTCCCTTGGTCCCGCCGCCGCTCCTCCGCTGCGGGCGAGCCACCCCCGGCCGACGCCGATGACCCTCCCGTGCTCGCTGTGTGGGGAGGAATATAACTCCAGTTATGTATCTCCAAAGTTTATGCATGTTTTCTGTCCCTTGTTTGGGCAGGCTCTGAACATTGCATTGTTTGCCTTATTTAACTTGGTAATTAGCTTTTGGTGTGTACAACAAAGTTCTGCATAACTTTATATGATTTCCAAAAAGTCTAGGTTCACCCTTGTGTGATACCTAGAACTCTAGTTATTGTTGTTTGAACATGCATGCCAGATTCTGTCCAAGTTCTGGACAGAATTGTTGTTTGGTATGTTTTGACTTGGTTAGCTTTATAACCTGACTTGGATGTCTAAATAAAAGAGTTAGATAATTTGTTAAGCTTTCCAGAATGTCTTGAATCACCCTTGTAGGATGTCTAGAACCCTAGATATGATCAATACAATATCTGCGATGCTGCTGTCTAGGACTGCATGTAGTAGGTTGATTGTTTGAACGTACTCTTGTGTGACTACATGAACTTGGTTACTATTTGATTGATGGTTTGCCTTAGTTAAGTCATCACACCATGATGAGTCTCCTTGCTTTAGGTTACTAAGTTTTGGTAATCATGCTATAAGTTACTAGAGAAAAGATATGCATCTACTCGGTAGAATAAAGTTGCTTTGCTTGTGGTCCAAAGTGACCCTGTTTGTGGTATGCAAGCATTCATACTTGTATGCATTGCCTATTGCACTTCCATGCATTCATACTTTTGCATCGTTGCATCTCATTTAGGTACGTGAGGTACACGAGAAGAACGTGGTGATGGTGCTAAACCCCAAGATGGTGTTTGGTGGATTATCCCCAAGATAGAAGGACTGTGGTGGTATAACTCATCAAGTTGGTGGAAGGTTAACTGAACTGACTTGAGTCGGAATACAGGCAAGTCCCAGAGCATTCTATGCCTCCTACCCAATCTTTTTATAAATGCACATGAGTATAATCACTTTTTGTATTGATGCATTAGGTGATAGGAGTTGAATGGAACCGTTGGTGCATTCCTACCTTACCTTGTCTACTATATATGGATACCTATACCTTACTAGATAAGGATATCGATAGCTGCTTAGCCATGCTTAATACGTTAGTAGTGGATGATTCCTGATCATCTACACTATAGGTGATAATTGGATCACGGTTGGCTATATTTGCTATCGTTGAAAAGAACCATGTAGTATGATGTGGAAATTGGGCCACGACGGGATATGCTGAGGCACCAAGATATGGAGATCTTGGGTGTGCGATCTTATTCCGGCGTGCCTTTAGGACAACAATGTGGGGCTTCACCGAGATTGAACGCATTCCCTTACTTAGCTGGTCTCGCTGAGACGATGACCGCGAAGCCTAGTACTACTGATTCGGGCCGGGAATCGAGATGTTGCAGTCATCCCTCTGAGAAGGGCCCGGGTTGGATGACCGTGGACAAGCATGACCTGTCGGGACCTTAAGGTATGACCAGCGTAAATTATGGACCTGTAAGGACACCCGTGTAGGGCAGGCATGTCTTGAGCGACCTGGCAACCGGTTAACCCGATTGGGATGGTCCATGGCGAACCTGCGACAGTTCCCGAATGGTACGAAAGGTGACCTAAAGCTGCCCTGACGGGGGTAGTGTGGTTTGTTTGGGAACTCTTTCGCCAGCTGGTTAGAAATCAATTCGAATTGCCATCGCTCCTGGATAGTGAGCAACTTGACTAATTCCCTGCAGCGTAGTAAGACTATGGAACATAACATGGTTACGTGGTGATGATGAAAGCTAATCTGGATATGATTATTATTGATTGCTTATATTAATCAAGTGATTGCTATAGACTAGGTGCAAATCTAGTTATGATAAGCTCAACTAAACTTGATGCTAAATGTTGATTAAAATATGAAAGGTAAGGACTTATACTTAGTAATGCTCTTTTATGCAAAATTAAGCTATCCAACTAACTCCACCAAATAAGCCTTACATATCCTTGAGAGTCTTTTATATTTTCTCCTGTCGGGTAAGTCTAGCTAAGTACAACCTCGTACTCAGGGTTTATTCCCACTTGTTGCAGATAACAGGTGATACTACTATGGATACAGGATGAGCTTTTATTCCACTAGGGACGAGAAGTAGATCGTGGGCACGATCATCTTTAAGTCTTACCTTCCTGCTTTTATTGGGACATGACTGCGAGCTGGCACTATATTTAAACCAAGTGTGAGTGCACAAACTATTTTGCTTCCGCAACTCTATTGAAAAATGTGTTGTAATAACTCTATATTGAACTCTGATATTTTGAGCTATGTGCGAAATGTATGTAACATATGGACTGTGGTTACTGAATCTATTACGATCTTGGCTGCATGAGAAAAAGTTTTAATTCCCTCGAATTTTCATGGACTACCGGGTTTATTTGGTCTTAAGCATGCAAGTGTAGCAGCTTCGGCGGCCACTTTCGTGCTTATGCTCAAGTAAATCGGACGGTTCTGTTACAATTTATAAACAGATACATCATAATATCATATCATCAAGGTCACAACCATCGTTCCATGTTATGCATATAGTCCACAGCGTTCATTTGTCCAAATTAATGGTAGTCCATATAGTCCATAATAACAGAACACACAAGTTCACGTTGCCATCTAACATAGGTTTATGTCAATGCAACTAGTCCAATCACTGTCTCCTAGACTTACCCCTCCCTCTACCAAGAGCGTCAGTGTCTGGAGTGTAACGGACTGGCGTGCGGCGTCTACGTCCTCGTGGCTGTGAAGGCGGAGTCGAAGGAGCGTCGGCAAGCTGTGATGCCCCAATCTCCTCTGGAGAGTGGGTGACCTCCTCGTAGTTGTCGTCCTGAGCCATGCCATGTCCTGTGGACGTGGTTACTGCGTGGCCACCCGTACCAAAGCTATACCCAGGGGAAGGAGGCTGTACGTCCGTCGCTTTCCTGCAACCACAACGAGCAGCTGCACGACGTAGCCGCCGAGCTAGCCTCTGTTGTACCAATAAATGTTAACAAAATAAATCAATGTATGTACGAATACTAAGTAATATAAAAGCGTCTTACATCTAGGAAGGTACGCGTGTTGTCGTCGATGACTTGCGGACGAAACCGCTCAATGTCTTCGACAAAGACTCTAAGGGTGTTGCCCTGCAACAAAGTTTAGATTAACAACAATGTAAACTTATGAAACTCAAGGTACGTAAACTAAGGCAAGTGACATACCACTCTGTCTAAGATTGGTCCTGCGTCCACCTGCCTTCCTTCACGAGTTGTGCGATCATAGCTAGTGTTTTCGTCCTCGGACGACTGGATGTCGGCATAGTCAGCTTCTGTCCACTGGAGCCTAAGCCTCGGACGTGTCACTCATACATACCAAGCTGCACTAGTATACAAAAGCTCTACGCAGACGTCACGCTTTTATTTTTACAGGCGGTTTTGATTATCGAACGTCACTGGAAATGATGGGCCCAAATCTAAAACCGCATGTAGAAATGCACCATTTGTACAGGCGGTTTTCTTAAGATAACCGCCTGTACAAATCCAATTTGTACAGGCGGTTATCTTAAGAAAACTGCCTGTAGAAATGGGGGCATTTCTACTGGTGGTTCCTTAAGAAAACCGTCTGTAGAAATCGATTTCTACAGGCGGTTTCTTAAGTGAGCCGCCTGTACAAATCGGTGCCAATTTTAAAAATTTGATTTTTCAAATGACTTCAAATGAAAAAACTGTCTACATAAAAGTTGTAGATCTCAAAATGTTATGAAACTTTGTAGTTGAAATTTTTTTATTTGAAATCATCTTATTTACGTAAAATACGGTCAAAGTTTGAAATTTAAATTTTGAGTTTTTGAAAAAAGTCTCGAATGAAAAAACTGTCTACATGAAAGTTGTAGATCTCGAAAAGTTACACAACTTTATAGTTGACAATTTTTTTATTTGACTTCGTTTAGGACCCCAAACAATCAGTTTTCTATCGGTTACGTAACAATATGTGGCGAACCTAATACTATTCAGACACAAGTGAGTTATGGGTGGAGTGGTTAGAGGGGCTACGCGCGAAGCCGAGGTTGCAGGTTCGAATCCCGCCGGCCGCGTAGCGCGCGAATTTTGCGCGAAAAATGCCGCGACCTGCGACTTAAAAATTTTTGCGCGAGGTTCCGGTGGCTGCCTCCCCTTATTTAAAAAAAAATTCTCTGTTTTTTAGCCCGATTTCTATTTTTTAAAAAATATTCGTACTAGCGGTTTGCTAAGAAAACCGCCAGTACAACCGATTTGTACCGACGGTTTGCTCAGAAAACCGTCAGTATAAACCTATTTGTACTGGCGGTTTGGTTAAGATAACCGCCAGTACAAATCGATTTGTACCGGCGGTTTTCTATACCACCGCCTGTGATTTGTACTGTCCTTTTCCACTGACGATTTGAAAAAACGCCTGTAAAAATATCTTTGCAACCGTTAATATAGAGCTTTTCTGTACTTAGTGTTGGTACTGCCTGAAGTCACTATTGTTGTGCGGCTCCTCATTGGCATCCACGTTAGCCTCGAATAGTTCCCATTGATCAATGAAGTAGTGGTGATGTATGTGCCAATCGAAAATCTTCCTGTTCTTCTTACGATCCAAGCTGTAAGGCAAACACACAAGTTAGTCAACTTACAAAAAAAATTAAGGAATAATGAAAGTTGTCAAGCAATAATGAAGTAGTATAGGATTAAAACATGAGACCACTTACTCGTGTAAGTCAACTCCCACTATGGGAGACTGAAAATTTGCCTAGTGCCATACGCTTTGCCGAGTGCCAAAACACAGGCACTCGGCAAAGCCACTCTTTGCCGAGTGTTGCACTCGGCAAAGAAAAATACTCGGCAAAGGGTGCCTTTGCCGAGTGCCGCGGTGTTTACAGCACTCGATAAAGCTCAGCACTCGGCAGAGGAGTCTTTGCCGAGTGCAACACTCGGCAAAAAGTGGCACTGGCAAAAAAATTGGCACCTGAAGGCTCGGTAGTGAACGCCGTTAAAAAAAAAATCTTTGCCGAGTGCCGCGACATGGCACTCGGCAAACACCCTCTTTGCCGAGTGCCCGACCCGGCACTCGGCAAAGAGCCTAGGTTTGCCGAGTGCCGCGTCATGGCACCCGACAAAGACACTCTTTACCGAGTGTCGTAACCTGGCACTCGGCAAACCTATTTTTTTCTGATTTTTGGTCCAAATTTTTTTTGGTGCGTTCTCACATTATTATAAACTCCCTATTCAAATTTGGGACAATTTTGAATTTTTTTCCTATATTTCATTACTTTTTTCTTTCGTTGTAATTTTTAAAATATTTCAAGTTTGAATTGCAGGTGCTAGGAATAATCGAATTTGGTCGTTCAAAAAATAATATTCATGATATTTGTTGCTTGTTGAGACCGTATCCAGGAACTCACATGAAATTTCGAGCATCTTCTTGACGTAACATGATGAGGTAGTTGCGAGGAAAGTGTATTTAAATTATATAAAATCCAAACGAAATCTGAAAATCATGAAACTTGACGAGGCCTTATGTTATCGCATGTGAAGGTTATGGTAAAAAATTGAGAAGATTTCAAGCAATTTGCAATAGCGGATGCCTAAAACATAGACATCTCCACATGTGATCATATGTGATCACTCTAAAGATGTCTGAGTTTTAAACATCCGACGTCGTAATTTACTCGAAAACTTCCTAATTTTTTATCATAGCCTCTACATGTGATAACATGAAGCCTCGTCAAGTTTCGTGATTTTCGGACTTCCTATGCATTTTATATAATTTAAAAACACTCCGACCACAAGCGGGTGCCCATGTTTCGTGAGCAAGGCGGTTAAATTTTTGGGTGAGTTCCTGGATACGGCCTCAAAATGCACTCTACACTATGAATAACATTTTTTGAATGACTATATTTCATTATTTTATACACATGCTATTCAAATTTACTTTTTTTTGGAAAAAATACAAGTAAACAAAATTAATTCATGAAATATAGAAAAAAGTCTTAAAAAAATCCTAAATTTAAACATGTGCTTGTATACAGTATATAAGGACCATAGAAAAAATTTGAAATCAAAATTCAAAAAAAATTTATTTGCGGAGTGCCAAGAATGGCACTCGGCAAAGATGGTTCCTTTGCCGAGTGCCACACTGAGTCACTCGGCAAAGAGTTAAAAAAACCAAACAAAACAGCCCAAACCTGTGCCCCAGCTCCCAAACCTAGCCCCAGCTCCGGAACAGAACCGTGCGCCGCCAACCCAACCCGCCGCCGCCAGGCGCCTGCCGCTGCCAACCCCGCCACCCGCCCCCTCCCTCCCTCCCGGCCGCCCGTGGCAGCTCCGCCCGCCACGGCCGCCATCCCCCGCCCTCGCCCCACGCCGGAGCGCCGCCGTCCTCTCCGCCCGCGGCAGCTCTGGCCCCCCGCGTCAGCTCTGGCCGCCGTGGCCCGACCCCAGCCCCCCCGCGCCAGCTCCGGCCGCCGCGGCTACCCCGGCCCCGCTGCCCCCGGCCCCGCTGCCTGCGCCGTCCCCGGCCGGTAGCGCCCGCCGCGGCCACCGGCGACCCGGCTTGCCCTGCCCGCCGCGGCCGCCGGCCCGCCTGGCGCCTGCCCCGCTATTGATGGTGGATATACCTTAAAATTCCACATTCAAGCACCGTCAGCAGGCCTCAGATTCAGGGCAAGATAAACATAACATGAGCATATTTTATCAATAACGAGTTCCACTTGTACTCTTAAGCTTGTGAATGCAACAAAAATCAAACAGGCCAAGAAACATCAAGAAATGGTGCACAACATCACTTAGAAGAGAGGAGAGCCCAGGGTGGGGCCATCTATGGGTCGGCCGAACCCTACATGGGGCCCACCTGGCTCTAGTGACACGGCATGATCCATGTGACTCTCCAACCAGCTCATTCACCCATCAGATCAACATGTGTTTCTATTCAACGATGGAGAAATAAAGCACAAGGATTCAACGTGACAAACATACAACCAAGCTGGAACCAACACACGGGGACAATCAGTGACAGATGGGGACCACAGTGGTGGGCCCAACTCACCAAGGGTGGGTCGGCCGAACCACCCAAGGTGGGACCAGGCCACTGCTGCACTCCCTGACAGGTGGGGACTTCTTCTAGAATACCCTGGCTAGGCCCACCTGCCATAGGGGGGTCGGCCGTGCCCCCCTGGTGCCCAGCCAGGTCGGTTGGCCTCCACCGCCTTCCAGCATGTTTCCCATGTGATGGAATTACCTCTGCCGTCCATCTTGAGGCGGTATTGAGGCAGTTCATCCAAGGGTAGAGAGGCATGGAGCACACGGATCGCTAACGTGGCGCCCCTCAACTCTCCCCTATAAATAGAGGCTGCCATCACCCTCTTCAAGACACCCAAGATACACAAGAGCCACAAGTTACAAGAGTTCTACTCTATAGTAGTAGTATTAGTCTAGTGTGAGAGTTAGAGTCGAGTTGAGCTACGCTCGGAGTCTCCAGAGTCGTCTGCTAGAGAGTCTGGTATAGCTCTTGTACCTTTCCTTCTGTAAGACTTTACCTTTATCAATATAATATCTTTACTTTACTTTACTAAGTCTCTACTTAGTGCATTACTTTTCTTTATGTCTTAACTTATAGTTGAGTTATATTGGATAGTGATCCTGTAACCAGCTCACGTGTGTAGTTCATCGCCTGTTATAGGGTGCTTTAGTTGTTGGTACGCAACTAGAGTAGTAAGGTTTAGTGTAAGCGTGATGCTTAGACTAGATGTTGCCTTTGAATGCCGTTTGTCGCACGGATTGTTTGTGGGTGATAGCAGGTGGTGACAGCCCTGTGTAGTTTTAGTATCCCTCCACGTGTTTTAGGCAAGTTCTTAAAAGGTAGGCTCCCATAAGAGAATAGCCACTTCGGGTAGAGGTTATATCCCCTACTGTCTCGCCTATCCCCTACACACTGGAAGTAAGGTAGCTGTCTTAGTATAATTCATCTATTTGATAAGATAGTTCACAAGAGTAAAGTAAGTGTTATAGGAGTCTTATACTCACTCGTTGTTCTCCCACCTAGCTATACTCTACTAGTTATCTTTAGTTATCCTAAAACCTTGTTGTGTCTTGGTGTCATTATCCTTTCCTCTACATATCAATTTACCCCCCTATCGCTAGTTGATACTAAGTTGCTATAGATTTAAGGATCTCTCTCTTTTTATTAATTATTCCTAGCATCCGTTTTCCCTTAGGATAAAATAAATAACGATACCTTGGAATACTCCTGGGCGAAGTGCTACAGTGGTATATTCTGTGCGCTTGTGGAATTATCCAATAGACATAAGAAATACCCCAGGCACTTCTGGCGTCGTTATCAGAGATAGCCTAGCACCCTGTCTCTGGTGGTTGCACTAAGAAGTGTCAACAAGCATTTCTGGCACCGTTGCCGGGGAAAGCATCAGTCTAGGAATATTAATAAAAAATTGAATCCGGAGTCTACTATCAATTTAGTTATCGATTAGTATTAGGGGATTACCCCTGTCTGTGTTTCTTGTTATCGTGAAGCTAGACAGTGCATGAACGGTTTCCAATTGCCGTCAAATTTCATTGAAGACCCTGAGCAATTGTTGAGGAGAACTAGATGCCATCAAGTTCCACCTCAAAGGTTCAGCTCAAACCTGAATCCGTTCGAGGAAAGAGGCTCCGCACTATCAACCAAGGAAGCTATGGCCCAAAAGACCATCTCCGAGTTCTCTGCATCATCGGCTGACAAAATTGCCACCGGTCCGTAGCTCAACTTGGGGGATCCTACCTTTGAGCTCAATGAGGCAAGCCAATCCATTCTGTGGGAAGCCGCATGAAGACGCCAATATCCATCTCCAGCACTTCCTCTAAAGTATAGCCTACATGTAAGAAAAGAGTGATCTATAAAAGATGAATGTGATCGTTGAGGGAGTACAACACCCACTATGTAGTGAAATAGCTAATTCAGCCGGTACTTATAATGGACAAGTCTCAGATTTTTAAGACATTTCTTAAAGCGCCATATGAGAGAATAAACCCAAATAATAAAGTTTAATGAAGTAATCTGGGGGAGCATGGTATGCAGATGCCTAAGACTTGAACAAAAGTGAGATTGCACACCACCCCAGTGTCATAAGTGCAACAAGTTGTTCTTATAACTGGATCTTGTGATGCAAGAGCCTATAGAATCAATTGCGTCTTGGCAATGAAAGAGCAAGTCATAAGAAGCGATGATTCGCTTCAGATGAAATGAAATCATTGACTGGCAACGATGTTTGGGACTCAAAAGAAATTCCTATTGAAGCCAAAACAGTTTGTAAAGGGTCTACAAGACGAAATGTGACTTGAAAGGAAATGTGTAAAGACATACAACAACATGGCTTGTAGCAAAGGGTTTATGCCAAAAGAATGAATAGATTGCAATGAGTGTCATATGGATGTAAAGAAGGTATTCCTCGATGGGATTTCTATGAAATGATTACATGGCTCAAGCCAAGGGTTATGTCATGGGAGGAAAAGAACTGGATGCCGCATGAGGGAATCATTTATGGATTAGAGCATGTCTCTAGACAAATAGTATTTAAAGTTGAAGGTTAATTAGAAAGTTTGGATTTTAAAGAGAATAAGGAGGGCAATTGCATTTGTGCAAAGTTCATGAATGGGAAATTTATTTTCCTAATTGTGTATGTGAATAGTAATGGTATTAAATCTACTATTAGAGAAAAGTTCTTGTCCTCAAGATTTAAAAAGAACAGACTCGGTGAAGTGTTATCCGCTCTAGGAATTGAAACTCACTGAGATAGAAGAATGGGGTATTAGAATTGTTGCAAAAGCATGCTTAGAATAGATTATGAAGAAATAAAGTATGCATGGGAATAAATATACACTTGCCCCCATATGGACAAGGATAATAATTTTGAAAATTTTAGTGTTCTAGGAACCAAATTTTAGTGTTTTGCAAATAAGCCTACTCCCATATGGATCCATATGCTTCAGCTGTTGGAAAGCATGATTTTACCTTGACCTAGTTCATGTATCTAGGTTATTTTGGCAAAGTCCAATCCGGTTATAGATCACCAAATGGAATTAAGAATGTTAGCCTCATGCTAAGTAAGAAAGAACAAGTACTCTCAAATGGTTGTGGGTACAAATGTTGAGTTGCCATATACAGAAATCCACAATAGTTGCCAACACTCACATTTGGAGTTTTATTGTGGAAAAGCTCTAAATTAATGAAACAGTTATGATATAATCAACGATGCAAAGCTATTGTATAGCATGTCATGAGGCTAAGGCACAAGCAAAATGGTTGAAGGGAAACCCGTATCTGGAGTTGATAATGGTTAACAACAACAATAACCATTTAAGTATGTTATTCCTAAGACAACAGGTCAAGTGTGCAGCCAAACACATTGACATTAAACTTGTACGTTGTAAAGGAGATAATTTGGAATCATACCAAAAGTATTGAGCAAGTGCTTGTTGATCCGCTCACCAAATGCTTATCACCCAGTGAGTTCAGAGAACTTACAGTCGACATCGGTTTAAAAGAAAGCCTATGATTTCTAGACAATATGGGCCCAAAAGTTAAAGAACCTATAAAATCTATCGGTGATAGACCGTGACGATAAAGTTGCCCTATACAATAATCTGTGATGGAATGAGCAAAGTGAAAAGCTTTAAAATTTAAAATTAAAAGTATATGTTGAAATAAAGGGGGAGAATGTTAGGTTGATCTCCCTCCAGTTGGCCTAACGGCCACCTGGGCCTTGACGTTGCTCCCTGATCGGGGGAGGCTGGTGGGCCCCTATCGCACTACGCTATAAAGAGGAGGTGGGGGTCGGGGCACAAGACATGTGGTTCATAGTAGATGTCATACCCATTGTCCAAACCCTAGTCCAATCTAAAGGGTCGGACTGCCAGCGACAAGATGCACCGCCTGTGTTCACCGCCATCACTAGATCACATCACCGAATGTCGCCATCACCAGCCCTTCACCAACCGTCTCTGTTCGTGCACAGGGCTTTATCAATGAACGTGATGGTGAAAGGACCGAATAGTCTAGAGGGGGTGAATAGCCTATAAAATTTCTACAAAGCACTAGATCACAAGTTAGTAATTTAGAAAGCGATGCTAAGCACTAGCTCTAAGCTATCCTATGCAAGCCACCTAACACAATATACTACTCACAAAAGAATGCACCCAATCGCAAGAAACCTACTCCTTCGAGACCTAAGGAGAAGGCACCTAAACAAGTAATAAGCGCAAGAGTAGTGATCGAGAAAGAAATACCACCGAGAAGAGTAGGGTTGATCCAATCACCGGGAGATGAACAATATGAAGACCAAGTGATCAACCACTAGAATACCGGAAGACCAATCATCCACTCGAAGGTGGAGAAGAGAGAACACTCGATTTTTACCGAGGTTCACGTGATCGCCATCACGCTACTCCTCATTGTGGCACCGGTCTTCCTTGGTGGATTGCAAGCTAGGCTTTACACGCCAATCCCTCACCGGGAGCCGCTCACCAACACAAGAGAAGTGGCTATTGTTGACAGCAGAAGTGGCAAACAGATATACCGCAAGCGTACGGTAGTTATTGTAGCCTTCACCGAGAGTATTCCAGGTATGTATTTTCCACGGGGAATGTGAAGTGAACTAACTAGGTCCAAGGCTGTCAGATGGTGATCAAAGGGTTTAGGATGTAGGTATAGAGTGGTCCCTATGTAGCAAAAGATATCTGGTCTTGGTGTTCTAAGTATAAAGAGGTTTACTACCTCCTACCTTTACAAGAGGCGATAGAAGAAACAGTAGGAGATATAACTCCTACCCGAGGTGACTATGCAGTTGTATTGATGCCCTGCCATTTTAATAACTTGTCTTACACACGTGGTGGGATGCTAAGACCAGACAAGGCTATCAGCAATTGCTGGCACCCACAAACAATCCGTGCGACAAGCGGCCTACACTGGTGAGATATAGTATAGACACCACGTCTACACTACACTCACTACTCTAATCCTAGCTAGAGACTAGAGTACTTCACTAAGTAAAGCAATGTACAGGTAAAGCAAGTATATACTTATAGTACCAGAACTAGAATATCAAATACTAGAAGGACTCAGATGTAAAACTTACTCAAAGCTTGCATCCGCTGAGGTACACCTTGGAGAAGACTCCCAATAGGCCCGAGGCTTTCTCCTGAAGACTTCCCTCACTCTCTTCCCTCTTATTCTAACACTAAAGCTACTAGAGTAGTCATTCTTCCTATGATACACTTGATGATTTAGAGTGAAGGACTAAGGGTGTATTTATAGGGTGATGAAGAGGAGTGTCATGTCATCAATCCATGTGCCTTTCCATCTCTACCCTTGGATCCACTGACCTTGAACCGACTTGATTTGGACGTTCTGGATTCACCACGTTGCCTATCTTCATGCTTGGAGTTGGTGGGTGGAATTTGGACACCTAGGGTGGGTTGGCCAACCCTCCTATTACAGGTAGGTCCCACCAGCTTGTTCCCTACATGTCATAGAGTGTTGCCCACGTGTTGGATATGTCATTGTCACGTCAGTTCCTTCGTTGTGGGCCCATGAATCCATGTGCTTTGCCTTTCCACCGTTGATTGAAGTTATACTTGTGATCCAAAGGTAGAAATGGACTGTAGGAGAAGTGTAGCAGATCGTGCCACGTCAGCAGAGCCAGCAGAGCTCCATGCATGGGTCGGCCGACCCATGACATGGCTCCACGTGGGCTCAGCTCTCTCCTACATCACTCCATTGCTTATTGCTTGGTAGTTGAAGTCTTGGGGACACCAACTATGGTTCAGCCGACCCATGGATGGTGTGCACCAAGTGTCCACATGATCCTAGAGCAAAGACATTGATGATTGTGACATCACTTGCCACTTTGTCATATTCTGATCTGCATAATGTTTTCATCTTGGGCTTTTGAACTCTGAAAACACCTGTTTTGAGTACCTGCAAGCAAATAATGACATGTACATGTGGAACCAAGTTATTTGTACCTAAGTCACTATATGTTTGCTTGTTTCTTCCCTGAAAAGAGTGTTTTGTTGACGGTTATGATGGTAGAAAACATGGTATAAATACCGTCAACAAGACCCCCCCACACTTAAGTCTTTGCTCGTCCTCAAGGAAAGGTTAGAAAGAAGGGTTGAAAAGATTAAGACATATCCAAGATACTGGTGAACAAAGTTTTCATTCAAAACATAGCTTATACCAGTGGGTTATGTGGCATTGTCTAGCATATATCCTTGCGATGTTGAGAAATGGAACAACTCTTAAGGCAGAGTCATCTCACCTTTTTATCTTCTCAGTACTTAGAATTTTTTGATAATGGTTTCAAAAAGAAAGCACATAGTTTATTCTTACTCCTCAAATAGTACTCTCAAGTCATTCAATTGTATTTGATTCCTTACCAAGGCATAATCTTGAGGATGCCTTCTTTGTTTTATTCTACATCTATAAGGCTTATGTGTAGTTCAGGTAGGGATAAACATGACAAGCATACTTACATTGCATATATTGTAAAGTCAAAACAAGGACCAAGGAGAAAAATATCATAAAACTAGATCAAGATGTGCAAGTGTGTGGAATATGATGGAAACTAATGCTCCTTTATTTATATGATCTCTCTCTACTATATTATTTTTGAGACATGGCTATCATTTTCATGAGCTTAGACTTGCTCATATTTTTTCTTTTCTATGGACTTTCACATGTTCATTTTTCTTTATTTTTCTTTTATTTCATTTTGCATAGCCCTTTGTCTCTTCTATCATATCAACTGAGAGAGATATTCTATGACTTCAGAGCCTAGAGCATTTAATTGGTGGAAATGAATGATATGTGGTTGCGTACTTCGAGTGTAGAAGTAGCATGTATATGTGGTGTGTACGTGATCTTGATCTTTGGACAATGACATACTTCTCAACAAGGGTTAACAAGATTTGACCAAACTCAAAGCAATTGTAAGTAGCATAACTAGAATGTGTTAAAACATGGTGATCATATATGGCTTTTGTTGGCAGTCCTTATGGATCATTTCTATGCTGCCAACTTAGACTAAAAAGAAGAAAGACAATCATATTCTAGCACATATGCCTTTACTACTAACAAGTTCCACTTGTTCCCCTAGTATTCATGTTTTGCAGGTTTAATGGTGTAACAAGTGTAAATGCACAAACATCATGAAGAAAGCGCAAAAGCCAAAGACGTATTCAGCAAATGCGCAAACAAGAATAATAAAGAAGCCCACCTTCGATGTATATCTGGGCCTGATCGTAACCACGGGAGAGGCCCAGGCCATGAGAGAAACCGACCACCAGAAGGCGGTGGCCAGCGGGCCCACTCAGGGGATTGACCGCCCCCAGGTGTGCCCGCCCCCCTGGTGAGGCCTCCCGGGCCCAGTCTTCGGTGGCGGTGCTCTAGGCGGTTTTCCAAGGGCGGTTTCACCTCCTTCCAAGTTTAGAGACGCCAAACCGTCCTAGTTCAACTATAAATAGATGGTGCTCTTTTCATTCAACACACACATCATTTTGGAGTCATCTACCTCACACCTCTCACTTATATCTTTAGAGTAGTACTAGTAGTTTGTGAGCAAGGCAAGAGCTATCAAGGAGAGCTTGTCTCCTTGGAAGAAAACGATCATTATAAATACAATTTGGTCTTCTTCCATGAGCAAGTTCTTATCTTATTTATATGATCATGCATATGAACTAGAGCAAAGTTATGATCTTGTTATGAGCATAATATATGGACCAGAATATAGTTTATGTGTCATGTTCTTGACTTGTTCATTATTATTCTTCATTGTTCATCAAATTAGTATGAATAGAGGAAGAACTAGAAATGAGGTGATGGTTCGTCGTGCCTTCTTGGTTGCTCTCAACCTAGCCTGTCAATCCGAAGGGTTGGGGGTCCGCGGAGGTTAGGAGTTGTTTCCAAGTACGTGAGCATGGTGCTCAGGTATGCGGAGATCGACGAATATGTCGGTATCCCACGGGCAGAGGGGTAGGTGGGCAGGTGGTGACAGCCCTGTCCATCCCTAGCACTCCCCCACATTTGGATATTGAAGTAGGAGTTCGTAAAGTCTCTATCGGCTGTCTGACCAGCTGCGGGGATCTCCCTATCACCCCAAACTTAGTCCTGATACTAGACTTGCTAATTAGATGTGTTGCTAGCAGTTCCTTGCATACTTATATATGACCAATGCCTGCTCAGTTAGTTATATTCTTTTATTCTTTATTTTTCCTTTTTATCCTTGAGGTTGACCTAGATGTGTGTCCACTATTTTGAAATCATGTTTTATTCCTGTTTACTCTATGCCTACCATTGCACTCAATAAGTGATCATGTTTACACCACGCTTGATGCATATTGCCCTCCTACGGGAAATTATAAATACGACACCCTTGAATACTCACGGGTTGAAATGCTACAATGATAGTTCTGTACGCTTGCAGAGTAATCTTACTTCTTACTGAGCTATCGATTAGCGTACCTAAGTACCATTACTTAAGGATTGTAATTCTTGTGCACCCCACGGCGCCGTGTCACAGTTTTGCATATCGTAAGTAATGACGGTTAGGAAGGCCAATCCAGCACTTCTAACTGCTATTACCAGACTACATTACCTAGGCTGGCACCATTAAGGGCCAAGGGTTACCTTTCTGAAGTAATGGTGGTTGGGAATGTCAACTTACGTTTCTAGTATTATTATTAAGGACAGACTCATAGTCTATCTTTAGTAGTGATGCTAAGAAACGCCAACAAGCATTTCTGGCGCCGTTGCTAGGGATGGACTTTTAATCTATCTTTTGTAATGACGTTAAGAAATGCCAACAAGCATTTCTGGCGCCGTTGCCGGGGATGGACTTTTAGTCTATCTTTTGTAACGACGTTAAGAAATGCCAACAGCTTTGGTAGGAATTTTGTTACTATTGAGGAGTAAGTGACACTATGGTTTTGTGACATTTTCAAAAATTAACTTCTAAATACTTTGAATGGAAAAGTGTGAGTCATGAGCCAAGAATTATCTCATATTTATTAACATCTTTATCAATATGATTTCCTATCAAGATATTTACCCACAAGCATAGGCATATGCATGAATTGAACTTTGTGTCACCTCTACTCTTCAAATGTCATGAATTTTATCTCTTTTTTTTTGGGATGCAAGAGTTCAAATTTTCATTTTCATTTTTATTGAAGGACAAAGAAATAAATTGAAAAAATGCACGATTCGAGTGGGAGAAAGAGTGCAAACCAGCCTGGAGGCATGGTCTCGTCGTAGGGAAGCTGGCTGGTAAGTCTAGGCCCCATGGATGGGGTCGGCCGACCCCACCAAAGGGTCCCGGTCCCCTTCATTTGAATCTCCTCATCTCAAAACATATTCCTGCACAATTGTTTTCCCGTTGGGCGTCATGTTGTGGGTCGCCCGACCCATGTTTTGTGACGTTTCATCGTGGCATGTTCGAAATCACCGTGAGAGCTGTTGGGGGGTCGCGCGAGCCCCCCACACTTGGTTCTTTTCGTCTGGTGACACAGAAACAGTGAAAAACATCAAGTGCAGGTGTTCTGCTGGTGGCAACATACCAGCAGAACTCAAAAGCATTTTTATTCAACTCCTTAATATTAATGTAGTCACAATTA
Source organism: Eremochloa ophiuroides (assembly GCA_038502445.1). NCBI lineage: Eukaryota > Viridiplantae > Streptophyta > Magnoliopsida > Poales > Poaceae > Eremochloa > Eremochloa ophiuroides. The sequence continues at coordinate 39,632,413 of JAHLJS010000004.1, forward strand.
CAATGGTAAAATCAAAATTCAAAAGGGAAATCTAACTAGTGCCTACTTTATTCTAAATCAATCTTAATCTAAGGAGAAGGTGGAGCTAGGATGTCCTCTTGGTCTATGGTAGCGGCCATGCGCTTGAACTTTGCATTAGTGCTAATGCGAAGCGCGTGAAAATTATCCTCCATGTCTAAGTATGCCATCTTCAACTCCGACACCGTTTCCTCTAATGCATTGTTTCTTTTCCTAAGGGTGACTACAATTTTGAGGATCTTCTCTATGTCACTCTTCTCTTCCCGATCATCTTCAAACTAGCCTGGTGGGCCATTGATCGGGGGCGCATCCATCCTCCGCCAGATGTTTGAAGGAGAGTTGGAGTCAAGTGACTCTCTCAGCTGCTTCCTCTCATTCAAAGTGACAGGAGGGACGAATACCTTCCCTACACCTAGCCCATCGTCAACGATCTTACGGTTCTTGAACATGGTGGGCGTGGAAGGGGTGTAGGAGCTGATGCTCTTCGACGAATCCGGGAAGATGGAATTGGGGCGCTGCTCCGGCACCTCCAGAGCCTTCCCCTTCAACGCAAATTGGCCCGTAGTAGGCCTTATTGACGTAGTGGACCGAACAGGGGGCTTTCGAAGATCCCGTCAAGGAGTGAGGGATCTCGGCGAGGAAGTGGACTGAGGGGAAGGCCTAGGGGTGGTCAGCCGACCCCTCCTTGGGTCGGGCGACACCGGCCTTGCCCTCGGTGGCCCTCCGGTTGGCGACAGAGAGTTCAGAGGCTCCACGTCCAGCACGTCAACGGCCAACGCTCTCTCTAGGCTCTCGGTCAATGACCTATGGGGTTTGGAAGTGCCTTCTCCGGTGGAAACGATGGCATTCTTGCTGGTGGGGGCCATGGTGGTTCTCACTAATGGCTCAAGGTGGAAGGAGACTGCTGGAAGTGTGAGAGATGGAGGTGGAAGGAAGAAGAAGGAGAAGAAGGGGTTAAGAAGAAATGTGTGAACGTTCTATTCCTCCAAATTCGCAAGGGAGCATCGGGAGAACATTGGCACAACGTTCTGGAGCGGCTGGGTCGCAACAGGGGGGTTTGGATGGGTCGGGCGACCCCCAAAAATGGGTCACCTGGCTACGAAAACTTCCGCACGTGCCTCCCAAGTGCTGCCCTAAACGTGACAAGTTTGAGGTGTGAAAAGTACGGGTCGGCCGACCCCTACTTTTTGCCCAAATTTTTGCCACGTCACCTACAAGTCCTCCTGAACGTTGTCCTATTTTTCAAAATTTCGAATCGTGCCAAGTGTGGGTCGCCCGACCTGGGTTTGGATGGCCCAGCGTGACTAGATTTTGGTCCCAAGTGGTCACCAAATCTCGGTTAATCATTCCTAATTGAGGGTTTGGGGGACCCAAGGTCTTGAAAGGAATGATTTCTAGTTAATTGAAACCTATCTAATGATCAAGCTATACAAACAATTGAAAAATAAAGTAAGACATGTAGATTTTAATCAAGTTAATTCATCATCAGGGATTAATTCTACCATGGCAATTTCTTCTTCTAGTGGTGCATGCTCATGAAAAACTTTGAGACATTGACCATTTACCTTAAAGATGTTGTCGTCGTCGTCTTGAAGCATGACGGCTCCATGCATTGCTGCATTGATTACCAAGTACGGTCCTTCCCATTTGCTCCTTAACTTTCCATGGCCAAATAGCTTGACCCATGAGTTGAACATGAGGACCTTGTCTCCAAGATGGAATTCCTTGGGCTTGATCCTCTTGTCATGGCACCTTTTGATTCTATCTTTGTAGATTCTGGCATTGTGATAGGCTTTCTCTCTCCATTCCTCAAGTTCTGATATTTGCATTTTTCTATTCCTTCCAGCAGAGGGTAAATCCATATTCCATTGTTTGATTGCCCAATGTGCTCTGCGCTCTAGCTCTACCGGCAGATGGCATGTCTTCCCGTATACAAGTTGGTATGGTGACATACCTATTGGGGTCTTGTATGCGGTCCTGTATGCCCAAAGTGCATCCGGTAGTTTGCTCTTCCAAGCTGTCCCCATTTCATTGACTGTCTTTTGCAAGATGTTCTTGATTTGCTTGTTGGATGTCTCTGCTTGGCCACTTGTTTGGGGATGGTACGGAGTTGCAACATTATGCTTTATTCCCATGTCAGCCAATAAACGTCGGAAGCCTCTGCGTATGAAGTGAGACCCTCCATCACTTATGACTAGTCTTGGGGTGCCAAATCTTGGGAATATGACTTCTTTAAACATCCTTTTGAATGTGAAGCATCTGCGGTTGTGAAAGGCATAGCTTCCACCAATTTGGACACATAATCCACTGCCACCAGGATGTACTCACAACCTTGGGACTTAGGGAATGGACACATGTAGTCAATTCTCCATGCATCAAATAACTCCACTTGAAGGTTGTTTCTAAGTGGCATTGCATTTCGGGTGTTGATATTTCCATGTTTCTGGCATCTTGCACACCTCTTGTGCATCTTTGTACATGGTAGGCCAAAAAAATCCACTTTGCCATATCTTTGCGTGGGTTCTGAATACCCCATAATGGCCACCATATTCTGCTCCATGGCATTTCTCAATGATCTGGATTGCTTCATTTATTGGATCGCACCTCCTCAACATTCCATCATTGCAGACTCGGTAAAGGTAGGCTCATCCCATAGGTGCACCTTGCTCTCTTGGATGAGCTTCTTCTTGTCTGCTCTCGGTGGCACATATCCTGTGACCATGAAATTGACAATGTTTGCATACCAGGGGTGGAAGTCCATGACCTTGTGGAGCGTGTCATCTCGCAGGAAGTCGTCGATGGGCAGATCCTGTTTGTCTTTGAATTGCATTCTAGACAAATGATCGACTACAGAATTTTCTACTCCCTTTTTATCTTTAATTTTAAGATCAAATTCTTGGAGCAGCAAGATCCATCTTATTAATCTTGGTTTAGCATCTTTCTTAGTGAGCAAGTACTTTAAAGCAGCATGATCAGTGTAAATGATGCCTTTAGCTCCAACTAAGTAAGATCTAAACTTGTCTATAGCAAAAACCACAGCCAACATTTCTTTTTCAGTTGTTGCATAGTTCAATTGTGGCCCAGTTAAGGTTTTGCTAGCATATGAGATTGCATGATCTTTCTTATCTTTTGTCTGTCCTAAGACAACACCTACAGCATAGTCGGTAGCATCACACATTATCTCAAAAGAGAGCGTCCAATCAGGGGGTTGTATGATTGGCGCAGAAACAAGTGCTTTCTTAAGATAATAAAAGGAGTCTAAGCACTCATCATCAAAGTTAAAGGGTGCAACTTTAGCAAGCAGGTTTGTTAAAGTTCTAGCAATTTGGCAAAAATCTTTTATAAACCTTCTATAGAATCCTGGATGACCAAGAAAACTACGAACACCCTTAACATTCGTGGGCGGTGGAAGCTGCTCTATGACTTCTATCTTGGCTCTATCCACCTCTATCCCACGCTTGGACACTCTATGTCCTAACACTATTCCTTCTCAAACCATGAAGTGGTATTTTTCCCAGTTCAAGACTAAGTGCTTTTCCTCGCATCTTTGTAAGACGTTGTCCAGATTCTCTAGGCAGTGATCGAAGGTTTTGCCATTGATTGAGAAGTCATCCATGAACACCTCCATGATTTCTTCGATCATATCGGAGAAGATGGACATCATGTACCTTTGGAAAGAGGCACAAACATTGCATAGGCCAAAAGACATGCGCCTGTATGCATATGTCCCATAGGGGCATGTGAAGGTTGTCTTACTTTGATCGTCGGGATGGATGGTAATTTGATGATAACTCAAATATCCATCAAGGAAACAGAAGAAAGAATGTTTTGCAAGCCGTTCCAACATCTCATCAATGAATGATAATGGAAAGTGATCTTTCTTTGTAGCCATGTTAAGTTTTCGGTAATCTATACACATTCTCCAACCCGTGATGGTTCGTTGAGGTATTAATTCATTTTTCTCATTTTTAACGACTGTCATTCCTCCTTTCTTAGGCACTATTTGGACTGGGCTAACCCACCCGCTGTTTGGAACAGGGTAGATTATGCCTGCGTGCAAGAGTTTCAAGACCTCTTTCTTTACTACTGTTGACATCTACTAACGTCGCCAAATATAACTATATAACTTTTAATGCGAGAGGCGAGATTAGAAGATAAATAGTAATTAATTAACTTATCATTAGCAACTAGCCACTTTTCTATTACCAACATTCTTATGCAAGAACTAGGTTGTCATCCCTAATTAATAATTCTAAGAATAAATAAAGATTTTATATATTAATCTATGTGACTAGGCAGAAATAAATATAAATATAAAATAGGATCAGTTCTGCAAGCGGACAGATAATTATACCATTGTAGCATTTTGCCTAGGGAGTTCTACCAGGTTGTCGATTTATATTTATACCACTGGGAAGCACTAGGATAAACTTTAATCTATTATGTTGATAGTGATGGTATACAATGGATAAGTGACATTACCGATGTCATTTACTCTACTCATAACAGGTAGAGGTCACAAAGGAAATAAAGATAAAGGTGATAAGTATGATCAAGCATCATAAATAAAAAATAATCATCAAAGCACTCTCTAGTCATAGTAATAGCTAGCCAATGGATAAATTAAGGAATTAATATCAAAGGTAATTCTATAACTACATCAATGAATAACTCTAATTAGTGCAATTACATCTAGCAATCATTATTAGACTAATACTATATCATAATCACATGCAAAGGGCAACATCTAGGAATGATGTGAAACAGAGTCATCATCCAACTTCGCGACTGTGCCTGCTGGCCTACATATGGGGGTGGACTACAGATAACTCAACGCAGCTGTTACCTATGCGATCTATCACATGACCCGGCACATCAGGGTGCACTCACAGATAAACAAAATACATAGACACCACGTCTACATATTGTTCATCATCTATCCATCGTCCGCATGAATAAACGCTATACGAGCAATTACATGAATTTAATAAGGTCAAACCAACTATACTAGACATATAATCAAAGTAGACAAAGACTATTATAATCAAGAACATATGAACTATTAAGAAGAATGTTTCCCTAATCGTAATGAAGAATACAATAATAGAGAAAGAACTAGAATTATACCGAACTCCGCGCTCCAGACAGACGCCGGGGCTCCAGATCCGCCGAAGAACTAGAACTCCTCTACTTCTATTCTAACTAGGCTAGAACTATGAACTAGGAGGCTCTTGATGGCTTGAGGACTTGATGCTTTGAATGAATGATGGATTGATTGATGCCTTCAGGGGGGTCTGCACCTCTATTTATAGCCCAGTGGGATGCACGTGCGCCGTAGGATCAAATCGACTTGAAACAAGGGCCGAGATGACTCCACAAAGGCGGCGGAAGAAGACTCCAGAAGGTGGCCCAAAACCCTAATGGGGGGGCGCTGGCCGGCCCCACCCTGGCGCCGGCCGGCTCCACCTGGTGGGGCTCGGGCCCCGGTCGCTGCGGGTGTGTTCTAAACTCTTCCAGGGTCTTCGTGATGATGTTACCTTAGCGGTTATGTTTCGTGGTAAATATGCTCTTTAATCCTTCTTTTATGGTTTTGTGGAATAGCCCCTGGAAAATACAGAACATGCAAAACTCGTGGAAACTGTCAGTTAAAACCCTATACTGGTGTGTATTCATATATCCTTTGGTGTCTAAAGTTCTAATAAAAATTGACGTTATCCACTGTCAACAACACCCCCAAGCTTACCTGTTTGCCAGTCCCTTGGCAAACAAACTAAGCCTAATTACTAATGTAATTGGATCAGGAGTTGCTACAATGTTTTTATACTTCCCAAGTACATATGCTTCAAACATAGATTCTCCACCGGATTAGACAAAACTGCTCTAACTTTTAAACTTACCCATTTTACCTTTAACTATGGGGCTTTACAATTCTTGCCTTGGTCTTGAGTAATTGAAAGAAAGAACAATCAAGTCATGCAGTATGTAGCAAATTCTTCACAGTACCAATATTCTGGAGTTTTGCAAGTTTTCAAAATAAAACTCAGAGCTTTAATTGTATGACACCCTCAAGTCTCTCAGTATATATGGTATTTGTGGATCTCACTTTAAGGCATTAATGTTATGCCTTCCTATAGCTAAGGATTTATAGTGGAGCTCATAGGAGTGGCAATAATCAAGGTTTAAGCATACTTGCAATTCATATGTTGTAAAGTTAAACAATGGATCCATAGAGAATCAAGGCATACAATCAAACCAAGATGTGCATGTTTATGGAATATGGTGGATATGTGTATATGTGGTATTTAGTGGCTATTCCTAATTCTACTTTTGCTCTTTGAAAATGATTCACTCTCCTTTGTAACTTGGAGGAACATATGGGCTACCTCTATTCTTTCTTTTTTTCATTCGGGAGGCGGGCATCTAGTACCCATTGTTTTAATGCTGGGACACTTGTCCATCTTTTACTCCCTTTTCATATTTTTGCATAGCCACATGTATCCTTTGAATATAAATAACTGGAGAGATAATAATAAGAACTTAGAGCAATTATATCAAGGCTGACCTACAGGGTATACTTTTGGGTGTTTACTCCTAGTGTAGGAGAAAACATTTTCATGATGAACATTGATGAAAATGGAAATGGTTGCGATTACTCTCAGGGTAGGAATAATGCATATGTGCTGAAGTGTGTACGTGAACTTGGTTTTAAAAGCATGACAAGACTCTCATATGGTATTCAACAAAGGTTGACTAAACTCAATGCAAAGCAAGCAGCATGAATGTGCACAAGTTTCCTATCTCTAAATGTATAATATATGGCTTTGGTAGGAATTCACATTTTGTCATACAAGAGCTCATCATGTAGATTTTAAGTTTTCAAAAATAAATCTCCAGAACTTAGTAATGCTAGGAATAAGATAAATAGTAGCTCAACTTTCATGAATCATATCAATCAATTACCTAGACTTAGCTCAAACATGTGCCTCCACAAGTTTCAGGTTCAGAGTAAATTCTTAAGTTAACACAGCAATATCTAAAACTCAGGAGAATTTAAGTTTGACAACTAGGCATTTGAAAAGTATTGTGATAGAGCAACTATTCATCATCTCCAAGACAAAATTTTAATGTTCATCATTTATTATTAATTCTAGCCTAGACCAACTCCAAACATACTCTAATATATAGATAGATATTTATTTGGTTTTCAAATTTTATCTTACTAGCTAACTCACGCGAAAAAGTGATATAGTAACAATGATAATATAGGAAACTTATACATAGCTGGATTTTCAATTGGAGGGTGCCCTCCCCAAGCTTGACGTTTGACAGGGTCTTTGATGTTGCAGATTGAGTGATCCTTCTGAGCAGTGTATCGGCAGTGTAAGAGTGTCGGGTTGACTAGCTCCTTGATCTTGTGTTGTCCTATGAAACTCAATTACCAATAAAAATACCGAATCTCATAGAGAGGGGTTAGGTTTAATACCACTCCATGGTAAGTGATTGATTTTATATTTCCAGCAGAAGCTTCCTAACTGAGTGGACCTTCATGTGCCCACATATTTTTGGGTTTTTTTTCTAAAAGGTGTGGACCTTCATGTGCCCACATATTTTTGGTATTTTTTAAATTTTCCTATGATACTATGGTGAACCTTCATGTGTTCACATATTTTTGATATTTTGTGCTTGTATAAAGTAGACTCAATAAGCGCATAGGTATAATTACCTGATAACTAGGGGATGCTCCTCCCCCAAGGTTGATGTTTGCAGTACTTGGTATTGAATGATCTTCAGAGTGAGTTGGTTAGTAGTCCTGGAGGGTGCCACTAATAGACTCTCTCCTTAGTTATAATATTATTCCTGCATAGTTATACTCCAACAAGAAAACCAAAACTCGAGGCTCGAATTATCAAGGGGTTAGCGGTCATCCAATTAGCACTTTTGATTATTCTTTGAGTTGATTTTAATTAATAGATTTTAGTAGGATTCCAACAGGATTCTTCTTTTTTTTTAGGACTTTCTAATTTTCTTATGTAACAATTAAAAAATGTATGCATGCTATATAATAATAATTTTTATGCCACCACAGGGAATATTCATTCCCATGGGGCTTAGGATTTTCATAATGCAACAAAGTAAATATAGATTGTTATTTTTTATTTTTATTTTTATGCCACCACAGTAAATATGCCTACAAGGTTACCATAGGTTTATTTACATGGGGCTTTAATATTTATGATGCAGTAAATAAAGCAGTAAATATTTTTGTTGGTTTTATTTTTTTAATATGCAAAAAATAATTGTACTAATGAATGTGCTAAGAAAAATTACTAATGAATGCTAAATTAATTAGATAACTACCATTCTAACCTTATGGCTAGGGTACGGAATTTAAAGTCTACCGACATGATTTAGGTAGAGGAGAGTACTTACTTAGTAGGTTCATCGTCTGAGGTTACCTCAGTCAACTCCCCATTTTGCGGTGGTGTATCTGGTGCTTCTTCTTTCTCCTTCCATCTTTTTTCTGTCTCTTCTGGTTCTCTCTTTTCTTGCTTCAGCTCTTCCTTGTATGCTTCTCATGATTCTTCATCTCTCTTCATCCATTCTTCTACTTGTGCCTGTATCTCTTCTTTCTCTGCTTTAACAATCTGGTCCATCCTCTCAGCTTCCGCTTTTCACTCACTCCAGGTGGTGCTTGTACGGCTTCTTCTTGCTCCTTGTAGCAGTTTTCATACTTCACAATCTTACCAGGGAACTCCTCCCATCCACAGTGAGGCTGGGCAGCCTGACGGCGGGCTTGGTGTTTCCTCCTATTGCGTTGCTTCCTGATCTGTTCATGGTTAAGATGTGTTCTAAATTGACAACGTATCTTTCCAGTGGGTAGGTTGAAGTGGATCTGACCAGACCCGATGTAGATGATAGCATTGGCGGTGTAGAGGAACGGTCTTCCCAAAAGAATAGACGATTCGTTGTCTTCCTGCATGTCAAGAACTAGAAAATCTGCGGGTATATATTTATTTTGAATTCTTATCATGACGTCCTTGACTACGCCTTCAGGGAATCTAAGTGATTGGTCTGCCATCTGATGGTAAATCATCAAATAATTCATCATATACCTTTTTGGATATTACGTTGACGCCTGATCCAGTATCGCAGATGGTGTCGGGAAAAGTGATGTCTCTGATCGTGCATTCGATGATTGGTACACCTGGGTCACTTTTCTTTGTTGGGAATGGTTTTGGGAGCATATGATCTTTTTCTGTCTTGATAGCATTGATTAGTTGAGCGGTTTGTTCAGGTACATGCTGGGGCTTGTTCTTCCTCCATCTTCTATTATTCTTCTTCTTGGGTGCTGGTTGTTGTTGTTGCTCTTCTTGTTGATGAAATTGCTTCGGGACTGCTAGATTCTTCAGGATGCGGTTCTTGAATGAGAGTCTCTCCTTCTTGTCTTTAATGGAGAGGACAATCTTGGTGTGTTCCGCATAGATGATGGCTTTGGTTGCGCATAGGAATGTTCGTCCCAAGATAATGGGTGCCTTCTCATCTCCTCCAGTATCCATGATCACAAAGTCAATTGGGACATATGATTGTCCCACTCTGATAACAGCTTCTTTTAGTACTCCCTTAGGGTAGCAAATGGATTGATCTGCAAGCTGCAAATGCATGTCTGTGTACAACAAAGGATCACCTAAAATTTTCTCATAGATTACCTTAGGCATTATGTTGACACTTGCGCCGAAATCGCAGATAGCTTCTGGAAAGCTGTGACATCCTATGGAGATAGGAATCACAGGTCTTCCAGGGTCTCCCATCTTCTCAGGTAGTGAGTGATCTATCCACTGTATATCTGCAGGCTCAATTTGGTATTGTGTTGCATTATGAATATCAACAAGGTTAGCAGTTTCTAAATCCTCCAGCTAGCCCGGAATTTTTCCATTCTCAAATGGAGGGACAGCAGCAGCTAGCTGAGCTAATTGTGATTCTAACATTTTATTAAAGTTGTGCTGATTCTTTATAGCAGAAGCAAAGGTATCGATTCTGGTATTTATATTTTCTAAAGCTTTATCATTTGATTCTACTTTTCTAGACATTTGATCTAACAATTTAAATTGACCAGCAACTAAATTTTTTAAAGGTGGAAGATTGTAATTATTATAATTATTACCTTGGTTGTTACCTTGGTAATTACCTTGTCGAGGTTGCTGATTCCATCCTTGGTTTTGCTGGTTCCATCCTTGATTTTGCTGAGGACGATAGTAGGTGTTGTTGTTGATGAAGTTCACATTCTCTTGCAACGTAGGACAGTTGACAGCTGAATGCCCGTAATCTCCACATTTTTCACAGGTTATGCGAGAATCATTGATATGCATGACCTCCTTCTTCTCTATGTTGAGCTTCTTCATGATGAGGTCTAGCTTGGCAGTGACCATGTCATTTTCCTTGAGATGATGGATGCCTCCTCCTCTCTTGCGAGGTTGAGTACGATCTTCATTACGGATTGAATTTGAGGCCATCTTCTCAACAAGTGCTTTAGCTTCTGGAAGCTTAAGTGACAGGAAAGCTCCTCCTGCCTGCAGCATCTATGGACTCACGAGTGCTTGAGATAAGCCCGTGGTAGAAGGTCTGCAATAGTAGCCAATCCTCTATCCCATGATAAGGACAATCTTCAATGTAATCTTGGAATCTCTCCCATGCTTCAGTGAATGATTCATCATGTTGCTGTTGAAAACTTGAGATTTTCCCACGCAGAGCATTCGTCTTGCCTATAGGAAAGAAATTTGCCAGGAAAGCAGTTGAGCGTCGGTCCCATGTAGTGTTCTTGTCTTTGTTGGCGTAGAACCACTGCTTGGCTTTCCCCAAAAGTGAAAATGGGAAAAGACGGAGTAAAATAGCATCTCTTGGTACTCCTCTAATCGTGAAGGTGCTGCTTATCTCTAAAAAGTGTTGTAAGTGTGCACCTGCATCTTCATGAGCTTTTCCACAAAACTGGCTGGCTTGAACCATGGTGATAAGAGCAGGCTTGAGCTCGAATCCATTCTCCCCCATGTTGACTGCTAGTCCAGTCCGGATGTTTTCTGTTGTTGGGGCAGAGAACTCGCGCAGTGTCTTCTCAACCATGTCTTCAAACACAGGAGATAAATCTTTCCTAAGTGTCTTCTTCCAATATTGGAGCTGGCTTCCTTGATGAATGAGATTGAGCAGCAATGGGTGTATTTGATGGTAGCTTGAAACTGTCCCTCGCTTCTACAAACTTCTTTCTTCTCAGGAGTTTCTCTGGATCGCCAATGAAATTACTTGGAAGAGAAAAACCATTCATTCATCACCCTGCATAAGATAAGCAAATGATAAAACCAAGGGTGTGCCTGTTTGAGTTAGAGATCAATCGGTAATACAATCTTATCCATTATGTATACATATGTTATCAATATTTCCTAAGTTTAATGTGCCTTCCCCGGCAACGGCGCCAAAAATGCTTGTTGACATCTACTAACGTCGCCAAATATAACTATATAACTTTTAATACGAGAGGAGATATTAGAAGATTAATGGTAATTAATTAACTTGTCATTAGCAACTAGCCACTTTTCTATTACCAACATTCTTATGTAAGAACTAGGTTGTCATCCCTAATTAATAATGCTAAGAATAAATAAAAGTTTTATATATTAATCTATGTGACAAGGCAGAAATAAATATAAATATAAAATTGGATTAGTTCTGCAAGCGGACAGATAATTATACCATTGTAGCATTCTACCTTGGGAGTTCTACCAGGTTGTCGATTTATATTTATACCACTGGGAAGGATTAGGATAAACTTTAATCTATTATATTGATAGTGATGGTATACAATGGATAAGTGACATTACCGATGTCATTTACTCTACTCATAACAGATAGAGGTCACAAGGTAAATAAAGATAAAGGTGATAAGTATGATCAAGCATCATAAATAAAAGATAATCATCAAAGCACTCTCTAGTCATAGTAACAGCTAGCCAATGGATAAACTAAGGAATTAATATCAAAGGTAATTCTATAACTACATCAATGAATAACTCTAATTAGTGCAATTACATCTAGCAATCATTGTTAGACTAATCCTATATCATAATCACATGCAACGGGCATCATCTAGGAAGGATGTGAAACAGAGTCATCATCCAACTTCGCGACCGTGCCTGCTGGCATACATACGGGAGGTGGACTATAGAGGACTCACGCAGCTGTCACCTACGCGATCTACCACATGACCCGGCACATTAGGGTGCACTCGCAGATAAACAAAATACCTAGACACCACGTCTACGTATTGTTCATCATCTATCCATCGTCTGCATGAATAAACGCTATACGAGCAGTTACATGAATTCAAAAAGATCAAATCAACTATACTAGACATATAATCAAAGTAGACAAAGAGTATTATAATCAAGAACATATGAACTATTAAGAAGAATGTTTCCCTAATCATAATGAAGAATACAATAATAGAGAAAGAACTAGAATTATACCGAACTCCGCGCTTCAGACAGACGCCGGGGCTCCAGATCCGCCAAAAACTAGAACTCCTCTACTTCTAATATAACTAGGCTAGAACTATGAACTAGGAGGCTCTTGATGGCTTGAGGACTTGATGCCTTGAATGAATAATGGATTGATTGATGCCTCCAGGGGGTTTGCCCCTCTATTTAAGCCCGGTGCGATGCACGTGCGCTGTAGGATCAAACCGACTTGCTACAAGGACCGAGATGACTCCACAAAGGTGGCGGAAGAAGACTCCAGAAGGTGGACCGAAACCCTAATAGGGGGACACTGGCCGGCCCCACCCTGGCGCCGGCCGGCCCCACCTTGTGGGGTTCGGGCCCCGCTCGCTACGGGTGTGTTTTAGACTCTTCCAGGGTCTTCGTGATGATGATTCCTTGGCATTTAAGTTTCATGATAATTATGCTCTTTAACCCTTCTTTTATGCTTTTCTGGAATAGCCCCTGAAAAATACAGAACATGCAAAACTCGTGGAAACTGTCAGTTAAAACCCTAGACTAGTGTGTATTCATGTATCCTTTGGTGTCTAAAGTTCTAATAAAAGTTGACGTTTTTCACCATCAACAACTACCTCTCTCATGGCATTGTTTAGCCTCCGCTGAGGCTCCCTAGAAGGTGCAGCATCTTGCTCAATAGGGATACGATGGGTGCAAAGAGTGGGACTAATTCCCTTAAGATCTTGAAGAGAGTATCCCAAGACAGAACGGTGTTTCTCTAGAATGGTGATGAGTTTGGAGGTTTCCTCCTCAGAAAGTTGGTCACTAATGATTACTGGAGTCTCTCTATCACTATTAAGGAAGGCATAGTTAAGTCCAGAAGGAAGGGGCTTAAGTTCTATAGAGGGCTTAGATGGGGTTCAGATTTATCCAAGTCTAGGGGTTCTTCTAATTCGGCCTCTTCTTGGATGAAATCCTTAGCATCCTCTTCTAGATTAGGATGAGAAGGTTCTAGAAGTGATGTAGCCATTACTTCCTCCATCGGGTCAGACTTGGGGTGCGATTCTGCCTTTGAGTTGGCAGAATTTACTAGTGGAATCGAAATACAAAGGTTCTTCCCGAGATGACCTTCAAGGTTCCCTCCATGGAATCCATCAAGGAATCTCATGAGTGGGTGTCCAATCAACAAGTCAAATTCCTCTATGTCGAATATAAAGAAGTTTAAGAGGATATTAATCTTGTTAATTGAACATGAATGGTCTATGCAATCCGGCCCACAGCTCTCGACCAATTTCTCAGAGGGTAATTTAAGAAATTTGTTGGTCGGGGCTAGAGGTTCTTCTCCTAGGAGTACACTTGCTAAAGATTTAGACATGATGCTCACTCCTATAGCGGGGTCATAAAGAGAGTCTATGGTAGTCCTATTTATGATGCAAGGAATGGTTGTGAAGCAAGATAGGGTCATAATAACCTCAGGTGAGGCTTCGGCCTCCTTCAGCCATTCATCACTCATAATAGACACGAGCTCTTGAACAGTTTCCTTGAGATACCGTGTCTCAAGGCAATGTGGGATGTAATTGTTTGGAGCTCTAAGTGTTGTAGACATCTTTTGCACAGGTTGATTCGAGGCATTTCTAAAATCAGAGAAGAGATCAGCCTCGATATCAAGAGGAAATTCCAAAGGTTTAACTTCCTCTGGAGGATTTGGTGGTTGTGGTTCAGGTTCGATAGATTGTGATGTGAGTAGTGAAGTTCCGTCTATCGTGGGTTCGTCCTTCGGGGTTTGATCTTCCTCGGGGGCTTCGTCATAGACATTAGTGTAGGGGGTGTTCTCGAGAAGTTTCGCAAGAACTTCCTTACCTTCACTAATGGGGAGATGCAAGAACGCTCCCTTAGAGGCTAAATCAAGAAATTGTGCGGATTTTTGGCGAAGACCGAGGTAGAAGTGTTGCAAGAGTGTTGGCTCGGTTATAGCTAAATCGGGGCCAGAAGATACTAGGTCTGTGAGACGAGCCCATGCCGCACCTAGAGGCTCCTTATTCTTTTATCTAAAGATAAGGATCTCCACACGAAGACGAGCAACTTGGGGAATAGAGAAGAAGGTGATACAAAATTTTGATTGCAGCTGCTCCCATTCTCCATCTACACTACCTACGTGGTGAGTATACCATCGTTTGGCTATTCCCGTCAAAGAGAACGGGAATAGTTTCAACTTAAGGGTATCTCGCCTCATCCCTTGAATGTGTATGCAAGAGCACAATTGTTAGAAATGTCATAAGTGTGTATAGGGATTCTCATCTTCATCCCTAGAAAAAGGCTTCTCCTGAACCATCACTATGAGACTCGGGCTTAGCTCATAACGAACGGCCAAAATGGCCTGTGATGAACTAGGTGGCACCATCCTAGCTCCCAATGGAGCAGCATATTCAAAAAATAGGTGTTTGATCCATGTGTGTATGAAAGATATAGCTTTGGTCAAACAACGATAACTAAGACGACTTGACCCTAGTTAAGACAGCTACCGTTGCTCGGCAACGGTGCCAGAAAGCTTGTTGACACCAGAAGTGGCAAACGGATATACTGCAAGCATACGGTAGTCAATGTAGCCTTCACCGGGAGTATTCTAGGTATCTTATTTTCCACGGGGAACGTGAAGTGAACTAACTAGGTCCAAGGCCATCAGATGGTGATCAAAGGGTTTAGGATGTAGGTATAGAGAGGTCCCTATGTAGCAAAAGATATCTAGTCTTGGTGTTCTAAGTATAAAGAGGTTTACCACCTCCTCCCTTTACAAGAGGCGATAGACGAAATAGTAGGAGATATAACTCCTACCCGAGGCGAATATACAGTTGTATTGATGCCCTGCCGTTTTAATAACTTGTCTTACACACGTGGTGGGATGCTAAGACCAGACAAGGCTATCACCAATTGCTGGCACCCACAAAAAATCCGTGCGACAAACGGCCTATATTGGTGAGATATAGTATAGACACCACGTCTAAACTACACTCACTGCTCTAATCCTAGATAGAGACTAGAGCACTTCACTGAGTAAAGCAATGTACAGGTAAAGCAAGTATATACTTATAGTACCAGAACTAGAATATTAAATACTAAAAGAACTCAGATGTAAAACTTACTCGAAGCTTGCATCCGCTGAGGTACACCTTAAAGAAGACTCCCGACAGGCCCGGGGCTTTCTCCTGAAGACTTCCCTCACTCTCTTCCCTCTTATTCTAACACTAAAGATACTAGAGTAGTCTTTCTTCCTATGATACACTTGATGATTTAGAGTGAAGGACTAAGGGGATATTTATAGGGTGATGAAGAGGAGTGCCATGTCATCAACCGATGTGCCTTTCCATCTCTACCGTTGGATCCACCGACCTTGAACCGACATGATTTGGACGTTCTGGATTCACCACGTTGCCTATCTTCATGCTTGGAGTCGATGGGTGGAATTTGGAGGGTGGGTTGGTCGACCCTCCTATTACAGGTGGGTCCTACCAGCGTGTTCCCCACATGTCATAGAGTGTTGCCCATGTGTTGGATATTTCGTTGTCACGTCGGTTCCTTAGTTGTGGGCCCATGAATCCATCTGCTTTGCCTTTCCACTGTTGATTAAAGTTATACTTGATATTCAAAGGTGGATATGGACTATAGGAGAGGTGTAGCAGATCGTGCCACGTCAACAGAGCCAGCAGAGCTCCATGCATGGGTCGGCCGACCCATGACATGGCTCCACGTGGGCTCAGCTCTCTCCTACATCACTCCATTGCTTATTGCTTGGTAGTTGAAGTCTTGGGGCTACCAACTATGGGTCGGCCGACCCATGGATGGTGTGCACCAAGTGTCCACATGATCCTGGAGCCAAGACAATGATGATTGTGACATCACTTTGCCACTTTGTCATATTCTAATCTGCATAATGTCTTCATCTTGGGCTTCTGAACTCTGAAAACACATGTTTTGAGTACCTGCAAGCAAATAATGACATGTACATGTGGAACCAAGTTATTTGTACCTAAGTCACTATGTGTTTGCTTGTTTCTTCCCTGAAAAAGTGTTTTATTGATGGTTATGACTGTAGAAAACATGATATAAATACCATCAATAGCTATTAACCACAAGCAATCCACTAGAGTCGGTTTTGGCACTCCGCCGGGGAATAACCACAAGAACCCCTCACAAACGAACCTTTGGTGTGGGCTTGAACAATCCCCAATCAACCTCAACACCGGAATCACCTCCAAGCCACTAGGGACACGACAATGCCCCAAGAGAATAAGAACACAGCCTTGGCCTGCTCTCAAGTGCTCTAGAATGCAAATCACTAGTAATAATGCACTTGAGGATCACTCAACTCACGAAGATGATCAAAGATGAACTAGTGAGTGAGTAGGAGGCTAGAGAGTGCTCATAAGAGTATGTCAATGAATCAAATGTGCAAGAGAGTCACCAAGTGACCAAGGAAGGAGTATAAATACCCCTAAGTGCACTCCTAGCCGTTACCCCAGCGTCGGACGCTACCGTCGGACACGCTCGGATTGGTGCCACGTGTCACTCAGGAAACAACCACAGCTGCTGATCTCCAACGGCTACTGCTCGCGCCACTTTTCAACACCGTCAGACTGGACAGCGATGGACCAAGGAGCACAGGCGTCCGACGCTTCCAGAGAGCGTGCAGAGACAAAAAACAACGTCGGATGCTGTCCGACGCCCTGCGTCGGACCAAACAACAGCGTCTGACGCCTCGCACTCAGCTCGCCGCGCATTGTGCCATGGCGTGAACTCGCCACGCCACGGCGTCGGACCGAGGACCAATGGTCCGACGCACTGCACACAACTACCGTCGGACAGTCCCACTCTCACAGTCTAGAACTCAGTTCGCTTGCGTCTGACTCTCGTCAGTTAGAGCGTCTAACCAAAGCTTCACAGCATCCGATGCTAAGCAAAACTACGCAGAGAGCAACTGAAATGCTCGGACGGCGTCCGACGCTCACCGTCAGACTAAACCGCACCGTCCGACACCGTTTACACAGTAACAGTACTGTTGGGAGGGCCGTCGGACGCTAGCCACTGGTCCGACGCCCTGAAGATCCCAGCGTCCGATGCTCGGACTTGAGCTGATTCAAGTCAAGTTTCACACCCCTTGCTTCTATGTGCTAACACTTAGCCATCACTTAGCAAGTAGATTAGTCCTTAGGGTGCCATCAATTATCAAAACCAAACTAGGACTTTCAGATGGCGAGGTTGTTGACGGTCGTTAAGTACCAATTTTATACCGTCAACTAAAGCTTAGAAAGGAGCAATAATAGAAACATAGG
Organism: Eremochloa ophiuroides; assembly: GCA_038502445.1. Classification (NCBI taxonomy): domain Eukaryota; kingdom Viridiplantae; phylum Streptophyta; class Magnoliopsida; order Poales; family Poaceae; genus Eremochloa; species Eremochloa ophiuroides. The sequence goes on from JAHLJS010000004.1 coordinate 39,650,237, forward strand.
GGTTATTACTGACAGATTCTACGAGTTTTGGTGAATTGTCTATTTTCCAGGAAATTATCTAGAAAAGCTTAAAAGAAAGATTAAAGTGCTTAATTACCATGAAACTTGATCGTGAAGGAAACATACGTCATCAGCACGGTAGAAGAGTCTAGAATTCACCCGAAGCAAGCGAGGCCCCACTGGGCAGGTGGTGGGGCCGGGCGGCACCCCCCTAGGGTTTCGCCGCCACCTTCTGGAGTCTTCCTCCACCGCCTTTGAGGAGTCATCTGGGTCCTTGGTTAAGTCGGTTTGATCCCACGACGCACGTTCATCCCACCGGGCTATAAATAAAGGTGCAGACCCCCTCTCAGATCACCAATTCATTCCTCCTGCTTCATTTGTCAAGAGTAGAAAGAAGTTAGGGTTTCCAGAGATTAGAAGTAAGGCTCTAGTTCTTCAAGTTCATAGTTTAGGCGTCTATCAGGGTTCAAGTAGAGTTGGGCGTTATGCTCGGGATTCCAGATCTGTTCGTCCGGAGAACGGTAATCTTATCTTGTATCTCATTATGACTTTGCTCTATTTTAATATATTGCTACTTATTCAGTTCTTAGTTTATTCTAGTTGCATATTCGATATAGTTGTGATTGATGATGATAATTGTCATATGATCGTAAAGTGCCTAATTCAGTACTCGAGTGAGTTAGGTGTTACGTATTATGTAGACGTGGTGTCTAGATATATTACGTACCTACGGAGACATCCTGACGTGCCGGGTCGTGTGGTAGTCCGCGTAGGTGACAGCTGCGTTGGTTCCTCTGTAGTCTACCCCCGTACGTAGGACAAGCAGAGCGCGATCGCAAAGGAGGTGACCCTTGTGTCTTAATATTCTCATTAGATGATGCTCCTTATGATGTTTTCTGAGTTGATTATACTATAAAAAATGAAGATATGTAATATGTCGTAGGCTGTAGACTTTGTATTTAGTAATTACATAGGTTTCCTTTACTTTAGCCGAATCTCAAGATTGTCTTACTGCATTAGTGAGTCTCTATATTCTATCTCTGGAATACCATTTACCTCATTTACTCAATTATCATTTACCATATTATTATTGACTTATTATCGTTAAAGCATTAGAATTATTGGTTATCATAGATTAGCCCATTTATTAAAGTTAATCACTGTAGTAGATATCCTAATAAGTAGATTCTTTATTTATCCTTTTGGCATAAAACAAATCAACGATACTCGGAATATGTACCAGGTGAAGTGTTACAATGGGAGAATTATCTGTGCGCCTCCGGATATATTCTATAGTATTATTTTGTAGGTGGCAAGTGTAGATTATTTTTCCAATGGTTTTTGGCATCATGTTAGAGATGACAACTTAACGTGAAGTGATGTTAAAAATACCAACAGAGGTCCCTTCTCCAAGAAGGTATGTATGCGTCGCGATTGTAAGTGAACCTACCCACTGGATCTACCCTAGGCGATTCTGCAGCTCTTACACTCCCTACATCCCTTAATATCTATCTTTTTATTTTTCAAGAGGCAACTTTGACTAAATATATATTAAAATATATTAATATTTATGATACATAATTAGTATCATTGGAAAGAACTTTGAATCTAATTTTTAACAAAAATATTTGGAGATACAAATATTATTGTATGTCTTTTTTAATAGATCGAGTCAATTTTAGTATGTACACTGATAATGATAATTATTTAGGGATGAAGAGAGTATTCGAGAAAGAAGAAGCCACATGGCAACTGTCGCACCCGGTTTTTCAAAGAATACCAAGCGCACTATATGTGTGCCCAGGATGTCCACAAGACACATATAGTGACAAATATGGAGATTATCAAAGAACAATGTTTTATTATATATCGAGACATAGCTACAACAAGACTTACATCTATTACAAGAGGATAGCGGAAACTATTCTATATCTTGTGTTCGGGCCTCCATACTCTACAGGGACAGTTGACTGGGGGAGCACTCCCTAGTACTCATGGAAACTCCTTTGAAAACTCCTTACTTGATCCACCATCTGATACTCATTCGGGATTTTTGTTGACTGTAAAGCAAGCGTAAGCGTACCATGCTTAACAAGTATAACAAAGGGGTGATGAAGGCTTAAAGGCTTGACTTGGTTTGACAGCGGTTCGTAATTTTAAGTTGACCAAGTTTTATTTATCTTAATTCCACTTTTAATGAGTAGCCCATCCCAGTTAAAAACAAAATTGAATCAATATTTTATCATAATCATTCTTTACAGGCCGCTCATGTCCGTGAGCTCGGCTGATATATCAGGTTAAAAAATTCTGCAGAATTTGTATAACTTTACCCGCCGAGTCATGATTCCCATATGCCAGAGGTCCATCGACCCCATATCATCTCCTCTATGGAAATGCAGCAGGGTTTCATTACGAAACCTTTCACTAGGCACCCTAACAAGTTAGTGGCCGTGAGGTTTCAACGGCAAGTGTGCATAGATGTATCCCCCTCAGAAACCAAAACATGTGTAAGTGGTCGTAGCATAGTACACGAGGCAGGAACATCCATGACCCCATGAGGCACCCCCTCTTGCACCTTTCGGTAACCACTAACAAGCTAGAGACACACTAGTTATATGATTAAGACCTGAGCCATATAGTCCTCAGGGTTGTCCGGAACCTCCTGGGTGGCCGCTTCAGAATTAAGCCCCTAATACCTTGTTGCTAAAAAGCATCATTTTAATCATCATTACATATACCATTAATCAAATTATCATTTATTTTGGTTATGCGCGGCAGCATCTATCCAATATGCAAAACCCATTCCCATAGGCGACAAGGATATATAGATCAAGTAATCTTGGGACAAACTCTAATGGTATTTCAAATTAAACACATGCATATGTATGAATTATAGATGTTCATAGGTAACAAAGAAGCCTTTGTTACACTTGCTTTCAAACGCTTTCCAAGCTCTCCAAATCTTCCAGATCATCTTTGCATAGCTCCACTTCTAACGTCGGCAATCAACCATCACAAGCATCTTAAACAAACCTAGAAACATTACACCAATCATTATAAAAGCAAGACATAAAGATTTTAAAACACGTAGGGCTTGTAACTACGATCGGTGAGCGCAAAAAGAACTAAACGGAGCTATATTTTAAAAGACACGAAAGTTCAAAGGTTTAAGTTGGATTGTATGATAAATGATAGGAATGGAATATATATGATGGATGTCAGTTTATTTGAAAGATTTGCAAAAGCACGAGGATATATAAGTTAAATATATATGGTATGAAGTGAAGATAAAGAAATCAAGGGCCAGATCTAATTTGAGGGTATGCAGGTGCTAGGATTGCAGGAAAAGAGCCTATATAGGTCAATGACTAGACAAGAGTGAATTAACATAGTCATAGTTGATACAGGGTATCTGATAAAGATTCATACCTAGAACAAGAATTTATGTGGTGATGGTGAGTTGTTATGGCACGGCTTGTATAGCAAAAGTGGATAGGTTGATGATTAGTTGTGAAAGATTTTCATAATCAAACAGGGGTAGACAGCAAGTAACCTATTATTTCGATCGAATCGTCGAGGATATGACGATAAAATAATTTGGTGAAGATGTATGCAACATACCAAGGTATGATACCGACAAATAATATGCCGATCAAAGATGTGATTATAATAGAACGAGTCTGCTATCTGCTGGTCGGCCAACAGTTGCACATCAGTGTTTTCACTTTTCAATGCGTGCACGTTAGCGGACAGCAAGCACTTTGATCATCACGAAACAGGGTCTTCACTGTACCTTTTGGTAATAACTTTTGGAGGATTTCTAGGCACTATGATACAGAGGTTTTGGCATAAGTTCATGATTTTTAGAGCAATGGTTCATCAGCGAACATGAAGGAAAAATAGGGTGCATGGCTGATTTCTGGACAGGAGGAGTAGCAGTTAGTGAAACCATGATATTTCGCCTGTCATGGAACGTATGACCAAACCAATTTTCAGAGGCATGTGCAAGGATAATACTGGATCGTGTGGCTGCTGGCATGGCACAACAAGCACGGCGACATCAATATCTGCAATATCGGACATCGTATGGATGATCCATCTTGTAAGGACATGTGCAGGTATGTGACACAAATTGTGCTATAATAGCTTGATCAATATAGTGGCGAATCACTGGGAACGAGCATGCCGACCGGCAGGACTGTGGCTGCGAGGCTGCAGGGGCAGCAAGCATGAAAACAATCATAGCTCTTTCATGTCGAATTTTCTAGCCATGAAATTTGGTAGAGACATGTGCAATTATATGGTGCTCATGTGGTTTAAAGGAATTGACAAACGTAAGTGTGTATTGCTGGGAACACGCATGCCAATTAGCAATAGCGCTGCTGTGTTGCAGCAGGGACAGCGAGCACCAAAAAGGATGATATCTCTTCCAATTTAGATCCTACGGCCACCAAATTTCTCAGATGAGTGTGCAAGGATGATATATACACTATGATAAAAATGTTTAATTATTTGAAAAATGGTTAAAGGGGAACATCTCTAAAATTCAGAGGTGCATCGCTGCTGAAAACAGCAGAGACAGGGAGCACGAAAAAGATGATATCTCTGATTTCTTAACTCCTATGGCAAAACCGTCTTACATGGTGTGTTCAAGTATGATAACTATACCTCAGTTAAAGGGTTTGATAGTTGTAGTAACAAAACAGCGAGGGACACCATTTCTATCGGAAGTAGTGCTGCTGGTCGTGAGGACAACATGACTTATCGTTTGCAATACATCAACCAAACTCGATTAAGCATGGACTATGGTTCATGGTTTATGAAAATGAACATAAATACAAGATGGTAACAGGGAGAGGGCCTCACATCAAGGTTCATGCAGATAGCAGCAACCTCATTGGTGCCCAATAGAAACCAGGATCGGCACATGGGTTGATGATCATTGGGGCTGCGATAATTCATCGTGGAGATAATCCTGTGATACATGAGGATATTAAGTGATATGAAGAGCAGGGAGCACCATAAGGAAATATACAGAGAGAGGATGACCTTGCTGCAACACCAAGTGGCAGTGATGACATGGCCTTCAGAATCGATGCCAGCAGCAAGCATTCTTCCGGAACAAGCAGCGATGATTCAACTGTGTGTTGCATCCATGATAGGAATAATTTAATTAGAGAGGAATACCAGGGACAGAAAAGGATTACCAAATTGAGAGAGAAAGGGGGCGACCTCAACATGGTTGCAGCCCACATGCCCTGAACAGAGGAAGATGGAGACGACATCCTCGATGTGTTCAGGCTTCGGGATGAGAGGTGCAGCAGCAAAATGAATTGCAGCAGTGTGGGCTCTGTATTTTTTTTTTAGGAGGGCAAGAGGCGTAGCCATGGATGGTCTTGGGTTCCTTCTAGTTTTAACGTGAAATATGGAGGTGCCATTAGAGAGAGAGAGAGAGAGAGAGAGAGAGAGAGCTATGGACAAGGACAGTAGAGTTGCAAATGTATTGAAGGCAGTGTGGGCATTCCATTTTATAGGAACAGGAGGGAGATGGAATCATGGAATGCATGGCCGAGGCAGTAACATTCTGCTTGTGCGTGAGGGAAGGAGGGAGGAGATATGGCTGCTATAATGTGGCATGCATGCAATTGAAAGGATGGAGTAAAATGGTGCTTTCAAAGAGAGAGTTAAAGAGAGAGGAAGAGAGGCATGCAAAGGATAAACCGAGAGATTAAGTGCTGCTATTTCTGTTTTTCATGAGGGAAGGGGGATGTCGGCACCAGAGAAGAGAGGAGCAGCATCTTCATGTTATATTGCTGCTGCATGCATGCGAGAAGGAAAACCAATGGCTTAAGACGAACTGCACTGCAGTCCAGGATGCGTCCTGCAGGAGCAAAATAAGGTGCAGCGGGTCCTGTAAATCAACTGCTAAACAAAAAGGAGAGAAGCCACCACGCTATATCCAGCGGAGTAGAGGAGCTCTGCTAAAGCTCTGCGCGGGCCTGACTGCTGCTGCTGGTCTGCGCGAGATGGGAGGGAGAGAGCACAGGTGTGGGCCCTACGCTATTCAACTAATTGAAAAATGTTATAACTCACAAACTAAAAACTCAAATTAAATTTCGATTACACCATTGAATTCGTTTTAATTAATCCTTCAAAATAAGATCTTACATGGATATATTTAGATAAAATTTATTTACAAACATGTGGGTCTCACTCGATATAGAGTAGAGATATAGAGGATGGATGAGCGCGAGAGAAACTGATATAGAGGAGATAATCTTGATGATCAGGACAGAATATTCCTTTTAGAGGATGGATATAGAGGATGAAAAGTGTGGATAGCCTAAACAGGTGTTGTGAAGAAAGGATTAAAGAGAGTTGTGACAAGGGAATTAATGTTTGCATTATGGGCTGCTCTTATTTTTGCATGAGGGAAAGTATGGAGCAACAGGAAGAGAATGGAGAATTATACACTGCAATTTGTGCATGTGGGGTGACGATGGGGCGACCAGGGGGATTAATGGCTGCATAGCACAGTGCCTAACTATTTTTGTGCTCTTACTCGTGCGCTTTAGAGAGGGGGAGATAAGAGAGATTGATGAGGGCCATGTAACAGCGGTGGGACACGAGATTAAGTGGAGGCAAATTCCTGCTGGTATAAATTTTGCATGAGGGGAGTGGAGAGGCAACAGCATAATGAGAGGGGTGTTGTTTTCACGAGAGAGTGGGAGGAGAGATGGGTTTATTCTATTGCATGTATGCATGCACAAATAAAAGGTAGAGAGTGGCGTAAGTCTGCTCTTACTCATACAATTTATGGATGGCATTAAGAAGGAAATGATGGCTGTTTTTTTTGCATAAGAGAGAGGGGAGAGATGTGAGAGCATGCAGTGGGTGGATGTGGACGGCCATGAGAATGCTCCACTCTTTAATCTATACATCAATAGAGTTAGGGAAGGGGAATTAGTGACAGGAATTGTGATGCTTACTGAGAGATGGGTCCAATGGATTAAATATGAAAACATTAGTATCGTTGTTTTAGCATGAGTGGGTGACAAAATGCAGCACTAGGAATACAGGAGAGGTCCACCAGGGAGAGATGAGAGATGGTTTGGGCTAACTTAAGTAGTATGTTGTCAAAAGACATGATTAGATTTTTGGTTTGATGTTTCAGAAGATAAAGTTGAAATAAAATTCTAAGCGTATTTGAAAACATTTAAATTCATTTTCAAATATAATCACTATGCAAAGGCATGAATGCAATAAATCATTAAGTTGGGTTGCAAAAATTTTAGAAACTTATATTTTCCACTATCTAGAATGTCAATAACTAAATTGAAGTTGGCAAATTTTAGAAAAATGATAAACCATTTAATTTTGTTTAGTGTTTTTTAGTCACATCCCAAAATAGAAATTTTGGGGTGTAACATCATTGAGCTGGCTTCAGCCCGCAAACTAATCGACGATGAAGAGCTTGTGGGAAGCAGTCTCCTAGCTTTGCATGTCCCCCTACATAAATGATTAACAGAGGCAGACAAATTCCTTTGACTTTAGTGTACATGAATGATTAACAAAGGCAGAGGCGGTGCCCAAAAATGCATGAATATGGGTGTGTTTAGATCTCAGTTGCAGTTGCAATTCTGTACTGTAACACGTTTGTTTGTATTTGACAACTTTTGTCCAATTATAGCCTAAGTAGACTTAAAAGATTCGTCTCGTGATGTACATACAAAAAGTACAAACATACAAACATTTCGTCTATATTTAATGCTCCATGTATGTGCCACAACGTTGATGTGACTAGTTACAATTTGCAATTTGTAGTGGATCTGAACAGGGCCTATATCAAAGTGCTCATAATGGATGCGGAACTGGGGATGGCTCAGTGTGGACAGAGCCCCCTTGAAAGGCTGCTTGCTTTCAGCTAAACCCAAATCGTTCAAGCACAAAGGCATGCAAGCACAAATGCAGGGCGACGGTTCCACTAGAGCTGGACCCAACCCTAGCAATAGCTAGCTACCACCGCCAAACGATTCCATTCCAATCATGCATTGCATGCACACTGCCACACCGGTCGATCAGCTAGATGCCGTGTGCTGACCTTTTCCTCTTTGGCAACAAGAAAAAGAAGAGTGGCATTGGAGTGTGAACTGCCCAAAACGGCTTGGAGCCTTTAATTTTCAGTTTCTACAATTATTGTCGTTCCCACATCCATATATTCCCCCTTATTTCTCTCTCACACACACAGGTGCATGTAGTCGGGGATTCCCTACTTCTATTTCCATTAAAGGCTATATGTGATGGATAGAGCATTGTGTCTTCGTATGCTGTTTGAATCCATCCAACTAAGTTTATCTAGCTAAATGTTCAAAGCTAAACATTAGCTATCTAAAAGTTCTCCTAACTAAACTTTAGATGAGGCGTTTGGATTTGATACTCGATGGTAACAAACACACTTGGCACGTTGTTCTCTTGTTCACAAGCAGAAAAATAAGCAAAACATCCCTGGCTACGACAAAGTTATCTGGGGGTTATTATAATTAACATGGTAGAATCGCGAAAAAGAAATTTTCTCGACAATGTTGTGATTATTTTACCGATCGTCAGGTGCGACGTGGCAGACCAACCAGCGGAAAGGTATTGTGGGAACCGGAATACATTTCCGATGCACTTTTTACTAGTAGTGCTTGAGATTAGTATGAGAGGCGGCTGTCTTGTTCCACTAGATACTGTCCAAATACTCGGGACTGACCGGTTCAAACAGGTGCACAAATCACTGCCCACATGACGACATGTGCGTGCATTGATGCCGCTGATCAGGAAGTTTTTCCATTGGTTTTGACTATTTTGAGACTTTCACCCCTATATATTGTGTTCACAAGATTAACGCTGTACCATGGAAAACCCCCCTATATATCGTGTTCACAAGACTAACGCTGTACCATGGAAAAACTTCCTGATCAGCCACTTTAGTCAAAATAGTTGATCTGTTCGGCTGAGCTGAAATTTGGCTGAATTCTAGGGCTGAATTGTTATGAGAGAAGAATACTATTATGTGGCTAAAAATAAGCTGAACCTTGCTCAAAATATATTGTATTTGCCCCTATTTAATTTGAGACTATTTTGACTTTATCTTCCTCTTGTGTGCGGCCATAGTGGGGAATTTCGTAGAGCGCCCAAGTTGGACTCCGACACGGCCATGGCTGGCCTCCCGCAAGCATGGTGATGGCGTCAGGGCGGCGTGACATTTGCACAACGAGGTTGGGATTGCAACATTCGCATGCCAGGTCTATATGTAACAGAACCGCCTAAATTATATGGCCCACAGGCATCGGTCATTGTCATTAATGACCTCTGACAGTCGGACCCGTGTCCTAAGTGATCTAGAAGGCCCTGCCGGATTATATCAGCACCCGATTCTCCGACAGGATCTCATCGCGAAGCCATTACAGAATTACAAAATTTCATAATAAAATACATCAGAGTAAAAGTGCAGAAGATTAAATAGTACTTAAATTACAAACCGTTGTTCAAATAGAATTCAAGTGCAGTTATTACAGACCATAATTAAAAGTAGTGACAGTAGCAACAGAATAACAATATGACATATTAAGATAGATGATAACACGAACCCTGCCCACGGGTTCATCTTTACTCTTCCTCACCACTGTCCTGGACGATGGTCACACAGCAGGGAGTAAGACAGACCTCGGGCTGCTGACTACCTACAACGGGGTTAACAAATCCTGAATACTGAGGTACTCCGCAAGACTTACCCGACTAAAGAAAAAGGAATGAGACTCAGGAATGCAGGCTGAGGGGAGTCAAGGTAAGGCTTGAGTAAGAGTCAAAGAGTTTTGCAGAAAAGCATTTCTATCCTATTTCAATATTTTAACTCAATCTTATTTTACTCATAATCCATAATTCCAAATTCATTCTCATCTATCATCATACTTTCAATTCTTAATTCTTCTCAAAATACCTAGTTCCGAACCACTTTTCAATTATAGGTAAAAGGATCAAGTCTCCATAACCGAGGAGCAACGACGATTTGAATCGATTAGTACCTAGCTGGGGATCCCTATCCACACTGCATATGTAGCACCTAAGTTTGCATATGCCAGCCCTGTCTACCACGGCTTTTCTATCCCTGAACCGGTCCTGCGCCACCCGAAAGCACAGCACTCCTCTCCCATCCAGGCACGCCGGCCATGAGGGTACACGCTACTCTCGTCATCTCTTCACTCCCAGTGCGTGGTTGTCGGTTCAAACAATAGAGCGACCGGAGATAGGGCTTCCCGAAGTATGTGGCTAGTTGCAAAGTCTCGATCACAGCAGACCTACAAAGAATGGTCCCTAATTCTTTTTCAGCCGGCGACATTGCATTGGGACTCTAACCCAAGTACCATTGTCCCAACGGTTTTCAAATCCCTTTCCCACCGATGGTCAAGCATTGGGACTCAAACCCAAATTCACAACCATCGAACGGAAAATTCACTTTCCGTCAGTGAGGATGCATTGGGGCTGTTACCCAAGTGCACAATTCCGGAGCGGACTCATATCCCTTCCTTTCTCGTGATTCATTAATTTCACATCATCATAAGTCAAAAATAGCATTTTATGCAAATCTAAATTAATTAAGTAGGGCTAAGCATTTTTCAATATTTTCATTTTAAAACGGTTTCCAAGGTAATATATACCAAGGTAGGTAATGCATCGAGATAGGTGACAATCAACTCCTATCAACCTAATGCAATAATTAACTCAAGTTATAAAGATTTTAAAAATCACATGGTAGGGGCTGAATGCACCGGGGCTTGCCTTGGATTGCGTAGAGGGTGGGATCCGAATCAGTGCCACAGATGTCAAAGCCCTGAACTAGCTCTGGAGCAGTCACCTTAGTTTTCACTTCTTCGGTTACGAGCACTACACGTATGTAATGATGAATGCTTTAATGCGATGCAATATGAAATGACAGGCAGGATTCGATAATAAATAATACACACATACTCGTAGCCCCACCATGATTATTCTAATTCATCATGCCCTAAGTCATAAGGGTGATTGACCTAGAACCACGATCAATCCAAAAATCACACAATACCCTATTTATCCTTACCTTCTATTCCTTTTATTAACCAATTAATTAATCATTTAATTACATTCTAATTTAATTACCTCCAACTGAACCCAAACTTTGCTAAGAGATAGCTTTCAGTCCAAAACAACACCAAAATAAATTTCATGATTTTTTGAGCAACACAGATTTAATTAAAATTCATCAAAGTTTCATTTCCCAATTAAAAGACACATTTTTTTATCCTCTAGAAAATACCATGTTTGACATTTTTTATTAAATACTACACATATCAGAGAGCATACATTTTTTTTTCATAATTTTTGGTACAGTACATTCATTTTACTAAAAAGATGAAACAACAGCACTATTCATATCATTCAAAAATAAAAAAGACATTTCAATATTTCAGAAAATGAAAAAGGACAACCGGCCCGGGTCGGCCTAGTAACAGAGGCCGGCCCAACTCTCAACCACGCCACCACGCGCCTCTCCCCCTCACTCACAGGGACGCTGACAGGCGGACCCGGCCTGTCAGCTCCCTCTTCCTCCTTTCAACTCCTCTGTTCCACGCGAACGCGGCGGCGCAACCGCGGTGACTCACCAACAACAGGCCCCCGGCGATGGCGAGCCTGTTCCAAACCCCCAGACACCCTTGGGAACCCCTCCAAGACCTCTACTGACAAGACCAAACTCATACGAGCCCTACTACGACCATAGCGGCACGACGACCGGAGCATGGTGGCGCGGCGGCGTTCCGACCAAACTAATACAGTACGTACCGTTTAAAACAAAGGCGGAAGTACGTAGAACCAGTGGCTCACCACGAAGACGGTGCGCACCACAACCGGGGTAGAGACGAAGTGGAACAGCGAGCTTGACGACGACCGTGCTCACGGCGGCGCTCACCGACGGCGAACTCCTTGTTCCCGTCTTCTACGGCACCAAACGGCAAACAAACAGTGCATGAGCAACTACAGAGCACACATAGACTGGAACACGGGAACCCAAGGTCCAGAGCTCACCCGAGCAGTCTATTGATGAAGAAGAACCCGCGGCGGAGCTCCGGCTGGCCGTGAGGAAGACAACCCTTGTCCCGACTCACAGAAGGTGCTATGACTTGGGCTAAAAGTTGCAAATGGTGCGCACGAGAGTGGCGGGTTTAGCAGAGGCTCGAATTTGGACTGAGGTGGAGAGTGGGACGCCAATTTTGCCGGCAATCGAAGTGTGCCCACCGGCAACCGAAAGAGGGTGAAAAGGAATAGAGTGGCCCTCGTTGCCTTTTAAGGTCAGCCAAGGGGTGGATAAGCACGGGCGTGGCTGGGGCCCCCCATTGGCCACACGCTGGTGCCCCAGGGCCTGCTCCGGCCGGACGACGACCAGCGCGCGCTGCGCGCACGCGTGCACGGCCGGCCGGGAACCTTGTAGGGGCCCGGTACTGTAGCCTCATGGCTATAGTCAAACCCTAACACATCATATGATGGCCTATACATTTTGAATCAGTGGAATATGCAAAAATAGAAATTGTAGAGAATTTCCTGAAGAACATTTTTTTGTTTTTGAATCATATTCAAATTCGGCCTAGATTTGGAAATATTGAAAAGGGGGTAAATCTTAAGTTTGAATTTGATTTGCAATTCCATTAAATTCTCCTAAATTTTCTCAACAACATGAAAATCTGTAAAAATAAAAGTTGTTATACTTGTTGAGCTCTACAACTTTCATTTAGGAAGTTTGGTCAGATTCCCTCTAATTTTTGAATTGATGTTCAAATTTGAATTTGCAGATAGTAATTTGAGTTTAATTTGAATTTTCACATTATAACTTCAAAATCCCTAAAAATAAAAGTTGCTCCATTTTAAAAGATCTACAACTTCTATTAAGGGTCCAACACCAAAATCCTTTTAGTTTTTGAATTAGGGTTTTGAGGTCCGATTAGGGCTTAATTTAAATTTTCTTTTTGATTTTATTTTTGATTTCCAATTAAAGGTTTAATTGCACAATCATTCATGAACACAATCAAAGCACTCTAGGGACTCTAAGTACAATTATATGCAGGCAATTAAATTAAACATAATGACATGGCATTTTAATTAGCCGTAATACCTGGGGTATTACAGCCCTTCCCCCTTAAAGAAATCTCGTCCCGAGATTTGATACACGACTAAGGCTTAGGACTAAGTAATGGAAAAGAAACTGTGTCAAGTAAATCTAGTCCAAACCTGATCATAAAATAACTAGGAGAATTTACATATTACATAGCCAGAAATTTACATCTACAAGGTAGCAAAGAATTCGAGGAAATTCTCGGCGAGGTAGTCTTCGGATTCCCAAGTGGCTTCATCTTCTGAATGTTCACTCCATTGAATCTTGTACCATCTAGTGGTGGTCCTTTGAGTGACGTGATCCTTTCGATCCAAAACTCAAATTGGATACTCAGAGTATGTCAGATTGGGTTGGAGTTCTATTCCTTCAACATCAACGACTTGATCAGGTACTCGAAGACACTTTTTGAGTTGCGACACATGGAATACATCATGCACAGCTGAGAGGTGATCTGGCAATCTCAATTTATAGGCTACTTTTCCATGACATGCAACGATTTGGAATGGACCAATATATCGAGGGGCTAACTTGCCTTTGACTCTGAATCGGCTAATTCCTTTCATTGGTGAGACCTTGAGATAGACATAATCTCCTGTCTTGAATGCCAAGGGGCGACGCCTTCGATCGGTGTAACTTTTCTGTCGTGACTGTGCAACCTTCAGATTATTTTGTATTTGCCTGACCTTTTCTTCAGTTTCTTCTACCAAGTCAACTCCAAAGGACCATCTTTCCCCAGGCTCAGATCAATTTAGGGGAGTCCGACGCCTACGACCATACACAGCTTCGAATGGTGCCATCTTGATGCTCTCTTGATAACTGTTATTGTACGAAAATTCTGCTAGTGCCAAACATTCATCCCACGTATCTATGTAATTGAGTGCACATGCTCTCAACATGTCCTCCAACACTTGTTTGACTCTCTTAGTCTGACCGTCAGCCTCCAGGATGATATGCTGTACTATGCAAAAGTTTTGTCCCCAAAGATTTATGAAATGCCTTCCAAAAATTCGAGATGAATTGAGTACTTCGATCCGTGATAATGGTCTTAGGCACACCATGAAGCCTCAGCAGATTTTGTATATATAGCTTTGCATAGTTAACTGTAGTGTAAATAGTTTTGATGGGGATGAAATGAGCTTGCTTAGTGAGATGATCGACAACAACAAAGATTGAATCAAAACGTCTTGATGTTTTTGGCAAACCTACAATGAAATCCATGCTAATATCTTTCCATTTCCACGCAGGAATAGGCAATGGTTGCAGTTCTCCTCCAGGATTCATATGGATAGCTTTTACTTTTTGACAAGTGTCATATCTGGCTACATATCAAGCAATCTCTATTTTCATCTTAGTCCACCAGAATTTTTGCTTCAAATCTGGGTACATCTTGTTGCTTCCTGGGTGAATGGAGAATCTGGTCAAATGTGCTTCATCGAGGATCTTTTTACGCAACTCAGGTACCTTTGGAACTAGTAGACGATCCTTGAACCATACGACACCTTCGTCGTCAATCCTAAAACAATCTGTCGTGCCGGCTTGGACTTTTTCCTTGATATGCTTGATACCCTTGCTTCCTTTCTGAGCCGCAATGACCTCATCACGGATGGTGGTCTCAATGCTAATATGGTTCAAGCTGCCATGTTCAACATTTCTATACCTAACTTCTCTAGCTCAAAGCACAGGGAAAGATCTCGGGGCTTCACTGTCAGACAGTTGCAATGAACCTTCCGACTGAGTGCATCGGCGACCACATTCGCCTTACCAGGGTGATAATGTACTTCAATGTCATAATTCTTGATCAACTCGAGCCATCTTCGTTGCCTCATGTTCAACTCTTCTTGAGTAAAAATATATTTTAGGCTCTTGTGATCGGTGTAAATGTTGCAAGTACTACCCAACAAATAATGACGCCATATCTTCAATGCATGGACAACAGCAGCCAGTTCTAGATCATGAGTAGGGTAATTCTCTTCATGGCGCTTAAGTTGTCACGAAGCATAAGCAATGACTCGGCCCTCTTGCATCAAGACGCAGCCAAGACTGGTTCCAGAAGCATCGCAGTACACATCAAACGGCTTTTCAATGTCGGGCTAGGCTAAGACTAGTGCAGTGGTCAACAACTTCTTCAAGGTTTGAAAGGCTTGCTCACACTCAGGTGACCAGACAAACTTGACCTAATTCTTCAACAACCCAGTAATAGGCTTGGCTATTCTAGAAAAATCCGGAATAAAGCGGCGGTAATATCCCGCCATTCCCATGAAACTGCGAACTTGATGTACCGTAGTTGGTGGCTTCCAATTCAAGATTTTCTCCACCTTACTCGGATCAACTGACACACCTTCCACGGACAGAATATGCCCAAGAAACGGAACTCGATCCAACCAAAACTCACATTTGCTGAACTTGGCATAAAGCTGATGTTCCCTCAAGCGAGTCAGGACAACACGGAGATGGTTGGCATGTTCTTCAGGGGTTTTGGAGTAGACAAGGATGTCGTCAATGAATACGACCATAAATTTGTCAAGTTCCGGCATGAAGACAAAGTTCATTAGGTACATGAAGTAGGCAGGTGCATTGGTAAGGCCAAAGGACTTGACTAGGTACTCATATAGGCCGTATCTGGTGGTGAAGACTATTTTTGGAATGTCTTCGGGACGGATCTTTATTTGGTGGTAGCCAGACCTAAGGTCAATTTTAGAAAACACTTTGGCTCCAGCTAGTTGGTCAAAGAGTAGGTCAATACGAGGTAAAATGTATTTGTTTTTAATGGTGACCTCGTTGAGTGGATGGTAATCGAAGGGATTTGTCCTTCTTCTTCACAAAGATAGCCGGGCAATCCCATGGTGATGAGGTAGGTCTAATGAAACCCTTATCTAGCAATTCTTGCACGCAACTGAACCTTAAGCTCTGCCAGTTCTTTGGGAGGCATCCTATAGGCTCTACGGGATATAGGTGCTGTTCCAGGCTTCAACTCAATAGCGAACTCCACATCGCGATCAAGTGGCAAACCAAGCAAATCATCAGGGAACACGTCTGAAAATTCACAGACTACCAGAATATCCTGCACTTCTTTGACTGCGGTTGCACAAATTCTACCAACTACTCTTTGAGGCATTGGAAGTTGAATGATGGGTTTGAATATTAGGCAAATTTACCCTGATGGTCCTATTCAGCACGTCAATGAGAGCCTTGTGCTGACACATCCAATTCATGCCTAATATCACATCTATGTCCTGATTCTTGAGTACTATCATGGTGGTAGGAAATATATGCCCGCCCAATTCTATAGGTACTCGTTGCACTATCTCCTTAGTATTTATACGCCCTCCGGACGAAAGTGTTCCAATTGGTATCTCATGCTTGACGACAAATATGCGATTGATGAATGAATGCGATGCACCAAAATCAAAAAGCATGATAGCAGGATGACTTGTGACAGGGAACCTACCCAGCATGACGGGTTCACCGTCAGGAATCTAATCAACTTGGGTGTAGTAGACGTAGCCTGCCTTCTTGACCAGTTTTCCCTTTTGGGCATGCTATTGATGACCACGCTGCTGAATCTACTGCTGCTGATGACCAAGATCCTTCTAAGCATTTTGGTTGTACTACTTGGGAAACGGGCAATCACGTGCCCAATGGCCCATCTTGCCATAGTTGTAGCATGGGTGATTGTAGTTGACTTACGGGGTGGTGACACGAACGCCAGGGGCATTCGACTGAGTGGTGTTTTGCTGATTGGATGTGTGGGAGGTAGCAGCAGTACGAACAACAACCTGCTGCTGAGAGTAGGGTGGACGAGAGTGGTGAGTAGGATGGTAAATGATTTTCTGACCCTTTTGGCTGCCAGCGGACCCAGCTTTCTTCTTCTTCTTTTCCTCTTGGCGTTTACGGTCACTCTCTTCAAAGGAAATGGCGATGTTGACCGCCTCGTGATAGGAGCAGTGGAGATTGTTGGACAGGCTTCGCTGAATCTTGTAGTTCAGACCTGAAAGGACCGAATGGATGCCTAGAGGGGGGTGAATAGGCTCTTCAAAAGTTAGACAAAGGTTAGTAAACAAACCGCACCCCGACAAAACCGGCTAGGCCGGCTCCTCAACCCGGCTGGGCCGGCTAACCCGGCTTGGCCGGGTTTCACGACTTTGCCCAGAGGTTCCCTAGAACTTCCGGGTTTAGTCGGAACTTCCGACCTGCACAGCTGAATAACGATGTTCGAACGGTTTCTTCTATTCACTAAGATTACAATTCGACTTGTAGAGCTTATGTAAGTGTATGAACAAATCCAAACACCTCCTGCAAACACAAACCACAACAACCGAGTAGCACAAGTGGAATATGGAAGTAAATGTGTGATGAATGAGCAAAGGGTGAGGCAAACCAAGAGAAGACACAAAGATTAGTTTGACCGAAGTTCGGCACACCCAAAGGTGTCCTACTCTCCGTTGTGGAAGCCGGTGAGGACCCAACCAAGGTCAACTCGTGGCCGGACCCGAAACGGTCTCTTTCCACCTTCTTCACTAAGGAGCTTTCTTTCCTTTTTCAGTGGGGAAGCAACCCTTACAACAATGGCCACCAAGGCAGCCTACAACACCCCACGGGTGCTCGTCGGTGACTCCTTGCCACCACGGAGTCGAAGCTCCAAGCGGAAGAACGCAATGAACGAGAGAATCTTCGATTTGCTCAAGTGTTCAAGAATGGGATTGCTCACACAAACTCTTAGGATCACTCTTGCCACAAAGACAAATCTCTCAAGGCTCAAGCTCACTCACTAATCATGGATTAGTAAGTTGTAATCTTTTCACTCACAAAGAGAGAGTAGAGAGAGCAAGAGGGCTTTTCTGGTCGTGGATGGGTATTAGGAGAATCAGCAACCTTGGAAGAGGGAGTGGGAGAGGTATTTATAGCCTCCTCTCCAAAACTAGCCGTTGGGGCTGAATCGACAAACCCAGCCTAGCCGGGTTCGGAACCCGGCCTGGCCGGGTTGGCCAGTTCAAAGTCCAACTAGCCGTTGGAGAGGCGGCCTGGCCGGGTTGCCTACCCGGCTTGGCCGAGAAAGACGGCCTGGCCGGTTTTTCTACCCGGCCTGGCCGGGTTGGGCTGCCCAGCCAGCTGCCTCTCTCACTTCCTCCCTTTTCTCTCAACCTCTTTTCTCTCTGGTTTTTGTCCTTGAGCACTGTCACTTCTCTCCAATACTTTAGTGATGCGACTTTCCAAGAGGGGCAAACACAAATACATCTCACACAAATTTTGTTTTGTCCTTCACTTGAGTTGTTCTTGATCTTCAAATATTTTGCCGCTTTGAACTTTGAATTGTTGAGAGCTTCATCACTTTATCTTCATGATCCCTTCATCTTGAGCATGTGACTTGTGTCGAATCCAAATCATTTTTGAACATTTGATTGATCTTCCACATTGACAATCACCACTTGCATGGCTAACTTCAAGTTGGCTTCTTCTTCACCCTAGCTAGGTCCCTCGGCCGCCAAGTCGTCACTTGTCCTTCACCTTTCGCTTAGTCCCTCGAAGTTGCCCACTTGTCATTAACACCACATCAAGATTTATGTGCATTGCCCATGCTTCACATCATGCTTTGAATACCATTTCAATTGTATAATTGTTGTCTTTTGCTTCACCTAGATTGTTTCCAATCATCAATATAAGCTAGACAACCGAAGATTTGCAATCTCATATGGATTTAGAATAGTTCAACCATCAATGTGCACCTGTAAATAAATACCTGAAAATCTCACAATGTTCATTAGTCCTTTAATCGTGTTGTTATTAATCACCAAAACACTTAGGGATCCTAGATGCTCTTTCAATCTCCCTCTTTTTGATGATTGATGACAACCCAATTAAAGCTTACAAATAATTATAAACAAAGAAGATTTGGATTCAAAAATTTGTGAGTGTCTCCCCTAAGTTAGGTCATTCCTTTCCGGCTATCAGAAAAGAGCTCAACATGTGCATATGAATGGAATTCACAAAAGGGGACCACATATGTCAATTTGCACATGTTTAAACAAGTGGGAGACTCCCCTAAATCATTTCATCCAAATAACCACAAAGTATAGATACAAGAATAAAACATGATGCAACAAGATATATCACCCAACAAAAGAAATAACAACAATACACCATCACAAGAGAGGAACTACAAAGACAACAAGAGTGCTAACAATAATAAAAAGATAATGAAACCACAAAGAGGCACTCATTACAAATATTCCCAAGTCCACGAAATAACTGAAGAGCTAGATTATACAATATGTCTCTCTCAAGATGATGTAACAATAATGCTCATAAGTCTCGATCACAAAGATCATACAAAGTGGCTATACAAAAGAGAACTCATCCAGATCACAGAGATATGCGTGGAAGCTTTAATCCACATCTTCTCCCCCTTTGTCATCACATCATCAAAAAACATGAGAAGAGATAGATTCGATTTGGAGAAGACACAAGAGGGCTCACAAAGCACCAAACGAACCACTGCCACTGCCACCTGTGCTATCATAGAACCCACCACTACTGTCAAAGTAGCTGCTGCTGGCACCTGTCTGCTGCCACTGAGTCTCTGAAGTGTATGGAGGTGCAAATATGGAAGTGCTGAATCTGTGTGCAACCTGCTCACTCTCTAACATACGTGGCTGCTCAAGAGGTCCTGAAGAGTAAGCTGGAACTGAGCTAAAGCTTGCCTCGGAGCCGTATCCTATCTTTGTGCCATAGCCTGAACCTGTACCATATGCTGCACCACTGCCTGAAGCTGAACCGGGATATAGAATCCCAGAATGTGAGCCAGCATGTGTAAAAGGTGGCATAGAGAAACCAAGACCTGTGGATGGTGGAGGAGGAGCTGTCGACGTACCGGCCTCCTGCTGAAAGCCATGACCATGTGAAGATGACGGACCGGGACCATAAATCTGTGAGTAGTAGTCCTCACGCTCCCACTCCTCCTGATAACTCTCAAGTGACCTCGGAGGAGGAGGCAAAGGCTGCTGAACTGGCTTAGGTGGTATAGGTGCACCTGGTGGACGAGTCAATGTCTCTCTTACCCAAGCTTGCTGTGCTCTGGCCTCTACCTGCTCACTGTAGAATCTCCTGTCTATGTCATCCTGGCGTCTGCACATCCCAAAAATCATGTTGAAAATTTTTCTGATGGGAGATGGTGGCTTGTCCCTAGCATGGCCTTTGGAGTGCTGTCTGTGAGAGCCACCGTGCTGCTGAGGAAGACTAGAGGTATCTCCTGTAGCTGTAGCAGTGGAAGTGGAAGCTCTAGGATCAGTGGGCACAATCGGTGTCTTGAGACAAGCAATCCTTAGTGGTTTGTGCACCACTTCCTTCACAAATGTCAAACCTGTCGCATCCTAAATCATCTTCATAATATATGGTCCATATACTGCACTCTGCATGGGATACTCAGATATGCCTTTGATCTTGGCCCATATAAAGTGAAACACACTAAAGCATGCTGCAGAAGGAGCCATCTTGGCAAGTAAGTTCTTTGTATAGAATGTGATATTCTCATTGTCTCCAGACTTAGGTGCAAGAGTGGCCCTATACATTCTATTGGGATATCCATAAAAAGAGTAGATGCCCTTCATAGTGCCAAAGTAACCTTGAGAGTTTAGAGAATACATGAATTTCATCTGTGCTCCCGGCAAATGCAACTCTGAGTGAATCTTGTGCCTCTTCATATCACACTCATCAAACCCAAGTACTGTGCTGAACCTCTCATAGGTAACACTATACCAAGCACCATCTGTCATCCAGCTCATGGTCCACAATCTCTGATCTACATTAGTCTCATCAAAATAGAGTGTGGCATAAAATTGAGCAATCAATTCATCACTCCAGTTATATTGCAAACCCATGATATTCTTTACTTTCTTCCTCTCACACTCTCTAATGACATCATTTAAAATTGGATCATTTTTCCTCCTCATGTACTGCCAGTCAATCCACTGAGCCCTATGGATATTTCTAGGAAGAATAACTGACTCATAGAAATCCTGGTGAAAGAAAGTGTGAAACCTGTAATCTGTAGCAGTACGAGGAGCCAGCCTGGGATCAACCTTCCTTTCATTTCTGCAAGCCTCTGTCATCCCTCTAACCATGTAGTCAGCTCTGGCTCTTCTCTGAGGACCTTGAGGGTGCTGCATCCTGAACATCTGATCTGTATCAAAAGAAGCTGAAGCACCTCTCTGACTGCCTCTGACTGGCTGCTGCTGCTGCTGCTGTTGCTCATCTTCCTCATCATTTGCCTCATCAACATCATCATCATCATCATCGTCATCATCATCATCATCAACTGAGGGATCTGCTGGACCTTTGTCTCTGTGCTCAACTCTATATTCCTCTTCCTCATCATCATCACTAGAGGAGCCACTCTCCTGAATCTCTGACATAGATACCCTGGGTTGAGTTCCTGAGGAAAGCCTGGTCTGAGGACGAGTCACACCTGAACCCTGTCCAACCTGTGTTTCATCCTGATCTCCTACCCCTGATCCTTCTCCTTCATCTGACCCTCTTCTGACCCTTTTCCTTCTGACATATTGATGCATTGTCCCTGAGGCCACACACAAAGGATTTCCAATATAGCATAAAACCTCAGACAAGATATATCAAGATATGGCTTAGAGAGGATGTAAAATAGCATTAGAAGGACACTTATGTCGAAATCTAATTGAGATGTCCAACACAATTTCCACATGAGTTTCTTTCTATTGCTACTATACACGGAGATAAGGTGCAATGCTTTTGATTGACTTGCAAGATAGTGTGGTGACACGCATTAAGTGGACTTTTCTAGGGAAATATATCACAATAAAGTTACAATAACTCAATGTGCTATGTCTCCAAAGGGATTTCTAGTTAATGCATACCACCACACAAAGACATCTACTTAAGTCAATTAACTTTGAAGTGTCATGGAGAAATCTGCGCAAAAACAGGATTTCTGTCCAACTGAGCAAACCAGCAAGGCAGAGGGGAGGGGCCAGCCCGGTTACCAAACCAGGCTAAGCCGCCTCGGCAACCCGGCCTAGCCGGGTACCCGGCCTGGCCGGCTCTTCCACCCGGCTTGGCCGGTTACACCCAGTCGACCAAAGATCCTCCCCCTGCACAAATCCGCCATGGAACTTCATCCATACTTCCAGCATTGCCTCTAAGCACCAACATCCATCATCTAACCAAGGGAAATCAAGAGAGGTCGCCTAGAGAGAGATCGGGCACCATGAACGATTAATACCTTTGGGGAGAGAGGAAGAAGAGCTTGGAGAAGATTTGGGCTCCAAATCCCGGCTTAGCCGACCCAAGGGAGGCCCTAGCCGAGAGGGAACTTGAATCCTTGCCCTAGGGAGAGAGATCAGGAAGGGGGCACCTTCACACCACCATGGGAGCACTTGAGAGAGAGAGCACGGGTGAACTGAGGTGAATGGCGTCGGTAGAAGAAGAGGTGGTCCCCCACTGTAAAACTCGTGTCCCCTGATAGGTGAGGCCCTGCCCGCAATACCCGGCTTGGCCAGGTCTGGGACCCGGCTGGGCCGGTTTTGCCCACTCAGCCACAAAGGCTTTCCTTTCAGGCCCACACCAAATACTTGCTCCAAATTGACTTTTTCTTATTTTATCCAAGTTTTTTTCTGTCCATTTTTTAATGTTTGCATTCCATTCAAGCTATCTTTCATAAATGTCAGATTCATTTCAAATATCAAAACTTTCTTTTCCTTTTATGCTTGCACCAAACATATCCCAACTTATGTCCATGTTTCTTCACTTGACACTTTCCAAAAGAGAGAGATAAAGGTATAATCTAGATTGATATTCGCGGACTTAGGAAAGTCATATCTTGAGTGATTAGCCAAACAATCAATCATGATGAACAATAATCACTCTAGACATGACTAGGTCACAAAGACCAAGAATCAATCTTTTGCAAATAAACCTTCACAAGTTAAAACATCTAGTTGGGTTTTCGCAAAATCTACCCTATGTCATATAAATGCACACTCTAGCAAGCAAGGATATTTGATGGACTTTCAATACTTAAATTGCTTCAAATAAATCATACCTTGGTCTCTAGCATCCCATAAGTACTTTTAAGATTTATCATTTAAGCATGAGTACGGATAATACTTGAGAAACTTATTCTCAATGAGATTACAACAATTTACTTAGCAAACTCATTAGTCTCATGAATTCTAGTCATAGAGTGAGCTCCCCCTTGATATGTGCTTTTAAGTGATGTGAATAACTCTAAGTAGCACTTGTATTCAATGAAGAATATGGGAAGTGACTCTATGTCTAGATCATGGCAAAAGAAATTTAACAAGATTGAAACTTGTGCCAAAGAGATACTCACAAAGCTATTCTCAAGATCAATTGACATGAAGTATAGTTCTAGCTTGGAATAGATCTTCAAGTGGCATTTGATAGACAATGGGAAACATCCACTTGAAACATAATCCTCTCTAACTTGCATTCTATACACATGCTCTTTCAACAAGGTTAGTAACAAAGAGATTAGATATATGATGAACTCCCCCTAAAGAAGTGCACTAGAGATCTTGAATTACTCATCAAGGGACTTTAGATAAATTTATATCTATAGGGATTCAACATATACCTATTCTCCATATAACATGTAAGGCATGAAAAGTTAGTTAGAAAGGTGATACTCACAGCAATTTTGTGCGTGAACCAGTTTAATATGTGAAAGATGATTATAGGAGAGAAAACACCACAGAAAAGAGGCATCCCTACCTGCCCCGCAGAAAAAGGCCTGGCCGGGTTTATGACCTGGCTTGGCTGGCTTCCTGCCATAACCGGCCTGGCCGGGTCTGAGACCCGGCTGAGCCGACTATGTCGGTAGTTCCGGCATTCCTTCGTTACTATCGACTTTCGGTAGTACCAGTATTTTACAAGTGATACCAGTCCTGGGTGGTCTCCTTTGGTTCATTCCTTGTGCCTTGTCACTTGTATGTCCCAATTTTGATTTTCTACAACATAGATAAGCATTGCTCCACTAGAGAGCCATTAAGAGCATCATATGGGACAAAATATAAATTTTGCACAAGGACTAGCCACTTTCATGAATATATATATCTATACAAACCTTTTCAAGAGATGCACATATATATATTCAATGTCTACACTAAGTAGCATGGCTAGCCAACATAAGTTGAACTTGTTACCAAGATACCATTGGATGAAGTAAGTATTGTGATAAAGTCTTGACTTATATTGATTTTGATCTTTTTATGTCAAGGTCAAGCCTCCAATGCATCTCCATTTACCTATTTGCCTATCAAGCTTGTTTTGGTATCCATCTCTTGTTGAGTCCTTTTGGGCTAGTTGACAAGCACTTGGGACAATCCTTGGCTAGGTATCCTTTACCTCTACAAGTGTAGCAAATGCGACCATTGTTTGCAATGCTCTTGTTTTGCTTGTTGGGACATTCACCAAGGTAATGACCCTTCTCATTGCAACCATAGCATTTTCTTGTTTCTTTTTGAGCTTGCTTTCTTTGCTCCCTATCTCTTAAGCCCAAGAAGCAACTCTTGACGGAATGGCCCTTCCTCTTGCACCTCATGCAAGCACTTGGACCATCATTCTTGGCTTGCTTTTGCAACTTGGTGGACCTTTTGGCTTCGACCGCTTCACACTTGTCGGCCCAAGTTTTGTATGGACACATAGCACCTTCATGCCCATACAAGCCGCAACCATAGCACAATTTTTTTCCATGTCTCTTGCTCTTGGATGTGTTACCATTGGTAGGAATGTGATTCTTTTGTTGGATTGTGGAGGAAGCAAGGTTTGATCCCTTCTCAAGCTTATCTGTGATTCCTTTGTTTTCTATTTGATCATGCTCAATCAAAGATTGGCTTACTTGAGAAACATACACATTAGCACAAGAAATATTTGATTGACATGGTGCATGAGTGCGTGCATGTGTAGGTGGTTAAATTGATTTTACCGATGTAGTAACAATCTCATGAGCCATTTCAAGCATGATATGTGAGTCCACTAGTTCATCATGTGAGCACTTGAGATGAACAAAGTTTGCTTCAAGAATGTTGTATTTGCTAGCAAGTTCATTTAGTTTTGTCTTGAGCTCTAAGTTTTCCTTTTCTAGTTGAAAACACTAGAAGAAGATTTAGTAACCAAATCATGCTCAATTGACAATTTTTCGTACCTTTCGGTCATTGCATTTAGCTCTTTCAACTTGGAGATGGTGAATGCATCTTTTCTTTCACGGAGTTGCTTTTGTTGCTCAATCGCCATCTCAAGCTTATCATTGTGGTTGACAATCTTCATGAAGATGTATTTGTCCTTGTCACTAAGATGATCAACCGAGTAATCATCCTCAATCACAATGCCCTCGCTTTCTTCTTCATCATTCTCCTTTCTCTCATCCTCAACTTGCAACGGCCTTTGCTTAGCCATGAAGCAAGTTAAGTCAGAAAGACTAGAGGAGAAACACTCTGCAGCTGGATGAAGATCAGCCTCAAGAAGCTGGTTCGCCGCAGGGTCGACCAACCCGGCCTGGCCGGGTTCCATACCCGGCTCGGCCGGGTTTGTCTCCTCAGCAGCAAACCGGTCGGCATAGTCTCCAACATCTTCCTTCAGGTCATCACAGCAGGGTGATGCAGAGGTGATGGTGGTGGAGCATTTCTCTTCTCCTAATTGTCCATCAAGTTTGGGTTGTCCAAACTTTTCACAAAGTTTGACCCAAACAAGATGAGCATCCTCGAGGTACTCACCATCACATACTACATAATCATTATAAACCTCTGCACACGTAGTTCTCATAAACAAGAGTAAGGCATGAGCATTGAGTACCAAGCATGGAATGCTTGCTACTACAACACTCTCACAAATCGGATCCATAGCACGTAAAGCATTGAGAACATGTGATGACCAAGAAGAGAAGTTTGAGCCATCCTTACGGAGTAACTCAAACGGTACCTCACATGAAGAAGACATCGATCCTCACAAGCGGTTAAGCTTCAATCGTGAGACCATGCTCTGATACCAATTGAAAGGACCGAATCGATGCCTAGAGGGGGGTGAATAGGCTCTTCAAAAGTTAGACAAAGGCTAGTAAACAAACTGCACCCCGACAAAACCGGCTAGGCCAGCTCCTCAACCCGGCTTGGCCGGGTTTCACGACTTTGCCTAGAGGTTCCCCGGAACTTTTGGGTTTCGTCGGAACATCCGGTATGATCCGGAATGCACAGCTGAATAACGATGTTCGAACCGTTTCTTCTCTTCACTAAGATTACAACTCGACTTGTAGAGCTTATGTAAGTGTATGGACAAATCCAAACACCTCCTGCAAACACAAACCACAACAACCGTGTAGCACAAGTGGAATATGGAAGTAAATGTGTGATGAATGAGCAAAGGGTGAGGCAAACCAAGAGAAGACAAGAGGATTTGTTTGACCGAAGTTCGGCACACCCAAAAGTGTCCTACTCTCCGTTGTGGAAGCCGGTGAGGACCCAACCAAGGTCAACTCGTGGCCGGACCCGAAACGGTCTCTTTCCACCTTCTTCACTAAGGAGCTTTCTTTCCTTTTTCAGCGGGGAAGCAACCCTTACAACAATGGCCACCAAGGCAGCCTACAACACCCCACGGGTGCTCGTCGGTGACTCCTTGCCACCACGGAGACGAAGCTCCAAGCGGAAGAACGCAATGAACTAGAGAATCTTCGACTTTCTCAAGTGCTCAAGAATGGGATTGCTCACACAAACTCTTAGGATCACTCTTGCCACAAAGATAAATCTCTCAAGGCTCAAGCTCACTCACTAATCACAGATTAGGAAGTTGTAATCTTTTCACTCACAAAGAGAGAGTAGAGAGAGCAAGAGGGCTTTTCTGGTCGTGGATGGATATTAGGAGAATCAGCAACCTTGGAAGAGGGAGTGGGAGAGGTATTTATAGCCTCCTCTCCAAAACTAGCCGTTGGAGCTGAATCGACAAACCCGGCCTAGCCGGGTTCGGAACCCGGCCTGGCCGGGTTGGCCAGTTCAAAGTCCAACTAGCAGTTGGAGAGGCGGCCTGGCCGGGTTGCCGATCTGGCTTGGCCGGGAAAGACGGCCTGGCCGGTTTTTCTACCCGGCCTGGCCGGGTTGGGCTGCCCAGCCAACTGCCTCTCTCACTTCCTCCCTTTTCTCTCAACCTCTTTTCTCTCTGGTTTATTTCCTTGAGCACTGTCACTTGTCTCCAATACTTTAGTGATGCGACTCTCCAAGAGGGGCAAACACAAATACAACTCACACAAATTTTATTTTGTCCTTCACTTGAGTTGTTCTTGATCTTCAAATATTTTGCCGCTTTGAACTTTGAATTGTTGAGAGCTTCATCACTTTATCTTCATGATCCCTTCGTCTTGAGCATGTGACTTGTGTCAAATCTAAGTCATTTTTAAACATTTGATTGATCTTCCACATTGACAATCACCACTTGCATGGCTAACTTCAAGTTGGCTTCTTCTTCACCCTAGCTAGGTCCCTCGGCCGCTAAGTCATCACTTGCCCTTCACCTTTCGCTTAGTCCCTCGAAGTTGCCCACTTGTCATTAACACCACATCAAGATTTATGTGCATTGCCCATGCTTCACATCATGCTTTGAATACCATTTCAATTGTATAATTGTTGTCTTTTGCTTCACCTAGATTGTTTCCAATCATCAATATAAGCTAGACAACCGAAGATTTGCAATCTCATATGGATTTAGAATAGTTCAACCATCAATGTGCACCTGTAAATAAATATCTGGAAATCTCACAATGTTCATTAGTCCTTTAATCATGTTGTTATTAATCACCAAAACACTTAGTGATCCTAGATGCTCTTTCAAGACCTCTGATGAAGCAGTCCTTCCTTTTCTGGTCTGTGTTGGTGTGCTCAGGAGCATACTGTGCCAGGTGATTAAACTAACCAACGTATTGCATGACGGCGGATTCCTTTTGCTGCAGAGCCAGGAACTGATCCAGCTTCATCTTCATTACACCCGCAGGAATATAATGAGCCCGGAAAGCCTCACAAAATTCTGCCCAGGTAAGCTGATGTCCATCGGGCTGCGCGGACAGGAGGTTTGCATACCAAGCACTTGCGGGACGTCGTAGTTGCTGCGCTGTAAAGAGTGGGTTCTGGATCTCAGTATAGTGAATCAAGCTGAACTTCTGCTCCATGGTACGGAGCCAGTCGTCAGCCTCCAGGGGTTCATCAGCCCTGGTGAACACAGGTGGATGGGTATCCGTAAAGTCCACATATGTTGTCTCATCATTGTCGCGGCGGCCACGACGCCCACCACGATTGTCCCTGTTTTGCACCATTGCATTAGCGGCATTAGCCAAGGCTGCAATAGCATCGGCTAAGGTCGGTGAAGTAGGTGGTGGGTTGGAAGCAGCTCCATCCTCAGAGGTACCAGCACCGGTCGAACAGGTATGGACATGCATCTGTTTAATTGCAAACCGAATTTAGAACTGATGTTACTTAACGAAGCATAGTAGTGGTTCAAACTTAAACATTACAACACTTAGACGATGTTTAAAAGACATGACTAGGACTTAAACAAAGTTCCCAAACCCAAGCTAAGGTTCTTGGCACCAACATTAGAACACAAAGGGTAACGATAGACTGACACTCCTAGTCATAAGACTAGTCTAGTCGTCGTCGATCACGATCACGTCCTCCTCGGGATCAGTGCCTCCTCAAGTTTATCCCCAACAACCTACTCCTCGTCCTCCTCCTGCCCAGGTCCCTCGACCACACCAAACTTAGGCTCATCCTCCTGAGGAACAAGGACAGGGTTGAGCTCATTGTTGAGCCTATGCACCTTCTCATGCAGTGCATCATTGTAGTCCTCAATCTGCTCCACATAGATCTCGAGCTCGTGCAATCTGGCCCTGGTCGCGTCCTCACGTGCCCAGGCCACGTCCCTCTGCTCGATGCGACGTGCCACAACAGTCCGCAGCCGGTCAATTGTAGCCACGTCTTGGTAATGCTCTCGACGAGCGGTGACAAAGTTCTCAGTCATCTGCCTTATCTCCTCCCTCATCCTGTCAATCTCCTCCTGCAGCTCAGCGCGACTGTGGCGGGGGCGACGACTGCCGGAAGCCTCCCCGTCGCGTGGCGCCAGCTGGTGACGCGGCACTCCCCTAGGACCCATCATCTTGCGAGCAGTCTGCTTGGTACGTGCCATACTGGAGAAGATAAGTTGGGATTAGCGAGGATATTATAGGCTAGTAAGAATAGGTTTGATAGATCCTAACCCATAAACCACTTTAAGGAGGAAGTTAATTAACATGTGAATTAATCATGATGCATGAATCGTACTTACGAATTTTAAATCAATGCAAGATAATTAAATGCATAAATAATTTTAAACATAGGGCTAGTAATAATGCTATTCCACTTGCTACCATAAATAAAGTACGGATTAAGATAAGAATAAACAATTTGGAATAAAATAGCAATTTAATTTTTATGATCCAAAACATTTTAAAGTTTTGCAAAGTAATACCGTAATGATTTAGCAATGGAACGCTCGGATACCAGCTGTAACAGAACCGCCTAAATCATATGGCCCACAGGCACCTGTCATTGTCACTAATGACCTCTGATAGCCGAGCCCATGTCCCAAATGATTTAGAAGGCCCTGCCGGGTTACATCAGCACCCGTTTCTCTGACAGGATCCCATTGCGAAGCCATTACAGAATTACAACATTTTATAATAAAATACATCAGAGTAAAAGTGCGGAAGATTAAATAGTACTTAAATTACAAACCGTTGTCCAAATAGAATTCAAGTACAGTTATTACAGACCATAATTAAAAGTAGTGGCAGTACCAGTAGAATAACAATATGACATACTAAGATAGATGATAACACGAACCCTTGCCCACGGGTTTAGCTTTACTCTTCCTCACCACTGTCCTGGACGATGGTCACACAGCAGGGAGTAAGACACACCTCCGGTTGCTGACTACCTGCAACGGGGTTAACAAACCCTGAGTACTAGGGTACTCCGCAAGACTTACCTGACTAAAGAAAAAGGAATGAGACTCAGGAATGCAGGCTGAGGGGAGTCAAGGTAAGGCTTGAGCAAGAGTCAAAGAGTTTTGCAGAAAAGCATTTCTATCCTATTTCAATATTTTAACTCAATCTTATTTTACTCATAATCCATAATTCCAAATTCATTCTCATATATCATCATACTTTCAATTCTTAATTCTTCTCAAAAATACCTAGTTTCGAGCCACTTTTCAATTGTAGGTCAAATGATCAAGTCTCCATAACCGAGGAGCAACGACGATTCCAATCGATTAGTACCCAGCTAGGGATCCCTATCCACACTGCATATGTAGCACCTAAGGTTGCATACGCCAACCCCGTCTACCACGGCTTTTCTATCCCTGAACCGGTCCTGTGCCACCCGAGAGCACAGTACTCCTCTCCTATCTAGGCACACCGGCCACGAGGGTACACGCTACTCTCGCCATCTCTCCACTCTCAGTGCGTGGTTGTCGGTTCAAGCAATAGAGCGACCGGAGATAGGGCTTCCCGAAGTATGTGGCTAGTTGCAAAGTCTCGATCACAGCAGGCCTACAACGAACGGTCCCTAATTCTTTTCTCGCCAGCGACATTGCATTGGGACTCTAACCCAAGTACAATTGTCCCAATGGTTTTCAAATCCCTTTCCCGCCGATGGTCAAGCATTGGGACTCAAACCCAAATTCACAACCATCGAACGAAAATTTCACTTTCCGTCGGTGACGATGCATTGGGGCTGCTACCCAAGTGTACAATCCCAGAGTGGACTCATATCCCTTCCTTTCTCGTGATTCATTAATTTCACATCATCCTAAGTCGAAAATAGCATTTTATGCAAATCTAAATCAATTAAGCAGGGCTAAGCATTTTTCAATATTTTTGTTTTAAAAAGGTTTCCAGGGTAATATATATCAAGGTAGATAATGCATCGAGATAGGTGACAATCAACTCCTATCAACCTACTGCAATAATTAACTCAAGTTATAAAGATTTTAAAAATCACAAGGTAGGGCCTGAATGCACCGGGGCTTGCCTTGGATTGCGTAGAGGGTGGGATCCGGATCAGTGCCACAGACATCAAAGCCCTGAACCAGTTTCAGAGCAGTCTCCTCAGTAGTCACCTCAGTTTTCACTTCTTCGGTTACGGGCACTGCATGTATGCAATGATGAATGCTTTAATGCGATGCGATATGAAATGACAGGCAGGATTCGATAATAAATAATACACACATACTCATAGCCTCACCATGATTATTCTAATTCATCATGCCCTAGGTCATAAGGTTGATTGACCTAGAACCATAATCAATCCAAAAATCACACAATACCCTATTTATCCTTACCTTCTATTCCTTTTATTAACCAATTAATTAATCATTTAATTACATTCTAATTTAATTACCTTCAACTGAACCCAAACTTTGCTAAGAGATAGCTTTCAGTCCAAAACAGCACCAAAATAAATTTCATGACTTTTGGAGCAACACAGATTTAATTAAAATTCATCGAAGTTTCATTTCCCAATTAAAAGACACATTTTTATCCTCTGCAGAAACTATCTAAATACCATGTTTGACATTTTTATTAAATACTAAACACATCAGAGAGCATACATATTTATTTTCATAATTTTTGGTATAGTACATTCATTTTACTAAAAAGATGAAACAACAGCACTATTCATATCATTCAAAAATAGAAAAGACATTTCAATATTCCAGAAAATGAGAAAGGACAACTGGCCCGGGTCGGCCTAGTAATAGAGGCCGGCCCAACTCTCAACCGTGCCACCGCGCGCCTCTCCCCCTCACTCACAGGGACGCTGACAGGTGGACCCGGCCTGTCAGCTCCCTCTTCCTCCTCTCAACTCCTCTGTTCCGCGCGAACGCAGCGGCGCAACCGCGGCAACTCACCGGCAACAGGCCCCCGGTGATGGCGAGCCTGTTCCAAACCTCCAGACACCCTTGGGAACCCCTCCAAGACCTCTACTGACAAGACCAAACTCATACGAGCCCTACCATGACCATGGCGGCATGACGACCGGGGCATGGTGGCGCGGCGGCGTTCCGACCAAACTAAAACGGTAGCGTTTAAAACAAAGGCGGAAATAGAACTAGTGGCTCACCACGAAGACGGTGCGCACCACAACCGGGGCAGAGACGAAGTGGAACAGGGAGCTTGACGACGATCGTGCTCACGGCGGCGCTCACCAACAGCGAACTCCTTGTTCCCGTATTCTACGGCACCAAACGGCAAACAAACACGTGCATGAGCAACTACAGAGCACACATAGACTGGAACACAGGAACCCAAGGTCCAGAGCTCACCCGAGCAGTCTATTGTCGACGAAGAACCCACGGCGGAGCTCCGGCCGGCCACGAGGAAGACAACCCTTGTCCCGACTCACAGAAGGTGCTATGACTTGGGCTAAAAGTTGCACATGGTGCGCACGAGAGTGGCGGGTCTAGCAGAGGCTCGAATTTGGACTGAGGTAGAGAGTGGGAGGCCAATTTTGCCGGCAACCGAAGTGTGCCCACCGGCAACTGAAAGAGGGAGAAAAGGAAGGAGTGGCGCTCGTTGCCTTTTGAGGTCAGCCAAGGGTTGGATAAGCACGGGCGTGGCCGGGGCCCCCATCGGCCGCACGTCAACGCCCCAAGGCCTGCTCTGGCCAGACGGCGACTAGCGCGCTCCGCGCGCACGTGTGCACGGCCAGCCAGGAACCCTGTAGGGGCCCGGTACTGTAGCTTCCTGGCTATAGTCAAAGCCTAACACATCAAATGATGGCCTATACATTTTGAATCAGTGGAATATGCAAAAATAGAAATTGTAGAGAATTTCCTGAAGAACATTTTTGGTTTTTGAATCAAATTTGGCCTAGATTTGGAAATATTGAATAGGGGGTAAATCTTAAGTTTGAATTTGATTTGTAATTCCATTAAATTCTCCTAAATTTTCTCAACAACTTGAAAATCTATAAAAATAAATGTTGTTATAATTGTTGAGCTCTACAACTTTCATTTTGGAAGTTTGGTCAGATTCCCTCTAATGTTTGAATTGATTTTTCAAATTTGAATTTGCATATAGTAATTTGAGTTTAATTTGAATTTCCACAGTATAACTTCAAAATCCCCAAAAATAAAAGTTGCTCCATTTTAAAAGATCTACAACTTATATTAAGGGTTCAACACCAAAATCCTTTTAGTTTTTGAATTAGGGTTTTGAGGTCCGATTAGGGCTTAATTTATTTATTTTTTTATTTTATTTTTGATTTCCAATTAAAGGTTTAATTGCACAATCATTCATAAACACAATCAAAGCACTCTATGGACCTTAAGTACAATCATATGCAGGCAATTAAATTAAACATGATGACATGACATTTTTAATTAGCCGTAATACCCGGGTTATTACACTATAGCGCGCCGGATGTGCATAGCTCACCTGCCCTACTAGGTGAAAGCCATAGTTTGATTTTGATAATTGATAAGACATATTGGACTAGTGTGTAGATGAGATAGGTTGGTCCAAGTCCAAGTGTTCGAGCTAGATGGCAAAGCTGATGGACAAGTGATGATGGATCAAGTGCTCCACATTTGGAAAAGAAGAAAGAGAAAAACAAAAGGGCTCAAGGCAATGACATAAGACCTAAAAGGAGCAATTTTTGTGATTGGGGTACTATAGAGAGTGTGATAACAATGAGGATACATAGTCATACTATGAAGAATGGAAAATTGGATTGAAAATGTGGTTGCTTAAGTGTCACTACGTGTTCTAACTTCATAGACTTACATTGGAACCTAGTGAGAGCTGAAACCCTTGGAGAGTGACTTAGAATCTCATGTATAAAAGTGTTGGAATACTTGGAGTTAGCTCACATCCACGAGGGTGGTGAGATATGGGCTTCAAAGTGTAGTGTCTGTGGCGTCGGATCACTTTGCGAGGGTGTTAGACCAGTTGGGGAGGTTCAACGGCTAACCCTAACCTCAGCATACTTTTCATGTGAGTGTTGAATTGGATGCTAGAGAACATCACCCTGAATGATGTAACTGTTCACGCACAGTTTTAGAGGGCTGGACTAGAAACCAATCCCAATGGCAGGGCGTCGGTCTAGTCCAACGGTGAAAAATCCTCTTCTGGTACTTTCTGGTATGCATCAGACTACCTATCCCGCCATCCGACGATTCAGTCAGACGAGTTCGACAATCATTCGATCAGCGTGAGCAAACAACCATTGGAGTCCAACGGCCAAGTTGCCATTAAGGTGGGATGCGTGGTAGCCTATCACTGGATGACGTGTTAGAGGTTCGATGGTCAGTCTGAACCAGTCAGACAGTCCCGATATCATCCCATTGAGGGCATAACGCTTAGTTGAATGTGTGTAGGGATCTATTTAAGAACTTGAGCCGACTTTGCTCGTTCCCTCTTGGCCAATTTGATTGCCTACATCCCTAGACCCGAGTACACTCACTCCCACTCATTTGCTTCACTTCTAATCATTCAAAGTGAGATTGGAAGAGTCTCCATGTGCATTTGTGAGAGATAGTTCATCTTGTGGCACATAGGAGTGTGTTGTCTGTGGGTATTGTTGTTACTATTAGAGTTTGCCGACTCCTAGACTACTTCGAGCAGTGGGATCATTGAGCAGAGCAAGGTGATTTTGTCAGGCCCTGATCGAGTTTGATTGCGAGTGGTTCTTGTGCTTACTCCTCGGTGGTGAGCCAAAAGTGACTCTGGTGAATTGCTCTTGAGTTGTATACCCTAAACCCTGTTGTTGTGTTGGTTGTGAAGCACCCATTTCTAGGCTAGGCATGTGATGTCTATAAGCACATGAACCTCCAAGAGATTGAGTCGTCACAACGAGGACATAGTTTGCTGGCAAGCAAGAGAACCTCGAGATAAATCTTGTGTTACCTTGTCCCCTGGATTTCATTTGGTATTCATTGTGATTGGCTTCATTACTTGCCCAGCATGTCGTATACCCCTCTTCCTCTCTTGTGCATTACTTTCATTGCTTACCTTGTTAGGTGGTTCCGTGGCTTTGATTCTAGGAATAGCACTAGCTGGTAGCTTTATTCTTGCTTCTAGTTTGCCCATAAGGACACTTTGCTAGTGTAATTGATTGATTAATTGTAGAGATCACAGAGACGAGTTGTGGTAGGTGGCTTGCTTGGGTGTTTAAAAGAGCTAGAGAAATATTTCTTATTGTCGTTTTGTTACAAACCATTTGCTCTAGTGGGTTTATAGAATTTTAAAGTAGGATATTAACCCTGTGGGGGTATAGACTCGTGTACCCGCATGGCACTACATGGGCCGCACCATCAAAGTTGGCCTGGCCCAGAAGACAAAGACATGCGGCGCAAGGCTGCACCGCACGGTTATTGTACCAACTTGGATAGTTTACTTGTAATCTTGTCCCTTTAGACTATACAAGGAGGGGCAGGGATCCAACATGTCAACTCAACCCATATATGATCTCATAGAAATACAATCCACCAACACACAGGACGTAGGGTATTACGCCTCGCGGCGGTCTAAACCTGTATAAATCGTGTGTCCCACGCTTTCTGTATAATGCTTGCTCGTCTCAGGCGCACCTTCACCGGTCAATCTACTATCTTGGGCATACCCCTCGGTAGACTATCGACGATATTCCGTGAACAAACCCCCTCTAGCCAATTAGGGCCTTTCAATACGGCAGCTATCGATAGAAGGGGCAACAGAAAGAAGGAATCATACCAGTATCTTGTGCATGAGTGACAATAGTGGGTAATTTTCACCAACTCCACAAAATTAGAATTCTAAGAGCACAACCTAAGGTGCTTCATGGATTTGGTGCATCCAGGAGCTAGATTCGAGTTTTGGTGGATTTAAAGCTGGTAGAGCAAGAGGTGTTTGGCTAGAAAAGTTAGAGTAGAGCTATTTTTTAGGATCTGGGGTATTTGGAGCATTACCAAATGCTAGAGAGTTATTGTTTTTAATAAAACAAGTGTTGTCTCTATTTTTTTTATTTAATTTCACAATTCATACCATTGAACTTTCAAAACTCTAAGTACATTAATATTTTAATGCTACCATCACTGGCTTTATGAAAAAAGAAGGATACTTGTATTTGCAGAGGAGATGATTTAAAAAACTGTATGTCTTCAGAAAACTATGTGAATTTATGAGACGGTTGTCCATTCATGGAGATAATCCAAAAAAGAAAGAACCATCTTCTTAAATGGATTTTCATAGATAACTTAAGAAAAAAACCTCTTTAGATGGCAGTTTACAGTGATATGTCACTTAAAGTGTCACCTCTATAAACCGATTTATAGAGGTGCCAGACACAACCCTTAAGAGGTCAGCTCCTATAACAGTTGTGTAAAAAATATTGATAGCTTTTGTATATAATTTAGATGAAGATGAACGACCTCATATGAAAATTGTAGAGCTCAAAGTGATCCACAACTATATAGTTGGAAAAAATATTTCAATTGTTAAAAGTTCAAAATTCATTTTATGTTCTAAAATTTAAAAAGCCAAGATTCAGAATTTCTGAATGATCTAGGATGTTGCCATGGTCTATACAAAAGTTGTAGTTATAAATGGGATCTATAATTTTGTAGTTGATAAATTTTTCATTTCAAGTCATTAAGAATGCTAAATATTCATTTTATGTTCTTAGATTTTAGAATTCAAATTTTAGAATTTTTAATGACTTATAATATTGACATGATCGATATTGGTCATAATTATCAACTTGAGGTACACAAGTTGAGTAGTTTTCTATTTGAAAACAAGTAAACTCTAAATATTCATTTAAAAATTCTCGGGGTTTGATACCCCATGCCTTATCCAAAATTATAGCATTTGACAAGATCTTCAAATTGGAGCCTTTTCATTTCAAGTCACTTATATATGGAACGAAATGATATCAATATATAGGATTTTTTATGACTTCATATAAAAGGATAACACCATATTCGAGTCATACGTAAATGTATTGTGTAGAAGTACAAGGGTATGCACGTTGCAAACGGCCACAAGTTCCACTTTAAAAGCCCCCCACACGCATATTTTGTTTGTAACGGTGACATGTGGTGCCTAGAGAGTGTCATAGATTTTAGTTATTTTGCTACTTTTTGGATGTTTTTATTTTTTAAATTTAAAATGACCACCTCAATAAGACTCTACATAAGTTTTATAGTAGTGTATACATGTTTGAAAAATATTGAGTTCCATGCACTGACCAGTTCAACCCAAAATATTAAATTAATGGAAAGAAGTAAGCAATTGACTTATATTCCAGTAGAAAAAATACTTCCTTTGATCTGGTCCAATTTATAAAGCATTTTCGTAGATTACGAATCAAACTTTATACTTTCTAACCAGAATTTTTGTTAACAATATTTATTGTAATACAAACTTGACATTCTTTTTTGTGAATAATTTTATTGCAACAAACTTATTATAAATTTAGATGTTAATTTCTGGATGTATTATTTTCTAAGACAACTTCCGCATGCAATAATTTATTACCAAAGTGTTGAAAACCTTGCATCTCGTGTTCACAACTTCACACAATGACATCTATTGACAGGCCAATGCGCTCTATGGCCATTCCTGGTGCTTGATTTAATTTCATTGCAGTGTTTGTATAAAATTATAGAAAATGAAACGAATATAAGACTTATATTGCATAATTTATTTTCACAATTTTGTAGTTCTACATATTTAAACATTGCATGACATTATAAAATGAAATTTCTCCCAATAAAGTTTCATTGAGTTTCTAATTCATAAGCATAAAATGCTCACAATGAAATTTCATAAAAATACTTGAGAAAATTGAATATCTGAAAGCCCCTAGTTTAGTTTTGATAATTGAGTGACAACTTAGGTTGACTAATACGTGTTTGATGTGAGATATATATGTGATTAGTTTACAAGCACATTAGTGTGAGCAACACTTAAAGTGATGGTGGAGAAGTGGCTTGGTTATGTTGCAAGTGCTCGACTTCTACGATGAAGGAGCTCATTGCATATGAGACATGACATCATATCGCGTGCTAGGCGGAGAAGATTAAGATGTCTTAGCTACAATGAACCAGTTGCAAGGGTGAATTGCAAGCTAGAGGATCTGGTGCAATAGACCATCAAGGTGGGTGAAGCACAAGTAGAGGGCTTGGCATTGTACTTGTTGCTCATTAGTATGTGTAAAAGTTTGCTTTGTGCTTAGTTGACAAACGTTTGTGTGACCTTGCTAAATACTAAACTTGATTAGGCGAGCTCACTTAGCTCGGTGCCTTAATCATTTGTTGTAGTATCATTTGTAAGGCACTACAAGAAACGTAAGCTATAGAGTAAGCTATAAATGGGATAAATGCACTTTTAGGATATATTCCATAATGGATTTATTCGAGCATTTTTTACATAAACTTGATCAAAAGAAACTGCAAGCTAGGCAAACTATTTTCATCTATGAACAAATGTCCCACTGTATGACTATATTATTGTTCATCATGGACACATTCTGATCTCTCTCTCTCTCTCTCTCCCTCCCTCCCTTCCTCCCTCCCTCTCTCTCTCTCTCTCTCTCCATTATTGAACTATGTCCAATTATGGTTAGAATTTCATAAGGCACCATTTAGATCCTTAGAATATTTTAAGAACCATTATTTACACGCATATTAATTAACTTGGTATGGTTATATATAGATTATATTTGTGTATTATTGTTGGTTATACGAGAGAGATACTTATGTGTTGTATTTTTACCGTGTGGAAGTGAGTTGAAGAGCGCGCTATAAATTGTAAAAGTAGAAATATAGCATGGTAATCTATAGAATTCAATTCTATTTCTCACTTTATGAATTTGAGGTAGGCTAAGATATGTGAACTTTGGAAAATGGTGGAATGTCACATTCCAAGTAAAATTGTCTAAGTTGTTAACTAGATTTCAAATTCTCCAAATTAAGGGATCCAAACGGCTCCTAACATTAAAAGATGCATGAATCATATTGTTTCGTAAATATTTGTGTCAGTGAGACTGAAATTCTTGAGTTCCAAATTAAAAAAAACTAGGGCCACTTTCTCCGTCCCATTCCACCAAGTGAAAAAATATATTTTGCAAGTTGAGTTTCTTTTTAACCACTTTCTCCCTCAGTTCTTTTTATTTGATGTTAATGAATTCATGCCATTTGAACGTTGAAAAATCTGACCATTAATATGTTTAGAACTATCATGGTTGGTTTTATGAAAAATTGAAAAATACATCATGTTTTAAGAAATGGTTTCACAACAATATAAATTTTCTAGTACATATATTATATTCATGTAAAGTCATGAAAAGTATTGGCCCAAAACTTGCACTTCTTCCTCTTCAACTAATCTATTGGCCCAAAACTTGCGCTTCTTCCTCTGCAATTAGACTATCTGCCATGACGCTACAGCCGACGATTCATGTAAGATCTACTCTTGTATCTGTCATTCACTATGACTACTACTTCGCGTAGTTTAGCGATCCGCGCTGAAAAACCGTGCCCGGGTGTTCACAAAGTGAAAGCTACTGCAACAAGCCAACAATCCAGTTCTAGCATCTCCATATTTTGATGATATCGTAATATCTTTTTATAGTTGCCATTCAAAAGTGAAGTACTTGTGTGTAGATAGGTTCTCTGATTGTTCTTTGTTTATATTATCAATTGTCCATGACCATGCTTGCTTAATGAAATTGATGAAGAAAACGTTACCAGCAAGTCTTGAATTCTTTAGGCGTGTGCAAAGAAAACCTGCACGATGACATAAATTCGTTTCACACTACGAGAACTTGGACATATGACATTATTTTTGTTTGCATATGTTACCCTCCTTTTATGAACTCTTAGGACTCTTAGCGAGATATGTACACATCAGTTATTTGTATAATGAAAGAGCACACGTGTGCTTGCTTGTCATAGCTGAGATTTGGAATTATATTCCAAAACACGTGATTAATAATTTGGATATCACCGTCTTCACACCGGAGCAGTTTATTCGTGGGATCTTTGGCTCAGGTTACCCATATGCACGCCTATCGTCTGAACCAAGTAAAAGGCTCGTTTGACACAGCTCCTTCTAGTTTCGGCTTTTCCTACGATGTCGACGAGTACCATGGTGATACTGTAGCACAAATAAGTCAATTTTCTCTCCTAGCAACTAGCAAGCACATGAAACGAGTGAAGCTGCATTTTGAGTTTCTTTGCTCACCAGTACAGGATCGGGTTTTACTGTCGGTTGGGAAGGGATTTACTCCCGGTTTCTCAGCCGGGAGTACGTTTCCGAGAGTAAAGACTCTCCGGTTCGTAACACGTACCGGGACTAAAAGTCCCTCCAGCCTAGCCACGCTGGCAGGAACCTTTAGTCCCGGTTCGTAACACGAACCAGGAGTAAAGATATTTTTTCTTTTTTTTTGGCTCATTTCAGCTTATTAATTTATATTTAGGGTTTAGGGTTTAATATAGGTATTTAAATACGCATTCTATGTTAATGTTATATGCATACACGTATCAAGCATGCATATGTAAATAATTAAGCCAACTATATAGTTAGGAAACTATATATATATCACATGTATGATTGAATATACACATAATGTACATAAAATATACACACGTGTTTATCCGTATCCTTAACTTAGAATTACAAGCCGAGACAATTATTTTTCGCCACAGTAGTGCTCTCCATTGGGATTTAAAACTTGATCATTAATAAAGCCTGCTATTATCTCTTGGATGGCTTTGACGTTGTACTGATCTAGGGTCTTCTGTCTCAACCAATCAGTCTTCAATTGAGTTAAATTAAGAGAAAAAACATATATTAGTATGCATATACATATATATATATATGATAATCATGTATACCATTAAATATATTTTGTAACTTACTTTGATCCTCTCAACAGGAGTTCTGTTAGAGTGCACCTTGAGGAACTCACACACGTAGTATCCACATAGGTTGTTCCCCGGCTCCTGCTGTAGAAATCACTATACGAGAAAAGAATTCTCTCGTCATCCAGTGATTTGAACTATGACAAATGAAAATGTTAGACACTACATATAGCAAAGTGCTACTTACTAGGGGTATGACTATTTGCGGCGCTTTGCACCCGGGACGATGTTTTGAAATGAATTCTACCCAAGCACTGTCCAATATATCTAATTAAAAGAATTATTTCGGGGTTAAAGAGAGAGTGCGTATATATAAACATACAGTGGAGTTGAGGAAGAGTGAAATTAGATTACCGTTGGATCATATCAATCATTGGTTGGTATCGTCCCAGCTCCTTTTTTATCGAGTCAAAGATCAGTAACTGACTGGTGGATAGTTTGATGACCATCAAGATCCAGTGAATGCTGCATAGGAAGAATATAATAATCATAACTCGATAAACTACGGGCCACGTATAAAAAAATGACATTATAATTAATAACACTCACTCGCAGCCGTACGGGAAGAGAATCGTTGTCTTCTTGCTTTGTTTCTCTATCATCATCTTGAGATTCACTTCCGCTTGAACTTCCCAATTAGGAGTAACTGGGTCTTTGAATACGATATACGGATCAACGAATCCAATGGAATCGTCCCTTCTTTTTTTATGACCCCCATCTCATATCTGAAAATATATATCGAAGAACATATATGTAGTGTGAGCTAGGATATATAATTATACAGACAATAACAGGCGCGGTGCTATAATGACTTACAGACAATAGCAGCTCAAGATTGACTTGTCGAGCGAGCCCTGGTGGCATAGCTGGTGTAATTCACTGAATTCAATGTACATGGTATCATCGCCAAGAAAGAAGTGCTCGTTACAAATTTTGACCGATATGAAATTCTCTTTCCTGGCACACGCCTCTAGGTACCATTTGTTCAACAAGTACATTTGCGTGCCCAGTTCTGAGTATTTTGCAGGGTTGTAGAGTGGCTTGCCATATTCATATTTTCTCCAGGTATCAACATCCGGCGCACTATCGATGTGTCCACTTTGGAAGATTTGATGAAAGTTGAGATCGGTAGATAGGATGAAGTCGCCAAGGTCATCCAAATTGACATTTAAAGGTACGGTCTCCATGTACGATTCGTTTGAACCATATTGATAACTTACAACTAGGGCTTCAATCTCCTTCGATTGTTCCCCAAGTTGTGGAACATCTTTCCCTGTTGTCTTCTTCTTCGACTTCTCAATAGTTTTGATGAGAGTTCGGTTATAGTCTGATGGCGGCAAGGGCTTACGACCTTCACGCAACATTCTAGCCCGGTCGTCCACCTTTTGCCTCAGTGCATTTGGATGCATGTAAAAGTATGGCTTAGGCGGGTTTGCCTTCAATGCTAGTCTTTGTTGTTTCATTTTCTCAAAGTAACCAAGACTTCTTTTTTTGCCTCCGCACTTTGCTCTTCAGTCATGGCAGGAGGCAATTTCTAAGGGATAATGTTGCTGGAAATTTTTGCCTTCTTCTTCTTCGGTAGGGACGAGGACTTCGTTTGCACCCTCTTAGTGGATATTGTTTTGGACTTTGGAGGGGCGGAGCTGGCTGTGGCAGAGGGGGTGGATGCGTCGGAGACCTCCTGGCGGTGGCGGAGGTGCCTGAGGCGGCATCAGAGACCTCCTTGGGGGTGGCGGAGGTGCCTGAGGCATCGTAGACCTCCTTGGGGGTGGTGGGGGTGCCTGAGGCGTCGGAGACCTCCTTGGGGGTGGCGGGGGTTCCTGAGGCGTCGGAGACCTTGGCGGAGGGGGCTGAGGTGTTGGAGACCTCCTTAGAGCACTGTGGTGGTCTGGTGAACGAACAATTGGACTTAGCTCCCCTCCAACCTAAGTGATCAGTATAGCAAATAAACAAATGTGAGAATCTGACAAGATTAATTATTACTTAAGTCAACAGAAACTTAGTGTGTGATTATTTCTCATATAAGTACTTCCGGGGAGGGAGCGCAGAAGGCGACGCCCCAGGAATGGCGATGTAGCACTTGTGCCAAAGAATGAATGCATGCTCTACCTCTCCTAGAGTCTTCTCCCCATCACCTCCGGGAATGTCAAGAGGCACATCGCTGAATCCAGAGAGTACCCTATCCACCGACACCTTAGCATATCCAGGTTGGATTGGTTGCCCATGGATTACCTACTCAGT
The DNA here is from genome assembly GCA_038502445.1 of Eremochloa ophiuroides. Lineage (NCBI taxonomy): Eukaryota > Viridiplantae > Streptophyta > Magnoliopsida > Poales > Poaceae > Eremochloa > Eremochloa ophiuroides. The sequence continues at coordinate 39,693,633 of JAHLJS010000004.1, forward strand.
GGCGATGGGGGAAACAATAGCTATAGCCACTAGGACTGTGGCATTGTCCTTTGGAATGTGCAACTCACATGCTGTCATATGTTGTGTGACATCATCCATGGGAAAGTGAAGCCCTGCATCTCCTTGAGCTGGCATGTTCGTGGATGGACAACTGCTTTTCATCTGATCAAGGGGCTAATGTTGACCCCAGGTCCCATCGCTGATGTAGACTGTCTCTGGGTGCTCAATTGTATGTGCACTTGCCATTTGATCTCCTCCTGCATTTCTTGTTGCAGTTTCTTTTCCTATTCTCGCGACTGTAACACAAACTCCTCCAGGAGAGTCTCTCATTCTCCTCGTCCTTCTTTCTCTTGCGGCTTCTGTACGTTCCTCTGTCCTGAGGAAAACCATGCGACCATGGGATTGCACCTTTGCCTCTTGTTCGCCCACCATGCTCAGCACTTTCTAGGGCATACGTCAATTCATCTTTCTCTCTGTCGGGCTTGAATGCACCGCTAGCGGAAGCGTCTACCGCAAAAAGTAATATTTGTGCTACCCTTTGGATTTTTTCACCATACACTACCTGCCCAGTCTCCAGGTCCAGCCTACCACCATCCGCGAAAAACCAATTCTTGGCACGGTCGGGCCAATCGAGTGAAGCCGGCACGAGCCCCTTGGCAATTACATCTGCTTCCATCTTTTCCCACTTGGGGACGGCACTGCTGTAGCCACCTGATCCCATGCGATAGTGGTATGCCTTCTGTCAGGCATTCTGTTGGTTCCTCCACCCCCGTTGTTCACCTTCTTCTGAGGTCTTGAACTGTACGAACTCATCCCAAAATGGCCTCAACTTTGAAACAGGGCCTGGAGCGTTGAAATCCGGCGTCAAGTTCCTCTTCACATAATCATTATATAGCTTTTTCTTCCAAGTATGGAATTATGTTGCCATCTTCTTCATAGGCTGTAACACCTAGAATTTTGCAACATTTTAAAATTAGGTAAATTATTTAATTTATGCAATTATTGTCATGCAATTATAGAAGAAATAGAATTTTTGGTGAAATAAAATAAAACCTAGGTCAAACCATGTTTGATGCACTCATGCTGCTGCATATTAATTTTTGATTGCTTGATTTATTTGTTGGGTCTTCCATTTTTAAATCCCTTTTGAAACTCCATTTGAAATTGTGTTTGAAAAAGAGAAAAGAAAATAGAAATAGAAAAGAGGAATTAGAGAAAGGTGAAGAGCAGCAGCTGCAGCCACCTTTCCTTCTCAGCCTGCTCGGCCCATTCCCTTTCCCCTCTCCCTTGGCCCACTCGGCCAGCTCCTTCCCCCTCGGCCCTTTCCCTTTCTCCTGGGCCGTGACCGCGCACGCCGGCCCAATCCACCGGGCCAGACACGCCGCGCCCCTCTCCTCCCCCCTCTCGCCGACATCGTGGGCCCACTCGTCAGCCGCACGTCCTGCACCTTCCTTCCTCCTCCCGCTCTGCTTCCCAAATCAGAGGGCCAACGCCGTCGCCGCCTCTGATTCCGGCCGGATTGGCCGCGCTCTTTCCAATTGGAGCCGCCCGTGTCTACTTAAGGCCAAGCTCGACCCTCCGCAGTCTCCTTTTTCGCCCTTGCAGCACCCCATCGTCCTTGCGCAGCAAATAGAGCCCGCCGCCACAACTTCCTTCCGCCGGCGAGCTCGAGTCCGACGAATTCGTCATCGCTTCTTCACTGTAAGGTCATCCGGGTGCTTCGTGATGTTCCTGCGAGTCTCCCTACCCTTTTTCCCTTTTGAGTCGAGCACTGACATGCCCTCGTCGCCACTGCAGCCGTCCGCCGCCGCTGGAGCAAGTGAAGGACCCGCCCCGGACTGATTTCGGCCTTCGATTCAACCCTTGGTGAGCTCGCACTTCTATCCTCTCCCCCTATGACCCATCCCGGCGCCATTTGGCACACCCCAGTGCCGTCACCGCCACCTCCGGCGAGGATGGCCGCCGCGACCCGTGCTGCTCGCCCTCCGGGCCACGATAGCCCTCCTCGTTGCTCGATTCGAGTTCGTATCAAGATTATCCATCTCCCCACGCCTTTTCCGAGCCGGAACGACCTCAGTAGCGCCCTTTTGGCTCCTCCGGCGATGCGCCGGCGATGGCGCCGCCGCCGGCCACTGTGTTCCGGCGAACAGAGCCCTGCTCCCCTCCCGGCTTCTAATCCTGGCCGTTGAACTCAGATCGGACGGCTCTCGTCTATCCATACCGGTTCGGCCGACAAATTTGCAGAAAACCCCCTGGCCTTTTTTAATATTGTAACCCGCGGTCCCTTGGCGTATTCACCAGATTACGTTTCCCCGCGGAGAAGACGTATTTTCCGTTCGGTTTAATAAAAATTAGATATTTATATTTACAGATTTGCCACTAATCTTTAATCGCTTATAAAATGCACGTTTTAGCTCCGATTTCGACGATTCCAATTGCATTGGATTCACAATTTTATCCTCTTTCCAGTAATATAACTTTTATCCATGTTAATAGTATTTTATTTTTCAGTATTATTTTAATCCCTAAAAATGCATTAAAACTTCGGAAAATCATATCTTTCGCGTTTTAAATCCGTTTTCGGTGATCTTTATATCGATGTGATCGTATCAGCGAGTAGAATAGTTTTATAAATCTTTTAATTGGTTTTCTCACTGTTGGTGTACTGTTCTAATTTATGTCCTTGTTTGCTATGCATGAATGCTCCCGTATGTTTGTGTGTTGGCGATTAATCGAGTATAGACGGTGAGCAATTCGACGGTGCTTTCGACCCGCATTTCGAGGACCAGCAAGACCAGCAAGACTTTCCTGAGCAAGGCAAGTAATTCATGGGATTATCCTTGTTACCTATTTATGAAAGTTTTATTAAATATCATATGCATGCAATCCCTTGATAAACATAGATGATTTCCCTAGAATTGTCCCTGTACCTTGATACCTACGATTTATGCACATAAATGATTTGGCAATGCTATTATTATCATGATCATGTGTTGATTAATGGGAAGTAATGAACTTTAATAGATGACATTATCCGTAAGTGACCCTCCGGGAAAACCGCGCAACTATGGGTGCTAATGGGCTCTGGTTTTAGTTCAGTAAATTGCTCTTGTCTAGCTTGTTAGTGGTTACCGAAAGGCGCAAGTGGGGTGGGATAAAGCCGGGATGGCTTATAGTTTGGCCCCTGTCTGCAATGATGTGTATAGGCTGTGGTTATGTGCCATCAGGCAGAGGACTTATTATAAGAACAGGCACAGAATCCATAGCGGCCCTAACTTGTTAGACATGACTTATGAAAGACTTCATAGTGATACCCTGCTCACTCACCTTGGTAGTGTTTTTGGGAGTAATTAACCCGAGCAAATGGGAATCACGGCTCATAGTGAAAGTGTGCAACCTCTGCAGAGTGTAAAACTGGTATACTAGCCGTACCCGCGGTTATGGGTGGTCTGGAATCCTCATGGACAGAAAATAGTGTCATTGTTTACTTGTTTATGCTTACTGTTCATCTTACATTGATCATGTACCTTGGAATTTATGCAACACCATTGATGCTATTTATAGTATTACTATTACTTTGATTTTAAAGGCTATTGCAACATAACCACATAAAGCTATTTGAGCCTCATGAACCCTGTGTATTACTTGCTGAGTACGATATGTGCTCACTCTTGCTATTACCACCACCACAGATGAAGATTGGAGTTATGACTACCGCAACGAGTTCTAGACTTGTTGTCAACCAGTCAACGTCCCTGCGTTGGAGCTACCACGAGAGATTTTAATTTCCGCTGAGATGTTGTAATAAAGTACTATGTTTAAATATTATTCGTTATGTATTAAACTCTGCAATGGTACTTAATGAATTTGTCTAGCATGTGTGGACTTGATCCTTGGCACACATGTGAGCTTTTATACATCCTGGTGTTGTTTTTAATATCGGGGTGTGACAAATTGGTATCAGAGCTTTGTTGACTGTAGGACGCAAGCCTAGATAGTAAAAATCACATAGGTTTATTTTTGCACTTAAATTTCAGCCTTGACTATTTTATTACAATTTTGTTTTATGCTATACTTCCTTATTCTATTGCAAAAAAGTTTGACTCTAGCGTCTCTTTTCTGATTTTGTAGATGGTTCTCACTCGTTCCGCCGCTCGCCGCTCTGCTGCTGAGGCTGTTTCTTCTCGTGGCGTCGCCTCCTACGTCGCCCAGTTCTCTCCCAGCGCACCGCCGGTGAAGCCCGAGGTCGTGGTCCTCTCCGACGATGAGGAGGACCCCACTGAGGTCCTCATGTTCGATGACGACGTGGAGGAGGAGATCGTGCCAGTCACTCCGACGACGCCAGCTCCTACACCGACGCCTGCACCTGCACCGACTCCCCCTGCACCTGAGCCAGTGATGGAGTGGTTCCGTGTTACCACCATCAAGGACCCGGCGCCGAACGCGTATCAACACTCCCTGCTGCAAGAAGTGTTGACTACGTACTACAGTGACAAGCACCCGGTCATCGAGTACCTCTGCTCGAGGTACACCCACCCTGAGGAGGCGACCTACTACAAGACCCTGTTGGCAGTCATCTACTGGGAGCCTGGACAGCCGAAGCCGGCTCCTCATCAGGTCTTCTTTTCGCCTGCTAGGAGGACTTCAGCTCACGCCAGCATGGAGGATGCTGCGCAAGTGGCGTACGCATTCTACCATGGTCTTCGCTATGAGCTCATGGAGGAGGATCGCTTTCGCCACCTGCCCCGCTTTGAGCCCTGGGCTGGACGAGCTGTGGTGACCCAGGCTGATCCCCTGCATCCGACGTTGAACACCACCGCTCTGCACGTCAATGCCTTGACGGAGCAAGTGGTGGGGCTCCAGGGAGAGCTGAAGGGAGCACACTCAGCGTCACGGCGTCTCCAGAAAGAGAATGATTGTCTGCGGGCTATGCTCAAGAAGTCCCCCCGCTACACGAAGAAAGAAGACTTCACGCTTCACGTTAATAAGTTCTAGGTTACCCTTGGGATTCATGTAATAAATCGTTAGCTGCGTCTAGTGAGTCTTGGTGTGCTTGTAAGATTGGTGTGAGAACATGATTTATTATTATGCACTTGTGTGATTTGGATCTTTGTTATGAGTGTTGGAGTGCTGTAGACTTGTCTACGGTACTTCTTGAACAAGTAAAAATTAAGTTGAGGTCTTTTTATATATTGTTGGGTTGGTTTATATTCTCGTTACCCTTGCTGTTTTCTGGAGTTATCTGAGGTATTTTGGTCATATCTGGAGATCTGAAAATGCAAATGTCATGAAATTTTTATGGGATATACTAGACTTCAGTTCCTTTCCAACGCCGTATCAATCACCTTCATATCTATTATGGACTAAGAGTTATGACTGTTGCAATCTGGTATAACTGTGATGCCTGGAAGTGCTGAACAGCTCCTGTAAATTGTGAAATTGGAACTGGTAACTGTCAGAATCTGGTAAAGTGGTCTAAATGAAAGTTGTAGGAAATTTTATAAGTTTTCCAGCAATGTATAGAACGTCTCGTTTTGAGTTCTGTAGCTCCCTGTACGATCGATTTACTGCACTTCTGTTTCTGAGAACTCGTCCTGAAATTTTCAGTTTCTCTATTCATGTTGGTTATTTGGGTATTGTCTGAGAATCGTTACGTATGTTGGGTTGACAGATGGCCGGAAGGAGGAACCCCAGAGGCAACCCACCACCTCCACCACCCCCCATGATCAGCCCTGAACAATTCATGCAGATGCAAGGGCAGTTCATGGAAGCAATGACTCGCTTCATGCAGAATGTTCAGCAGGGTGGAGCACCACCACCACCGCCACCCAGGGACAGGCGCAAGGACTTCCTTCAGGGACGTCCTCCGGTGTTCACACATGCCACAGACCCCCTAGAGGCCGATGATTGGGTCCGTGCTGTGGAAAAGCAGCTTAACATTGCGCAGTGCAGTGACAAGGAGAAGGTCCTGTATGCTTCAGGTCAGTTGCAGGGTGCAGCCCAAACCTGGTGGGAGTCTTACCAGGATGCATGGCCTGCGAATGCTCCTGATGTTACTTGGGATGAGTTCACCAGAGAGTTTAGAGCTCATCACATTCCTCAAGGTTTGATGGATCAGAAGGCTGAAGAGTTCCGGTCTCTCCGGATGGTGTCCATGTCTGTCAGCGAATATCATAACAAGTTCGCTGAGCTGGCACGCTATGCACCCAGGGAAGTTGCTGACGATGCTGACAAGCAGCGGTTATTTCTCAAGGGCTTATATTATGAACTCAGGCTGCAGTTGGCTGGTAACACCTACCCCAACTTTCAAGCTCTTGTCAACCGTGCTATTGTGTTGGACAACATGCGCCAGGATCAGGACAAGAAGAGGAAGTTCTCTGGTCAGTCTTCTGGGAGCAACAACCGTCCACGCTATGGTCACCAGCAGAATTCCCAGCAAAGGTACCATGGTGGTAACAACCAGCGCTTGCCTTTCCAACAGCGCCAGCCGTTCCGTCAGTCGGGAGGGACACAAAACTCCCAGAATGGAAAAGCTAATGGTCCCCCTGCCGAGAATGGAGCCCCTAGAGCCCCCACCGTCTGTTACAGCTGTGGCAAGGAAGGCCACATGTCCTTCCACTGCCCCAACAAGAAGCCACTCTATGGGAAGGTGAATCATGTGACCACCGACACTGCTCAGGATGGGCCGAACATCATGCTGGGTACGTTCGACCTCAACTCCACTCCTGCAACTGTCTTATTTGATTCTGGAGCATCGCATACTTTTATCTCCCATATATTTGTTAGAAAACATAGTATACCCCTGCTTACCATGAAGAATGAGATGATAGTGAACTCTCCTGGGGGTGTTATGCCTGCTACCCACTTTTGCCCAACCGTAACATTGTCCTTAAGGGGGGTAGAGTTCTTTGTCAGTCCAATCGTCCTGAGGGCATCTGGAATTGATTTGATACTGGGTTGTGACTGGATGAAAGAACATGCGGTCGACATCAAATGCAAAGAGAAGGTTGTGGAATTGAATGGGCCTAAGGGAAACAGGATCTCAGTGGATGTTGCGGTGAAGCCACCTCCAGCTGCTGTCATCAATATGATAGAAGAAGGTGAAAAATCTGATGACCGTGTTGTGGGAGAATTTCTGGATGTCTTCCCCGAGGATTTGCCAGGTATGCCACCTGATCGAGACATTGAATTCATTATTGAATTATTACCTGGTACTGCACCCATAGCTAAGCGTCCATATAGAATGGGGGTAAATGAGTTAGAAGAACTTAAAAAGCAACTTAAGGAGTTATTAGATAAAGGTTTTATCCGCCCTAGTTCTTCTCCATGGGGTGCACCGGTTATCTTTGTTGACAAGAAGGATGGTACTCAAAGGATGTGCATTGATTACCGATCATTAAATGAAGTGACCATCAAAAATAAGTACCCTTTGCCTAGAATTGATGATTTGTTTGATCAATTGAGAGGTGCATGTGTGTTTTCCAAGATTGATTTACGGTCTGGTTATCACCAATTGAAGATTAGAAACCAAGATATACCGAAGACAGCATTCACTACCAGATATGGGCTATATGAATACACAGTTATGTCTTTTGGTCTTACCAATGCACCTGCCTACTTCATGTATTTGATGAATAAGGTGTTCATGGAATATCTTGATAAGTTTGTGGTGGTATTCATTGATGATATTCTGGTGTTCTCCAAGACGGAAGAAGAACATGAAGAACACTTGAGATTGGTCTTGCAGAAATTGAGAGAGCATAAGTTGTATGCAAAAAGGAGTAAGTGTGAGTTTTGGCTAAAGGAAGTGGCTTTCTTAGGCCACATTGTCTCAAATGGTGGAATTGCTGTAGATCCTAGCAAAGTGAGGGATGTGCTGGATTGGAAGCCACCTACTGATGTTAAGGAAATTCGCAGTTTCCTTGGTTTGGCTGGTTACTATAGGAGGTTCATTGAAGGGTTCTCCAAGCTCGCTAAGCCTATGACTGCATTGTTAGAGAAGAATGCCAAGTTCATGTGGTCCGAACAGTGCCAAGCTAATTTTGATGAGTTGAAGAAGAGGTTGACTTCTGCCCCAGTGCTGATATTGCCTGATCTAAGTAAGAGTTTTTCTATCTACTGTGATGCATCTAGACAAGGTTTGGGATGTGTACTTATGCAAGAAGGTAGGGTCGTTGCCTATGCGTCTAGACAGTTGAGAAAGCATGAGTTGAACTACCCTACTCACGATCTTGAGTTAGCAGCGGTTGTTCATGCCTTGAAGATCTGGAGGCATTACCTGATGGGGCATAAAACTGACATATATACGGATCATAAGAGCTTGAAATACATCTTTACCCAGTCGGATCTGAACTTGAGGCAACGTCGATGGTTAGAATTGATTAAGGACTATGATCTAGAAGTGCATTACCATCCTGGGAAGGCCAATGTGGTGGCTGATGCACTTAGCAGAAAAAGTTATGATAGTGAAGTTCAGGAAACAATGATGCCTGAGGAGTTAAGTGCAGAGTTGCAACGTCTGAACTTGTGTTTGGTTAACAATATCGTGGAGATTGAGATAACGCCTACCTTGGAAGAAGAAATACGCAAAGGTCAGATGGAGGATGAAGAACTCAAAGAGATAGCTGAAAATGTGGTTGTTGGAAAAGCACCCGGATTCAGGCTTGATGAGAATGGCACATTGTGGTTGGGAAAAAGGATATGTGTGCCAGCAATGAAGGCTATCCGAGATACAATTCTTCGGGAAGCTCATGAGTCTGCCTACTCTATTCACCCCGGAAGTACCAAGATGTATCAAGATCTCAAGGAGAAGTATTGGTGGAAAGAGATGAGGAGAGCTGTAGCTGAATATGTTGCATTGTGCGATACTTGTTCGAGGGTTAAAGCCGAACATCAAAGGCCTGCTGGGTTGCTACAACCTATGAAGATACCGGAATGGAAATGGGATGAAGTTGGAATGGACTTCATAGTGGGATTACCCCGGACCAGCAAAGGTTATGACTCCATATGGGTGATTGTCGATCGGTTGACGAAAGTTGCTCATTTTCTACCTGTGAAGACTAAGTATAGTGGTCCGAAATTGGCTACACTTTACATGGAAAGGATAGTATGTCTGCATGGTGTACCAAAGAAGATTGTATCAGACAGAGGGTCTCAGTTTACATCTCACTTCTGGAAACAAGTACATGAGGCTTTGGGAACAAGATTGAATTTCAGTACCGCTTATCACCCTCAGACAGATGGACAAACAGAAAGAACCAACCAGATCTTGGAGGATATGTTGAGAGCTTGTGCTTTGCAGTATGGTTCTAGTTGGGAAAAGAGTTTACCTTATGCAGAATTCTCTTATAATAACAGTTATCAGAAGAGTCTTGGGATGTCACCATTCGAGGCATTGTATGGCCGGAAGTGCAGAACACCTCTGTATTGGAACCAGACAGGTGAGACACAGTTGTTTGGACCTGACGTAATAAAAACCGCTGAAGAACAAGTTAGTAAAATCAGAGAGAACTTAAGGATAGCTCAGTCTCGACAAAAGAGTTATGCAGATAAGCGGAGAAGAGCTTTGAGTTTTGAAAAAGGTGACTATGTGTATCTCAAGGTATCACCGATGAGAAAGGTGAGGAGGTTTAATATGAAGGGAAAGCTAGCACCGAGGTATGTTGGTCCCTTCAAGATCATTAAAAGGTGTGGAGAAGTTGCATATCAGTTAGAGTTGCCTGAGCACCTGTCCGCTGTTCATGATGTGTTTCATGTGTCCCAACTTAAGAAATGTTTGCGTATACCTGAGGAACAAATACCCATGGATGAACTTCAAGTTAAGGATGATTTGACTTATGAAGAGTACCCTGTGAGGATACTGGAGACAGCTGAAAGAGTCACTCGAAGTAGAGTGATTAAGATGTGTAAGGTTCAGTGGAATAGGCACTCAGAGGAAGAGGCAACTTGGGAAAGAGAAGAGGACTTGAGAAAAGAGTATTCACACTTGTTTGAGTAAGCATTCAATCTCGAGGACGAGATTTTCTTTAAGGGGGGTAGAATTGTAACACCTAGAATTTTGCAACATTTTAAAATTAGGTAAATTATTTAATTTATGCAATTATTGTCATGCAATTATAGAAGAAATAGAATTTTTGGTGAAATAAAATAAAACCTAGGTCAAACCATGTTTGATGCACTCATGCTGCTGCATATTAATTTTTGATTGCTTGATTTATTTGTTGGGTCTTCCATTTTTAAATCCCTTTTGAAACTCCATTTGAAATTGTGTTTGAAAAAGAGAAAAGAAAATAGAAATAGAAAAGAGGAATTAGAGAAAGGTGAAGAGCAGCAGCTGCAGCCACCTTTCCTTCTCAGCCTGCTCGGCCCATTCCCTTTCCCCTCTCCCTTGGCCCACTCGGCCAGCTCCTTCCCCCTCGGCCCTTTCCCTTTCTCCTGGGCCGTGACCGCGCACGCCGGCCCAATCCACCGGGCCAGACACGCCGCGCCCCTCTCCTCCCCCCTCTCGCCGACATCGTGGGCCCACTCGTCAGCCGCACGTCCTGCACCTTCCTTCCTCCTCCCGCTCTGCTTCCCAAATCAGAGGGCCAACGCCGTCGCCGCCTCTGATTCCGGCCGGATTGGCCGCGCTCTTTCCAATTGGAGCCGCCCGTGTCTACTTAAGGCCAAGCTCGACCCTCCGCAGTCTCCTTTTTCGCCCTTGCAGCACCCCATCGTCCTTGCGCAGCAAATAGAGCCCGCCGCCACAACTTCCTTCCGCCGGCGAGCTCGAGTCCGACGAATTCGTCATCGCTTCTTCACTGTAAGGTCATCCGGGTGCTTCGTGATGTTCCTGCGAGTCTCCCTACCCTTTTTCCCTTTTGAGTCGAGCACTGACATGCCCTCGTCGCCACTGCAGCCGTCCGCCGCCGCTGGAGCAAGTGAAGGACCCGCCCCGGACTGATTTCGGCCTTCGATTCAACCCTTGGTGAGCTCGCACTTCTATCCTCTCCCCCTATGACCCATCCCGGCGCCATTTGGCACACCCCAGTGCCGTCACCGCCACCTCCGGCGAGGATGGCCGCCGCGACCCGTGCTGCTCGCCCTCCGGGCCACGATAGCCCTCCTCGTTGCTCGATTCGAGTTCGTATCAAGATTATCCATCTCCCCACGCCTTTTCCGAGCCGGAACGACCTCAGTAGCGCCCTTTTGGCTCCTCCGGCGATGCGCCGGCGATGGCGCCGCCGCCGGCCATTGTGTTCCGGCGAACAGAGCCCTGCTCCCCTCCCGGCTTCTAATCCTGGCCGTTGAACTCAGATCGGACGGCTCTCGTCTATCCATACCGGTTCGGCCGACAAATTTGCAGAAAACCCCCTGGCCTTTTTTAATATTGTAACCCGCGGTCCCTTGGCGTATTCACCAGATTACGTTTCCCCGCGGAGAAGACGTATTTTCCGTTCGGTTTAATAAAAATTAGATATTTATATTTACAGATTTGCCACTAATCTTTAATCGCTTATAAAATGCACGTTTTAGCTCCGATTTCGATGATTCCAATTGCATTGGATTCACAATTTTATCCTCTTTCCAGTAATATAACTTTTATCCATGTTAATAGTATTTTATTTTTCAGCATTATTTTAATCCCTAAAAATGCATTAAAACTTCGGAAAATCATATCTTTCGCGTTTTAAATCCGTTTTCGGTGATCTTTATATCGATGTGATCGTATCAGCGAGTAGAATAGTTTTATAAATCTTTTAATTGGTTTTCTCACTGTTGGTGTACTGTTCTAATTTATGTCCTTGTTTGCTATGCATGAATGCTCCCGTATGTTTGTGTGTTGGCGATTAATCGAGTATAGACGGTGAGCAATTCGACGGTGCTTTCGACCCGCATTTCGAGGACCAGCAAGACCAGCAAGACTTTCCTGAGCAAGACAAGTAATTCATGGGATTATCCTTGTTACCTATTTATGAAAGTTTTATTAAATATCATATGCATGCAATCCCTTGATAAACATAGATGATTTCCCTAGAATTGTCCCTGTACCTTGATACCTACGATTTATGCACATAAATGATTTGGCAATGCTATTATTATCATGATCATGTGTTGATTAATGGGAAGTAATGAACTTTAATAGATGACATTATCCGTAAGTGACCCTCCGGGAAAACCGCGCAACTATGGGTGCTAATGGGCTCTGGTTTTAGTTCAGTAAATTGCTCTTGTCTAGCTTGTTAGTGGTTACCGAAAGGCGCAAGTGGGGTGGGATAAAGCCGGGATGGCTTATAGTTTGGCCCCTGTCTGCAATGATGTGTATAGGCTGTGGTTATGTGCCATCAGGCAGAGGACTTATTATAAGAACAGGCACAGAATCCATAGCGGCCCTAACTTGTTAGACATGACTTATGAAAGACTTCATAGTGATACCCTGCTCACTCACCTTGGTAGTGTTTTTGGGAGTAATTAACCCGAGCAAATGGGAATCACGGCTCATAGTGAAAGTGTGCAACCTCTGCAGAGTGTAAAACTGGTATACTAGCCGTACCCGCGGTTATGGGTGGTCTGGAATCCTCATGGACAGAAAATAGTGTCATTGTTTACTTGTTTATGCTTACTGTTCATCTTACATTGATCATGTACCTTGGAATTTATGCAACACCATTGATGCTATTTATAGTATTACTATTACTTTGATTTTAAAGGCTATTGCAACATAACCACATAAAGCTATTTGAGCCTCATGAACCCTGTGTATTACTTGCTGAGTACGATATGTGCTCACTCTTGCTATTACCACCACCACAGATGAAGATTGGAGTTATGACTACCGCAACGAGTTCTAGACTTGTTGTCAACCAGTCAACGTCCCTGCGTTGGAGCTACCACGAGAGATTTTAATTTCCGCTGAGATGTTGTAATAAAGTACTATGTTTAAATATTGTTCGTTATGTATTAAACTCTGCAATGGTACTTAATGAATTTGTCTAGCATGTGTGGACTTGATCCTTGGCACACATGTGAGCTTTTATACATCCTGGTGTTGTTTTTAATATCGGGGTGTGACATAGGCCAACTCCTCACTAGCTCTTTCAAAGCATCATCGGCTCCTTTAAGTGTGAAATGTGCAGTGATATCATTCCAAATCAAATTCTTGTCAAGATCTGAAACATAACTGATATGAGGAGCGTCTTTCTTCTGTTTCCACTCTCGAGCACTAATGGGGAGGCTGTCCCTTACAAGGTACCCACAATGATAAACAAACTTCTTCGCGTTTGGTCCAAGTGGTTCTCCTGTCTCTCTGCTGAAATCAGAGATTACGAAGCGGCCCTCCTACGGCTTTACCGGTCCTCGTACATTTTGACACTTCGTCGTCGTTGATCCAGAGGGCTATGGATTTAGAAAAAACATGTTCAATAAGTATATTGCTCATCACTGATAATTTCATATATTTCATATATTTATATACATATATATTTCATTTATTTATACCTCGCCGACAACCTCTTACTCAACGTGAAGGTTTAAGTATTGTGACCCATCATCTACCATCTGCTGGTTATCAACTTCGTCGTATTGACCTCCAGCGATCATGTCCATCATGAAATCATCCATGTTTTCATCAGGATCGGCCATCGGGACTATATATGAAATTGAGATATATATGAAATTAAAATTGAGATACATATATATACGAAATATTGATATACATATAAAGCCTATATAAAACAAACCCTAACCTTAGCTTTATATATACATGAAATTACACTAAATTGATACAACTCTAAACCCTAAACCCTAAACCCATATATACATGAAATTACAAGAAAACCTGGCCTAAAACCCTAACCCTAAAACTCTAACCCTAAACACTTATACATTATATAGATAGATATTTGAGTGTGTGTGTGTGTGTGTGTTTTAAACCCTACATATGAAATATATATATATACACATATATGAAAATTGAGATACATAAAAAGAAACATTGATATACATATGTAAACCCTATACAAAACAAACCCTAACCCTAAAACCTATACATATCATCATTTATATAAATCATACATATACATTATATATATATTTGAAATTGAGATGGATACATATACTAAATTGAGATATGAAAATATATATCGCACTTAACATATATAATTCAAATTCACATATATATATATAATTTCACATTATTTCACATTTTTTAATTCAAATTAACATATACATATATCAATTTCACAATAATTCATATATATGTTTCAATTTAACATATACCTATATCAATTTCACATTTTAATTTTTTTCTCTCTCTCTCGGCTGGCAAACCAACACAGGAAAAACACACATTCACAGAGGCCACGCGCGCATGGCCGGCAGGGCCTCACCTCGGCGCGCGGGGTCGAGGGCAGGGCCGGGGGCGTCGGGGCCTGGACCGCGTCGAGGCCAGCGGCGCAGGGCCGGTGGTGCGCTTCACGGGTGCAGGAGGCGGCATCCGGGGCGAGAGCGGCGGCGGGCGGCCGTACGTGGGCAGTCGCGTGGGGTCGAGTCCAGGGCCGGGGGCATCGATTGAGGACGGCGGCGCGCGGGGTCGAGTCCGGCGGCGTAGCGGGGCCGGGACCGTCAATTGAGGCCGACGGCGAGCGGCCGGGCGAGCAGAGTGGCGTGGCGGCGGCGCGGCGCATGGGGCCGTGGGAGGGCAGCTCGGCGTGGCGCGGATCACGGCGGTGGCGGAGGTGCACGGCTGTGGCAGCGTAGCATGGCGGTGGTGGAGGCGCACGGCGGGGGCGGAGGCGCGGATCGGCGGTGACGATCTCCCTGCTCTGGTGCTAAGTCTGGAAACTGACGGTGGCGTGAAGGAGGAAGGACACTGTGCCTTTTATAGGTAGGGGACCTTTAGTCCCGGTTGGTTTTACCAACCGGGAGTAAAGGGGCTTTATTACTCCCGGTTGGTAACACCAACCGGTACTAGAGGTCCACCCTTTACTCCCGGTTGGTGTTAACGGTGGATATACCATGAAAATCCACATTTAAACACCATCAACAAGCCTCGGATTCAAGGAAGAATAAGCATATCATGAACATATTTTATCAATAACTAGTTCCACTTGTACTCTTAACTTGTTAATGCAGGGAAGATCAAAACAGAGTAGAAATGAACACTTAGAGCTCAATTAAGTGGATCGGCCGAACCACTTGTATGGGCACCAAGCCATCACAACTCAACAAAGGACTCAAGATATCACGTAGAAGAGAGGAGAGCTCGGTGTGGGCCCATGTGTGGGTCTGTCAACCCACCATGGGGCCCACCTGGCTCTGATGACGTGGCATGATCCATGTGACACTCCACCCAGCTCATTTCAACCATCAGATGAACATGTGTTTCCATTCAACGGTGGAGAATCAATGCACACGGATCAAGGCGTGAAATAACACAATCCAGACAGAACCAGCACAAGGCGACACTCTATGACTGGTGGGGACCACACCTGGCTGAGCCCGCCTATCATAGAGGGTCGGCCGACCCCCTGGTGCCCAGCCAGGTCGGTTGGCCCCCACCGCCTTCCTGCATGCTTTCCACGTGATGAATTCACCACTACCGTCCATCCTATGGCGGTTTTGAGGCGGTTCATCCAAGGGAGGAGAGGTAAGGAGCATACGGATCACTAACGTGGTGCCCCTCCACTCTCCCCTATAAATAGAGGCTGCCATCACCCTCTTCAACACACAAGATACACAAGAGACAAGAGAAGCTAGAGTTCCACTCTTTAGTAGTAGTATTAGTCTAGTGTGGGAGTTAGCGTTGAGTCGAGCTACGCTTGGACTCTCTGGAGTCGTCTGCTGGAGAGTCTGGTATAGCTCTTGTACCTTTCCTTCTGTAAGACTTTACCTTTATCAATATATTATCTTTACTTTACTTTACTTTACTAAGTCTCTACTTAGTGCTTTACTATTCATTATAGTATTGTTGTGTCTTGTCTTACCTTATAGTTGATTTATACTAAATAGTGATCCTATAACCAGCTCACGTGTGTAGTTCATTGCCTGTCATAGGGCGCTTTAGCTGTTTGGTACCCAGCTAGAGTAGTGAGAATTAGGGTAAGCGTAGTGCTTAGGCTAGATCTTACCCTTGAATGCTGCTTGTCGCACGGATTGTTAGTGGGTGCTAGCAGGTGGTGACAGCCCTGTCTAGTCTTAGTATCCCTCTACGTGTTTTAAGCAAGTTCTTAAAAGGTAGGCTTTCATAAGAGAGTAGGCGATTCGGGTAGAGGTTATATCCTCTATCGTTTCGCACTACCCCCTACACACCGGAAGTAAGGTAACTGTCTTAGTGTAATTCATCCATTTGATAAGATAGTTCACAAGAGTAAAGTAAGAGTCATAGGAGTCTTATACTCACTCGCTGTCCTCCCACCTAGCTATACTCTACTAGTTATCCTTAGTTATCCTAAAACCTTGCCGTGTCTCGGTATCATTACCCTTTTCTCTATATATCGATTTACCCCCCTATCGCTAGTTGATACTAAGTTGCTATAGATTTAAGGATATCTCGCTTTTATTAATTATTCCTAGCAACCGCTTTCCCTTAGGATAAAATAAATAACGATACCTTGGAATACTCCCGGGTGAAGTGCTACAGCGGTATATTCTGTGCGCTTGTGGAATTATCCAATAGACATAAGAAATACCCTTCAGGGCACTTCTGGCGCCGTTATCAGAGATAGCCTAACACCCTGTCTCTGGTGGTTGCGCTAAAAATGTCAACAGTTGGTAACAACAACTGGGAGTAAAGGTCCCTTCCTGCTCGTCTGGGCTACTGTTTTGGGACCTTTACTCTCGGTTGGTATTACCAACTGGGATTAAAGGTGAATTTTTTTTACTAGTTCCCGCCAGTTGCCAATTTAGCCTTCATCATTTGTTTTAATTTGTTATAAATGGGATTTAGTGTTATAATTGCATAATAAATTAATTACTTAGAATATTTTTTCATAAAAATGATCTTTATTTTTCTTTTCCTTTACTACACCTATGATAAATCTTAAATGTGAAAGTACTTTATTTTTTCTTATACATTCTCATTTTTATTAGAAAATAATCACTATTTCATTAATGCAAAAATGTATTTTTTGTTTAAATATTTTGAAACCCATGGATTTCGAAAGGATATTTGTTTTCGCATTGTTTCAACGTTCTTAATTTGGTTTTTGAGTGCTTCTTGTCCAAATTAGCCACACATCATCATACATATAAAATTAAATTTCAACATATGTAGAAATTAAAATCTTTCATTCATAGTTTTTACATAATATATATTACACATTATTACACATCACTACATCAAGCCGCAACAGTGAAGACCTTATTGAGGTATGTTTCTTGATCATGATCGCGCCGTAACCATGCATTGTCTTTATTATTTAGCGTGATGCTTGGGTCCTTATTCACTGTGAACGGCAGAATTCGGTCATCCTTCTCATAATCCTCTGATAGGTCTGACTGATCCTCGATTCCCACCATATTTCTTTTTCCTAAAAGAACAATGTGGCACTTGGCTCGTTGATTGAGTTGTCGTTTCTCCCTCTCTTTGGTTTCGTAGACACATCCTTGATATAGAACACCTGTGTGACATCCTTGGCAAGGACAAATGGTTCATCCTTGTACCCAATATTGTTGAGGTCCACAGACGTCATTCCATACTCATTGTCGACTGTTACCCCACCGCTGGTCCCGTTCACCCATTGACACCAAAACAAAGGTACCTTAAAATTGGGTACTTAGTCCAGTTCCCATATGTCCTCTATACGGCCATAATATGTTTGCTGTAGATTTGCTAGTTCTAGTGGATTGATTGCCTTCTGAGAAATTGCATTGAGGAATGCACATAGCTTCACGGTGGCTAAACGTACATTTGGAGGTAGAATTCCTCTCAAAGCAATTGGAAGCAATTGTGTCATAAGCACGTGGTAGTCATGGGACTTCAAGTTTAGAAATTTCTTCTCTGCCACATTGATTATACCCTTTATATTCGAGGAGAATCCAAATGGGGCCTTGATGCTATCTAGAGATTCGAACATGCTTTCCTTCTCTTCTTCACTAAGAGTGTAGCTAGCGGGTCTTAAGTAACGGCGTCCATCATTTGTCTTCTCTGGATGTAGGTTATCTCGTTCTTTCAAACACTGCAGGTCTTGTCGTGCTTTAATTGTGTCCTTCGACTTCCCGTACACACCCATAAAGCCAAGTAGGTTTACACAAAGATTCTTCATGAGGTGCAGGATGTCGATCGAACTGCAGACCTCAAGGAGTTGCCAATATGGAAGCCCCCAAAATATGGACTTCTTCTTCCACATGGGTGCACGCCCGGAAGCATCGTTCGGAACAGGTTCGCTGCCAGGTCCCTTTCCAAAAACTGCTTTCACATCCTTGACCATATTGAATACATCCTCTCCAGTTCAGTTGCGAGGCTTGGTCTGAGTGTCTGTCTTACCTTTAAAATTCTTGCCTTTCTTTCTTAGAGGGTGTGTCACAGGAAGAAACTGGCGATGGCCAAGGTATACGACCTTTCGACATTTTTTCAAATATATGCTGTCGACGTCCTCAAAACAGTGTGTGCAAACATTATATCCCTTGTTTGTCTGTCCTGAAAGATTACTTAGAGCAGGTCAATCATTAATTGTACAACAATGCTCGCAGGTCAAAGTGTTCCTGCTTGTGCTCGTCCCACACACGTACACCAGGTTTACTCCAAAAAATTAGAAGTTCGTCAACTAGAGGCCTCAGATAGACATCTATGTCATTGCTGGGTTGCTTTGGACCTTGAGTGAGCACAGGCATCGTCATGAACTTTCGCTTCATGCACAACCATGGAGGAAGATTGTAGATACATAGAGTAGCAGACTAAGTGCTATGACTGCTGCTCTGCTCCCTGAAAGGGTTCATGCCATCTGCACTTAAAGCAAACCTTAAGTTTCTTGCGTCAGCTGCGAAATCAGGGAATTCTCTGTCAATTGCTCTCCACTGAGACCCATCTGCAGGGTGTCTTAACATATTGTCTACCTTACGGTCTTGTTCGTGCCATCACAGTAACTTTTCATGGTCTCTGTTTCTGAACAAACGATTCAAGCATGGTATTATAGGAGCATACCACAAAACCTTCGCAAGAATTTTCTTCCTGGGACATTCTCCGTCACCCTCGGCATCACCAGGGTCATCTCTTCGGATCTTATAGCGTGATGCAAGACATACGGGGCATGCTTCTAGATTCTCATAGTCCTTGCCACGGTACAGGATGCAGTCATTAGGACATGCATGAATCTTCTAGATTTCTAACCCCAAAGGACATACAACCTGCTTTGCTTCATATGTAGTAGAGGGCAATTCGTTATCCTTCCGAAGCATCCCCTTTTGAGTCTGCAGTAACTACCCAAATCCCTTATCGGATAAACCATTATTTGCCTTCCATTGCAACAACTCTAGTATAGTACCCAACTTTTTCTGGCCTGCATCGCAGGTTGGGTAAAGCAATTTCTTGTGATCCTCTAGCATGCGATCGAACTTGATCTTCTCTTTTTCACTCTCGCATTCTCTCTGTGCATCACAGATGGCTTGACCAAGATCATCAGCGGGCTCATCTTCTTTAGCTACGTCTTCTTCGGCTTCCCCCATTGCAATGTCATGTAAGGGACCGTATTGGGCATATATATCATCATCCCCTTCTTCTTCATCTTCGCACTCTTCTATTACAACCCCGTTTTCTCCATGCTTGGTCCAACATATATAGTTTGGCATGAAACCCAACTTAAACAAGTTTGAATGGAGAGTCCTTGAGCAAGCATACTCCTTCAAATTCTTACATACAGCACATGGACAACACATGAAACCATCACTCTTGTTTTTCTCGGCCACACTCAAGAAATAATGCACGCCCGTAATGAATTCTCCGGAGCGGCAATCAGCGTTGTACATCCAGTGTTGGCTCATCTGCATTACAAGACATACCTATGAAAACCTTGAAGATAATTACTTAATTGCACAACACCAGTCATCATGTTCAATTAAAATGCTAGCCTACAGACACAAACTAATCACTTTATGTTAAGCTCAATACAATGTACACAATCCCAACTAGCACTAAACAAATTAAAACTAAAATGCACTTCAGCAACATAAGGATCCGGTGACCAATCCCAACTAGAATAGACAGATCATTCGCTTACTCTGCCTTGGCGGGCTGCTTGTGCTGGCTCACTACCTCACCCGTCTGATTGTTTTGCACATGTTGAACATACTCTTCCTCCCAGTACCATTCTTTACATCCGGTGCCGTCCCACTGAAATTAGAACAACAAATTAAGAACTTTAATCAAAACCATCAAGAGAATTAAAAAAATAACCATAGTACATCAAATGAGATCCAATAACTCACATTGCGATCCGGGCACTTGTAGAAGATACGACCGTTGTTGGGACACTCATTCCTCACTCGGAACTCCATGACAATCTTCTGCTTACACTCGCCGCACGCTATGAGAGGGAGGTGCGGCCTAAGTCGCTTAGAGACCCGATGAGAGTTAGAGGACTCAGAAGGAGTCGCCATCTACTCTCTATATTCATTTTCAAAATTCCTATAAATATAACCTTAAAGGCCCACAAATTAAAAAATAAACTATATTTTCTAAAGTGATATATTTAAAAAAGCAATAATAATATATATTCATTTTTGTAGATTGCTATGAATATTATTCACTAATAATATGATTATTAAGCTATATATGAAAACAACTATAAACTACATATATGAAAATAAATAAATGGCGCATACTAGTTGGAATTTTTGTAGATTGCTATGAATATTATTCACTAATAATATGATTAATAAGCTATATGAAAACAACTATAAGCTACATATATGAAAATAAATAAATGGTGCATACTAGTTGGAACAAACAAGCTTTCACCATGTAAAAATACAAACAATCAAGTGAATACAAATATAAATGCTCACAAATCAAGAAAATCAACCAAAGATGTGAAATTAGCTAGATAACCTCTAAAATCAAGCATAAATGACCATGAAATGAGATATATAAGTAATGAAGGTGTAAGAATGAAGTTAGTAACCTCTAAAACCAAAGAATCGATGTAGAAGTGGAAGAAATCGTGTGGTAGCCGAAGAACACAGAAGAAGAGCAAGAACAGAGTGTGCTCGGGCTGGAGGTGGAAGAAGGAAAATTTGAGCTTATATAGGTGGGGACTTTTACTCCTGGTTGGTATTACCAACCAGGAATAAATGCTTGTTTTTAGCCCTGGCTGGTGGCCCCAACCGGGATCAGACTTTTACTCCCGGTTGGGGCCACCAACCGGGAGTAAAGGTCCCTTGACACACCTTCTCGAGTCACTAGCCGTTGGGCATGGACCTTTAGTCCCGGTTGGTGGCTAGTACCGGGACTAAAGGTCCCTTTACTCCCGAACACAAAATTTGTCGGGACTAAAGCCCATTCCCGACTTCGAATCAAAGGTCCATTCTCTACTAGTGGCTTGTGTTTCTTACTAGAGCCAAGGTAGAAAAATAAGCCTAGCTAGTTGATACGCCACGGATTCCCGATCTTCACGACGTAGGTTCAATCTCCAAATAACTAGCTTCAAGAAGCCAAGATAACTTGCTGCAAGCAGCAATAACTAGTGCAACCTGACGAATAAAACTCGAAGCGAACCATCGTCTTTAATCGGCAACCTGAATCGAGGATTCATCCAACCACAATCTCAAGGAACCAACAGACACAAACCTACAATCAATCAATGAGAACCCTGAAGAGAGTAGGAGCACCAATTGGGAGCGGATGAAGCCGCCACTTCTGTAAATCCCGCGAAGGAAATCACAAGAGCAAAGGGTTAGAGACAACTCTCTGGTTTTGTTAGCACACAACTGAACAAAAGTGGTTCTGTATTTTTATTATCAAAATCATGAGTTTACAATGAGTCTAGGGGTATTTATACTAGCAACAATCCTACTAGATAGGTGAAAACAAGAAATGAATGTGAAAACATCAACTATATGAAAGGGCCTCCACGAAATCAGCTCCTAGAGAGTTCCCGCGTGGTTGTTGGTCTTCTGCGCAGCCTTCCATATTTTGGCAATAACTCCATCTAGGAAACTCCAAATGATGCACCATTTGTTGCGTTGGAAATTTAACTTGATATGCTTTCACACCATGTATACCATGACCCATGATATATTGTAGAATGGTATAGTATTGCTTATCAATTTAGACATCAGGCTATCTGTTATTGCTCTGACCAGTCAGCACAAATACTAGTCGGGAGCCCAAATGGAAGATCCTAGCTGGTCAGGGGTAGTACCACTAAAAACTAGACTTCTCAAGCTTTTCAACAAGTACTCATTCACCTTCATAGCTTTTGAGAATCAAGAGTTATGAATTTTTCTTTTGGATGGTTCTGCAAGACTGGACTGGTTCGAGTGTAGTTCCTGGTCGGCAGTCACCTCCTTGATTGTTCTTGTCTCCCTCTTTAGTGAACCTGAGCAATAACAATGTGCAAGACTTAGGTAGTATAAAATTCTCAATAACATTAAATTGAATCTCACAAAGTAGCGCGTTCACTTCTTGTTGTAACTTCTTAACCCGGCTACGTGTAATCGGTCCATCAATTACTTGGGCGGGTGTCAAGGTAGGCGTGCTGGTCGGCGTGGTCGACGTAGTGATCGGAGTGGTTGGCCTGGTGATCGGCGTGGTCATATCATCCTCCCCTCTTGAAATGGAGTCGTTCTCGACTCTGAAGTATTTTCACTTGTGAATGGTGACAGATCAGCAACATTGAAGGTAGCTTGCTGGAAGTTCTATCTTGTATGCATTATCATTGATTTTTGTAAGAACACGAAATGGACCATCTCCTCGTGGCATCAACTTGGATTTACACTGATCGGGAAAATGATCCTTGACCAAGTGAATCCACACCAAGTCCCCTGGCTCAAACAACACTTTCTTCCGATGTTTGTTCATACTTGCAGCCTTGCGTGTCACCTTTAGCTCAACTGCTTCTTTGGTCTTCTCATGTATCTTCTTCACATATGCAGCACGCTTGTACGCTTTCATGTTTGTTCTCTCCTGCAATGGCAGAGGCAACAAATCTATCGGAGCAATAGGTTTGAAACCATAGACAATTTTAAAAGGACACAAATTTGCGGTAGAGTGTACAGCCCTGTTATAAGCAAACTTCACATGCGGCAAGCATTCCTCCCAACTCTTCAAGTTCTTTTTCACCATTGTTCGCAGCAACATTGACAATGATTGATTTACCACTTCAGTTTGTTCATCGATTTGAGGATGACAGGTGGTGGAGAACAAAAGCTTGGTTCCAAGCTTTGCCCATAATATTTTCCAAAAGTAGCGGACAAACTTGACATCGGGATCAGACACTATGGTCCTAGGCATCCCATGTAGCCTTACAACTTCCCTGAAAAATAAATTAGCAACGTGTGAAGCATCGTCGGTCTTATTGCAGGGGATAAAATGAGCCATCTTTGAGAATCTATCAACTACAACAAAAATAGAATCCTTTCCTCTCTGTGTTCTAGGTAGTCCCAAAATAAAATCCATGCTTATGTCTTCCCAAGTGTTGGTATAAGATAACTCAAACAAATAAACACTAGAATTATCTGCAAGCGGACAAATACCGACGTAGCACTTCACCCGGGAGTATTCCAGGTATCGTTATTTATATTTTACCACAGGGAAAATGGGATGACAAGAATCTAGACTTAACCCCTGAGCTGCTATCAAGAACGGAGAAAATAGGTAATATAGGAGATTGCTAAGGCTTCTAGTTCTAATCCTCACAAGATATGATATGATTTTTCTTGAAGGGGAATTACTATAGGAATACACCAACAAAGGGTAAATTCCTTAGTAATAGAATCCTACGGTCCTACTGACGGGAGGTGGACTATGTAAGACTCAACAAGGCTAGCGGTCACCCTCGCGATCTACCACCGATCCGTACAGTATAGGCCATTTACGAGTAAATACAGTCTAAGCACCACGCTTAAACTATAAATAACTACTTCAATCAAGGAGCTACCAAGACTAAAGCACTCAAAAGAATCATAAACCTTAAGAACAATAATAGCAACTTTACTCAATTGGAGTAGAAGTTGAACTCTGAGAAATCTTCAGAAACAAGCCCCAAAGAAGGACTTGAATCCGCGGGTACAAGTCGTAGAGCAGTCACCGACAGGCCGGCAACTCCCCTAACTATCTCCAGCTCTACTACCACACCACTTCTGGAACAAGAATAGCCCTAATCTGGAGAGACAACAAGCCTAATCTTATACTTGATGCTTGGCTCTAAATCCTATCTTGGGTTTCTACTCTATCATAGATTTGTCGGTGGAATTCTAAAACCCTGGATTGATTTCCCTCTGGATCATATGAAACCTGGCTGGTGGGATGAACCGTAGCCCTTGGATCGAACCGACTTCGATGGACGGTAGAGATTGCGTGAAATTTCATGATGTGGGTCCACGTCGAAGCGCAGGCGAAAAAGACTCTGGCACAGGTTGGCCGACCTGTCAGGGAGGTCGGCCGACCTCCCCTGACTACCATCTGGGCCCCGCTTCATCATGCGTGTCTCTGGTGTTCTCTAGAATATTCTTTATCTCCTGTCGCGGCATAATTCGGTATCTTTCTCTGCGGTGTGGGTTCTCTTTGGCTCTTTTCCTGTATAGTCCCTGGAAAACACAGATTCACCAAAACTCATGGAATTCTATCAGTTTAAACCCTATTCTAGGTGTTGGCTCTCATTGATATCATTTTTCATCATTGGTTGATGGGTAAAATCATACAATAACTGCCGTCAACAAGCTCCCCCACACTAGATCTTTGTTCGTCCCGAGTAAAGGATGAAATTAAGCAAACTTAACTTTAGGATTAGACATCAATACTTCACCATTCCTAGTCATACCTATACTGCAGGATTCATTGTGTCTACCATGAGACTTTGAGCGGTTGAAGAATAGAACAATAAGAAACTGATCACCTTCTTCTATCAATCTAGTCTATTGGAGGTTTTTGAATATTTAAAAATAAAGCATAGCTTACCTTCTCCTTCTTTGTAGTACTCTCATGTCACTCATATGTGGTGGTGCTGATCATTATCAAGGCATAGATGATGTTGCCTTCTCTGTTGCCTACTTCTAAAGCTTATGTGGAGCTGAGGTAGGGTAAAGAGAAAACATACTTGCATTGCATATATTGTAAAGTCAAAACAAGGATCCAAGGAGAAAGGTGTCATACTCTTAGATCAAGATGTGCATGTGTGTGGAATATATGGTGGTTATCCTTATTCTACTATGCTCCTTTTGAGGATTCTCTCTCTTTTTCTTCTGCAGGATAACATGGGCTATCTTTTTTCAGACGGGTATCTGAGTACCCATTGTTTTGGCATTCCGGACACTTGTCCATTTTTACCTCTCAGGCAGGCATCTTTGTACCCATTGTTTTCTCTCTTCTCACACTTTTGCATAGCCACATGCGTCTTCTCTGCATACTTTTGAGAGATGATAACAAGAACTTTGGAGCATTTATTCCTAATTTCATTTTGTGCTTCCTCCAATATCGGAGTGAAACATTTTTTGGATGGAAATGCATGTAGTTGCGCATTCCCAGTGTAGGAATAGCTGATATATGTGGAGTGTACGTGATCCTGATCTTGGGAGCATGATATTTTTCTCAACAAGGGTCACTCGGTTTGACAAAACTCAAAGCGATAGCAAGTAGTAAATGTAGAAGGTTGATTCTATCCCATATTTGGCTCTGGTAGGTAAATGCTTTTACTACAAAGGAGAAGCATAGCTATTGGTTTTAAGTGTTGTAAATAAAATTCTCCAACAACTAGATATCAAGAATCAAGCTTTCATTATTCTTACTTGTTGACATTTCTAACGTCATCACGAAAAATAGAGTTAGACTCTATATTGGCAACGGCGCTAAAAATGCTCGCTGGTAATAATTAAGTGTCACTTGGTAAATTACTTAGCCACCTCTTTTACACCTATATCTCTCACAATAACTAGGTTGTCATCCCTAACATGAATATAAGAGATATGTAAGGAAACTATTTAGATTAATACTAAGCAGTTATTATGAATGCAAGTGACTAAAGAGGATAAAATATTAAGTTCAAAGTGTCTGCAAGCGCACAGATTAATTATACCATTGTAGCATTTTACCCAAGAGTATTTTGGGCTGTCATTTATATTTTACCACTGGAAAGGTTGGCAATAAATGGGATGTAAGTAGATAGATAGATGTCATATGCATATGCAAATATGGAGATAACCATGCATGATCTACTTACTCAGAACAGGAGTTATGTCACAATAATAATGATATGTATGATAAGCATAATGATCAATCCAATCAATCAGTCAATATAATAATGATCACTTAGAGCACTTCCTATCTAGGCACTAACATGGATTAGGTTAAAGCATAAGGATATCCAAAGTCATTCTAACTATACTATCAAAGACATATTAGATTGGTGCAATTATTCTAGCAATCATGGCGAAGACACTTCATATTCATACTTAAGGGAATATTGCTAAGGAAGATCAAGATCATAGCTAGCCTTCTAAAGTAATAATAACTTCCTACTCTCCCTACATTTGGAGTGTGGACTACAAAGGACTCAACGGGAGTGTCACATCCGCAATCTACCACAGAACCCAGAATATAAGGCGTATTTGCAGACAAACCACATCTAAGCACCATGCTTACATGCTGTTCATCACCCACCCATGATATCAATGAATGAGCACTATACAAACCCATGTATGAATATGAATGCATCCTAACTATGCAAAGTATACAATCTAGATAAGCAATGAATAGCATAATTGAGAACATAATCAATAGTAGAACTATGTCAATAACTTTGTCTCAAGCACTCAAAAGAGGTTTAAGATATAAGAGAGAGCTTACAATGGCTCCGGGAAGCCTTCTAGCTCTAGACAGATCCAGAACTCGAGTAGAACTCGCCTCCTTCTACTTCTAACCTATGTAGCTATGCTCTAGATGGTGAAGCTCTAATGATTCTATGGTTTCTGGCTCTCTACAACTGGTTGATTGATTGATGACTAAATTAATATGACACCCTGGGTGGTCTGGGGGTCCTTATATAAGCCGGTGGGATGAACCGTAGCCCTTGGATCAAACTGACTTCGAAGGACGGTTGAGATTGCTTGAAATTTCAAGATGTGGGTCCAAGTCGAAGCGCACGCGGAGATGAGCTTCTGACAGGTCGGCCAACCCTGGTAGTGGGACGGCCGATGCTCCCTCACTGCCATCTGGGCCCCACTTCGTCAGGCGCGTCTCTGGTATTCTCTGGAATATTCTTGATCTCCTTCCGTGGCGAAAAATCCGACATGTGGGCCTCCCTTGGTTCTTTTCTGGATAACCCCCTGCAAAACACTGATTCACCAAAACTATGAAATTCTATTAGTTAAAGCCCTATTCTGTGGTGGTGTTTGCATTTATATCCCTATTTCATATTTAGTTGATGGGTAAATTCATACAATAATTACTGTCAACAAGGTCCCCCAAGCTTAACCTTTGCTAGTCCCTTAGCAAAGGCAAACTTTAGCAGATATTATAAGTTATAGCTACCCCTCACAAGTATTTAGTTTTAAACCAAGATGTACTCAAGGATTATAGTAGACCAAGCTAACCTTTAGACTTACCTTTATTACCTTTAACCATGGAGTGTGTAGCTTTCTCTTGGGTCTTGGGTAATTGAAGAACACAATGCCTAAGTTAAGCACTATGTCTCAAGCTCTGTCGTTCAACTCTTACCCTGGAGCTTTTGCAAGTTTTCAAAATAAACTCAGATTTTCCTGTGTATGACTCCCTCAAGTCTCTCAATATGTGGTATTTGTGGATCCTTACCAAGGCAATAGTGATGCATGCCTTCTCTTTCTTTCTCTCACCCTATAACTAATGGCTTATGTGGAGCTCATGGGTAAGGAGACAGCTCATACATACTTGCAATGAATATATTGTAAAATCAAACAATGGATCCAAAGGAAACAAGTCATACAGTTGAGTCAAGATGTGCAAGTGTGTGGATGTGAGGTGGTAGGTGGATATTTGTGGTGGCTAATACTAATTCTACTCTTTTGCTCCTTGAAAACATCTCTCTTTTTCAATACTAGGGAATTGTGCTGCAAGACAACATAGGCTATCTTTCTCTTTTTTTCAGGCAGGCATCAGAGCACCCATTGTTTTGATAAATTCAGACACTTGTCCATTTACCTCTCAAGCGGGCATCTTTGTACCCATTGTTTTCTCTCATCTCACTCTTTTGCACAGCCACATGCCTCTTCTCTGCAATAGTACTTCCCTTTTTCTTTTTCTTTTGAGAGATAATAACAAGAACTTTGGAGCATTGATCTGGGGTAATCAATGGGGTATATATTTTTGGGTGGAATAGATGGAATATGTGGATGTGCCTACTCAGGATGAGTAGTGCATTATGGGTGGAGTGCACATGATCTTGATTGTAAAAGCATGACAAGTTCCTAAGGTATCAACAAAGCATGACTAAACTCAAAATAAAGCAAGTAGTATATAATGTGATGTGTATGTTTTTCCTATTCTAGCATGTATAGCTGTGGTAGGAATGTAAAGCTCTTGTCATATAGGAACACATCATGTGATTTTAAGGATTTTCAAAATAAATCTCTAGAATTCAAGTATCACTAGGAACAAGATAAATAACAGCTCATACTTTTCATATCATATCCCTCAATTACTTAGACTTAGATCAAGCATTTTCTACCCACAAGTTTCAGATTCAAAGTAAATCTTCAAGTTAAACTGGTTGTGTCTATAACTTGGGATGATTCAAGGTTGAAAACTAAGTGTTATGAGGAATCATGGTGGGGTGCTACTTATCGTATTCTTGAGCATGGTTTCCATCTAGTCTGAGCAAAATTATTGTAAGCACTCTCTTTTTATTTTATTCAAACACACTAACTAACCTGAACACTATTTATTGATTTTCAAATTTCATCTCACTAGCTAACTCACGCGAAAAGCAATATGGTACAATAATAAGGTGGGAAACTTATACTTAGCTGGATTTAAGTGGAGGGTGCCCTCCCCCAAGCTGGATGTTTGACAGGGTCTTTGATGTTGCAAGTTGAATGATCCTTCTGGGAGCAGGTGTATCGGTAGCATAAGGGTGTCGGGTTGACTAGCTCTTTGATCTTGTATTGTCCTGTAAAACTCAATTGCCAACAAAAATACCAAATCTCATGGAGAGGGGTTAGGTTAATACCACTCCATGGTAAGTGATTGATTTTATTATTCCAGCAGGAAGTTCCCTAATCGGGTGGACCTTCATGTGCCCATATATTTTTGGGTTTTTCTAAAAAGTGTGGACCTTCGTGTGCCCACATATTTTTGGTGTTTTTAATTTTATAATTGCAGAAATTAAATATGATGCGGAAATCTATTCTAGATGCAAAATTATTTTTGTGCCACCACACTGAATAGTCCTTATGAGCTATGCCACAAGATTAATCACATGGGGCTTTGAGATTTTATTATGCAAAGCAATAAATATTTTTATTTTCTTTTTAACGCAGGAATAAATATGCAACTCTAAGATATTAATGCAATGCTGGAAGTAAATATGGATAAATACCAGTTTTACCTTTTAGCGAAGGCTCGGTGGTTTATAGTCCTCTGACAAGACTCCTTGTCTGTTCATTCCTTGCGTGGTGCATCGTCGGGTTGAGATGACCCTGGTTGCACTTCAGATGATGAGCTAGAAGGTGACTCCTTCTTCCTCCATTCCTTTCTAGTTGGTGAAGCTGATGTCGCTGGTGAGGTTGAAGCTAGGAGCTCATCCTTCATAGTATCTTCATCTTTCTTTTCTTCTGGTTTGACATAGTCACTTCTCTTGACTTCTCCGTCATAATCAGCCCAACCATCCTTGAGTGGTTGGTTCTTCAGGTGTTGAGTGGAACGATGTCTCCTCCTTAACCTGTTCTTCTTTGGCTGCTCATAGGTTGTGTAACTGTTGAAGTTGCAGCGGACCTTCTCCTTCTGGAACTAGAAGTGGACCTCCCCTGATCTCATATAGATAATTGCTCTTGTAGTGTTGAGAAACAGTCTTCCAAGTACGAGCGGTGGATCAAACTCTTCTTCTCCCATGTCCAGGACCAAGAAGTCAGTGGGGACATGGTGATCTCTAATCTTTACTATAACATCCTTAGCAATCCCCTCTGGAAATCTGAATGATTGGTCCGCCATCTGCAGCTGCGTATAGGTAGAGTACAAGGGTGTCTTGCCAAATAGAAAGTCATAAGTTACCTTGACCATTATGTTGACACTTGAGCCTGTGTCTCAGAAGGTCTTGTAGAAGCTCTTCTGGTTGATTGTGCAGTCGATCGTCGGTACTCCAGGATCATCTAGCTTAGGCATATGTGGTGAAACCAGAAGGTGATCGTACTCAGCTTGGATTGAGTTGATCATTCTCACAGCTTCAGTGTGAGTCTGCCTAGCCTTGTTCTTTCTTCTGCTTGTCTCCTTCTGCGCAGGCTTGTCTTCATAAATGTACAGTTTCTGTGGATGGACTGGACTCTCCAGTGTCTTGTTCTTGAAGCTAAATCTTTCTTTGCTTTCCCTGATAGTGAAACAGATCTTGGCACTATCGGCGTAGATGACAGCCTTGGCGGTGCTCAAGAATGGTCATCCCAAAATGATTGGGGACTTCTCATCTCCTCCTGTCTCAACTACCACAAAGTCAGCAGGTACGTACGAATGTCCAACTCGTACACAGACATCTTCCAGGATCCCCTTCGGATAGCAGAGTGACTAGTCTGCTAGTTGCAAGCACATGTTGGTGTATAGGAGTTCATCTCTATGGATCTTCTCGTAGATCACCTTGGGCATAATGTTGACGCTTGCGCCAAAGTGACAGATTGCTTCCGCAAAGGCGTGTTGACCAATGGCTATTGGTATGACGGGTTTTCCTCGGTCTCCTTTCTTCTCTGGCAGAGAGACATCGTTCCATCCCATGGATCGATGCTTTGCATAGTACCATCTTGCATTGAAGATATCCACCAGATTTGCAGTTTCTAGTTCTTCTGGTTGGCCTGGGATCTTTCCTTCATTGGTTGGATGGATAGAGGATGCCAGCTGAGCTATTTGGGATTCTAGCATTTTATTGAAGCTAAGCTGGTTCTTGATAGCAGAGGCAAAACCATCCATCCTGTTGTTGATGGTTTCTAGCAACTTGTCGTTGGAGACTAGCTTCTTGGAATTCTGATCTAGCAGTTTGGTCTGGCCAGAGACTAGATCTTTCAACGGTGTGTTGAAGTTGTTACCTTCATAATTACCGGAGTAATTACCTTGGTAGTTGGGCCTCTGTTGCTGATTCCAACCTTGGTTCTGATTCCAGTTCTGATTCTGGGGACGGTTATTGTTGTTGTTGACGTAATTCACATCCTCCTGAATCTCCGGACAGCTGTGACCTGAGTGGCCAGTGCCTCCACACTCTTCACACGTCATGTAGGCATCATGGATGTGGTTGACCTCTCTCTTGTCATTGACTCGGTTATCAAGCTTCTTCATCAGCAGGTCCATCTTGGCAGAAATCATGTCGGTCTCCTTGAACTGGTGCATTCCTTCTCTCTTGCGGGTCTTGGCTCTTTCTTCATTCCAACTCTGGTTGGATGCCATCTTCTCTACGAGGGTGGTAGCTTGCTCAATGGTGAGTGACAGAAAAGCTCCTCCAGCAGCAGCATCCATCGTCTCACGGGTGCTGGTAGTCAACCCATGGTCGAAAGTTTGCATAAGCAACCAATTCTCCATCCCATGGTGAGGACATTCTGAGATGTAGTCTTGAAAGCGTTCCCATGCTTTCGGGACAGATTCATCATGCTATTGCTGAAAGCTGGTGATCTTCCATCTGAGAGCATTCGTCTTGCCACAGGGAAGAACTTTGCTAGGAAGGCAGTGGAGCAAAGGTCCCATGTAGTGTTCTTGTCTTTGTTTATGTAGAACCACTGTTTTGCTCTTCCCAACAGTGAAAATGGAAATAGGTGGAGCAGGATTGCAACTCTTGTTACTCCCTTGATGGTGAAAGTGCTGCATATCTCCAAAAAGTGTTGTGGATGGGCACTCGCATCTTCATGCGCCTTTCCACAAAACTGACTAGCTTGCACGATGTTGATGAGCGCAGGCTTGAACTCAAATCCATTGTCTCCAACATCTATGGGTGGTCCTGTACGGATGTTAGTAGTGGTTGGAGCAGAGAACTCACGAAGGCTCTTGTTTGCCATGGCCTCAAACTTTGGTGTCAAACTTCTTCTTGTACGGATGTATTCCGGCTGAGGATCTGGGGTTTTCCTGAGCTTGGCTCGGGTCTTCCTAATCAAAGCTTCTGCATTTTCAACAAAATTCTGCGAAAAGTCAAATTCGTTCATACATCACCTTGTATAAGCTACACAAAGAATAAGCAAGGACAGGGTGAGCCTGTTTGAGTAAGGTTTGTATGGTTTCTCAACATATTTGGTGTTATGCATATGATCTATCTACATCTTATGTATGCCAAACGCCTTCCCAGGCAATGGCGCCAAAAATTCTTGTTGACATTTCGAACATCATCACCAAAAATAGAGTTAGACTCTATATTGGCAACGGCGCTAAAAATGCTCGCCGGTAATAATTAAGTGTCACTTGGTAAATTACTTAGCCACCTCTTTTAAACCTATATCTCTCACAATAACTAGGTTGTCATCCCTAGCATGAATATAAGAGATATGTAAGGAAACTACTCAGATTAATACTAAGCAATTATTATAAATGCAAGTGACTAAAGAGGATAAAATATTAAGTTCAAAGTATCTGCAAGTGCACAGATTAATTATACCATTGTAGCATTTTACCTAGAAGTATTCCGGGTTATCATTTATATTTTACCACTGGGAAGGGTTGGCAATAAATGGGATGTAAGTAGATAGATAGATGTCATATGCATATGCAAATATGGAGATAACCATGCATGATCTACTTACTTAGAATAGGGGTTATGTCACAATAATAATGATATGTATGATAAGCATAATGATCAATCCAATCAATCAGTCAATATAATAATGATCACTTAGCGCACTTCCTATCTAGGCACTAGCATGGATTAGGTTGAAGGATAAGGATATCCTAAGTCAATCTAACTATACTATCAAAGACATATTAGATTGGTGCAATTATACTAGCAATCATGGCGAA
The DNA here is from genome assembly GCA_038502445.1 of Eremochloa ophiuroides. Classification (NCBI taxonomy): domain Eukaryota; kingdom Viridiplantae; phylum Streptophyta; class Magnoliopsida; order Poales; family Poaceae; genus Eremochloa; species Eremochloa ophiuroides. The sequence continues at coordinate 39,726,925 of JAHLJS010000004.1, forward strand.
GACACTTCATATTCATACTTAAGGGAATATTACTAAGGAAGATCAAGATCATAGCCAGCCTTCTAAAGTAATAATAACTTCCTACTCTCCCTACATTCGGAGTGTGGACTACAAAGGACTCAACGGGAGTGTCACATCCGCGATCTACCACAGAACCCAGAATATAAGGAGCATTTGCAGACAAACCACATCTAAGCACCATGCTTACATGCTGTTCATCACCCACCCATGATATCAATGAATGAGCACTATACAAACCCATGTATGAATATGAATGCATCCTAACTATGCAAAGTATACAATCTAGATAAGCAATGAATAGCATAATTGAGAACATAATCAATAGTAGAACTATGTCAATCAACTTTATTTCAAGCACTCAAAAGAGGTTTAATATACAAGAGAGAGCTTACAATGGCTCTGGGAAGCCTTCTAGCTCCAGACAGATCTGAAACTTGAGTATAAATCGTCTCCTTCTACTTCTAACCTATGTAGCTATGCTCTAGATGGTGAAGCTCTAATGATTCTAGGGTTTCTGGCTCTCTACAACTGGATTGACTGATTGATGACTGAATTGATATGAAACCCTAGGGGGTCTGGGGGTCCTTATATAGGCTGGTGGAATGAACCGTAGCCCTTAGACCAAACTGACTTCGAAGGACGGTTGAGATTGCGTGAGATTTTGGGATGTGGGTCCACGTCGAAGCGCACACGGAGATGAGCTTCTGACAGGTTAGCTGACCCTGGCAGTGGGTCAACCGATCCTCCCTCACTGCCATCTAGGCCTCGCTTCATCAGACGCGTCTCTGGTGTTCTCTAGAATATTCTTGATCTCCTTTTGGAGCGGAATTCGTTATTTTAATCCGACATGTGGGCCTCCCTTGGTTCTTTTCTGGATAACCCCCTGCAAAACATTGATTCACCAAAACTATGGAATTATGTAGTTAAAGCCCTATTCTATGGTGGTGTTTGCATTTATATCCCTATTTCATATTTAGTTGATGGGTAAATTCATGCAATAATTACTGTCAACATTACTATGTCGTATTCCATAACAACTTAAGCAACACGGGGTCCCTAATTTTAAGTTCCCAATAGCAGGAAGACTTCCAGGAAAAGTGTTATGTGTGTCTATCCATAAGTCAAGGCTACTCAGGTTAATCCTTTCATGTTTTAAAGTTGCTTAATCATAAGATTTTCAATTCAGTGCAAAACAGCGAGTGGCGTACGAAAGATTATGGAGTTCAGGGTACGTACCTGACTGTGGACGAAGCTCGTGGCGAGGTGATGCCTGGGCAGGTCGGGCGACCTAGGGTAGGGGTCGGCCGACCCCTCCTGGTGGTCGTTCGTGCCCCTCTCGTCGTGTGTGATCTGTGCATCGGTTGCTTTTGTTTTGGTGTACATTCGTCTTTGGTGTTCATCGTTCCATCATGTGCTCCTCCCCCACACTTGTTTCCTATTTTCCTTTATACACAACAAAGTGGAGACAAGCACAAATATATTCAAGCTAGATAACATTGACTCAAACTGACTTTTATTAATAGGGCACTTTTATTACACAAGACTTTCAAACTAAAATGAACTAAGCAAACTAAAGCGAACTAATCGATCTAAGTGTTGACGGTGGATAAACCCTTAAATTCGACATTCTAACACCGTCAACATGCCTCGAATTCAAGGAAGAATAAGCATATCATGAACATATTTTATCAATAACTAGTTCCACTTGTACTCTTAGCTTGTGAATGCAGAGAAGACCCAACAGGCCATAAAACTTCAAGATACGGTGTACAACATCACATGGAAGAGATTCGAGCTCAAGGTGGGCCCATGCATGGGTCGGCCGACCCATGTATGGGGCCCACAGGGCTCTGCTGACATGGCACGATCCATGTGACTCTCCATCTAGCTCAATTCCACCTTTGGATCGAAGTTGTGCTTCCAATCAACTGGTGGAAGATCAAAGCACATGGATCAAGGCGTGAACCGAAAGGAAACAAGCAGACCCAGTACATAGCCATGCTCTATGGCAGGTGGGGACTCTGGTGGTAGGCCCACCTTTCCATAGGGGGCTCGGCCGACCCACCCCTGGTGGGTCCAAACCACCGCCATACTCCACCGACCTCCTACATACTTCCCACGTGCTGGATTCACCATTGCCGTCCATCTTGAGGCGGTAATGAGGCGGTTCATCCTTGGGCCAAGGTGGAAAGGCACACGGATCACTGACGTGGTGCCTCTCCACTCTCCCCTATAAATAGAGGCAGCCATCACCCTCTTCAAGACACGCAAGAGAGAAAAGAAGCAAGCTAGAGTCAAGTTCCACTCTTTAGTAGTAGTATTAGTCTAATGTGGGAGTTAGAGTTGAGTCGAGCTATGCTCGGGATCTCTGGAGTCATCTGCTGGAGAGTCTGGTGTAGCTCTTGTAATTTTCCTTCTGTAAGACTTTAATTTTATCAGTATATTATATTTTGCTTTACTTTACTGAGTAAAGACTTAGTGCATTACTATTTATTATAGTATTTTTGTGTCTTGTCCTAGCAATATAGTTGACTTATACTAGATTGTGATCCTGTAACCAGCTATTGTGTGCTGTTCATCGCCTGTCATAGGGTGCTTTAGCTGCTTTGTACACAGTTAGAGTAGTGAGAGTTAGTGTAAGCACGGTGCTTAGGCTAAATCTTGCCTTTGATTGCCCCTTGTCGCACGGATTGTTAGTGGGTACTAGCAGGTGGTGACAGCCCTGTCTAGTCTTAGCATCCCTCCACGTGTTTTAGGCAAGTTCATAAAAAGGTAGGCTCCCATAAGAGTATAGCCGCTTCGGGTAGAGGTTATATCCTCTATTGTCTCGGACTATCCCCTTCACACAAGAAGTAAGCTAGCAGTCTAGTTAATTCATGAAACGACCTCGATTTCCACGAAGGGAAATCCACAGGCTCGAATTGTAATTCAACAGATTGCTTGGGACAATCCATGAAATTACCCATATCTCAGTTGACACCAGGATCCATACAACGATAATTAAGTCTTACATAAATATTTATTACATCACCACACTGGCGGAATCAACAATCAGAGAAGCTTTAGAAGATGCGGAAGCGATTCATCCTTCACGGCCAACTTGAGTGTAGCACGTGACCCTATTCCTCGTCATCATCTCCCTCAAAGTCGTACTCATTCTCGTCACCTGACAGCAAATTTATCAGTACGATTTGTACTGGCCACGGAGCCCACCTATGCAGCATTTGCTTTGTGGAAAGTGGATGCAAGGCTATACAAGCAGACCTATAGGCTGAGGTTTTCCTATGCAGCTGTAATCAATGTTTTAATTAGTCAAGTTTTATCACCAGTTATCACCATCATCCCTTTTCCCATCACCACACCTCACATACCCACACCTCGCTCTCATTCGACAGGCCCAACTCCCTCTCGGGCCTATCTCAGCGGCACACTACCACAACGGGTACACTGCCGGAAAAATGTCATCCAGGGGGAGAAGAGAACACTCACTACACTAGTAGAAGCTTCACAGGAAAGGTCCATAGCCAACAGGTTGGCATATGTATCGATCGATCAACCATACACTCTGCAGAGGTTTCACTACTCACAAGATTAGCCATCATAGGTGTTGCGCAAACACCTAGGCAGAATTCCGGGTGCTTGCTTGCCTAGGTCGATGCCACCCTACCACTCAGCCCTGGGATATTCCGGATCCTACACCGTTATGCTGAGACTGGGAGACACAGTACCGGGCCCATCCAGTGGTACTGTGCATCTAGAACGGAACGGGAACCCATCGACCGTCTCCGCCCACCCTTATCACCTTTCAACCTAGCAGTAGTGGCACCGTCCTACCAAGTAGTCCAGCCGTCTCCCGCCCATCAGAAGCGAGTGAGTAGAAAAGGATTCCCATGAACCTGAAACTAGTCCATCCTAGGTTTGACCAAGCAGGCATCTTCCACTTAGGGGATACTCTCCCCGTGCCATCACAGCACCTCCGTCCACGGGCTTCAAACCACCAAGGCTATCCCACCCGGAACCTCCTCAACAACTTTACCCGCCACAGGTATCTCGCTTGGGGATGCCCAGGTTGTACCCCCGGCACGACTTGCCCCATGGGCTCGTCTCACATCCCACTTGGTCGACATCAACCCTTACCACGCACCCAAGACGCACGCAGCACTCTCTCCCAGTAGTTATAATCAGTTATACACCGTCCCAATTCCACCACATAGCATATAGCAAGTAGTAAGTAGTGGAAGAGTAGCAGTAAAATAAGCAGCAGCTAACCTAACAGCGGACAGCAGGGTAAAGTCTTTATCAAGGCAGGGAATTCAAATATACTACCATGCAACCAATCCATACATAATCATAAAGCAATAGCAACAATGTCAATTGCAATGCGTAATAGGATCTAAGGATTTGGTGGGACGTGGCACCTTCGTAGTCGTCTCCTAGCTCTTGGAAGTACTCGTGGTCGTCTTCCTTAGTCAGATCCTCCTCCGGCTCTGAAATCGAACACGAAATAGTCGCGTCAGCGACTCCTATAGAGTATTTCAGAAAAATCCAATAAAACAAAGAGCCAAATGCACTCAAACATAGTCTTAGATTGTAGATCTCATTTTCCTGAGAATTTTGATATATGGTGCGCAATTTTTGGTCATCGTATGAATAAGTTATGAATTTCCGAAGATTATCCTATTTTCTGAAAATGGGAAAACTGGTCGGTTAATCAGGGGCAGCTCGGGATGTGGCGCGCGGGTCCAGTAGTGCGGCATGTGGCGCCTCAACAGAACACAGACCCGATGGTCGTCCAGGTGTTCGATGCTGGTTCCCAGAGAGTTGCCGGAGTTGGCGTGGCTCGGCGTGGCTCGGCGGTGGTCGGTGGTAGCTCGGCTGTGGTTGGGTATCTCGGCGGAGCTCGGCGGTGGTCGGGGGTAGCTCGGCTGTGGTTGGGGGTATCTCGGCGGAGCTCGGTGTAGCTCGGTTTAGCTCGGCGGGGCTCGGGCGAATCGGAGATTCGGGGCGCCGAGGGTGCCGCTCTCCCGATCTCTCCCGGGGAGGCTCGGGCGAATCGGAGATTTGGTGCGCCCGAGGGTGCCGTTCTCCCGAGGTCTCCCGCGGAGGCTCGGGCGAATCGGAAATTTGGGTGCCCGAGGGTGCCGTTCTCCCGAGGTCTCCTGCGGAGGCTCGGGCGAATCGGAAATTTGGGTGCCCGAGGGTGCCGTTCTCCCGAGGTCTCCTGCGGAGGCTCGGGCGAATCGGACATTTGGGTGCCGAGGGTGCCGTTCTCCCGAGGTCTCCTGCGGAGGCTCGGGCGAATCGGACATTTGGGTGCCGAGGGTGCCGTTCTCCCGAGGTCTCCCGCGGAGGCTCGGGCGAATCGGAAATTTGGGCGCCGAAGGGGCTGCTCTCCCGAGCTCTCCTGGGGAGGCTCGGGCGAATCGGAGATTCGGTGCTAGCAGGGTTCCAGGGCGTCTGTTCAAGGCGGCGGTGTCTCTCCGGTGTGGCGGTCGGTGACAGGGCGGCGATGGCCATATTTCGGCAAGACAGGGCTCGGCTATCTAGCGGCGGTGCCGAGGCAGACTTGGCGAACCTCGGCGGCCTTTCTTCGCAGCGCGAGGCGACCGGGGGTACTCGGAACGGATTTCGGCGAGGCGGAACCTGTCGGCGGCGATGTCGTCGCGACGGTGAGGTTCCGGCGGGGCTAAGGAGGTCTTCTAGGGGATGTATACGCGTCCAGGGTCTATGGCGATGGTATACCAACTACCAATTTTGGCTACCGAGCTTCCCAAGGTGCTCGGTTGTGGCGGCGGCGTGTCGCCGACGACGGCGGAAAGCGGCATCGCGGCTACGACCAAGTATTGGTTCAATCGAATGCGGTCTTATCAAATTGGTGAGGCCAGAGAGGCATACAACACTCTGGTGGCGAACTTAGCCATGGCATGACCTTCTTTTGGCTACGGCTCGCGGCGGCGCTCCGGTAAGGTCGCGGCGCACGCGGCCAAGGCGATTCAGGCTTCCTCTAGCGCTTAGATCCGCGTAGCTAGCTCAAGGGGGTCGTGGCGGTGCTCCACGACGTTCTAACCTGTACGGTTGCTAGACGGATTGCTCGGAACGGGTGATTCGGCGTCGGAACGCGTCGGTGGTGAGCGCGCTCCGCCGAGAACGCGTCGTGCTGCGTTCTCGATCTAGCAAGCTTGTAATCCGGGGGTTTTGGCTGGTCGAGTGAGTGCATGGTGCAGGTGATCTTCCCGAGCCGGTAAGGGCTCGTGCCTACGCGTCCCGAGGGTGGAACGCCATGGCAAAAGCAGGGCAAGGTTCGGACATGGCGTGCGGTGGCTCACCGTGGTGTCGGTGAAGCTAGGATGGCGGTGCAGTGGCGAGTCGGAGCCGTGCAGAGCGATCGCAGTGCCGTGCCGCTCCTCGTCCGCAGCTCGGGCTTCTCCTCCGTGTCCGGCTCCGGCGTGCTCCGCGGCGGCGGCGCTCCGGCAGCTTCTCCTCCTCTGCTCCGCCCTTCTCCTACGCTCTCTCTCTCGGCTTGGTGCGGTGTGCCGGTCTGTGCTGCGGTGGCGGCGAGGGGAAATGAGGGTAAGGCTTCGGGGTGCTCCAATTTATAGGCGAGCTTGGCCAGCTCCAATGGCGAACGGTCCCGATTGCGCTCGGCCGATCGAAGGGCCGTGGCTCGAGTGGATCTAGGGCTCCTGATGGCGCGGGTTCGCTTGGCGGCCAAGAAAGGAGGGGACAGGAGGGGAACAGCGGGGTCCAGGGCTCTGCCATGCTGTCGGCTGTGGGACCGGGGTCACGCCATTCGCGCGACACCCCCGGCAGGCGCGTCGCCTTCGTGAGGAAGAAGAACAGTGGGGGGGCGAGAGCGGCTGACAGGCGGGACCGGGTTGGCAGCGAGCGCGAGCGCGAGCGCGTGTGTGCTGGTCGTGCGCGTGCGCTGCCGAGCCGCGACGTGGGCCGCGCGCGGTGAGATGAGGAGAGGAAGGTCGGGCTGGCTCGGGCTGACTGGCTGGCCGAACTCTCTTTCTCCTTTTCTGTTTTCAGTTTAGTGTATATATACATATATTGCCCATTTTAATTTATTGAGTAAATACAAACATAAATTGCAATAAATCCCAAATGTGATGCATAAGTTATTATTCTATGTGATTGGAATTAAAATGCAAACTACACTCATTTATTTACCAATTTCATAATGAAACCTATATGCTTGCACAAGAAAAATGGGTTTTCTCAATAAATAAATGAAAAATTTTAATTGGTTGGGATTTTTAGATTGTGTGGATTTTTAGGGTTGTTACAGTCCTCCCCCCTCATTAGGATCTCGACCTCGAGATTCAGAGTTAACGTACCCATCGAAGAGGTAAGGAAACATAATCCGCAAGTCCGATTCTTTCTCCCACGTAGCTTCCCTTTCAGTGTGATTGCTCCACTGTACCTTGCACATCGGAATGGTTTTGTTTCGCGTCTCTTTGGTATCCCGTGCCAAGATCTTGATCGGATGTTCCTTGTATTCAAGTGTGTCTTGCAGGTCTAATGCATCCGTAGGAACTTGCTCCTCGGGAAGCTTCAAACACTTCCTTAATTGCGAGACATGGAACACGGGGTGTACTCCAGATAATTCCTCCGGTAGTTCCAGCTTGTAAGCAAGCTTTCCAACCCTTTTACAGATCTTGTATGGCCCAACATATCTTGGTGCCAATTTCCCTTTTACGTGGAATCTGACAGTGCCACGAAGTGGAGATACCTTGAGGTAGACATAATCCCCAACCTCGAACTCAAGCTTTCTACGTCTTCTATCTGCATAGCTCTTTTGCCTACTCTGTGCAATCCTCAAATTCTCTCTTACTTGGGCAACACCTTCTTCTGCTTCCACAATCTTAGCAGGACCGAAGAATGTCCTCTCACCTGGTTCTGACCACATTAGTGGGGTCCTACAGGGTCTCCCATACAATGCTTCAAACGGTGACATCTTGAGGCTTGTTTGATAGCTGTTGTTGTACGAGAATTCAGCGTGGGGTAGACAGCTCTCCCATCCTTCCTTGTACCTCAATACGCAAGCTCGTAACATGTCCTCGAGAATCTGGTTCACTCTTTCTGTTTGCCCATCCGTTTGCGGGTGGTATGCGGTGCTATAGTCGAGCTTGGTTCCGATGGACTTGTGCAAGGATTTCCAGAACTGTGATACGAACTGTGAGCCTCGGTCAGATATAATACTCAGAGGCGCCCCATGTAACTTCAAAATGTTTGATACGTATAGATCTGCTAGCTTTTCAACTCTATACTTCCTTTTGACCGGTATAAAATGTGCAACTTTGGTTAGACGGTCCACTATTACCCATATAGAATCATATCCATGCTCGGATCGGGGCAGTCCTATTATGAAGTCCATGGATATGCACTCCCACTTCCATTCTGGTATCTCAACTGGTTGTAGCAACCCTGCTGGTCTCTGATGTTCAGCCTTGATTCTATTGCATGTATCACATCGGGCTACATGCCCTGCAATGTCTGTCTTCATATTCTCCCACCAGAAGTGCTTCCTTAGATCATGGTACATCTTGGCTGACCCTGGGTGAATGCAATATTTGGAGTCATGGCCTTTTGACAGAATCTCTTCTCGTATCGCTGAATCCGTCGGTACACAGATTCTATCTTTGTACCATACAGTTCCCTGCTCATCTTCTCGGTATTCAGGGCCTCTTCCCAGCTTCATCAAACCACGGATATAGTCTATCTCAGGACAGTTCTTTTGTGCTTCACGGATTCGTGAGGTGAGATTGTACTCGACGCGAAGCTCATTTAGCATGCCATAGGAGACTACCTCGAGCTGAAATGCGTCGAACTCTCTCCTGAGCTCAGGCGGCATAGAGTTGGTGATGAGGGTATGGCAGTAGCTTTTGCGGCTAAGTGCATCAGCGACAACATTAGCCTTTCCTGGGTGGTAATGGATCTCAAGATCATAGTCCTTGATGAGTTCTAGCCATCTGCGCTGCCTCATATTCAGATCTTCTTGTGTGAAGAAGTACTTCAGGCTCTTGTGGTCAGTGTATATGTCACATTTGTTGCTCATCAGATAGTGTCTCCAAATCTTGAGTGCATGTACCACGGCTGCAAGTTCTAGGTCATGAGTCGGGTATCGCTGCTCATGTTCCTTCAACTGTCTTGAGGCATAAGCTATCACTCTTCCTTCTTGCATTAGTACACAGCCCAAACCTTGCCGAGAGGCATCACAATATACAACAAAATCCTTGTGAATATCGGGCAGGGCTAGTACAGGTGTAGTAGTGAGCTTCTCCTTCAAGGTCTGAAAACTCTTCTCACATTCAGGAGTCCATATAAACTTGTTCTCTTTCTTCAGCAAGTTGGTCATGGGTCTTGCAATCTTGGAGAAATTCTCAATAAATCTGCGATAGTATCCTGCAAGTCCCAAAAAGCTTCTAATTTCTGACACATTACAGGGTTGTTCCCACTCTTTCACAGCTTCAATTTTGGCTGGGTCTACTGCGACTCCTTCTCCTGACAGTACGTGTCCCAGGAAAGCAACTTCCTCAAGCCAGAATTCGCACTTGGAGAATTTGGCGTATAGCTGGTTGCGAGACAACCTCTCCAATACGGTCCTCAGATGATGTTCATGTTCCTCTTTTGTGGCTGAATAAACCAATATATCATCAATGAATACCACCACAAACTTGTCTAACTCATTCATGAAGACCTTGTTCATCATGTTCATGAAGTATGCCGGAGCATTAGTGAGTCCAAATGAGACTACTGTGCACTCATATTGTCCATATCTAGTGACAAATGCAGTCTTCGGGATATCTTCTTCCCTGATCTTCATCTGATGATACCCTGATCGGAGATCGATCTTTGAGAAGTACTTGGCCTTACTCAATTGATCTAACAGATCATCGATGCGGGGCAATGGGTACTTATTCTTGACTGTAACCGCATTCAGGTTCCGGTAGTCAATGCACATCCTCATCGTGCCATCCTTCTTCTTGACAAACAAAACGGGAGATCCCCAGGGCGAAGCACTTGGCCTAATGAAACCCTTCTCCAGTAATTCTCCCAGCTGCTTCTTGAGTTCCTTCAACTCATCAGCCGACATTCTGTAGGGTCTTTTGGCAATCGGTGCAGTCCCTAGCATCAGCTCTATAACAAACTCCACATCTCTATCTGGTGGCATTCCTGGCAACTCCTCTGGAAATACGTCATTGAATTCACAGACTACTGGCACATCTCTGAATGTCAACTCTGTCCTATCTGCTTTAGTCTCCAGGGCACATAGGAGGGCTTGGACTCTCTCGGTTTGGGGTACACATCGGACAGCTGTTCCCCAAGGGTGGGTTACCTGAACATATCTAGGTGAACAAGATATCACTCCCCGGTGTTTGGTTAGCCAGTCCATGCCTAAGATGACATCTAAGCTATTGGAGGGTAATAGGGTTAGGTCAGCTCGAAAGTCAAGTCCCTCGATTGTGATTATCACTCCCCTACATATGTGAATGCTTCTGAAGGTTCCTAAGGGCGAGCTAGTTAGGATGGGGTTTGCTCTCGGGGTTACAGGTATGTTATGCTTACGCGCATATGCAGATGAAATGTATGAACATGTAGCTCCCGAATCGAACAGAACTGTAGCCATGTTACCCTGAACTAGGAACGTACCGTACACAGCATCAGGTGCAGCTTCAGCTTCCTCAGCGGTCATGTGGTTCAGTCTTCCTCGGGTAGCAGATCCCCGGTTCGGTGTGCCCTGTGCAGCTGCTGGTGCGCGGTTGAGGTCGGGGCACACAGCCACACGGTGTCCAGGCTTTCCGCATCCGAAGCAAGTGAAGGGCGCACTGCCTGCTGTAGCTGTCGTAGGAGCCTTCCAATTGCTTGTCCTTGGCGTGTTGGTAGCGGGGGCAGGTGTGTTCTGCACAGCTCGAGTCGGCGCAGGGTAGGTCTGAGCGGGGCGGTGATAGTTGCTGCTGTTGGTACCACCACGGCTCGTTCCCGAAGAGGGTCCCTGGCGAGTCCGAAAAGACGGAGGTGCACCCGTTCGCTGTCTCTGGGGTGGAGCAGTGTGAGCGGGTCCCTCAGAGCGGCGCTTCTTTCCCTTGTTCTGGGCCTCGAATTCCAGTCGTGCTTCCATGCGATCCTTCTCGATCTCAATACAGCGGTCAATCAGCTCACGCAGAGTGTAGCTCTTGTTCCCTGACAGAGCCAACCTGATCTTGGTCTGAAGTCCCTTCCTGTAGTAGTACATCTTTTCCTTCTCGGAACTCACGCAAGACGCAGGTGCGTAGCGGAGCAAGCAGTTGAAGTGGGTGGTGTACTCGTGGATCCGGTCAGCTCCCTGGGAGATGTTGCGAAACTCGTTCTCCTTGGCCTCCATGACTCCCTCAGGAATGTGGTGGTCACGGAAAGCCTCGGTGAACTCATCCCAGTCAATGCGGGCTGAGTCCTCGTGAGCGCTGGTGTAGTTGTCCCACCATGCCCGTGCAGCACCGGTCAGCTGGTGGCTAGCAATCCCAACACACTCCTCGTCGGAGCAAGTGGTCAGGTCCAGCTTCTTCTCCATCTCTTTAAGCCAATCGTCGGCAGCGAGGGGATCGCTGTCGGTCCCGTCGAAGGTAGGTGGCCTCAGCTTCAGGAAACCCTCCAGTTTCCTTTGGAAGTCATTCTGGGGTGGCCCGTGGTGCCTGTTCATCCCAGCAGCTATGGCATTCAGCAGCTGGGTCTGCTGAGCCATCACTTCTGCCAACGTCGGTGGCGGCGGCGGTGGCGGAGGCACGTTCTCGCCTTGTGGTGGCGGATTGATCACTGGCGGTGCATCCTCTGCCCGGCGCAGCTCTTCTTCCAGGTTAACTCCAGCACGTCTGCCAGCTGGGCGTCCACGGTTGCGACCACGCCCGCGTCCTGGCGCAGGTGCGAGGGAGGGCTGGCGGTTCTCCAGGCGCGCGGAACGTCTCATCGACATCTGAAGCTATTAGGTACGTGCTCAGTGCAGTAATAATCTTGTAGTGGTTTAAGTAGGAGTTAGATGTTTTCAACGATTTAAATGAATTAAAATATTTTTCACGCTATCCTACACTCAACCAAAGAAGCATAGAGAACCATAAGAAGCATAAGATCCAAATGTCACTCATCACATGGTTATTATTACATAAAGGATGTTCCTAGCTGCTAAGAAGATCGTGCTATGCGCAGATAGCCAATGATAGGACAACTCATGGTATCACTAGTCTAAGGGCTACGCAGGGTCCCATAAGCTACTGGTGCATAAGGTCAATAGCCATTTGATCGGGATCTCAATAGTGCCATCGCGCAGTGGACGAAGTGGTGGTCCAAGGCTGGTCATCTGCAAATTTTTCAAGAAACGGATTAGCAGGTCCTTGTATTAGATAAGCCATTGCATAAAAAGTGAATGCAAGGTCGGTAATATAACCGAAAGAGAGTCTGGTTTCCTATTCTAACGTCCATTTTCTATGGGTCTCGTCCTACAGTCAAGTATGGCTCCGATACCAACTGAAACGACCTCGATTTCCACGAAGGGAAATCCACAGGCTCGAATTGTAATTCAACAGATTGCTTGGGACAATCCATGAAATTACCCATATCTCAGTTGACACCAGGATCCATACAACGATAATTAAGTCTTACATAAATATTTATTACATCGCCACACTGGCGGAATCAACAATCAGAGAAGCTTTAGAAGATGCGGAAGCGATTCATCCTTCACGGCCAACTTGAGTGTAGCACGTGACCCTATTCCTCGTCATCATCTCCCTCGAAGTCGTACTCATTCTCGTCACCTGACAGCAAATTTATCAGTACGATTTGTACTGGCCACGGAGCCCACCTATGCAGCATTTGCTTTGTGGAAAGTGGATGCAAGGCTATACAAGCAGACCTATAGGCTGAGGTTTTCCTATGCAGCTGTAATCAATGTTTTAATTAGTCAAGTTTTATCACCAGTTATCACCATCATCCCTTTTCCCATCACCACACCTCACATACCCACACCTCGCTCTCATTCGACAGGCCCAACTCCCTCTCGGGCCTATCTCAGCGGCACACTACCACAACGGGTACACTGCCGGAAAAATGTCATCCAGGGGGAGAAGAGAACACTCACTACACTAGTAGAAGCTTCACAGGAAAGGTCCATAGCCAACAGGTTGGCATATGTATCGATCGATCAACCATACACTCTGCAGAGGTTTCACTACTCACAAGATTAGCCATCATAGGTGTTGCGCAAACACCTAGGCAGAATTCCGGGTGCTTGCTTGCCTAGGTCGATGCCACCCTACCACTCAGCCCTGGGATATTCCGGATCCTACACCGTTATGCTGAGACTGGGAGACACAGTACCGGGCCCATCCAGTGGTACTGTGCATCTAGAACGGAACGGGAACCCATCGACCGTCTCCGCCCACCCTTATCACCTTTCAACCTAGCAGTAGTGGCACCGTCCTACCAAGTAGTCCAGCCGTCTCCCGCCCATCAGAAGCGAGTGAGTAGAAAAGGATTCCCATGAACCTGAAACTAGTCCATCCTAGGTTTGACCAAGCAGGCATCTTCCACTTAGGGGATACTCTCCCCGTGCCATCACAGCACCTCCGTCCACGGGCTTCAAACCACCAAGGCTATCCCACCCGGAACCTCCTCAACAACTTTACCCGCCACAGGTATCTCGCTTGGGGATGCCCAGGTTGTACCCCCGGCACGACTTGCCCCATGGGCTCGTCTCACATCCCACTTGGTCGACATCAACCCTTACCACGCACCCAAGACGCACGCAGCACTCTCTCCCAGTTGTTATAATCAGTTATACACCGTCCCAATTCCACCACATAGCATATAGCAAGTAGTAAGTAGTGGAAGAGTAGCAGTAAAATAAGCAGCAGCTAACCTAACAGCGGACAGCAGGGTAAAGTCTTTATCAAGGCAGGGAATTCAAATATACTACCATGCAACCAATCCATACATAATCATAAAGCAATAGCAACAATGTCATTTGCAATGCGTAATAGGATCTAAGGATTTGGTGGGACGTGGCACCTTCGTAGTCGTCTCCTAGCTCTTGGAAGTACTCGTGGTCGTCTTCCTTAGTCAGATCCTCCTCCGGCTCTGAAATCGAACACGAAATAGTCGCGTCAGCGACTCCTATAGAGTATTTCAGAAAAATCCAATAAAACAAAGAGCCAAATGCACTCAAACATAGTCTTAGATTGTAGATCTCATTTTCCTGAGAATTTTGATATATGGTGCGCAATTTTTGGTCATCGTATGAATAAGTTATGAATTTCCGAAGATTATCCTATTTTCTGAAAATGGGAAAACTGGTCGGTTAATCAGGGGCAGCTCGGGATGTGGCGCGCGGGTCCAGTAGTGCGGCATGTGGCGCCTCAACAGAACACAGACCCGATGGTCGTCCAGGTGTTCGATGCTGGTTCCCAGAGAGTTGCCGGAGTTGGCGTGGCTCGGCGTGGCTCGGCGGTGGTCGGTGGTAGCTCGGCTGTGGTTGGGTATCTCGGCGGAGCTCGGCGGTGGTCGGGGGTAGCTCGGCTGTGGTTAGGGGTATCTCGGCGGAGCTCGGTGTAGCTCGGTTTAGCTCGGCGGGGCTCGGGCGAATCGGAGATTCGGGGCGCCGAGGGTGCCGCTCTCCCGATCTCTCCCGGGGAGGCTCGGGCGAATCGGAGATTTGGTGCGCCCGAGGGTGCCGTTCTCCCGAGGTCTCCCGCGGAGGCTCGGGCGAATCGGAAATTTGGGTGCCCGAGGGTGCCGTTCTCCCGAGGTCTCCTGCGGAGGCTCGGGCGAATCGGAAATTTGGGTGCCCGAGGGTGCCGTTCTCCCGAGGTCTCCTGCGGAGGCTCGGGCTGAATCGGACATTTGGGTGCCGAGGGTGCCGTTCTCCCGAGGTCTCCTGCGGAGGCTCGGGCGAATCGGACATTTGGGTGCCGAGGGTGCCGTTCTCCCGAGGTCTCCCGCGGAGGCTCGGGCGAATCGGAAATTTGGGCGCCGAAGGGGCTGCTCTCCCGAGCTCTCCTGGGGAGGCTCGGGCGAATCGGAGATTCGGTGCTAGCAGGGTTCCAGGGCGTCTGTTCAAGGCGGCGGTGTCTCTCCGGTGTGGCGGTCGGTGACAGGGCGGCGATGGCCATATTTCGGCAAGACAGGGCTCGGCTATCTAGCGGCGCTGCCGAGGCAGACTTGGCGAACCTCGGCGGCCTTTCTTCGCAGCACGAGGCGACCGGGGGTACTCGGAACGGATTTCGGCGAGGCGGAACCTGTCGGCGGCGATGTCATCGCGACGGTGAGGTTCCGGCGGGGCTAAGGAGGTCTTCTAGGGGATGTATACGCGTCCAGGGTCTATGGCGATGGTATACCAACTACCAATTTTGGCTACCGAGCTTCCCAAGGTGCTCGGTTGTGGCGGCGACGTGTCGCCGACGACGGCGGAAAGCGGCATCGCGGCTACGACCAAGTATTGGTTCAATCGAATGCGGTCTTGTCAAATTGGTGAGGCCAGAGAGGCATACAACACTCTGGTGGCGAACTTAGCCATGGCATGACCTTCTTTTGGCTACGGCTCGCGGCGGCGCTCCGGTAAGGTCGCGGCGCACGCGGCCAAGGCGATTCAGGCTTCCTCTAGCGCTTAGATCCGCGTAGCTAGCTCAAGGGGGTCGTGGCGGTGCTCCACGACGTTCTAACCTGTACGGTTGCTAGACGGATTGCTCGGAACGGGTGATTCGGCGTCGGAACGCGTCGGTGGTGAGCGCGCTCCGCCGAGAACGCGTCGTGCTGCGTTCTCGATCTAGCAAGCTTGTAATCCGGGGGTTTTGGCTGGTCGAGTGAGTGCATGGTGCAGGTGATCTTCCCGAGCCGGTAAGGGCTCGTGCCTACGCGTCCCGAGGGTGGAACGCCATGGCAAAAGCAGGGCAAGGTTCGGACATGGCGTGCGGTGGCTCACCGTGGTGTCGGTGAAGCTAGGATGGCGGTGCAGTGGCGAGTCGGAGCCGTGCAGAGCGATCGCAGTGCCGTGCCGCTCCTCGTCCGCAGCTCGGGCTTCTCCTCCGTGTCCGGCTCCGGCGTGCTCCGCGGCGGCGGCGCTCCGGCAGCTTCTCCTCCTCTGCTCCGCCCTTCTCCTACGCTCTCTCTCTCGGCTTGGTGCGGTGTGCCGGTCTGTGCTGCGGTGGCGGCGAGGGGAAATGAGGGTAAGGCTTCGGGGTGCTCCAATTTATAGGCGAGCTTGGCCAGCTCCAATGGCGAACGGTCCCGATTGCGCTCGGCCGATCGAAGGGCCGTGGCTCGAGTGGATCTAGGGCTCCTGATGGCGCGGGTTCGCTTGGCGGCCAAGAAAGGAGGGGACAGGAGGGGAACAGCGGGGTCCAGGGCTCTGCCATGCTGTCGGCTGTGGGACCGGGGTCACGCCATTCGCGCGACACCCCCGGCAGGCGCGTCGCCTTCGTGAGGAAGAAGAACAGTGGGGGGGCGAGAGCGGCTGACAGGCGGGACCGGGTTGGCAGCGAGCGCGAGCGCGAGCGCGTGTGTGCTGGTCGTGCGCGTGCGCTGCCGAGCCGCGACGTGGGCCGCGCGCGGTGAGATGAGGAGAGGAAGGTCGGGCTGGCTCGGGCTGACTGGCTGGCCGAACTCTCTTTCTCCTTTTCTGTTTTCAGTTTAGTGTATATATACATATATTGCCCATTTTAATTTATTGAGTAAATACAAACATAAATTGCAATAAATCCCAAATGTGATGCATAAGTTATTATTCTATGTGATTGGAATTAAAATGCAAACTACACTCATTTATTTACCAATTTCATAATGAAACCTATATGCTTGCACAAGAAAAATGGGTTTTCTCAATAAATAAATGAAAAATTTTAATTGGTTGGGATTTTTAGATTGTGTGGATTTTTAGGGTTGTTACAATTCATCTATCTGTTAAGGTTAAGTTCAAAAGCGTAAAGTAAGAGTCATAGGTAGTCTTATACTCACTCGTTGTCCTCCCACCTAGCTATACTCTACTAGATATCCTTAGTTATCCTAAACCTTGTCTTGTTTCTGTGTCATTACCCTTTCCTCTATATATCGATTTACCTCCTATCTCTAGTTGGTACTAAGTTGCAATAGTCTTAAGGATCTCTCTCTTTTATTAACATTCCTAGCACCGCTTTTCCTTGAGATAAAATAAATAACAATACCTTGGAATACTCCCGGGTGAAGTGCTACGGCGGTATATTCTGTGCGCTTGCGGAATTATCCAATAGACATAAGAAATACCTCCCAAGCATTTCTGATGCCATTGCCAGGGGTAGAGTCTAACTCTGTTTCTATTAGCGATGTTAAGAAATGCCAACACTAAGTGAACTAAACGAATTAAGGGTGCCCTATGGATACATAACTCTAATACTTCCTAGGATTGTTCTGGGAGAAAAGCTCAAATTGATTTCTAACTCCCATTGCTTTCCTTCCTTCAGATCAATCTTAAGATTGGTATTAGATATAGTTCTAGCAAGGAGCCTATTCTGATTCTTCATGATATCCATCTCATGTGTCATCTGGGCCATCTGCTGCTGGAGCTCTGCCGTGGTGACCTTGGAACGCTTCCGCGGAGGTTTCTCTCCATGTGGTGCTTCCTTGGGTGGCACGAGCTTGACTTTGGCCGGGTCAGCACAGACTCCGTCGAAGGTGGGGTGAGTGGTGTACTTGGCACATGAGACATGGCCATCCTTGTCGAGCTTCACCTTCGTCAGTGTCTCGTTGGGCTTCGGTGGCAGGAGCTTGACATCCTTCGGCAGCTTGACGATCGGTTCCTTCCGTGGCGCGTCCTTCAGGTAGAGGGTCTCTAGCGGTGATGGAAGGGCTAGTCTAGCACAAGCACAAAAGGATTGCTCATGCTTGTGAGGCTGGTTGGGCGGAGCAATGGCGAGAGCCCTGGCTAGGATGATGGCTTGAGAGTCATCGGCGGGAACCTTGCTTGGATCCATCCCGTAGGGGATGATCTTATTATCGGCCATGGGAGTTTTGGAGGAGAGCTCATAGGCATGAGGAAGTGAATGGGTTGGATGAGATGAGATGGGAGGCTAGCAGAGGCTGGTTATATAGTCGTCCGGTGGGCGCTAGTGCTTCAAAATTTTCCCTACGAGCTTACGGTGGCGGCGGATGGTCTAACAAAAACGAAAATTGGAAAATACGCGAGAAGAGACCCGAAGGATCATGTCACGAAAAGGCGGCAGAGAATGGAGTCATAGGGGGTCGGCCGACCTGGTGGTGGGGTCGGGCGACCTGCCCCTATGTCCATTTGGCGCCGGCTTTTCGTGCAGCTTTCTCGTGATATTTAGTTTCCAAAAATCGGACTTTCCCTTGCGGGAAGGTAAAAGGAAGGCTTAAGCCCTAATACACTTGGTAAATTAATAAATTCAATAATATGTATTTCCTCTGGGCCCTTAATTGGTTCTAGAAAGAGTTTGAGATGGTGACCATTTACCTTGAATAACGTACCTTCATCGGTTTAAAGTGTGACCGCTCCATGGGACGAAGTGTTGATCACCTTGAATGGTCCTTCCCATTTGCTTCATAGCTTTCCATGACCTCACTCTGGAATTAAAAAGTAATACCTAATCTCCGGGTGCGAAGTCCTTCTTGTTTAACCTTTTGTCATGCTATCTCTTAGTTCTCTCTTTATAGATCTTGGAGTTGTGATATGCTTTCTCACTCCATTCATCTAGTTCAGAGAGTTGCATCTGTCTTTTTATTCCTGCAGCATCTAGATCCATATTCCATCTCTTGATTACCCAGTGAGCTTTGAATTCAAGCTCTACTGGCAAGCGACAGGTCTTTCCATAAACAAGCTGGTATGGTGACATTCCCATTGGTGTCTTGTATGCTGTTCTGTAAGCCCATAGTGCTTCTGGTAATCTTTCTTTCCAAGTTATTCCCATTTCGTTGATCGTCTTCTGCAGAATGTTCTTGATCTGCTTGTTTGATGTCTCTGCTTGCCCACTTGTCTGAGGATGATATGGAGTGGCAATGTTGTGGCGGACCCCTATTTTTGGTAAATATAGTTGGAATCTCCTATCGATGAAGTGGGATCCTCCGTCACTAATTACCATCCTTGGAGTACCGAATCTTGAAAATATTATTTCTTCAAACATCCTCTTTGAGCTTCTGGAATCTGCAGCTTTGCATGGCATAGCCTCTACCCATTTTGAGACGTAGTCTACTGCCACCAAAATGTACTCACACTGCTTTGACTTTGGGAATGGTCCCATGTAGTCGATCGAAGAGCTCTACTTGGAGGTTGTTGACGAGGGGCATGGCATCTCTTGAATTGATATTTCCATGTCGTTGGCATGCCTCGCATCTCTGGATAATGCTTTTCGTGTCATCATACATGATGGGACAAAAGAATCCACTCTGCCAAATCTTTGCATGTGTGCAAAATGCGTCATAATGTCCTCCATATGGTGATGAGTGGCATCTCTCAATGATTTTGATCCCCTCTTCCGCTGGTACACATCTTCGGAGTAATCCATCAGAACATATCCTGAAGAGGTACGACGGATCCCACATGTGTTGTCGACTCTCATAGATGAGCTTTCTTTTTTCCTCCCCTGGTGGTAAAATTCACAATATTTGAGTACCAGGGGTCAGATCGGGTGATCCGATAGAGCATGTCGTCCCTCATCGAGTCGTTGATGGGTATTTTCTGCATATTCTCAAAATGCATTCTAGACAAGTGATCTACTACAGAATTTTCTACTCCCTTTTTATCTTTTATTTCTAAGTCAAATTCTTGGAGTAGAAAAATCCATCTTATCAATCTAGGTTTAGCATCTTTCTTAGTGAGCAAGTATTTCAAAGCAGCATGATCAGTGTAAACAATCACCTTAGCTCCAACTAAGTAAGATTTAAACTTGTCAATAGCAAAAACAACAGCCAGGAGTTCTTTTTCAGTTGTTGTATAATTAAGTTGTGCTCCTATCAGAGTTTTGCTAGCATAGGCAATAGCATAATGCTTTCTATCTTTAGTTTGCCCCAAAACTGCCCCCACAGCATAATCACTAACATCACACATAATTTCAAAAGGTAAAGACCAATCAGGGGGTTGAATGATTGGTGCATAGATGAGTGCTTGCTTAAGGATGTTAAAAGATTTCATACAAGCATCATCAAAATCAAAGGGAGCATCCTTGGCTAGCAAGTTTGTAACAGGTCTAGCAATATGTAAAAAGTTTTGTATAAAGCGTCTATAAAAGCCAGCATGACCAAGAAAACTTCTTATCCCTTTAACATTAATAGGTGGAGGTAGTTGTTTAATTACTTCAATTTTAGCTCTATCTACCTCTATCCTTCTTTCAGACACTAAGTGTCCTAGCACTATTCCTTCTCTAACCATAAAATGATATTTTTCTCAATTAAGGACTAAGTGCTTTTCTTCACATTTTTGCAAAACCTTGTCCAAATTTTCAAGACAATCATCAAAAGTTTTTCCATAAATAGAACAGTCATCCATGAAAACTTCCATGATTTCTTCAATCATATCAGAAAAGATAGACATCATGCATCTTTGAAAAGAAGCTAGTGCATTACACAATCCTAACGACATCCTACGGTAGGCATAGGTTCCATAAGGACAGGTAAAGGTGGTTTTGCTCTGATCATCAGAGTGGATAGGAATTTGATGATATCTAGAATATCCATCGAGGAAGCAAAAGAAAGAGTAGTTTGCCAATCGCTCTAACATCTCATCGATGAAGGGCAAAGGGAAGTGATCTTTCCTTGTTGCCTTGTTGAGTTTTCTATAATCTATGCACATCCGCCATCCAGTGACGATTGTCTGAGGGATTAACTCATTCTTGTCATTCTTGACAACCGTCATGCCTCCCTTTTTGGGCACAACTTGTACAGGGATTACCCACTCACTATGCGGCACAGGATAAATAATCCCGGCATGCAATAGCTTCAAGACCTCTTTCTTTACAACCTCTCTCATCCCATTGTTGAATTTACGCTGGGGCTCTCTAGATGGTATGATATTAGGATCAGTTGGAATGCGATGGGTGCAAAGAATGGGACTAATTCCATTCAGATCTTGGAGTGAATAGCCAAAAGCTAATCGATGCTTTTCCAAGACAGTGATCAAGCGAATGGTCTCTACTTGGGAGAGTTTATCACTAATGATCACTGGAGATTGCATATCTCCATCTAGGAAAGCATATCTAAGACTGGCTGGCAATGGCTTGAGCTCAATAGGAGGTTTAGGTGGCACTAGGAATTCATCAAGGGTGAAAGCCCATGTTTGGTTTTGGGTAATTGATGAAACCTAGTTTGCTAACGATTGCTCTAAGTGTTTCATGAGAATTGATTAGCAAATGGCAAGATGGAGCAAAGGACCGGGTCGGTGGAGGTCACAAGTGAAGGGCAATGACGGCGTCCATGAAAATGGTGTAAGTCCATCAACAAAGGAGAAAGCCCTATTGACGGCATCCATGCAAATGGTATAAGTCCATCATCATAGGTGTCCACAAGGTCCATCAAGAGATGAGAAGGAAGTTGATAAGAAACCGGGAGCTCAAGGCAAAGGTATAACCAATAGGAGCTCTTTTAATTTTGGTGATCAAGACTCCATAGAGGGAGTGATCACATTTAGGATAGATAGCCGTACTATCAAGAGGGGCGAAATCGTTGTTGAAATATGGTTATCAAGTGCCACTAGGTGTTCATGATCATTGCATATGCATATAGATGCTAGTGACACTAACTTGACCCGTGGAAAACTCTTTGAAAAAGGCTAACACACGTGCACCTAAGTGAGAGACACTTTGGAGTGTTAGTGACTTAAGAAACGGGGTGAAGTTCGAGGGTTAGAGAGGGTTTGGTCCTCTCTTCCTCCTGCCGAGCTTGCGAGGCAGGATTCGGCGAATTTCGGAAACGTTACAATAGAAAAAGTAGCGTCGGACTCTAACTTGACTGAGCGTCGGACCATTGTCTTCGGTCCGACGGCTAACCCCTTCAGCAAGCGTCGGACGCTTGATTCCTGAGCGTCGGACCATTAGCCGAAGCGTCCGACGGTGCAGTTCGTGCGAGAGATAACACGTGGCGAGCTCTGAGAGCGTCGGACTCTCGGCTTTAGTCCGACGGTGAGCGTCGGACCAACGTCCGACGGTTTTCAGGGCTCGGGGAGCTCTCTGGAAACGTCGGACGGCCGCGATCGTTGGTCCGACGGCTTCGTCCCGCTGAGTCCGACGGTGTCAGCTGAGGGCGTCGGACCGTTTGTGTTAGTCCGATGACCTACCGTCCGACGGGTCGTTTTGGCGCGAGGAAATAGCCGTTGTGATCCAACGTTCGACTTCAAACGGCTAGTGACACGTGGCGTTCATCCGAGGCGTCGGACCGTGCGGATTAGTCCGACGCTCTGGCCGTCGGACAGTCCGACGGTACGCAGTGAACTCTAAACGGCTAGTTCTTTGTGTATGGCTTATAAATAGTCACTTGACCGGTTTGGGGAGTAACTCTTGGCACTCCTAAACATCATAACATACATGTGAGCCTTCCCACTCCACTCTCACTCATCCTACTTGATTGTGTTCATCATTTGGTGAGTTTGGAGAGCATCAAGTGCATTGCATTGATAGAGATCATCTAGAGGCACTTGGTAGTGGTGATTCGCAGCGGTTTCTCTTGTTACTCTTGGAGTTTGCCGACTCCTAGACGGCTTGGAGCTGCGAGGATCGTTGAGGGGAGTTGGTGATTGTCTCCGCCTCCGATCGGTGAAGTTGTGAGGGGTTCTTGAGCCTATCCCCGCGGGAGATCGCGAAAGGCATCTTTAGTGGATTGCTCGTAGCTTGGTGGATCTCCATCTTGTGTTGGTTGTGCGGCACCCTTGAGAAGGGTTTGGCGTGTGATGCCAATTAGCGCGTGAACCTCCAAGTGGGTGTATCGCTACAACGAGGACTAGCTTGCCGGCAAGCAAGTGAACCTCGGTAAAAAATCTTGTGTCATCTCTCTACCGAGGATTTCTCTTATATGTGATTGATTGGTTATATTGGACTTCATATCTTCTCTTCACCGGCGGTATTGAAATCACCTTTACTCTTTACATTTGTGTATTTCTCTCTTGTGTAGCTTGTTAGTTAGTTGCTCACTTAAGAGTAGTGTAAAGTAGTAACATAGTCTTTGAGTGTGAACTAGAGATCATAGTGTAGTATACTTGTCTAGTTGGCTTGCATAGTGTAGTTTAGAGCTAGTGCTTTGCAAAGCTTGCTATTGTTACTAATCGGCTTGTGAAGTGTTGTTTGTAGATTTTTATAGGCTATTCACCCCCCTCTAGCCATTTAGGACCTTTCAAGTGGTATCGGAGCCGAGGCACCGTTGATTTGAGGTTTAACAACCTACGGTGTAAAAATGGCTCAACTCAACATTCACATCAACAACACCAAGAAGCCACCCCAATTTGATGGCACAAATTATGCATATTGGAAGAGCAAGATGACCTCACACATCAAGTCAATCAATAGAGAGGTTTGGAAGGTTGTGGAAACAAAGATTGAGATTGCCAATGCGGCCAATCCCACAACCGCCGAAGAAAGATTACTTCAACTCAATGACATTGCGGTTTGTGCTATTCATGAGGCCGTAGATGAAAAAGTGTTTGAGCAAATCAAGAACATTGAAAGTGCTCATGAAGCTTGGAAGAAGCTTGAGGAATCATATGAGGGCACCAAGGGTGTAAAGGCCGCCAAAGCATACATCTTGAAGGACAAGTTTGCAAGCTTCAAGATGAAGGATGATGAAACCGTGCCGGAGATGTTCCATAGATTGCAAGTCATTGTGAATGATCTCAAGGCCGTGGATGAAGAGGTGAAGGATAGTGACTTCTCCATGAAGTTCTTGAAGAGCTTGCCCAAGCGGTTTGCCACATTGATCACGGTCTTGGTGAAGACAACATTGAGTGAATTGACTCCAAATCAAGTGCTAGCGGAGGTGATGACCGATGATGCTTATAGAGATGATGATGATAAAGAAGAGTTGATCAATAAGAAGAAGAAAGAAAAAGATGAAGACTCCAAAGATGAGAAGAAGAAGAGTGTGGCATTCAAAGCCACATCCTCATCAAAGGGCAAGAGCAAGGCCAAAGAAGAGTCAAGTGAAGATCCCTCTAGCACAAGTGAAAGTGATGAAGAAATGGCCCTTCTAGTAAGAAGATTTGGCAAGTTCATGAAGAAGAAGGGCTACCGGGCAAGAAGAAAGAAGAATGCAAGAAGATTTGATGGCCCAAGAAGATGCTTCAATTGTGGAAGCAAAGATCACTTGGTAGCCGATTGCCCACACTCAAGTGAAGATGATCACAAGGGCAAAAAGAAGAACAAGCATGAGAAGAAGGAGAAGAAAGAGAAGAAGGAATCTTCATACAAGAAGAAGAAGAACTATTCTCATGTGGTGACATGGGATAGTGATGCCTCTTCAAGTGATGAAGAGAGTGATGATGATAAGAAGAGCAAGAGGAAGGCACATGCAAGCATTGCCATTACATGACAAGCCTTCCATCTTCGACACTCCTTCTTGCTTCATGGCTAAGGGCTCTAAGGTATCATCCGACACCGAATCTAGTGATGATGATAGTGATGATGACCTAACAAAAGAAGAATTAATTGAAATGCTTGATGATGCACGTATTCATTTTGATAAACTTAGAAAGGAATGCAAGGGCTTGCGCAAGGATAAACAATCCATTGAGCAAGAACTTGAGGAACTTAGAGCATCTTATGAGAGTCTAAAGGAAGACCATAAGAAGCTCCTAAAGGTTCACACTAAGCTTGATGAAGCTCATTCTTCTCTAGTTGAGCAAAATGAAGACTTGCAACAACAAGTGCAAAAGAAAGAAACTAAAACTTGCAACATAGGTGTAACATGTGACATATCTTGTGAACCTATTGTTGTTATCACTAACCCTTCTTGTAGCACTTCCACTACTACCTCACCCACTAGTGACCCTTCACTAGTAGTTGAGAACAAGAACCTAAAGGAGGAGGTTAAAAAGCTTAATCACTCCTTAGCTAAGGCTTATGGTGGTGAGGACCGCTTGCTTATGTGCTTGGGTAGCCAAAGGGCATCTCTCCACAAAGAGGGATTGGGCTATACCCCCAAGAAAGGCAAAACCGCCTTTGCTCCTCACAAGACTTGTTTTGTGAAGAGAAATGGCCGGTATTGCACAAAATGCAAGCAAGTTGGTCACCTAGAGCTAGATTGCAAAAACAAGAAATCCAATGCTTATGTATCCTCAATTAAGTTTGATTCTTGCTACGTTCTCACAAAGGGCT
Organism: Eremochloa ophiuroides; assembly: GCA_038502445.1. NCBI lineage: Eukaryota > Viridiplantae > Streptophyta > Magnoliopsida > Poales > Poaceae > Eremochloa > Eremochloa ophiuroides. The sequence continues at coordinate 39,752,256 of JAHLJS010000004.1, forward strand.
CAAATGGTGTGAAGGCTAAGTTTGTTGGTACATCCATGTTGGGTCCAAAGAAGAAGACCATTTGGGTACCAAAGAGCTTAGTCACTAACCTTCAAGGACCCAAGCAAGTTTGGGTACCTAAAAGGAATTGATCTCTTTTTGTAGGTCAATTACAAAGCCGGAGGGAGGACATTGGGTGCTTGATAGTGGATGCACTCAACATATGACGGGTGATTCTAGTATGTTTGGCTCTCTCAACACAAGTGCAAATAGTGGCTATGATGCAATCACATTTGGTGACAACAAGAAAGGGAAAGTGAGAGGACTTGGTAAAATTGCTATCTCCAATGATATGTCTATCTCAAATGTGTTGCTAGTTGAAAGCTTGAATTTCAATTTACTCTCGGTTGCACAACTTTGTGATCTTGGTTTCAAGTGCATATTTGGGGTTGATGATGTTGAAATTGTTAGTGTTGATGGGTCAAATTTGATATTCAAAGGGTTTAGATATGACAACCTATATCTTGTGGATTTCAATGCTAGTGAAACTCAATTGTCAACTTGTTTGATCACTAAGTCAAGTTTGGGTTGGTTATGGCATAGAAGGCTTGGTCATGTTGGAATGAAACAATTGAACAAACTAGTGAAGCATGATCTAGTTAGAGGCTTGAAAGATGTCACTTTTGAGAAAGATAAGCTTTGTAGTTCATGTCAAGCCGGCAAACAAGTTGGAAATACACATCCTAAGAAGAGCATGATGAGTACTAGTAAAGCTTTTGAGCTCTTGCATATGGACTTGTTTGGACCAACCACATATACTAGCATTGGTGGGAGTAAGTATGGATTTGTGATTGTGGATGACTATACTAGATACACATGGGTATTCTTTCTAGTTGACAAGAGTGAAGTGTATGATCTATTCAAATCTTTTGTCAAGAGAAGCCAAAATGAGTTTGAAACAACCATCAAGAAAGTTAGAAGTGACAATGGTAGTGAATTCAAGAACACCAAGATTGATGAAGTTGTGTGATGAGTATGGTATTGGACATCAATTCTCACCCAAGTATACACCACAATCAAATGGCATTGTTGAAAGAAAGAATAGAACCTTGATAGATATGGCAAGATCAATGCTAAGTGAATACAATGTTAGTCATTCCTTTTGGGCCGAAGCAATCAACACCGCTTGCTACTACATCAACCGCTTATATTGCCATGGTATGCTTGCAAAGACTCCTTATGAGCTATTGAATGGTAGAAAGCCCAACATTGCATATTTTCGGGTTTTTGGTTGCAAATGCTACATTCTCAAGAAAGGCACAAGATTGAGCAAGTTTGAAAAGAAATGTGATGAAGGTTTCTTACTTGGCTATTCAACCACAAGCAAGGCATATAGAGTTTGGAATTTGGCTAGTGGTACTCTTGAGGAGGTACATGATGTTGAATTTGATGAAACCCAAGGCTCTCAAGATGAAGTTGAAAATCTTAGTGACGTGAGAGGCAATGACTTGGCAAATGCAATGAAAAATATGGATATTGGTGATATTAGGCCAAGGCAAGTCAATGAAGATGAAGATGATGGTGCAATTCATACTAGTATGCAAGTTGAAAATGAAGCAAGTACAAGTGACTCACAAGATCAATCTCAAGTGCAAGATCAACAAGCTAGTTCATCTCAATCCAATGATCAAGTTCCTATTCTCCAACCGGTCTCTATTGCAAGGGATCATCCTTTGGATCAAATCATTGGTGGTATTCAAAGTGGAGTTCAAACTAGAGCAAGACTAGCTCAAATTTGTGAGCATTTCTCATTTGTGTCAACCATAGAGCCAACCAAGATTGAGGAAGCATTGAAAGATGTTGATTGGGTTAATGCTATGCATGAAGAGCTCAACAATTTCACAAGAAATCAAGTTTGGGAACTAGTGGAAAGACCAAAGAAACACAATGTGATAGGAACCAAATGGGTCTTTAGAAACAAGCAAGATCAAGATGGCATAGTAATAAGGAACAAAGCTAGATTGGTTGCACAAGGTTATACTCAAGTTGAAGGTCTTGATTTTGGAGAAACCTATGCACCGGTTGCTAGATTGGAGGCCATTAGAATCTTATTAGCCTATGCTTGTGCCCACAACATCAAGTTATATCAAATGGATGTCAAGAGTGCATTTCTCAATGGGTACATCAATGAGTTGGTTTATGTAGAACAACCTCCCGGATTTGAAGATGTGAAGAAACCCAACCATGTGTACAAGCTAAGAAAGGCATTGTATGGTTTGAAGCAAGCACCTAGAGCATGGTATGAGAGATTGAGAGATTTCTTGCTCTCAAAAGGGTTCAAAATGGGAAAGGTTGATACAACTCTTTTCACTAAGAAGCTTGGAAATGATTTATTTGTGTTGCAAATATATGTGGATGATATTATCTTTGGATCAACAAATCAAGATTTTTGTGAAGAATTTGGAAATATGATGGCAAGTGAGTTTGAAATGTCCATGATTGGTGAGCTTAGCTACTTCCTTGGTCTTCAAGTTAAGCAAATGAAGAATGGTACATTTGTAAGTCAAGGAAAGTACATAAGGGACATGGTGAAGAAATTTGGATTGGAACATGCAAAGCCCATGAATACTCCTATGGCAACTAATGGGCATTTGGACTTGGATGATAGTGGCAAAATGGTAGATCAAAAGCTATATAGATCAATGATTGGAAGTCTCCTTTATGTGACCGCATCTCGACCGGATGTCATGTTTAGTGTGTGCATGTGTGCAAGATTTCAAGCCTCACCAAGAGAAAGTCATTTGAAAGCCGCAAAGAGAATATTGAGGTATTTGAAGGGCACACAAGATGTTGGGTTGTGGTATCCTAAGGGGTCCAATTTTGAGCTTATTGGATATTCGGACTCCGACTATGCCGGTTGCAAGGTGGATAGAAAGAGCACTAGTGGAACTTGTCAATTGCTTGGAAGGTCACTTGTATCATGGTCTTCAAAGAAGCAAAATAGTGTTGCTCTCTCAACGGCCGAAGCGGAGTACATTAGTGCCGGAAGTTGTTGTGCACAATTGCTTTGGATGAAGGCAACCTTTGAGTGATTTTGGATTGAAATACAAGAAAGTGCCTTTGCTTTGTGACAATGAGAGTGCTATCAAGCTAACCAACAACCCCGTGCAACATTCAAGAACAAAGCACATTGACATAAGGCATCACTTCATTAGAGATCACCAAATCAAAGGGGACATTGCAATTGAAAGTGTTGGCACCGAAGATCAATTAGCGGATATCTTTACCAAGCCACTTGATGAGTCAAGATTTTGCAAATTGAGAAATGAGCTAAACATACTAGACTACTCCAACATGAAGTGAAACGCATCCTACATTATATGACATGCCTCTCCTTCGACTAAAGCAAGGTAAAATTGGTTGACATGGTATTCATACTTTGATAAGGAATTTGTCTAGTTCATGTAGACATGAAATGCATCTTATAGGCTCATTCATGAAAAATCAAATGCTTTCATGTATATATGGTACCACTTTTGTTCTTTTTGCTTATATGATCAAGTGGTAGCATATGACATATTGATGGGCTTGCAAACCTAGTGTTAAATCTAGAACATGAGCTCATGATGTGTAACTTAACATGGTCAAGATAACCCTACTAAGTGAGGTGTGAAGAAGCTTGTCCTTGGATCAAACTTAGTTACATATTCTAGGCAAGTAATCTAGATTGCACCAATGTGTAAAATGAACTAAACCCCATTTATTGACTTGATATTCCCATAATTTGCACCATTTTTGGTGATTGTTGACAAAGGGGGAGAAGAAAGTCACAAAGATAAGAGAGGAAAGGGGTCAATTAAAAATTTGAAAGCACACAAGTAGGGGGAGCAAGCTCATGAATAAGTTGTTGCATTTGTGTATGCATTAACATATGAAATGTTGCATTGTCAAAACTTCAATTCCTATATTTGTTTGAATTGATGAAATGCTTAGAAATAGGATTTGAATGGTGATTTGACAAATCTAGCATGCATAGGACTTATATGCCATACAAAGTACCTCTTTTACTTAAATGTTGATCTCACGAGGTATTTTGAGTTTGTGATGCATGACTAGTAAACAATGGTGCTAAGGATGGTATATTTCCGCAACTCCGATGGTATCACGCTTCAAAGGTCCATTCTATATACCTTAGCATCATTTGATAGTAGTAGCTCACCCAAACTTTCAAATTCATGCATATGTGAAAAATTGAACCAAACACAAGGAATCACATATGTAGGGGGAGCTAATACTACCAAAGTGCAAACTTGGTTTTCATTTCATATCTTTGTGAAGGTTGTCATCAATTACCAAAAAGGGGGAGATTGAAAGCCCATGTTTGGTTTTGGGTAATTGATGAAACCTAGTTTGCTAACGATTGCTCTAAGTGTTTCATGAGAATTGATTAGCAAATGGCAAGATGGAGCAAAGGACCGGGTCGGTGGAGGTCACAAGTGAAGGGCAATGACGGCGTCCATGAAAATGGTGTAAGTCCATCAACAAAGGAGAAAGCCCTATTGACGGCATCCATGCAAATGGTATAAGTCCATCATCATAGGTGTCCACAAGGTCCATCAAGAGATGAGAAGGAAGTTGATAAGAAACCGGGAGCTCAAGGCAAAGGTATAACCAATAGGAGCTCTTTTGGTTTTGGTGATCAAGACTCCATAGAGGGAGTGATCACATTTAGGATAGATAGCCGTACTATCAAGAGGGGCGAAATCGTTGTTGAAATATGGTTATCAAGTGCCACTAGGTGTTCATGATCATTGCATATGCATATAGATGCTAGTGACACTAACTTGACCCGTGGAAAACTCTTTGAAAAAGGCTAACACACGTGCACCTAAGTGAGAGACACTTTGGAGTGTTAGTGACTTAAGAAACGGGGTGAAGTTCGAGGGTTAGAGAGGGTTTGGTCCTCTCTTCCTCCTGCCGAGCTTGCGAGGCAGGATTCGGCGAATTTCGGAAACGTTACAATAGAAAAAGTAGCGTCGGACTCTAACTTGACTGAGCGTCGGACCATTGTCTTCGGTCCGACGGCTAACCCCTTCAGCAAGCGTCGGACGCTTGATTCCTGAGCGTCGGACCATTAGCCGAAGCGTCCGACGGTGCAGTTCGTGCGAGAGATAACACGTGGCGAGCTCTGAGAGCGTCGGACTCTCGGCTTTAGTCCGACGGTGAGCGTCGGACCAACGTCCGACGGTTTTCAGGGCTCGGGGAGCTCTCTGGAAACGTCGGACGGCCGCGATCGTTGGTCCGACGGCTTCGTCCCGCTGAGTCCGACGGTGTCAGCTGAGGGCGTCGGACCGTTTGTGTTAGTCCGACGTTACCTACCGTCCGACGGTCGTTTTGGCGCGAGGAAATAGCCGTTGTGATCCAACGTTCGACTTCAAACGGCTAGTGACACGTGGCGTTCATCCGAGGCGTCGGACCGTGCGGATTAGTCCGACGCTCTGGCCGTCGGACAGTCCGACGGTACGCAGTGAACTCTAAACGGCTAGTTCTTTGTGTGTGGCTTATAAATAGTCACTTGGCCGGTTTGGGGAGTAGCTCTTGGCACTCCTAAACATCATAACATACTTGTGAGCCTTCCCACTCCACTCTCACTCATCCTACTTGATTGTGTTCATCATTTGGTGAGTTTGGAGAGCATCAAGTGCATTGCATTGATAGAGATCATCTAGAGGCACTTGGTAGTGGTGATTCGCAGCGGTTTCTCTTGTTACTCTTGGAGTTTGCCGACTCCTAGACGGCTTGGAGCTGCGAGGATCGTTGAGGGGAGTTGGTGATTGTCTCCGCCTCCGATCGGTGAAGTTGTGAGGGGTTCTTGAGCCTATCCCCGCGGGAGATCGCGAAAGGCATCTTTAGTGGATTGCTCGTAGCTTGGTGGATCCCCATCTTGTGTTGGTTGTGCGGCACCCTTGAGAAGGGTTTGGCGTGTGATGCCAATTAGCGCGTGAACCTCCAAGTGGGTGTATCGCTACAACGAGGACTAGCTTGCCGGCAAGCAAGTGAACCTCGGTAAAAAATCTTGTGTCATCTCTCTACCGAGGATTTCCCTTATATGTGATTGATTGGTTATATTGGACTTCATATCTTCTCTTCACCGGCGGTATTGAAATCACCTTTACTCTTTACATTTGTGTATTTCTCTCTTGTGTAGCTTGTTAGTTAGTTGCTCACTTAAGAGTAGTGTAAAGTAGTAACATAGTCCTTTGAGTGTGAACTAGAGATCATAGTGTAGTATACTTGTCTAGGTGGCTTGCATAGCTGTAGTTTAGAGCTAGTGCTTTGCAAAGCTTGCTATTGTTACTAATCGGCTTGTGAAGTGTTGTTTGTAGATTTTTATAGGCTATTCACCCCCCCTCTAGCCATTTAGGACCTTTCAAGTGGTATCGGAGCCGAGGCACCGTTGATTTGAGGCTTAACAACCTACGGTGTAAAAATGGCTCAACTCAACATTCACATCAACAACACCAAGAAGCCACCCCAATTTGATGGCACAAATTATGCATATTGGAAGAGCAAGATGACCTCACACATCAAGTCAATCAATAGAGAGGTTTGGAAGGTTGTGGAAACAAAGATTGAGATTGCCAATGCGGCCAATCCCACAACCGCCGAAGAAAGATTACTTCAACTCAATGACATTGCGGTTTGTGCTATTCATGAGGCCGTAGATGAAAAAGTGTTTGAGCAAATCAAGAACATTGAAAGTGCTCATGAAGCTTGGAAGAAGCTTGAGGAATCATATGAGGGCACCAAGGGTGTAAAGGCCGCCAAAGCATACATCTTGAAGGACAAGTTTGCAAGCTTCAAGATGAAGGATGATGAAACCGTGCCGGAGATGTTCCATAGATTGCAAGTCATTGTGAATGATCTCAAGGCCGTGGATGAAGAGGTGAAGGATAGTGACTTCTCCATGAAGTTCTTGAAGAGCTTGCCCAAGCGGTTTGCCACATTGATCACGGTCTTGGTGAAGACAACATTGAGTGAATTGACTCCAAATCAAGTGCTAGCGGAGGTGATGACCGATGATGCTTATAGAGATGATGATGATAAAGAAGAGTTGATCAATAAGAAGAAGAAAGAAAAAGATGAAGACTCCAAAGATGAGAAGAAGAAGAGTGTGGCATTCAAAGCCACATCCTCATCAAAGGGCAAGAGCAAGGCCAAAGAAGAGTCAAGTGAAGATCCCTCTAGCACAAGTGAAAGTGATGAAGAAATGGCCCTTCTAGTAAGAAGATTTGGCAAGTTCATGAAGAAGAAGGGCTACCGGGCAAGAAGAAAGAAGAATGCAAGAAGATTTGATGGCCCAAGAAGATGCTTCAATTGTGGAAGCAAAGATCACTTGGTAGCCGATTGCCCACACTCAAGTGAAGATGATCACAAGGGCAAAAAGAAGAACAAGCATGAGAAGAAGGAGAAGAAAGAGAAGAAGGAATCTTCATACAAGAAGAAGAAGAACTATTCTCATGTGGTGACATGGGATAGTGATGCCTCTTCAAGTGATGAAGAGAGTGATGATGATAAGAAGAGCAAGAGGAAGGCACATGCAAGCATTGCCATTCATGACAAGCCTTCCATCTTCGACACTCCTTCTTGCTTCATGGCCAAGGGCTCTAAGGTATCATCCGACACCGAATCTAGTGATGATGATAGTGATGATGACCTAACAAAAGAAGAATTAATTGAAATGCTTGATGATGCACGTATTCATTTTGATAAACTTAGAAAGGAATGCAAGGGCTTGCGCAAGGATAAACAATCCATTGAGCAAGAACTTGAGGAACTTAGAGCATCTTATGAGAGTCTAAAGGAAGACCATAAGAAGCTCCTAAAGGTTCACACTAAGCTTGATGAAGCTCATTCTTCTCTAGTTGAGCAAAATGAAGACTTGCAACAACAAGTGCAAAAGAAAGAAACTAAAACTTGCAACATAGGTGTAACATGTGACATATCTTGTGAACCTATTGTTGTTACCACTAACCCTTCTTGTAGCACTTCCACTACTACCTCACCCACTAGTGACCCTTCACTAGTAGTTGAGAACAAGAACCTAAAGGAGGAGGTTAAAAAGCTTAATCACTCCTTAGCTAAGGCTTATGGTGGTGAGGACCGCTTGCTTATGTGCTTGGGTAGCCAAAGGGCATCTCTCCACAAAGAGGGATTGGGCTATACCCCCAAGAAAGGCAAAACCGCCTTTGCTCCTCACAAGACTTGTTTTGTGAAGAGAAATGGCCGGTATTGCACAAAATGCAAGCAAGTTGGTCACTTAGAGCAAGATTGCAAAAACAAGAAATCCAATGCTTATGTATCCTCAATTAAGTTTGATTCTTGCTACGTTCTCACAAAGGGCTCAAATGGTGTGAAGGCTAAGTTTGTTGGTACATCCATGTTGGGTCCAAAGAAGAAGACCATTTGGGTACCAAAGAGCTTAGTCACTAACCTTCAAGGACCCAAGCAAGTTTGGGTACCTAAAAGGAATTGATCTCTTTTTGTAGGTCAATTACAAAGCCGGAGGGAGGCATTGGGTGCTTGATAGTGGATGCACTCAACATATGACGGGTGATTCTAGTATGTTTGGCTCTCTCAACACAAGTGCAAATAGTGGCTATGATGCAATCACATTTGGTGACAACAAGAAAGGGAAAGTGAGAGGACTTGGTAAAATTGCTATCTCCAATGATATGTCTATCTCAAATGTGTTGCTAGTTGAAAGCTTGAATTTCAATTTACTCTCGGTTGCACAACTTTGTGATCTTGGTTTCAAGTGCATATTTGGGGTTGATGATGTTGAAATTGTTAGTGTTGATGGGTCAAATTTGATATTCAAAGGGTTTAGATATGACAACCTATATCTTGTGGATTTCAATGCTAGTGAAACTCAATTGTCAACTTGTTTGATCACTAAGTCAAGTTTGGGTTGGTTATGGCATAGAAGGCTTGGTCATGTTGGAATGAAACAATTGAACAAACTAGTGAAGCATGATCTAGTTAGAGGCTTGAAAGATGTCACTTTTGAGAAAGATAAGCTTTGTAGTTCATGTCAAGCCGGCAAACAAGTTGGAAATACACATCCTAAGAAGAGCATGATGAGTACTAGTAAAGCTTTTGAGCTCTTGCATATGGACTTGTTTGGACCAACCACATATACTAGCATTGGTGGGAGTAAGTATGGATTTGTGATTGTGGATGACTATACTAGATACACATGGGTATTCTTTCTAGTTGACAAGAGTGAAGTGTATGATCTATTCAAATCTTTTGTCAAGAGAAGCCAAAATGAGTTTGAAACAACCATCAAGAAAGTTAGAAGTGACAATGGTAGTGAATTCAAGAACACCAAGATTGATGAATTGTGTGATGAGTATGGTATTGGACATCAATTCTCACCCAAGTATACACCACAATCAAATGGCATTGTTGAAAGAAAGAATAGAACCTTGATAGATATGGCAAGATCAATGCTAAGTGAATACAATGTTAGTCATTCCTTTTGGGCCGAAGCAATCAACACCGCCTTGCTACTACATCAACCGCTTATATTGCCATGGTATGCTTGCAAAGACTCCTTATGAGCTATTGAATGGTAGAAAGCCCAACATTGCATATTTTCGGGTTTTTGGTTGCAAATGCTACATTCTCAAGAAAGGCACAAGATTGAGCAAGTTTGAAAAGAAATGTGATGAAGGTTTCTTACTTGGCTATTCAACCACAAGCAAGGCATATAGAGTTTGGAATTTGGCTAGTGGTACTCTTGAGGAGGTACATGATGTTGAATTTGATGAAACCCAAGGCTCTCAAGATGAAGTTGAAAATCTTAGTGACGTGAGAGGCAATGACTTGGCAAATGCAATGAAAAATATGGATATTGGTGATATTAGGCCAAGGCAAGTCAATGAAGATGAAGATGATGGTGCAATTCATACTAGTATGCAAGTTGAAAATGAAGCAAGTACAAGTGACTCACAAGATCAATCTCAAGTGCAAGATCAACAAGCTAGTTCATCTCAATCCAATGATCAAGTTCCTATTCTCCAACCGGTCTCTATTGCAAGGGATCATCCTTTGGATCAAATCATTGGTGGTATTCAAAGTGGAGTTCAAACTAGAGCAAGACTAGCTCAAATTTGTGAGCATTTCTCATTTGTGTCAACCATAGAGCCAACCAAGATTGAGGAAGCATTGAAAGATGTTGATTGGGTTAATGCTATGCATGAAGAGCTCAACAATTTCACAAGAAATCAAGTTTGGGAACTAGTGGAAAGACCAAAGAAACACAATGTGATAGGAACCAAATGGGTCTTTAGAAACAAGCAAGATCAAGATGGCATAGTAATAAGGAACAAAGCTAGATTGGTTGCACAAGGTTATACTCAAGTTGAAGGTCTTGATTTTGGAGAAACCTATGCACCGGTTGCTAGATTGGAGGCCATTAGAATCCTATTAGCCTATGCTTGTGCCCACAACATCAAGTTATATCAAATGGATGTCAAGAGTGCATTTCTAAATGGGTACATCAATGAGTTGGTTTACTGTGGAACAACCTCCCGGATTTGAAGATGTGAAGAAACCCAACCATGTGTACAAGCTAAGAAAGGCATTGTATGGTTTGAAGCAAGCACCTAGAGCATGGTATGAGAGATTGAGAGATTTCTTGCTCTCAAAAGGGTTCAAAATGGGAAAGGTTGATACAACTCTTTTCACTAAGAAGCTTGGACATGATTTATTTGTGTTGCAAATATATGTGGATGATATTATCTTTAGATCAACAAATCAAGATTTTTGTGAAGAATTTGGAAATATGATGGCAAGTGAGTTTGAAATGTCCATGATTGGTGAGCTTAGCTACTTCCTTGGTCTTCAAGTTAAGCAAATGAAGAATGGTACATTTGTAAGTCAAGGCAAGTACATAAGGGATATGGTGAAGAAATTTGGATTGGAACATGCAAAGCCCATGAATACTCCTATGGCAACTAATGGGCATTTGGACTTGGATGATAGTGGCAAAATGGTAGATCAAAAGCTATATAGATCAATGATTGGAAGTCTCCTTTATGTGACCGCATCTCGACCGGATGTCATGTTTAGTGTGTGCATGTGTGCAAGATTTCAAGCCTCACCAAGAGAAAGTCATTTGAAAGCCGCAAAGAGAATATTGAGGTATTTGAAGGGCACACAAGATGTTGGGTTGTGGTATCCTAAGGGGTCCTAATTTTGAGCTTATTGGATATTCGGACTCCGACTATGCCGGTTGCAAGGTGGATAGAAAGAGCACTAGTGGAACTTGTCAATTGCTTGGAAGGTCACTTGTATCATGGTCTTCAAAGAAGCAAAATAGTGTTGCTCTCTCAACGGCCGAAGCGGAGTACATTAGTGCCGGAAGTTGTTGTGCACAATTGCTTTGGATGAAGGCAACCTTGAGTGATTTTGGATTGAAATACAAGAAAGTGCCTTTGCTTTGTGACAATGAGAGTGCTATCAAGCTAACCAACAACCCCGTGCAACATTCAAGAACAAAGCACATTGACATAAGGCATCACTTCATTAGAGATCACCAAATCAAAGGGGACATTGCAATTGAAAGTGTTGGCACCGAAGATCAATTAGCGGATATCTTTACCAAGCCACTTGATGAGTCAAGATTTTGCAAATTGAGAAATGAGCTAAACATACTAGACTACTCCAACATGAAGTGAAACGCATCCTACATTATATGACATGCCTCTCCTTCGACTAAAGCAAGGTAAAATTGGTTGACATGGTATTCATACTTTGATAAGAATTTGTCTAGTTCATGTAGACATGAAATACATCTTATAGGCTCATTCATGAAAAATCAAATGCTTTCATGTATATATGGTACCACTTTTGTTCTTTTTGCTTATATGATCAAGTGGTAGCATATGACATATTGATGGGCTTGCAAACTTAGTGTTAAATCTAGAACATGAGCTCATGATGTGTAACTTAACATGGTCAAGATAACCCTACAAGTAAGGTGTGAAGAAGCTTGTCCTTGGATCAAACTTAGTTACATATTCTAGGCAAGTAATCTAGATTGCACCAATGTGAAAATGAACTAAACCCCATTTATTGACTTGATATTCCCATAATTTGCACCATTTTTGGTGATTGTTGACAAAGGGGGAGAAGAAAGTCACAAAGATAAGAGAGGAAAGGGGTCAATTAAAACTTTGAAAGCACACATGTAGGGGGAGCAAGCTCATGAATAAGTTGTTGCATTTGTGTATGCATTAACATATGAAATGTTGCATTGTCAAAACTTCAATTCCTATACTTGTTTGAATTGATGAAATGCTTAGAAATAGGATTTGAATGGTGATTTGACAAACTAGCATGCATAGGACTTATATGTCATACAAAGTACCTCTTCTACTTAAATGTTGATCTCACGAGGTATTTTGAGTTTGTGATGCATGACTAGTAAACAATGGTGCTAAGGATGGTATATTTCCGCAACTCCGATGGTATCACGCTTCAAAGGTCCATTCTATATACCTTAGCATCATTTGATAGTAGTAGCTCACCCAAACTTTCAAATTCATGCATATGTGAAAAATTGAACCAAACACAAGGAATCACATATGTAGGGGGAGCTAATACTACCAAAGTGCAAACTTGGTTTTCATTTCATATCTTTGTGAAGGTTGTCATCAATTACCAAAAAGGGGGAGATTGAAAGCCCATGTTTGGTTTTGGGTAATTGATGAAACCTAGTTTGCTAACGATTGCTCTAAGTGTTTCATGAGAATTGATTAGCAAATGGCAAGATGGAGCAAAGGACCGGGTCGGTGGAGGTCACAAGTGAAGGGCAATGACGGCGTCCATGAAAATGGTGTAAGTCCATCAACAAAGGAGAAAGCCCTATTGACGGCATCCATGCAAATGGTATAAGTCCATCATCATAGGTGTCCACAAGGTCCATCAAGAGATGAGAAGGAAGTTGATAAGAAACCGGGAGCTCAAGGCAAAGGTATAACCAATAGGAGCTCTTTTAATTTTGGTGATCAAGACTCCATAGAGGGAGTGATCACATTTAGGATAGATAGCCGTACTATCAAGAGGGGCGAAATCGTTGTTGAAATATGGTTATCAAGTGCCACTAGGTGTTCATGATCATTGCATATGCATATAGATGCTAGTGACACTAACTTGACCCGTGGAAAACTCTTTGAAAAAGGCTAACACACGTGCACCTAAGTGAGAGACACTTTGGAGTGTTAGTGACTTAAGAAACGGGGTGAAGTTCGAGGGTTAGAGAGGGTTTGGTCCTCTCTTCCTCCTGCCGAGCTTGCGAGGCAGGATTCGGCGAATTTCGGAAACGTTACAATAGAAAAAGTAGCGTCGGACTCTAACTTGACTGAGCGTCGGACCATTGTCTTCGGTCCGACGGCTAACCCCTTCAGCAAGCGTCGGACGCTTGATTCCTGAGCGTCGGACCATTAGCCGAAGCGTCCGACGGTGCAGTTCGTGCGAGAGATAACACGTGGCGAGCTCTGAGAGCGTCGGACTCTCGGCTTTAGTCCGACGGTGAGCGTCGGACCAACGTCCGACGGTTTTCAGGGCTCGGGGAGCTCTCTGGAAACGTCGGACGGCCGCGATCGTTGGTCCGACGGCTTCGTCCCGCTGAGTCCGACGGTGTCAGCTGAGGGCGTCGGACCGTTTGTGTTAGTCCGATGACCTACCGTCCGACGGGTCGTTTTGGCGCGAGGAAATAGCCGTTGTGATCCAACGTTCGACTTCAAACGGCTAGTGACACGTGGCGTTCATCCGAGGCGTCGGACCGTGCGGATTAGTCCGACGCTCTGGCCGTCGGACAGTCCGACGGTACGCAGTGAACTCTAAACGGCTAGTTCTTTGTGTATGGCTTATAAATAGTCACTTGACCGGTTTGGGGAGTAACTCTTGGCACTCCTAAACATCATAACATACATGTGAGCCTTCCCACTCCACTCTCACTCATCCTACTTGATTGTGTTCATCATTTGGTGAGTTTGGAGAGCATCAAGTGCATTGCATTGATAGAGATCATCTAGAGGCACTTGGTAGTGGTGATTCGCAGCGGTTTCTCTTGTTACTCTTGGAGTTTGCCGACTCCTAGACGGCTTGGAGCTGCGAGGATCGTTGAGGGGAGTTGGTGATTGTCTCCGCCTCCGATCGGTGAAGTTGTGAGGGGTTCTTGAGCCTATCCCCGCGGGAGATCGCGAAAGGCATCTTTAGTGGATTGCTCGTAGCTTGGTGGATCTCCATCTTGTGTTGGTTGTGCGGCACCCTTGAGAAGGGTTTGGCGTGTGATGCCAATTAGCGCGTGAACCTCCAAGTGGGTGTATCGCTACAACGAGGACTAGCTTGCCGGCAAGCAAGTGAACCTCGGTAAAAAATCTTGTGTCATCTCTCTACCGAGGATTTCTCTTATATGTGATTGATTGGTTATATTGGACTTCATATCTTCTCTTCACCGGCGGTATTGAAATCACCTTTACTCTTTACATTTGTGTATTTCTCTCTTGTGTAGCTTGTTAGTTAGTTGCTCACTTAAGAGTAGTGTAAAGTAGTAACATAGTCTTTGAGTGTGAACTAGAGATCATAGTGTAGTATACTTGTCTAGTTGGCTTGCATAGTGTAGTTTAGAGCTAGTGCTTTGCAAAGCTTGCTATTGTTACTAATCGGCTTGTGAAGTGTTGTTTGTAGATTTTTATAGGCTATTCACCCCCCTCTAGCCATTTAGGACCTTTCAAGTGGTATCGGAGCCGAGGCACCGTTGATTTGAGGTTTAACAACCTACGGTGTAAAAATGGCTCAACTCAACATTCACATCAACAACACCAAGAAGCCACCCCAATTTGATGGCACAAATTATGCATATTGGAAGAGCAAGATGACCTCACACATCAAGTCAATCAATAGAGAGGTTTGGAAGGTTGTGGAAACAAAGATTGAGATTGCCAATGCGGCCAATCCCACAACCGCCGAAGAAAGATTACTTCAACTCAATGACATTGCGGTTTGTGCTATTCATGAGGCCGTAGATGAAAAAGTGTTTGAGCAAATCAAGAACATTGAAAGTGCTCATGAAGCTTGGAAGAAGCTTGAGGAATCATATGAGGGCACCAAGGGTGTAAAGGCCGCCAAAGCATACATCTTGAAGGACAAGTTTGCAAGCTTCAAGATGAAGGATGATGAAACCGTGCCGGAGATGTTCCATAGATTGCAAGTCATTGTGAATGATCTCAAGGCCGTGGATGAAGAGGTGAAGGATAGTGACTTCTCCATGAAGTTCTTGAAGAGCTTGCCCAAGCGGTTTGCCACATTGATCACGGTCTTGGTGAAGACAACATTGAGTGAATTGACTCCAAATCAAGTGCTAGCGGAGGTGATGACCGATGATGCTTATAGAGATGATGATGATAAAGAAGAGTTGATCAATAAGAAGAAGAAAGAAAAAGATGAAGACTCCAAAGATGAGAAGAAGAAGAGTGTGGCATTCAAAGCCACATCCTCATCAAAGGGCAAGAGCAAGGCCAAAGAAGAGTCAAGTGAAGATCCCTCTAGCACAAGTGAAAGTGATGAAGAAATGGCCCTTCTAGTAAGAAGATTTGGCAAGTTCATGAAGAAGAAGGGCTACCGGGCAAGAAGAAAGAAGAATGCAAGAAGATTTGATGGCCCAAGAAGATGCTTCAATTGTGGAAGCAAAGATCACTTGGTAGCCGATTGCCCACACTCAAGTGAAGATGATCACAAGGGCAAAAAGAAGAACAAGCATGAGAAGAAGGAGAAGAAAGAGAAGAAGGAATCTTCATACAAGAAGAAGAAGAACTATTCTCATGTGGTGACATGGGATAGTGATGCCTCTTCAAGTGATGAAGAGAGTGATGATGATAAGAAGAGCAAGAGGAAGGCACATGCAAGCATTGCCATACATGACAAGCCTTCCATCTTCGACACTCCTTCTTGCTTCATGGCTAAGGGCTCTAAGGTATCATCCGACACCGAATCTAGTGATGATGATAGTGATGATGACCTAACAAAAGAAGAATTAATTGAAATGCTTGATGATGCACGTATTCATTTTGATAAACTTAGAAAGGAATGCAAGGGCTTGCGCAAGGATAAACAATCCATTGAGCAAGAACTTGAGGAACTTAGAGCATCTTATGAGAGTCTAAAGGAAGACCATAAGAAGCTCCTAAAGGTTCACACTAAGCTTGATGAAGCTCATTCTTCTCTAGTTGAGCAAAATGAAGACTTGCAACAACAAGTGCAAAAGAAAGAAACTAAAACTTGCAACATAGGTGTAACATGTGACATATCTTGTGAACCTATTGTTGTTATCACTAACCCTTCTTGTAGCACTTCCACTACTACCTCACCCACTAGTGACCCTTCACTAGTAGTTGAGAACAAGAACCTAAAGGAGGAGGTTAAAAAGCTTAATCACTCCTTAGCTAAGGCTTATGGTGGTGAGGACCGCTTGCTTATGTGCTTGGGTAGCCAAAGGGCATCTCTCCACAAAGAGGGATTGGGCTATACCCCCAAGAAAGGAAAAACCGCCTTTGCTCCTCACAAGACTTGTTTTGTGAAGAGAAATGGCCGGTATTGCACAAAATGCAAGCAAGTTGGTCACCTAGAGCTAGATTGCAAAAACAAGAAATCCAATGCTTATGTATCCTCAATTAAGTTTGATTCTTGCTACGTTCTCACAAAGGGCTCAAATGGTGTGAAGGCTAAGTTTGTTGGTACATCCATGTTGGGTCCAAAGAAGAAGACCATTTGGGTACCAAAGAGCTTAGTCACTAACCTTCAAGGACCCAAGCAAGTTTGGGTACCTAAAAGGAATTGATCTCTTTTTGTAGGTCAATTACAAAGCCGGAGGGAGACATTGGGTGCTTGATAGTGGATGCACTCAACATATGACGGGTGATTCTAGTATGTTTGGCTCTCTCAACACAAGTGCAAATAGTGGCTATGATGCAATCACATTTGGTGACAACAAGAAAGGGAAAGTGAGAGGACTTGGTAAAATTGCTATCTCCAATGATATGTCTATCTCAAATGTGTTGCTAGTTGAAAGCTTGAATTTCAATTTACTCTCGGTTGCACAACTTTGTGATCTTGGTTTCAAGTGCATATTTGGGGTTGATGATGTTGAAATTGTTAGTGTTGATGGGTCAAATTTGATATTCAAAGGGTTTAGATATGACAACCTATATCTTGTGGATTTCAATGCTAGTGAAACTCAATTGTCAACTTGTTTGATCACTAAGTCAAGTTTGGGTTGGTTATGGCATAGAAGGCTTGGTCATGTTGGAATGAAACAATTGAACAAACTAGTGAAGCATGATCTAGTTAGAGGCTTGAAAGATGTCACTTTTGAGAAAGATAAGCTTTGTAGTTCATGTCAAGCCGGCAAACAAGTTGGAAATACACATCCTAAGAAGAGCATGATGAGTACTAGTAAAGCTTTTGAGCTCTTGCATATGGACTTGTTTGGACCAACCACATACACTAGCATTGGTGGGAGTAAGTATGGATTTGTGATTGTGGATGACTATACTAGATACACATGGGTATTCTTTCTAGTTGACAAGAGTGAAGTGTATGATCTATTCAAATCTTTTGTCAAGAGAAGCCAAAATGAGTTTGAAACAACCATCAAGAAAGTTAGAAGTGACAATGGTAGTGAATTCAAAAACACCAAGATTGATGAGTTGTGTGATGAATATGGTATTGGACATCAATTCTCACCCAAGTATACACCACAATCAAATGGCATTGTTGAAAGAAAGAATAGAACCTTGATAGATATGGCAAGATCAATGCTAAGTGAATACAATGTTAGTCATTCCTTTTGGGCCGAAGCAATCAACACCGCTTGCTACTACATAAACCGTTTATATTGCCATGGTATGCTTGCAAAGACTCCTTATGAGCTATTAAATGGTAGAAAGCCCAACATTGCATATTTTCGGGTTTTTGGTTGCAAATGCTACATTCTCAAGAAAGGCACAAGATTGAGCAAGTTTGAAAAGAAATGTGATGAAGGTTTCTTACTTGGCTATTCAACCACAAGCAAGGCATATAGAGTTTGGAATTTGGCTAGTGGTACTCTTGAGGAGGTACATGATGTTGAATTTGATGAAACCCAAGGCTCTCAAGATGAAGTTGAAAATCTTAGTGACGTGAGAGGCAATGACTTGGCAAATGCAATGAAAAATATGGATATTGGTGATATTAGGCCAAGGCAAGTCAATGAAGATGAAGATGATGGTGCAATTCATACTAGTATGCAAGTTGAAAATGAAGCAAGTACAAGTGACTCACAAGATCAATCTCAAGTGCAAGATCAACAAGCTAGTTCATCTCAATCCAATGATCAAGTTCCTATTCTCCAACCGGTCTCTATTGCAAGGGATCATCCTTTGGATCAAATCATTGGTGGTATTCAAAGTGGAGTTCAAACTAGAGCAAGACTAGCTCAAATTTGTGAGTATTTCTCATTTGTGTCAACCATAGAGCCAACCAAGATTGAGGAAGCATTGAAAGATGTTGATTGGGTTAATGCTATGCATGAAGAGCTCAACAATTTCACAAGAAATCAAGTTTGGGAACTAGTGGAAAGACCAAAGAAACACAATGTGATAGGAACCAAATGGGTCTTTAGAAACAAGCAAGATCAAGATGGCATAGTAATAAGGAACAAAGCTAGATTGGTTGCACAAGGTTATACTCAAGTTGAAGGTCTTGATTTTGGAGAAACCTATGCACCGGTTGCTAGATTGGAGGCCATTAGAATCCTATTAGCCTATGCTTGTGCCCACAACATCAAGTTATATCAAATGGATGTCAAGAGTGCATTTCTAAATGGGTACATCAATGAGTTGGTTTACGTGGAACAACCTCCCGGATTTGAAGATGTGAAGAAACCCAACCATGTGTACAAGCTAAGAAAGGCATTGTATGGTTTGAAGCAAGCACCTAGAGCATGGTATGAGAGATTGAGAGATTTCTTGCTCTCAAAAGGGTTCAAAATGGGAAAGGTTGATACAACTCTTTTCACTAAGAAGCTTGGACATGATTTATTTGTGTTGCAAATATATGTGGATGATATTATCTTTAGATCAACAAATCAAGATTTTTGTGAAGAATTTGGAAATATGATGGCAAGTGAGTTTGAAATGTCCATGATTGGTGAGCTTAGCTACTTCCTTGGTCTTCAAGTTAAGCAAATGAAGAATGGTACATTTGTAAATCAAGGCAAGTACATAAGGGATATGGTGAAGAAATTTGGATTGGAACATGCAAAGCCCATGAATACTCCTATGGCAACTAATGGGCATTTGGACTTGGATGATAGTGGCAAAATGGTAGATCAAAAGCTATATAGATCAATGATTGGAAGTCTCCTTTATGTGACCGCATCTCGACCGGATGTCATGTTTAGTGTGTGCATGTGTGCAAGATTTCAAGCCTCACCAAGAGAAAGTCATTTGAAAGCCGCAAAGAGAATATTGAGGTATTTGAAGGGCACACAAGATGTTGGGTTGTGGTATCCTAAGGGGTCTAATTTTGAGCTTATTGGATATTCGGACTCCGACTATGCCGGTTGCAAGGTGGATAGAAAGAGCACTAGTGGAACTTGTCAATTGCTTGGAAGGTCACTTGTATCATGGTCTTCAAAGAAGCAAAATAGTGTTGCTCTCTCAACGGCCGAAGCGGAGTACATTAGTGCCGGAAGTTGTTGTGCACAATTGCTTTGGATGAAGGCAACCTTGAGTGATTTTGGATTGAAATACAAGAAAGTGCCTTTGCTTTGTGACAATGAGAGTGCTATCAAGCTAACCAACAACCCCGTGCAACATTCAAGAACAAAGCACATTGACATAAGGCATCACTTCATTAGAGATCACCAAATCAAAGGGGACATTGCAATTGAAAGTGTTGGCACCGAAGATCAATTAGCGGATATCTTTACCAAGCCACTTGATGAGTCAAGATTTTGCAAATTGAGAAATGAGCTAAACATACTAGACTACTCCAACATGAAGTGAAACGCATCCTACATTATATGACATGCCTCTCCTTCGACTAAAGCAAGGTAAAATTGGTTGACATGGTATTCATACTTTGATAAGAATTTGTCTAGTTCATGTAGACATGAAATACATCTTATAGGCTCATTCATGAAAAATCAAATGCTTTCATGTATATATGGTACCACTTTTGTTCTTTTTGCTTATATGATCAAGTGGTAGCATATGACATATTGATGGGCTTGCAAACTTAGTGTTAAATCTAGAACATGAGCTCATGATGTGTAACTTAACATGGTCAAGATAACCCTACAAGTAAGGTGTGAAGAAGCTTGTCCTTGGATCAAACTTAGTTACATATTCTAGGCAAGTAATCTAGATTGCACCAATGTGAAAATGAACTAAACCCCATTTATTGACTTGATATTCCCATAATTTGCACCATTTTTGGTGATTGTTGACAAAGGGGGAGAAGAAAGTCACAAAGATAAGAGAGGAAAGGGGTCAATTAAAACTTTGAAAGCACACATGTAGGGGGAGCAAGCTCATGAATAAGTTGTTGCATTTGTGTATGCATTAACATATGAAATGTTGCATTGTCAAAACTTCAATTCCTATACTTGTTTGAATTGATGAAATGCTTAGAAATAGGATTTGAATGGTGATTTGACAAACTAGCATGCATAGGACTTATATGTCATACAAAGTACCTCTTCTATTTAAATGTTGATCTCACGAGGTATTTTGAGTTTGTGATGCATGACTAGTAAACAATGGTGCTAAGGATGGTATATTTCCGCAACTCCGATGGTATCACGCTTCAAAGGTCCATTCTATATACCTTAGCATCATTTGATAGTAGTAGCTCACCCAAACTTTCAAATTCATGCATATGTGAAAAATTGAACCAAACACAAGGAATCACATATGTAGGGGGAGCTAATACTACCAAAGTGCAAACTTGGTTTTCATTTCATATCTTTGTGAAGGTTGTCATCAATTACCAAAAAGGGGGAGATTGAAAGCCCATGTTTGGTTTTGGGTAATTGATGAAACCTAGTTTGCTAACGATTGCTCTAAGTGTTTCATGAGAATTGATTAGCAAATGGCAAGATGGAGCAAAGGACCGGGTCGGTGGAGGTCACAAGTGAAGGGCAATGACGGCGTCCATGAAAATGGTGTAAGTCCATCAACAAAGGAGAAAGCCCTATTGACGGCATCCATGCAAATGGTATAAGTCCATCATCATAGGTGTCCACAAGGTCCATCAAGAGATGAGAAGGAAGTTGATAAGAAACCGGGAGCTCAAGGCAAAGGTATAACCAATAGGAGCTCTTTTAATTTTGGTGATCAAGACTCCATAGAGGGAGTGATCACATTTAGGATAGATAGCCGTACTATCAAGAGGGGCGAAATCGTTGTTGAAATATGGTTATCAAGTGCCACTAGGTGTTCATGATCATTGCATATGCATATAGATGCTAGTGACACTAACTTGACCCGTGGAAAACTCTTTGAAAAAGGCTAACACACGTGCACCTAAGTGAGAGACACTTTGGAGTGTTAGTGACTTAAGAAACGGGGTGAAGTTCGAGGGTTAGAGAGGGTTTGGTCCTCTCTTCCTCCTGCCGAGCTTGCGAGGCAGGATTCGGCGAATTTCGGAAACGTTACAATAGAAAAAGTAGCGTCGGACTCTAACTTGACTGAGCGTCGGACCATTGTCTTCGGTCCGACGGCTAACCCCTTCAGCAAGCGTCGGACGCTTGATTCCTGAGCGTCGGACCATTAGCCGAAGCGTCCGACGGTGCAGTTCGTGCGAGAGATAACACGTGGCGAGCTCTGAGAGCGTCGGACTCTCGGCTTTAGTCCGACGGTGAGCGTCGGACCAACGTCCGACGGTTTTCAGGGCTCGGGGAGCTCTCTGGAAACGTCGGACGGCCGCGATCGTTGGTCCGACGGCTTCGTCCCGCTGAGTCCGACGGTGTCAGCTGAGGGCGTCGGACCGTTTGTGTTAGTCCGATGACCTACCGTCCGACGGGTCGTTTTGGCGCGAGGAAATAGCCGTTGTGATCCAACGTTCGACTTCAAACGGCTAGTGACACGTGGCGTTCATCCGAGGCGTCGGACCGTGCGGATTAGTCCGACGCTCTGGCCGTCGGACAGTCCGACGGTACGCAGTGAACTCTAAACGGCTAGTTCTTTGTGTATGGCTTATAAATAGTCACTTGACCGGTTTGGGGAGTAACTCTTGGCACTCCTAAACATCATAACATACATGTGAGCCTTCCCACTCCACTCTCACTCATCCTACTTGATTGTGTTCATCATTTGGTGAGTTTGGAGAGCATCAAGTGCATTGCATTGATAGAGATCATCTAGAGGCACTTGGTAGTGGTGATTCGCAGCGGTTTCTCTTGTTACTCTTGGAGTTTGCCGACTCCTAGACGGCTTGGAGCTGCGAGGATCGTTGAGGGGAGTTGGTGATTGTCTCCGCCTCCGATCGGTGAAGTTGTGAGGGGTTCTTGAGCCTATCCCCGCGGGAGATCGCGAAAGGCATCTTTAGTGGATTGCTCGTAGCTTGGTGGATCTCCATCTTGTGTTGGTTGTGCGGCACCCTTGAGAAGGGTTTGGCGTGTGATGCCAATTAGCGCGTGAACCTCCAAGTGGGTGTATCGCTACAACGAGGACTAGCTTGCCGGCAAGCAAGTGAACCTCGGTAAAAAATCTTGTGTCATCTCTCTACCGAGGATTTCTCTTATATGTGATTGATTGGTTATATTGGACTTCATATCTTCTCTTCACCGGCGGTATTGAAATCACCTTTACTCTTTACATTTGTGTATTTCTCTCTTGTGTAGCTTGTTAGTTAGTTGCTCACTTAAGAGTAGTGTAAAGTAGTAACATAGTCTTTGAGTGTGAACTAGAGATCATAGTGTAGTATACTTGTCTAGTTGGCTTGCATAGTGTAGTTTAGAGCTAGTGCTTTGCAAAGCTTGCTATTGTTACTAATCGGCTTGTGAAGTGTTGTTTGTAGATTTTTATAGGCTATTCACCCCCCTCTAGCCATTTAGGACCTTTCAAAGGGGTAAAGGTTCTGAAGTTTTGGCTTCTTCCTCGATGAAGAACTCTTCATCTTCTTCAAGATGGGATTCTCTCAGAAAATCAAGGGCTGCTACCGTGATCTCACTAATTGGATCAGGCTCAGGACATGGATCAATCTTAGCATTTAAGGAACGGGTGATGGACAAAGGGAATCTAAAGTTTGGTCCTAATTGAACATTGATTGTCCCTGTCTGTCCTTCTTGAATAAGTCTTCCAATGGGTTGGCCTATCAACAGGTTGAACTCCATGACATCAAAGATATAAAAATTTAGATGGAGCATGATACCTAGATAGGGAGCACATATAAAATGCCTAAACTTGGAATAATGTGCACGGAAGAACTTTTCAAGACCTTGTTGTTGGGGTTAGTGGAATGTCTATTGATAAATCTTGGGCCAATGATGCCGACATGATATTAACACCCACAACTGGATTGTAGAAAGCTTCAAAAGGGCCTTTATGGATTTGGCATTTGATTAAGACAGAAGGTGAATCCAATTGGATCACATCAGAGGAAACCTCTAATTCTTGTAGCCAATCATTGCAGATTATGGCTATAAGCTCTCTTGTGGTCTTTCTACACAAGGCTAATTCAGGAGGTTCTAAAGGTTGGTTTCTTGGGCTCCTGAGGCTTCTTGATCATATGGAAGTGAGAGGTGTTTCCAAAATCGGAGAAAAGATCATCTTCTATTTCAAGTATAAAGTCTGAAAGCAGAGTATCCTCCTTTTCTATAGGGTTGGAAATCAGGATAGCTGAGGATTGGGATGTTGATGGTAAAGGTTCAGGTTCAGCTACCCTAAGCTCTCCTTCTAACTTCTCCTTGGGTTGCTTATCTAGGATGTTGTCTAGGATCTTGCGTGCTTCAGAATCTGAAACATGCGCAAAAGATCCTCCTGCCGAGTAGTTGAGATGCTTCTTGGATTTTCTTCATAGACCCACAAAAAAGTGTTGAATGAGAATCGGGTCTGGAATGGATAGGTCTGGTCCAGATTTTTTGAGATCGTTAAAACGTTCCCAGGATGTGGCCAAAGATTCATTATCTTTCTATTTGAAAGATAGGATCTTGGTTCTGAGGTTGACAATTTTGGAAAGGGGGTAGAATTTTGGACAAAAGTCTAAACGAAGTTTTCCCCAATCTCCTCCTTTCTCTACGGTTCGGTCATACCAAGTTTTAGCTCTCCCTCTCAAAGATAAAGGAAAAAGCTTCCACCTTAGGGTTTCATCGGACATGCCCTCTATATGGAAGCATTCATAGGTTTGATCGAACTCTCGTAGGTGAAGATGAGGATTATTATCTCCCTCTCCTGAAAAGGACTGGCTTTGGACCATTTCAATCAGACACGGGCGTAGCTCATAGGTAGGGGTTTGGATAGGTTTTGAGGATTGCCTAAGCCTATGGCTTGTGCTCGTGGATGCAACATATTTATAGATGGGGGTGGTTTCAATGGCATCCATAAGGATGAAAACAAAAATAAGGAGATAATAAAGGTAAAAGTAAGAATACAAGGTTAAGGTAGACTCTAGATGTTTCAACCGTTTTCCCCGGCAACGGCGCCAGTAATTCTTGTTGGTATAAGATAACTCAAACAAATAAACACTAGGATTATCTGCAAGCGGACAAATACCAATGTAGCACTTCACCCGGGAGTATTCCAGATATTGTTATTTATATTTTACCATAGGGAAAACAGAATGACTAGAATCTAGACTTAACCCCTGAGCTGCTATCAAGGACGGAGAAAATAGGTGATATAGGAGATTGCTATGGCTTCTAGTTCTAATCTTCACAAGATATGATATGATTGTTCTTAAAGGGAAATTACTATAGGAATACACCAACAAAGGGTAAATTCCTTAGTAATGGAATCATACGGTCCTACTGATGGGAGGTGGACTGTGTAAGACTCAACAAGGTTAGCGATCACCCTCACAATCTACCACCGATCCGGACAGTATAGGGCATTTACGAGTAAATATAATCTAAGCACCACGCTTAAACTATAAATAACTACTTCAATTAAGGAGCTACCAAGACTAAAGCACTCAAAAGAATCATAAACCTTAAGAATAATAATAGCAACATTACTCACTTGGATTAGAAGCTAAACTCCGAAGAAATCTTCAGAAACAAGCTCCAAAGAAGGATTTGAATCCGCGGGTACAAGTCGTAGAGCAGTCATCGACAGGCTGACAACTCCCCCAACTATCTCTAGCTCTACTACCACACCACTTCTGGAACAAGAATAGCCCTAATCTAGAGAGACTACAAGGCTAATCTTCTACTTGATGCTTGGCTCTAGATCCTATCTTGGGTTTCTATTCTATTATAGATATGTCGGTGGAATTCTGAAACCCTGGATTGATTTCTCTCTGGATCATATGAAACCCTAGGGGGTCTAGGGGTCCTTATATAGGCCTGTGGGATGAACCATAGCCCTTGGATCAAACCGACTTCTACGGACGGTGGAGATTGCATGAAATTTCGGGATGTGGGTCCACGTCAAAACGCAGGAGAAAAGGACTCTAGCGCAGGTCGGCCGGCCTGTCAGGGAGGTCAGCCGACCTCCCCTGACTGCCATCTGGGCCTCGCTTCGTCAGACGTGTCTCTAGTGTTCTCTAGAATATTCTTGATCTCCTGCAACGGCGTAATTCGGTTTTTTCTCTGCGGTGTGGGTCCTCTTTAGCTCTTTTCCTGTATAGTCCCTGGAAAACACAGATTCACCAAAACTCATGGAATTCTATCAGTTTAAACCCTATTCTAGGTGTTGGCTCTCATTTATATCCTTTTTCATGATTGGTTGAGGGTAAAATCATACAATAACTACCGTCAACACCAAGGAATATTAGGAGTAGGCCAGGGAGTATATAGACCATGAGGGTTCAGTTTTGACTTAGCTTTGTGACAAGTGACGCAACGCTCAACAAATCTGATGATGTCCCTCCTCATCTTGGGCCAATAGAAATGATCTCCGAGCAGTTAATAGGTTTTCTTTTGTCCAAAATGTCCTGTTAGCCCTCCTCCAAATGATTCCTATAACAAAAGCAATCTAACCGAAGAATTTGGCACACAAAGTTTGTTAGCTCTAAACAGAAATCCATCATGTATATGATATTTCTCCTAACCCTTTCCATCTTTGCATTGATTATAGGGTCCTGAAAATTCAGGATCATCATTATACATGTCTTTCAGACATTTAAGTCCCAAAACCTTTACCTCAAGTTGGTTAAGCAACACAATCTTTTGAGACAACGCATCGGCAACAACATTGTCCTTACCTTTCTTATATTTTACAAGGTATGGAAATGTTTCGATGAACTGAACCCATCTGGCATGGCGACGGTTCAGCTTAGCTTGACCTTTCAAATACTTCAAAGCTTCATGATCAGAATGAATAACAAACTCTTTTGGCCATAAGTAATGCTGCCAGGTTTCAAGCACACGCACCAAAGCATACAATACTTTGTCATATACAGAATAATTCAGTTGAGCACCTCCCAATTTTTCACTAAAATATGCTACAGGTTTTCCTTGTTGCATTAAAACTCCTCCTATCCCAATTCCACTAGCATCACATTCTACTTCAAAAGTTTTAGTGAAATCAGGAAGGACAAGTAACAGTGCTTCAGTCAAACGTTTCTTTAATTTTTGAAAAGCATTTTCTTGTGAATTCCCCCATTTAAAATCAACACCTTTCTTTGTCAATTCATTCAAAGGAGCAGCAATGGTACTGAAATCTCTCACAAATCTCCTATAAAATCCAGCAAGACCATGAAAACTTCTTACTTGACTTACATTCGTAGGAGTTGGCCAATCCTTGATGGCTTTCACCTTGGTTTCATCCACTTCTATTCCTTTTCCTGAAACAACAAAGCCAAGGAACACAACATGCTCTGTGCAAAAACTACACTTTTCAAGATTAGCAAATAATTTCTCCTTTCGGAGCTCATCCAAAACTTGACGAATGTGATTCACATGTTCTTCAAAGGACTTGCTATAAATCAAGATGTCATCAAAATAGACAACCACAAATTTTCCAATGAAAGCTCTCTAAACATAGTTCATTAATCTCATGAAAGTACTTGGAGCGTTAGTCAAACCAAATGGCATAACTAACCATTCAGACAACCCAAATTTTGTTTTAAATGAAGTTTTCCATTCATCTCCACTTTTCATTCTTATTTGGTGGTGGTTACTCCTCAAATCAATTTTAGTGAATATGGTAGAACCACTCAATTCATCAAGCATGTCATCTAACCATGGAATAGGATGGTGATAGCGAACAGTGATATTATTTATAGCGCTACAATCAACACACATCATCCAAGAACCATCTTTCTTAGGTACTAAGATCACAGGAATAGCACAAGGACTTAAACTTTCACGAACAAAACCTTTATCAAGAAGTTCTTGCACTTGCCTTTGTATCTCCTTTGTTTCTTTAGGATTGGATCGGTATGGTGGACGATTAGGGAGTGCAGCTCCTGGAATGAGATCAATTTGATGCTCAATTCCACGAATCAGAGGTAGTCCAGCCGGCATCTCTTCTGGAAAAACATCTTCATAGTCCTGCAAAAGATGAGACACAACACTAGGAAGAGATGTGATATCGTTAGCTAAAATTAAAATGTCTTTGCACAAAAGTACAAAGAGCACTTGATTTGGGTTATTCATTACTTCTCTCAGTTATGATTTTGTGTTAAGCATAACAAGATGTTCTCCCTCTCCGTACTTTTTATCTCTCAAATTTGGCTTGTGGCTCTCACTCACCGAATTGTGGAGGGCACTCATTTTCTTTTTCTCTTCTCCTTCCTTACTTAGTGGAATAATTTCTGATTTCTTTTGCAAGTGCTCAACCATGATTTGTTGAGGTGTCATAGGCTTGAGCACAAACTTCTTCCCTTTTAGATCTACCGTGTACTGATTGGTTCTCCCACAATGCTGAGAAAAACGATCGTATTGCCATGGCCTTCCGAGCAGTAGGTGACACACAGACATAGGTGCCACATCACACTCCATTGTATCAATAAATTCACCGATCTTAAATGGAGCTTTCACCATATATCCAATCTTGATATCTCCTGAATCATTAAGCCATTGGACATGATATGGATGTGGATGTCGCTGCAATTTCAAACCAAGCTTATCAACCATCTCACGACTAGCGAGATTATGGCAGCTCCCACCATCAACGATCACTTTTACTACTTTATTTTGCATTTTTGCTCTGGTCTAAAATACATTATGTCGCTGTCCATTTTCAGCTTCCTTCATTTGAACACTCAAATTTTGAGCAACCACAAGAGCAGCACCCTGCTCAAACTCACAGCCCATATGGTTCTCATTTTCATGGGCTTCCTCTTCAGCTTCTTCCTCAACTTCCTCTTCACTAGTTGATTCATACTCTCCATTATCATTCACAATGATCACCCGATTATTTGGGCATTCCCTAATCACATGCCCACGGCCTCCACACTTGAAGCACTGAATTCTACTACTCTTGGCTGTAGAACCTACTGAAGTAGAGGTGGAAGCCGCTGGTTTAGAGCTCATGTTTGGGGCAGCGGTGTTCTTCACACTTGGGACATTAGAACGTGACCCTCCACTTGAGCTTTTTACCATTGATGGTGCAGCAGCAAACTTTGTTAATGACTTACTTCCTCCAGAAAAATTCCTCATACCAAACGACAAGGACTTGCTGCTCTTAGCATCTTGCTACAGTTGGCGTTCAGCTTGGTAGCTTGATGTACCAAATCAATTAGATGTCGGTACTGCTGAAACTCAATAATACGCTGAATATTGAGATGCAGCCCGGCCATGAAACGTGCAATGGTTTGCTCTATCTTCATGTACATTGGCTCTAATCATAGCCTTCTCCATCTCTTTATAATATTCTTCAATAGAGGAACTTTCTTACTTCAGATTCTGCAGTTTATCAAAAAGATCACGTCGATAGTGCCTTGGCACAAATCAAAGTCTC
Organism: Eremochloa ophiuroides; assembly: GCA_038502445.1. Classification (NCBI taxonomy): domain Eukaryota; kingdom Viridiplantae; phylum Streptophyta; class Magnoliopsida; order Poales; family Poaceae; genus Eremochloa; species Eremochloa ophiuroides. Next base: position 39,781,418 of record JAHLJS010000004.1, read on the forward strand.
ATTTCTGTCTTCATTTCTTGCCAAGTTGCAATAGGACGTTCTCCATCTTCTTCAAGATCATGAAGGAGTTGCTCCCACCAAATCAGAGCATATCCTTCAAACTCCAGAGATGCCATGGCTAGTTTCTTCTCTTCTGAATAATTATGCAAGCGAAAGATCTTTTCCACTTTTAATTCCCAAGTGAAATAACCTTCAGGATCAAATCCTCCCTCAAATTTTGGCATGGTAAATTTCAGTTTGCCAAACCTCTCCTCATGATTACCTCCTCTAGGTCATCGGCGATCAAAACGAAGTTGGGAATGACTATCATCATCCTCATCTTCAGATTCTTCATGTTCAATGTTTCATCGATTCCGACCTCTTCCTCAACCATGTGCAGCATCACAGTTCCTTCTCTCTTGTTCTCTTGCTCTCCGAGTAGCAGTGCTTCCATCACTACCTTCCCCATCTTCACCTTGGTTGCTTGCACCACCACGAGGTGGTTGGTTTCTTCGGATTTCAGCCATCAAAGCCTGAAGGTCCTGTGACAAACAATCTTGCCTTTCTTCCAATCTTTGCTTCAATTCATTAAATTGTGCCACAGTGACATAATCATCTATCTTAACTCCACCCATCTTCCTATAAAGGTTAGCTCACAACAAATAATAGGTTGTAGGGGAAATGAAAATATTTGGTAGTTTTCTCAATCTCACCTCTCTTACCAACCGAAGCTCTTATGAAATCTCTGCAGGTTACAGAAAGCAAATTGTGGTGGTATCTGAGAGTGATGGTTGGAAGAATACAAGTTCAAAGTATACCGATCACGATGGTTTGTTTGTGGAGCTTGGTGGGGAATAATAAACAAGGAAGACAATCTGAATTCAAGTTGTTATAATGTTAAGTAACAATCCAAACTAGAAGTTCCCTGCCTAGTGCTTACCATAAGATATGAGTGCAGAAAATAGATCAAACACACGCACAAAGAAAATTCATATTTGATGCAAACAAGGATTATGCTTAGGATGCAGGCGTTCCAATCAAACCCCAACAAAATTTTGCACCAAAAGATAGATAGCAATTTGGTGTGTATCTTGATATAAATTTTAGCACTTGTGCACATAAACCAAACTGATCTTTCTTCTCTTCTTTCACAAATTTCTCAACTTTTGTTTCAGCACTTTTCTTCTATATTTTTTTGAAACTCGCTTTTTTAGAGAACTAAGAACAGGACTAGATATAACTCTTGCACACTTATAAATGGAAAGAACAACACAACCAGTAGCTATAGATTGATAGGATCAAAGTTAACACGAAGCATGATACAGGCTATATTTCTTTGTGGGGATTTTCAGATATATAAATATATAAGAGGCACAAACGACACACGAAGGATTAATGATCAACAACTAAACAAAGGCTCTAATGGACTGAAACTTAACAAAACTCACAAGAACAATAGATTGAAACAAAGTTCTATGGCAAAAATATTTTTGTGGCTTTTTAGTGGATAGGACGAATATAAATATATAAATAGCTAGGGATAATGAAACCTACCGTGGTAACGAAAGCTTTGATACCAGATGATACTCCACAGATTCCCTATCTTCACGATGTAGGTTCAATCTCCAGATAACTAGCTTCAAGAAGCCAAGATAACTTACTGCAAGCAGCGATAACTAGTGCAACCTGACGAATAAAACTCGAAGCCAACCACCATCTTTAACCGGCAACCTGAATCGAGGATTCATCCAACCACACTCTCAAAGAACAAACCAACATAACCTACAATCAATCAAGGAGAACCTTGAAGGGAGTAGGAGCACCAATTGGGAGCGGATGAAGCTGCCGCTTCTGTAAATCCCGCGAAGGAAATCACAAGAGCAAAGGGGTAGAGACAACTCTCTGGTTTTGTTAGCACACAGCTGAACAAAAGTGGTTCTATATTTTCATTATCAAAATCATGAGTTTACAATGAGTTTAGGGGTATTCATACTAGCAACAACCCTGTTAGATAGGTAAAAACACGAAATGAATGTGAAAACATCAACTATGTGAAAGGGCCTCCATGAAATCAGCTCCTAGAGAATTCCCGCGTGGCTGTTGGTCTTCTGCACAGTCTTCAATGTTTTGGCAATAACTCCACCTAAGAAACTCTAAATGATGCACCGTTTGTTGCGTTGGAAAGTTAACTTGATATTCTTTCACACCATGTATACCATGCCCCACGATATATTGTAGAATGGTACAGTATTGCTTATCAAGTTAGACATCAGGCTATCTGTTATTGCTCTGACCAGTCAGCACAAATACTGGTTGGGAGCCCAAATGGAAGATCCTAGCTGGTCCGGGTAGTACCACTGAAAACTATACTTCCCAAGCTTTCCAACAAGTGCTCATTCACCTTCATAGCTTTTGGAAATCAAGAGTTATGAATTTTTCTTCGAACGGTTCTGCAAGACTAGACTGGTTCGAGTGTAGTTCCTGGTCGGCAGTCAACTCCTTGATTGTTCTTGTCTCCCTCTTTAGTGAACCTGAGCAATAACAATATGCACGACTTAGATAGTATAAAATTCTTATTAGCATTAAATTGAATCTCACAAAGTAGCGCGTTCACTTCTTGTTGTAACTTCTTAGCCCGGCTACGTGTAATCTGTCCATCAATTATTTAGGCGGGTGTCAAAGTAGGTGTGCTGGTCGGCGTGGTCGACGTAGTGATCGGAGTTGTCGGCCTAGTGGTCGGCGTGGTCATATCACTAGTCCAAGCTTGCATAGGATAGTACAAGACCATTTGTTTAGATTGACTGCCCTAGCTACGTCTCGCTATCTAAGATCTTGTTTGGTTGGGATAGTTTGGTAGTCATCTCATTTTGCTAGCATTTTATCAAACAACTAGTGCTCACTGCCCACACCACGGCACTCATCAATGCACCTTGATTGTATCCGACCGCTCCTCTCTCTAGCATCGATGAGTATGCTGCCTGTGGTGCCTGAGGCGTGCCCCGCTACAGCCTGCTTGCCGATGAGAGAGCTCCCGCCTTGCCCCACCAACTTCGGTGGCGAGAATGGAGGGGAGAGGATCGGACAACTCTCGTCTCCATGACCGTCCTTCGACTGCCGGAACCTCTCTGACTACCACCGCCATTAGCCACGCCCGATGGAGCAGAGAAGGGAAGGCGGGAACCTGTCACAAGGGTTGGTGGAAACTGCCTCGCTGTTGCCACGAGGTACGTGTGCTAGGGTGCAGGAGGGGCTGCATGCTAGCCAAGCCTGGGCAACTGGGAACGGCAACCCTTGGCATTTGCCACAAGCTCGCCTTGAGGATGCTTGGTGGCTTATCTAGGACGGGCTTCATAATCTAAATAACAACCAAACAGGTTGGACGTGGTTTCCAGAAGCTTAGTTAAGAGTTGGCCACCCAATAAAAATGACCCTTAGTGTCTTCGACATCGGCTTTGGCTTTTGTGCTAGTAACGGAGCCACCGACCCTAGGAATCTTCTTGGAAAATAACTAAATCTGTTATTTTATTCTAATAGTGTTAAAAGAAACCAGCATGTTCTCATCGGGAGATGAGTATAGAAATTAACATATTAAAATAAAGAAAAATAAATAAAAATCTAAACTGTTGGATTTAATGATGATTTAATCATTTGGATTAAAGAAATAAGTTGAGCATGATACAACTAATAAATAAAAATTGGAACAATTAAGTTAAGATATATAATGTATATGCATGATTTATATAAATGATGATATGTATCGGTTTTAGGGTTAGGGTTTGTGTGTCTCAATTTTTCTTTTCATGTATCTCAATTCTCATATATATATATATCAATTTCATGTATAAGTTTTTAGGGTTAGGGTTTTAGCCGGGTTTTCTTGTAATTTCTTATATATATGGGTTTAGGGTTAGGATTTATATGTATATCAATATTTCATATATATATGTATCTCAATTTTAATTTCGTATATATCTCAATTTCATATATAGTCCCGATGGCCGATCCTAATCAAAACATGGAGGATGTCATGATGAATATGATCGCTGGAAGTCAATACGACGAAGTTGATAACCAGCAGACGGTAGATAACACGACACAATACTTGAACCTTCACGATGAGCAAGAGATTGTCGGCGAGGTATAAATAAATGAAATATATATGTGTATACATGTATATGAACATGTGAAATATATGAAATTATCAGTGATGAGCAATATACTTATTGAACTATTTTTTTTCTAAATCCATAGCCCTCTGGATCGACAACGACGACGAAAAGTCAAAATGTACGAGGCCCGGCAAAGACTTTGGAGGGCCGCTTCGTAATCTCTAATTTCAACAGAGAGACAGGAGAACCACTTGGACCAAACGTCAAGAAGTCTGTTTATCATTGTGGGTACCTTGTAAGGGACAGGCTCCCCAGCAGTGCTCGAGAGTGAAAACAGAAGAAAGACGCTCCTCATATCAGTTATGTCTCTGATCTTGACAAGAATTTGATTTGGAATAATATCATGGCACATTTCACACTTGAAGGAGCCGATGATGCTTTGAAAGAGCTAGTGAGGAGTTGAGCTATGAAGAAGATGGCAATTCCAGACTTGGAAGAAAAAGTTATATAATGATTATGTGAAGAAGAACTTGACACCGGATTTCAACGCTCCGGGCCCAGTTTCAAAGTTGAGGCCATATTAGGATGAGTTCATACAGTTCAAGACCTCAGAAGAAGGTGAACAACGGGTGCGGAGAAACCAACAGAATGCCCGGCAGAAGACATACCACCATCGCATGGGATCCGGTGGCTACAACAGTGCCGTCCCCAAGTGGGAGAAGATGGAAGCATATGTAGTTGCCAAGGGGCTCATGCCGGCTTCACTCCATTGGCCCGACCGTGCCAAGAATTGGTTTTTCGCTCATGATGGCAGGCTGGACCTAGAGACTGGGCAGGTAGTGTATGGTGAACAAATCCAAAGGGCAGCAGAAAGGTTACTTTTTGTGGTAGATGCTTCCGCTAGCGGTGCGTTCAAGCCCGACAGAGATAAAGATGAATTAACGTATGCCCTAGAAAGTGCTGAGAATGGTGGGTGAACAAGAGGCAAAGGTGCTATCCCATGGTCGCATGGTTTTCCTGAGGATAGAGGAATGTACAGAAGCCGCCAGAGAAAGAAGGACGAGGAGAACGAGAGGCTCCGCCGTCTGGAGGAGTTTGTGTTACGGTCGCAGGAACGGGAAAAGAAAATGCAAGAAGAAATGCATGAGATCAAACGACAATTGAGCACTCAGGGACAGTCTACATCAGCGATGTGACCTGGTGTCAACATTAGCCCCCCTGATGAGATGAAAAGCAGTTGTGCTTCCACGGACATGCCAGCTCAAGGAGATGTAGGGCTTCGCTTTCCGTGGATGATGTCACACAACATATGACAGCATGTGAATTCCACATTCCAAAGGACAATGCCACAGTCCTAGTGGCTACAGCTGTTGTTTCCCCTGTCGCCACTGAGTAGGTAATCCATGGGCAACCAATCCAACCTGGATATGCTAAGGTGTCAGTGGATAGGGTACTCTCTGGGTTCAGCGTTGTGCCTCTTGACATTCTCGGAGGTGACGGGGAGAAGACTTTAGGAGAGGTAGAGCATGCATTCATTCAATGGCGCAAGCGCTACATCGTCATTCCTGGGGCGTCGCCTTCTCCGCTCCCTCCCCGGAGGTACGTACATGAGAAATAATTAAGTAATAATTAATCTTGTCAGATTCTCACATTCGTTTATTTGCTATACTAATCACCCAGGTTGGAGGGGCAGCTAAGTCCAATTGTTCGTTCACCAGAGCACCACAGTGCTCCAAGGAGGTCTCCAACGCCTCAGCCCCCTCCGCCAAGGTCTTCGACGACTCAGGCACCTCCGCCACCCCCAGCGAGGTCTGCGACCCCTCAGGCACCCCACCACCCCCACCGAGGTCTCTGACGCCTCAGGCACCTCCGCCACCCCCAAGGAGGTCTCCGACTCCTCCGCCCCCTCCGCCATAACCGGCTCCGCCCCCTCCAATGTCCAAAAAATATCCACTAAGAGGGTGCGAACGAAGTCCTCATCCCCGCCGAAGAAGAAGAAGAAGAAGAAGAAGGCAAAAACTATCCCTCAAAAATTGCCTTCTGCCATGACTGAAGAGCAAAAAAGTGCAGAGGCAAGAAAAGATGTTGTTGATTACTTTGAGAAAATGAAACAACAAAGATTAGCATTGAAGGCAAACCCGCCCAAGCCGTACTTTTACATGCATCCAAATGCACTGAGGCAAAAGATGGACGAAAAAACTAGAATGTTGCATGAAGATCGTAAGCCCTCGCCGCCATCAGACTATGACCGAACCCTCATCAATACTATTGAGAAGTCGAAGAAAAAGACAGCAGGGAAAGATGTTCCACAACTTGGGGAATAATCGAAGCAGATTGAACCCCTAGTTGTAAGTGATCCATATGGTTCAAACGAATCGTACATGAAGACCGTGCCTTCAAATATCAATTTGGATAACCTTGGTGACTTCATGCTATCTACCGGTCTCAATTTTCAGCAACTCTTTCAAAGTGGACACATCGAGAGTGCATAAGTTGTTGATACCTGGAGAAAATATGAACACGGCAAGCCACTCTATAACCCTGAGAAATACGCAGAACTAGACACACAAATGTACTTGTTGAACAAGTGGTACCTAGATGTGTGTGCCAGGAAAGAGAATTACATATTGGTCAAAATTCGCAACGAGCACTTCTTCCGTGGCGATGATACCATGTTTATTGAATTCAGTGAATTACACCAGCTATGCCACCAGGACTCGCTCGACAAGTCACTCTTGAGCTGCTATTGTCTGTAAGTCATTATAGCACAACGCCTGTTATTATATTGTCTATATAATTATATATCCTAACTGTAATACCCCGGGTATTACGGATTAATTAATCTGCCATGTCATCATGTTCAAATATTAATCATTTGCATATGATTGTGCTTAGTATCCTAGATTGGTTTGGATTAAGATGGTGTTTGAATTTGGAATTAAATCCCTTAATAATAGAATTTAAATTTGCTTTTATAGGTTCAAAAACCTAATTCAAAATCTAAAAGGGATTTGGAGATAGTCCCTTAATAAAAGTTTTAGATCTTTTAAAATGAAACAACTTTTATTTTTAGAGATTTCAAAGTTCTGTGGTAGAAATTCAAACTTATTTCAAAACAATGATTTAAAACTTAGTTTTGGATTGTCATTTCAAAAATTATTTGGAATCTGGCAAAACTTCCTAAATAGAAGTTGTAAAGCTCATTGAGTAGAACAACTTTTATTTTGGCAATTTTTCAAGTTGTTGAGAAAATTTAAAAGTAATTTTGAAAATACAGTTTGAAATTTAAAACCCTATTTTACCCCTTTTTCTGTAGTTTCAAAAATATTTCGAATTTGGATTTAGTTCCAAAAGCAAAGTTGTTCAGAATTTCAAACCCTACAACTTTTGTTTTTGCAGTTTTTCATGTTTGTATGCAAAATCAGTCGAATTTGGTCAAAAACCGACAGCCCCTAGGGATCTATGCTACAGTACTCCGCCCCCTCTTCCAGTTCGCGAACAGAGCCGGCAGCCGCCGTGTCGCGCGCGGTCGCGCGGCGAGCCGTGCCGGCCGGGATCCTGCTCGGGCGCCAGTTCGGAGGAGGATCGGCGTGCGCCGCGACGCTCTGACCCTGTCCCCCTCTCCCCCGGCCTTCAAAAGGGCGACAAGGCCCTCCCCCTCTCCATTTTCTCCCTCCCGGTCGCCATCGCCACCTCTCGGTCGCCGGTCAAATTCGCCGTCGTCACCCCACCACCACCCTCTCCATCTTGCAGCCAGCTAGCTAGCTTCCTTGTGCAGCGCCTGCGTCCGTCGGTGGGAGCTGTAGAGCTTCGTAACCACCGGAACACCGGTGTCTTCTTCGCGGGCGGGCAGAGCGCCGCCGCGAGCTCCGCCGTCGTCTCGAGCTAGTTTGGGTAAGCTCTGGGCCTCGGATTGTTGCGCACCGTGATCTCCGTGACCCCTTAAACCTTACGCGTGCGTCGGTGTACTCTCTGGTTCCCTAGGTTCGCCGGAACGCGTGTTCGCCCTTGTGCCGAGCCGCCGGGATCCGCCGCCGTCGCCAAGTCGCCTTCTCCGAACCACCTCCGTCTCCACCGACCCGTCAGCCAGCTTCGTGGTGAGCCCCAGATGCTCGCGCACCTTTTCCCCCTCTCTTTACCGGCTTATGCTCGCCGGCGACGTGCTCGCCGCCGCCACCGAGCCGCCGCGTCCGTGTCTCCAGGTGCTGTGCGCCTCGGATCTCGTCGTGTCTTAGCTTGGTAGACTCGCCTTGGAGTGTAGAGTCCGTCGGTGCCCTCGGCTTCGTCCCTCGGCTCACCGTCGGCGAGCTAGGGGCGGCGGACCGCCGGCGCTCTCGCCTCTGTCAAAACAGAGGAGAGGCCAGGGGCCTCGGGTTAGAAGGTAAGTCTTTCCAGGGGGTTAAGTGCAAATCCCGTGACTCATGTGAATAGTATAGATCGGACCGCGGGTTGATTTCCGATTTCCCCAAGGTCTCTTTTGCTAAAACGCCGGCGCCGGGTGCGGGCAGGCCGAGTGGGCCGGCTCGCTTTGGTCATGGGCCGTAGTGGGCTGGTTTGGTCTTTTCTTTTTCCAGTGAATTTCAAAATGCTTTTCATTTATATATTCATATGAATAGTACTAAAGTTTATTTATTTCATATGAATTAATCTGTTGAATGGAAAAATGTGAGAATAATTGTGTATGCTCTCTGAAGTATGTAGTATTTGTTAAAAATATAATATAGGGTGTTCCAGTGCCTTTAATCTGCTGTATAAATCAGTGAAGTAATTAATAAATGCAAGTTTGTGTAATTTTAATTAATTATCTGTAGATCCAAAAATCATGAAATTTATTGTGGCTCTGTTTGGTGATAAAACCTAGCTGTTGGTAAAGTTTGGTTGCAATTGAAGTTAGTTTGGTCAATTAATAAATATATGTGAAATTAGGGATTAATAAAGTAAATAGAAAAAAATGAATTTAGGTTTGTTGTGTGAATTTTTGGGTTGAATGAAGACCAAGGATCTTTCGCTGTGTGATCCTTGGCAGTTTGAGAACTTAGTGCTTGGTAGTAGTCATAAAGCTGTGTAGCGGCTTTCTGTGACCGTTAAAAAGGTCAATAAAACAAAAGTAGGAAACATTACTTTTACCTTCTGTAGATCGTTTACAACTTTGCCGTGAAGGAAAGTTGTACTCAAGGTATTAATGGTTTACTTCCAAGCATTTCATTTGTTGCCCTCATGCCACGCTAAGCATACGTCATTGCATACGTGTAGTGCCCGTTCCCGAGGGGGTCCAGGTCGAGACTACTACTGAGGAGGCCACTCCAGAAGTCATCCAAGGATTCGACATCTGCGGGACTGATCCTGACCCGACGCTGTACACGATCCAAGGCAAGCCCCGGTGCATTCAGCCCCTCTATTACAAAATATTTATAATTCGAGTTAATCTACTGCATTAGGTTGATAGGAGTTGATTGTCACCTATCCAGATGCATTGTCTCAAATAAATACCCTGAAACCTGATTTAAATAAAATGGTTTGAGAAATGCTTAGGCATGCTTAATGAACTTAGCTTTGCGTAAAAGAAAAACTATTTTCTGTGCCAAGATTATACTTATACTTTGATTGGTGAAGAACTGGTTATCCGTTGGTCGATGTGTATTTGGGTTGGAGTCCCAATGCATGGTCGCTTCCGGAATAGTTTGGAACTGGTCGATGTCTTTGGAAACGTGTTTCGTTGGGTGGCCAGCTCATGGGGCGGCGTTCCCTATGTCTCACTCACCCGACAGGCACGATAATAAAAACTGTCGGGTAGTCTTGTACTTGGGTTAGAGTCCCAATGCAGGATTGACGGCAGGAAGGAAGTAGGGACCGTTCGTTGTAGGCCTGCTGTGATCATGATGAACAGCCTAGCCACATACCAATGCGGAAAGCCTAGAGTTCGGTGACGCTATTGCTGGAACCGACAACCACGCACTGGGAGTGGAGAGATGGCGAGAGTAGCTTGTACCCACGTGGCCGGTGTGCCTGGATAAGAGTGGAGTACTGTGCTCTCGGGTGGCGCAGGACCGGTTCCGGGATAGCAAAGCCGTGACGACGGGTTGGTATATGTATGCCGGCGTGCTGCATATGCAGTGTGGTTAGAATCCCCAGCTGGGTACTTTCTGGATTCGAACCGACGTGCTCCTCGGTTATGGAGACTTGATCCTCACACTCTACACCGAAAAGTGGTTCTCAACTAGGTTATCTGAATGAATAAAGTAATTGAAAGAATGATGATACATGAGTCCGAATATTGGAGCTATAAATATGATTATAACAATGACAAAATAAAATATGGAACCGGATAGATTGCTTTTCTGCAAACCCCTCATCCTCTACTAGCCTTACCCATAGCCTTGCATTCCTGAGTCTCATTTTACACCCTTAGTCGGGTAAGTCTTGCGGAGTACCCCAAGTACTCAGGGTTTGTTAACCCCGTTGCAGGAGGACCGTAGTCGGAGATCTGTCTTGCTCCATGTTGCGTGACCGTGGTCGAGGAAGAAAGCGGCGATGAGTGAAGTGGAACCCGTGGGCAGGGTTCAAGTTATCTGATCTAGTATTGTGTAACTATTCCACTACTACTGTTATGTCCTCTGGTCTGTAATAACTATATTTGAATCCTATTTGAACAACTGGTTTGTAATCTAAATGTTATGTAATCTTCCGCACTGTACTCTGATGTATTTTTATTATGAAATGTTGTAATCATGTAATGGTTCTTCAATGGTGATCCTGTCGGAGAAAAGGGCGCTAATGTAGCCCGACAGACCTATCTAGATCATTTGGGACACGGGCCCGGCTTTCAGAAGTCGTTAGTGACAATGACAGGTGCCGGTGGGCCAGGTGATTTAGCCGGTTCTGTTACAGTTGGTATCGGAGCATTCCATTGCTAATCATTATGGATTACTTTTCAAAAATTTCAAAATGTTTTGGATCATAAAAAGTTTAACTTATTATTTTGGGTCCAAATTGCTATCCTTACCTTGATCAGTAGTTCTTGTCTTGTTCTATATTTTACCTTATGGGATTAAGGTAGCATGTGGAATGATATTATTATTAGCCCTATGTTAAAAGTTTATTTATGTATGTAGGTACCTTGCATGATTTAAATTCGTAAGTACGTACATGCATCATGATAATCACACCTGTTAATTAACTTCCTCCTTAAAGTGGGTTTTTTTTTGGGATAGTCTACCAAACCTATTCTTGCTAACCTATTATATCTTAAAATTCCACTTACCTTCTCCAGATGGCCCGTTGCAAGCTCACAGCACGCAAGATGACCGGACCACGTGGCGTTCCACGCCACCAGTTGGCGCCACGCGCTGGCGAGGGCGGAGCTTCTGGGAGTCGCCCACCTCGTCGCAGCAGCGAGGAGCTTGAGGCTGAGGTTGGAAGGCTGCAGGATCTAGTCAGGCAGTGGGAGGAAGAATACAGAGTGGCACGTCTCAACCACTACCGGGACATGAGGACCAATCGAGATCTGCGTCGAGAGATCGATCGCCTGACCAAGCAGAGGGATGAAGCTTGGGATCGTGAGGAGACGATCATGGACAGGATGCTCGAGGCGGAGCAGCGTGTTGGTTAGCTTGAGCTCTACAACAACGTCTTGCACGAGGAAGTGCATGAGCTCTATGGTGAGCTCCACCCTATTCCTGCACCGCAGGAGGAGGATCCTGAGTTGGGAGTTGTCCTCGGTCAGGAGGATGAGGACGTGGAGGACGTTGACGTGGGGGTCGAGCCGGTCGAGGTCGTCGAGGCAGATGCCGAGGAGGACTTCGAGGAGATCGACGAGGACAGTGACGCTTCTGGCGCGTCTAGGATTGACGAGGACTAGGCCAGTGTGGCCTAGGGTTGTCAGCTAGTTGTTCTCTTTTGTCTGTAATATAGGTGCTTGCCTAGAAAACCTTAGTTATGGGTTGTGGGTCTTGCCTGGGTGCAAGCCATGTTGTGTGAACCTTGTAATGTTGCTGCGTGCTGCTATGTTTGCTTAACTAATGTAAGACTCAAGTTGGGTTTGCTTATTAACAGATGGGAGACAATTCTGATAATGCAACTGGTGTTCCCCAACCACCTCAGTTTCCACCCACTCTGGCAGAGGCCATTGCTGCATTGACCAATGTTGCAGCGCTGCTAGCTCAGAATCAGCAAGATCGTGGTGGACGTCGTGGCCGCCGTGATAATGAGGATACCACCTATGTTGACTTCACTGACACCCGCCCACCGGTGTTCACTAAGGCTGATGAACCCTTAGAAGCCGATGATTGGCTCCGTACCATGGAGCAGAAGTTTAGCTTGATTCACTGTACCGAGGTCCAGAAACCTCTGTTTGCAGCTCAGCAGCTTCGTGGCCCAGCGACTACTTGGTATGCCAACCTTTTGGCTGCACAGGATGCTGGACATCAACTTACCTGGCACAAGTTCCGTGAAGCTTTTCGTGCTCATTACATCCCTGCGGGTGTGATGAAGTTGAAGCTGGATCAGTTTCTGGCCCTGAAGCAGAATGAGTCAACTGTCGCTCAGTATCTTGGGCAGTTCAACCACTTGGCACAGTATGCACCTGAGCATACCAACACTGATTCTAAGAGGAGAGGCTGCTTTGTCAGAGGCCTGAATTTCAAGATTCAACGCAGTCTGTCTAACAACCTCAAGTGCACTTTTCATGAGGCAGTGGATAGTGCAATAGCTTTTGAGGAAAGCGACCGTCAGCTCCAAGAGGAGAAGAAGAAGAGCAAAAGGTCTAGCTCTTCTGGCAGTCAGAAATGCCAGAAAGTTATCTATCATCCTACCCACCATAACCGTCCGTCATATCCCCATTAGCAGGTAGTTGTGCGCACTGCCGCTACCTCTCATACCTCTAATCAGCAAAACACCACTCAGCCGAATGCCCCTGGCGTTCGTATCAACACTCCACAGACCAACTATAATCACCCCTGCTACAACTGTGGAAAGGTGGGACACTGGGCCCGCGATTGCCCTTTTCCGAAGCAGAACAACCAGAATGTGCAGAAAAGTCCTAGTGTTCTGCAACAGCAAGTTCAGCACCGTGGTCACCAGCAGCATGCTCAGAAGGGCAAGATTGTCAAGAAGGCAGGTCGGGTTTATTACACTCAGATTGAAGATATTCCTGCTGGAGAACCCGTCATGATGGGTAAGTTTCCCGTTGCTAGTCATTCTGCTGTTCTGCTATTTGATTCTGGTGCATCTCATTCGTTCATCAACCGTACATTTGTGGTTAAGCATGATATATCTATTGGGGAGATAAAGGAAGATTTCCTTATACATTCGCCCGGGGGGCGTATAACTACTAAAGAGGTAGTTCAGGGAGTACCTATAGAGCTGGGAGGGCATAAATTCCCAACCACAATGATAGTACTTAAGGATCAGGATATAGATGTGATATTAGGTATGAATTGGATGTATCAGCACAAGGCCTTGATTGATGTGTTGAATAGAACCATAAGAGTGAACATACCTAATAGTCAAACTCAACTTCTTATCCAACTTCCATTGCCCGTAAGAAAGATTGAAAAGACCGTGCAAAGGTTGTGTGCCACCGCAGTTGAAGAAGTATTGAAGATTCCAGTGGTCTGCGAATTTCCAGACGTATTCCCTGATGAGTTGCCTGGTTTGCCACCTGATCGAGATGTGGAATTTGCTATTGAGCTAAAACCTGGAACCGCACCTATATCTCGTAGAGCCTACAGAATGCCTCCCAAGGAATTGGCAGAGCTTAAAGTGCAGCTACAAGATTTGCTAGATAAGGGTTTCATCAGACCCAGCTCATCTCCTTGGGGTTGTCCTGCCATCTTTGTCAAGAAGAAAGACAAATCCCTCCGACTCTGTATTGATTACCGTCCACTCAACGAGGTCACCATCAAAAACAAATATCCTTTACCCCGTATTGACCTACTCTTTGACCAGCTGGCTGGAGCTAAGGTGTTTTCCAAGATTGACCTTAGGTCTGGCTACCACCAAATAAAGATCCGTCCCGAAGATATCCCAAAAACAGCTTTCACCACTAGATATGGCCTATATGAATACCTCGTCATGTCTTTTGGCCTAACCAATGCACCCGCCTATTTCATGTACCTCATGAATTCCGTCTTCATGCCTGAGCTCGACAAATTTGTTGTCGTATTCATTGATGACATCCTGATCTATTCTAAAACACCCGAAGAACATGCCAACCACCTCCGTATCGTCTTGAACCGTTTAAGAGAACATCAACTCTATGCCAAATTCAGCAAATGTGAGTTCTGGTTGGACCGAGTTCCATTTCTTGGGCATATCCTGACAGCGGAAGGTGTGTCCGTAGATCCAAGTAAGGTGGAAGAAATCTTGAACTGGAAACCACCAACCACTGTGCACCAGGTTCGCAGTTTCATGGGAATGGCGGGATATTACCGTCGATTCATTCCGGATTTCTCAAGAATAGCTAAGCCTATAACCAACCTATTGAAGACTCAGGTCAAGTTTGTCTGGTCACCAGAATGCGAGACAGCGTTTCAAACCTTGAAGAGATGTTTGACTACTGCACCAGTCCTTGCTCAGCCAGATATTGAAAAGCCGTTTGATGTGTACTGCGATGCGTCGGGTACTGGCCTTGGTTGTGTTTTGATGCAAGAGGGCCAAGTCATTGCTTATGCTTCACGACAACTCCGGCCTCATGAAGAGAATTATCCCACTCATGATCTTGAATTGGTAGCTGTGGTTCATGCGTTGAAGATCTGGCGTCACTACTTGTTAGGCAGCACATGCAATGTCTACACTGATCACAAAAGCCTGAAATACATCTTTACACAAGAAGAATTAAATATGAGGCAACGAAGATGGCTTGAGTTGATAAAAGATTATGATATTGAAGTGCACTACCATCCTGGTAAAGCTAATGTGGTTGCCGACGCACTCAGTCGGAAGGCTCATTGTAATTGCTTGACTGTGAAGCCATATGATCTGTCGTTGTGTTACGGGTTAGAAAAATTGGGCATAGAGATAGTCCCTCAAGGCAGTTGGAACAATATCAGCATCAAACCCTCCATCCGTGATGAAATCGTGGCTGCTCAGAAAAATAGTAAAGGTATCAGGCACATCAAAGAGAAAATCCAAGCAGGGAAAGCAGATTGTTTCAGAATTGATGATGAAGGGATTGTATGGTTCAAGAATCGGCTTGTAGTTCCAAAAATTCCAGAGTTACGTGGCAAGATTCTTGACGAAGCTCATTTGACAAGATACTCTATTCATCCGGGAAGCAACAAAATGTACCAGGATTTGAAACAGAAGTTTTGGTGGACTAAGATGAAGATCGAGATTGCTCAGTATGTAGCAAAATGCGACACTTGTCAGAAAGTAAAAGCTGTACACATGAAGCCTGGTGGAGAGCTGCAACCATTACCTATTCCTGCATGGAAATGGGAAGACATCAGCATGGATTTCATTATGGGTCTCCCAACCACCTCTAGGGGTTTCAATTCCATCTGGGTTGTTGTGGACCGCCTCACTAAACAAGCTCATTTCTTACCTGTCAAGAAAATGTACAGGGCTCCGCACTACGCCAAGCTATACATAGAAAATCTGATGAAGCTACATGGAGTGCCCAAGACCATTGTCTCTGACCGAGGTACTCAGTTCATATCCCAATTTTGGAGATCCTTTCATAAATCATTGGGTACAAAACTCCTGCATAGCACAGCCTATCATCCTCAGACTGACGGACAGACAGAGAGGATAAATCAGATACTTGAAGACATGTTAAGAGCCTGTGCACTCAATTACCCTGAGAAATGGGACGAGTGTTTGGCATTGGCCGAATTCTCGTACAACAACAGTTACCAAGAAAGTATAAAAATGGCTCCGTTTGAGGCAGTATATGGCCGCAGGTGTCGTACTCCATTGAATTGGTCCGAGCCTGGAGAAAGATGGTTCTATGGAGTTGACTTGGTCAATGAAGCCGAAGAGAAGGTTCGACTGATACAGGAAAATTTGAAAGTGGCACAGTCACGACAGAAAAGTTATGCCGATCAGCGGCGCAGACCTTTGACATTTCAGGTTGGAGACTATGTATATTTGAAAGTTTCGCCTATGAAAGGAGTTAACCGTTTTGGAGTCAAAGGCAAGTTAGCCCCGCGTTATATTGGACCGTTCTTAATCATAGGACGCGTGGGAAAGGTAGCTTACAAGCTTGAATTGCCAGAACATCTCTCGGAAGTACACAATGTGTTTCATGTTTCTCAGCTGAAGAAGTGTCTCCGAGTACCTGGACAAGTCATCGATGTTGAAGGAGTAGTACTTGAACCTGAATTGACCTACTCGGAGCAGCCAGTACGAGTTTTGGATATAAAGGACCGTGTTACTCGAAGGACCACGACCCGGTGGTACAAGATCCAATGGAGTGATCATTCTGAAGATGAAGCTACCTGGGAGTCTGAAGATTTCTTGGCAGAAAGCTTCCCCGAGTTCTATGCTACTCTATAAATGTAAACCTATTTTGTGTTATACATGGCTTCGCCTTGTCTCTTGTTTAAGCTTGAACTTGTTGTTGTTATTCTTTTCCATTGCTTTGTTTCAGCCTTGGTTATGTACCTAATCTCGGGACGAGATTTCTTTTAGGGGGGAAGGCTGTAATACCCCGGGTATTACGGATTAATTAATCTGCCATGTCATCATGTTCAAATATTAATCATTTGCATATGATTGTGCTTAGTATCCTAGATTGGTTTGGATTAAGATGGTGTTTGATTTTGGAATTAAATCCCTTAATAATAGAATTTAAATTTGCTTTTATAGGTTCAAAAACCTAATTCAAAATCTAAAATGGATTTGGAGATAGTCCCTTAATAAAAGTTTTAGATCTTTTAAAATGAAACAACTTTTATTTTTAGAGATTTCAAAGTTCTGTGGTAGAAATTCAAATTTATTTCAAAACAATGATTTAAAACTTAGTTTTGGATTGTCATTTCAAAAATTATTTGGAATCTGGCAAAACTTCCTAAATAGAAGTTGTAAAGCTCATTGAGTAGAACAACTTTTATTTTGGCAATTTTTCAAGTTGTTGAGAAAATTTAAAAGTAATTTTGAAAATACAGTTTGAAATTTAAAACCCTATTTTACCCCTTTTTCTGTAGTTTCAAAAATATTTCACCCCACCACCACCCTCTCCATCTTGCAGCCAACTAGCTAGCTTCCTTGCGCAGCGCCTGCGTCCGTCGGTGGGAGCTGTAGAGCTTCGTAACCACCGGAACACCGGTGTCTTCTTCGCGGGCGGGCAGAGCGCCGCCGCGAGTTCCGCCGTCGTCTCGAGCTAGTTTGGGTAAGCTCTGGGCCTCGGATTGTTGCGCACCGTGATCTCCGTGACCCCTTAAACCTTACGCGTGCGTCGGTGTACTCTCTGGTTCCCTAGGTTCGCCGGAACGCGTGTTCGCCGTTGTGCCGAGCCGCCGGGATCCGCCGCCGTCGCCAAGTTGCCTTCTCCGAACCACCTCCGTCTCCACCGACCCGTCAGCCAGCTTCGTGGTGAGCCCCAGATGCTCCCGCACCTTTTCCCCCTCTCTTTACCGGCTTATGCTCGCTGGCGACGTGCTCGCCGCCGCCACCGAGCCGCCGCGTCCGTGTCTCCAGGTGCTGTGCGCCTCGGATCTCGTCGTGTCTTAGCTTGGTAGACTCGCCTTGGAGTGTAGAGTCCGTCGGTGCCCTCGGCTTTGTCCCTCGGCTCACCGTCGGCGAGCTAGGGGCGGCGGACCGCCGGCGCTCTCGCCTCTGTCAAAACAGAGGAGAGGCCAGGGGCCTCGGGTTAGAAGGTAAGTCTTTCCAGGGGGTTAAGTGCAAATCCCGTGACTCATGTGAATAGTATAGATCGGACCGCGGGTTGATTTCCGATTTCCCCAAGGTCTCTTTTGCTAAAACGCCGGCGCCGGGTGCGGGCAGGCCGAGTGGGCCGGCTCGCTTTGGTCATGGGCCGTAGTGGGCTGGTTTGGTCTTTTCTTTTTCCAGTGAATTTCAAAATGCTTTTCATTTATATATTCATATGAATAGTACTGAAGTTTATTTATTTCATATGAATTAATCTGTTGAATGGAAAAATGTGAGAATAATTGTGTATGCTCTCTGAAGTATGTAGTATTTGTTAAAAATATAATATAGGGTGTTCCAGTGCCTTTAATCTGCTGTATAAATCAGTGAAGTAATTAATAAATGCAAGTTTGTGTAATTTTAATTAATTATCTGTAGATCCAAAAATCATGAAATTTATTGTGGCTCTGTTTGGTGATAAAACCTAGCTGTTGGTAAAGTTTGGTTGCAATTGAAGTTAGTTTGGTCAATTAATAAATATATGTGAAATTAGGGATTAATAAAGTAAATAGAAAAAAATGAATTTAGGTTTGTTGTGTGAATTTTTGGGTTGAATGAAGACTAAGGATCTTTCGCTGTGTGATCCTTGGCAGTTTGAGAACTTAGTGCTTGGTAGTAGTCATAAAGCTGTGTAGCGGCTTTCTGTGACCGTTAAAAAGGTCAATAAAACAAAAGTAGGAAACATTACTTTTACCTTCTGTAGATCGTTTATAACTTTGCCATGAAGGAAAGTTGTACTCAAGGTATTAATGGTTTACTTCCAAGCATTTCATTTGTTGCCCTCATGCCACGCTAAGCATACGTCATTGCATACGTGTAGTGCCCGTTCCCGAGGGGGTCCAGGTCGAGACTACTACTGAGGAGGCCACTCCAGAAGTCATCCATGGATTCGACATCTGCGGGACTGATCCCGACCCGACGCTGTACACGATCCAAGGCAAGCCCCGGTGCATTCAGCCCCTCTATTACAAAATATTTATAATTCGAGTTAATCTACTGCATTAGGTTGATAAGAGTTGATTGTCACCTATCCAGATGCATTGTCTCAAATAAATACCCTGAAACCTGATTTAAATAAAATGGTTTGAGAAATGCTTAGGCATGCTTAATGAACTTAGCTTTGCGTAAAAGAAAAACTATTTTCTGTGCCAAGATTATACTTATACTTTGATTGGTGAAGAACTGGTTATCCGTTGGTCGATGTGTATTTGGGTTGGAGTCCCAATGCATGGTCGCTTCCGGAATAGTTTGGAACTGGTCGATGTCTTTGGAAACGTGTTTCGTTGGGTGGCCAGCTCATGGGGCGGCGTTCCCTATGTCTCACTCACCCGACAGGCACGATAATAAAAACTGTCGGGTAGTCTTGTACTTGGGTTAGAGTCCCAATGCAGGATTGACGGCAGGAAGGAAGTAGGGATCGTTCGTTGTAGGCCTGCTGTGATCATGATGAACAGCCTAGCCACATACCAATGCGGAAAGCCTAAAGTTCGGTGACGCTATTGCTGGAACCGACAACCACGCACTGGGAGTGGAGAGATGGCGAGAGTAGCTTGTACCCACGTGGCCGGTGTGCCTGGATAAGAGTGGAGTACTGTGCTCTCGGGTGGCGCAGGACCGGTTCCGGGATAGCAAAGCCGTGACGACGGGTTGGTGTATGTATGCCGGCGTGCTGCATATGCAGTGTGGTTAGAATCCCCAGCTGGGTACTTTCTGGATTCGAACCGACGTGCTCCTCGGTTATGGAGACTTGATCCTCACACTCTACACCGAAAAGTGGTTCTCAACTAGGTTATCTGAATGAATAAAGTAATTGAAAGAATGATGATACATGAGTCTGAATATTGGAGCTATAAATATGATTATAATAATGACAAAATAAAATATGGAACCGGATAGATTGCTTTTTTGCAAACCCCTCATCCTCTGCTAGCCTTACCCATAGCCTTGCATTCCTGAGTCTCATTTTACACCCTTAGTCGGGTAAGTCTTACGGAGTACCCCAAGTACTCAGGGTTTGTTAACCCCGTTGCAGGAGGACCGCAGTCGGAGATCTGTCTTGCTCCATGTTGCGTGACCGTGGTCGAGGAAGAAAGCGGCGATGAGTGAAGTGGAACCCGTGGGCAGGGTTCAAGTTATCTGATCTAGTATTGTGTAACTATTCCACTGCTACTGTTATGTCCTCTGGTCTGTAATAACTATATTTGAATCCTATTTGAACAACTGGTTTGTAATCTAAATGTTATGTAATCTTCCGCACTGTACTCTGATGTATTTTTATTATGAAATGTTGTAATCATGTAATGGTTCTTCAATGGTGATCCTGTCGGAGAAAAGGGCGCTAATGTAGCCCGACAGACCTGTCTAGATCATTTGGGACATGGGCCCGGCTGTCAGAAGTCGTTAGTGAGAATGACAGGTGCCGGTGGGCCAGGTGATTTAGCCGGTTCTGTTACACTAACTCACACTACATATATGTTCTTCGATATATATTTGCAGATATGAGATGGGGGTCATCAAAAAAAGAAGGGACGGATACCATTGGATTCATTGATCTTTATATCGTATTCAAAGACCCAGTTACTCCTAATTGGGAAGTTGAAGCTGAGGTGAATCTCAAGACGATGATAGAGAAATAAAGCAAGAAGACAACGATTCTCTTCCCGTACGGCAGCGAGTGAGTGTTATTAATTATAATGTCATTTTTATACATGGCCTGGCCCGTAGTTTATCGAGTTATGATTATTATATTCTTCCTATGCAGCAATCACTGGATCTTGATAGTCATCAAGCTATCCACCAGTAGTTATTGATCTTTGACTCTATGAAAAAGGAGCTGGGACGATACCAACCAATGATTGATATGATCCAATGGTAATCTAATTTCACTCGATCTTCCTAAACTCCACTATATGTTTATACATACATGCTTTCTGTTTAATTGGATATATTGGATAGTGTTTGGGCAGAATTCAATTCAAAACATCGTCCCGAGTGTAAAGCACCGCTGCAAATAGTCACACCCGTAGTAAGTAGCACTTTGCTATATGTAGTGTCTAACATCTTCATTTGTCATTGTTCAAATCACTAGATGACGAGAGAATTCTTTTCTCGTATATATAGTGGGGTCTGCAGCAGGAGCCGGAGAACAACCTATGTGGATACTATGTGTGCGAGTTCCTCAAGGTGCACTCTAACAGAACTCCTGTTGAGAGAATCAAAGTAAGTTGCAAAATATATTTAGTGGTATACATGATTATCATATATATATATATATATATATATATATATATATATATATATATATATATATATATATATATATATATATACTAATATATGTTGTTTTTCTCAATTTAACTCAAATTGAAGACTGATTGGTTGAGGCAGAAGACCCTAAATCAGCACAACGTCAAAACCATCCACGAGACAATAGCAGGCTTTATTAATGATCAAGTCTTAAATCCCAATAGAAAGCACTACTTCGGCGGAAAATAATTGTCTCAGCTTGTAATTCTAGGTTAAGGGCCCGGACAAACAAACATATGTATATTTTATGTACATTATATGTATATTCAATCATACATGTGATATATATAGTTTCCTAACTATATAGTTGGGTTAATTATTTACATATACATGCTTTCATTTGATACGTGTATGCATATAACATTAGCGTAGAATGCGTATTTAAATATCTATATTAAACCCTATACCCCAAATATGAATTAAAAGGCTGAAATGAGCAAAAAAAAGAAAAAATACCTTTACTCCCGGTTCATGTTACGAACCGGGACTAAAGGTTCGTGCCAGCGTGGATAGGCTGGAGGGACTTTTAGTCCCGGTCCGTGATAAGAACCGGGAGTAAAGGGGGGCCTTTACTCCCGGAAACGTACTCCCGGCTGGAAAACCGGGAGCAAAGCCCCTTCCTAACCGGGAGTACAACCCGATCCTACACTAGTAGTTATTTTTTTAGATTAAGTCAAATTTGGAACCGTTTGACTTTAGGAAATGAAAATTGCTTTTTTTTAATGAATGGATTATTTATATGCGTAGCCCATTATTGACAACATGCGCTAGCTCCATGTGTTTGTATATATATCCGCCTGCTAAGAGGATCGGAGGTCCGGCAACACAGCCCTAATCCCATTTTTATTGACACTCATCCTCATAATAACTTCTTGATCTATTATTTGCGTCATACAAAAGCGCTCTCATAGCTGTCTTAGGGCATGTACAGCGCGGCGGTAAGTATTGTCTGTATAATTTAATTTTTGCAAAAACACCCCGGCGTCGAGGTGAGAGAGGGAGCCCGTCGTCTCGTGAGGAGACGCACTCGGCTCGTGCTCCCAAATGCCATCGCCGCCTTGCCGAGGGCAGCCGCCGCGCATTGCCTCCCGGCCTAGGGTTTGGGCGCAGGGGCCGGCCGTGCCCACCACATCGGGAGGGAGGAAGAGAGAGGTGGGCGAGGCACGCTGTCACTCAAGGGGAGAGGAGGAGGAGGCCGGCGGGCAACGTCGCGCCGTGCACGTAGCGGCCGTCGCGGCCGTGTTTCTTTTTTTCTGACTCGTCGTGGCCACGTCAGGAGGGAGGGAGGGCGCGACGACGGGAGAGGAGAAGGAGAGAGAAGCGCTGGATGGAGAATCGGAAGCTGATTTTATATTTGCTTTCGTGGATTCTGACGGAAGTTAAAGAAGGTAAAGAGAAGTAGAAGAAGGTAAAGAGAAGCAGTAGAAGCGGCTCCTATAAAAATCTGATTCGAGCGATCTGAACCGTTCATTTGAAGATCGGACGGTCAAGAATATTTCGGGTGACGTGGCCGCGGTGATTTTTGGAGGAGCTGACGCTCCTTTTATCAATTTAATGTGAACATGCATTACCCATGCCTAGTACAAAAGGGAGGTGGCGCAGGAGCTACTGCATTATGCTTGTATTACCCATGTTGCTTGTATTATGCTGGATTATTCTCTATCAAATGGCAACACAATGATATACAAATATTTACTTATAATAGATCTTAAGTACATGCAAAGCATTAAATAGCTTGTAAATAAATAGGCCATGAGTTATACGTCCTGTCCTTTTACCTGTCTGTATGATAGCTTCGAAATGCTTATAGACAATCTTCTGTCTATGGATTGTATATGCCCTTATGGGATGTTTGCTTCTCTGCCTACTGTGCCTCACCCAACAAGAATATAGACTTGAGCTACGCGTTTGGATAGCTTGCTGGTTTGCCTCTGAGGTCTATGCCAGCGAGCTAAATCAGCTTGTCAGGCTGGGCAGGTTTTTTTTGTTTTTCGTGCGACAAGGCCAGTCAAGCAGGAGAATTAGGTATTTGGCATCAGAAAATTGTACATAAGTATCTGGCCTCTTTTTTTCGAATTTGGAGATATATTCTCAAAACAAACTTTTCTTAAGTATATGGCCTTCCGTCCATTTTGATGGTGTTAAGACATAGGTAAAACAATAGGAAAAAATAGAGTTTTATTTGTTTATTGTATATTTTGAGTACATAATGCAAATATACATGTGCTTATGTGAGAATATATATATGTGCTTATGTACTGAAAATATATGTCATTATGTACTTAAAAGATATAATAAACAAATAAAACTCTTTTTTTTGTCCTCATGGGTAAAACAGTCATTTTACCCCGGTCTTAACACCATTACATGCACAAAATAGACGGAAGGCTATATACCTAAGAAAAATTTATTTTGAGGCCATACACCTAAATTCGAAAAAAAAAGATGCTAGATATCTAAACGTACTTTTTACTAAGGCCAAAAACCTAATTCTCCCCAACAAGAAACCAAGCACACCTTTAGCCTCCTGTCCAGTCTTTGTGCGGCAGTATTTAGGTCCGGATCCGGTACTACATTATGCTCACATGTTCGCTTGAGCAATCTTGTCAAACAAATCAGTGTAAGCAAAAATCAACTCTTATTTCAACCAAATGAATAGCAGCATAAAAAAGGAAGAAACGTAGAAGTACTGCTTCCTGTTCACAGTTCACACCATAACTAATTAGGCACGTACAAGCAGTCAGCTGGCCGGACTGATTGGTTTGGCTCCAACCTAACTTAGCATAGCCCATTCACACTAGTGCCACGGCGACATGAAGATGGCCCTCCCACATACTAGCATGAATGTCGTTTACACTTATCCCTATCCTCTCCAACAACCACGGAGTTCGATCCACACAATCTCTCTCTCTAACGTCAACTACGTGCATAATGGTTGGCCTTTCTTCTTCCATCATTCTCTACTCTTGTACTCCTCTCAAGCGTCATGCACGCATACCTTTATTAGGGTGGATGGAGTTGCCAACATAACAATACATACATACAAAACACGTAAAAAAGATCACAAGAGAAAGATACAAATTAAACAAAAGCACCCACCAAAAGCCATGAATAAAGAAACGGTAACGATCCCCATCAGGTGTCCGGCTGGCCGGACGCGCGAGCGACTCAGCCACTGTCCGCGCGTGCCGCCCGGGCGCCCGCCCCCGCGTCGTTTTTTATTTTTATTTTTCGTTCTTTTTTTTTTCTTCTATTTTTGTCTTATCTTTTTATTTTTTTAATATTTATATTTTTATTCCAATGTATATATTTGTCGTAAAAGTATATCGAAAATGTTGCATATCTTGTAATATTTGTTGTTTTTTTCTTTTTTCTTTTTATTTTTGGTTCTTTTTTCTTTTTTTTTTTTGTTACAGTCGACCGCCCTCGGCCTCCCTATGTTGCATAAACATGTGTTTCAAATGTCCATATGTGTTTGTAGGCATGTTGCAAATGTTTCAAATATATGTTGTAAATTTAGATCGGGGTGTTGCAACGATTGTACACATGTTTGAGGTGTATGTTTTAAATGTTTCGTCTCAGTTTTTATTGATTCTTGAACGGTTTTGTTTGGATGTTGCATATATTTTCACATGTATATTGCAAGTATTTTATCTGGATGTTATAAATGTTTGCAAATGGTTTGCAAATGTTCTTTGGGTGTTTTCTTAAGTGTCTATACGCATGTCTCTGAGCGTTCCAGTTGTTTCATTAAGATAGATGTTGCAACAATAGATCGAGATGTTACATATGCTCCAATGATTATACGCATATGTTCGAGGTGTATGTTACAAATGTTTCATCTCGATTTTTATGGATTTTGAAATAGTTTCACCTAGATGTTGTATATATTCTCACATGCATGCAGCAAATGTTTTATACACATGTTTTCGACCGTTTCAATTGTTTCATAGGTATGTCTTCAAGTGTTGCATCTTAATGTTTTAAAAAGTAGATCTGGTGTTCGCAGCTGTGTTTTAGATGCATGTGTCCTGTATTTCATCTGCCTTCGGATGCATGTTGCAAGTGTTATATCGAGATGTTTAAAAAATAGATCGGGTGTTGCATTTTTGTACATCTACATGGAATATATGTTTGTTTAAAATTCCATCGAAATATATTTATGTGGGATCTTATTTTGAAGATTTTATTGAGAGGAACACAGTGGTGCAATCGGATTTTAATTTAAATACGTGATTTAGGAGATATAATATTTTTTAACTTTATAAAAAAATAGCATTTTAGAAGGACCCATATGCATGCAATAGAATAGAATAGAGTAAGGAGAGCGCATATGCAGCCAACCACTAGCACAGGAGATGGGCATGTGGGGCGCGCTGGGCTAGCAGGCCTCACGGTGGCTAGATGCCTGCCGTGCGCGTGGGTCTGATGGGGGTCCGGACGGGTCATGCCGTCCGAACGTCCGATACGAGTTGTGACCATTTAAATCAAACACTTATAAATTTTCTAGCGACCAACAAACGTGAGCGACCAGGAAAGACATGTATACAACCACACACTAGAAGCTACACAGTCGCAAAAATGAAGGCCTCGTCGAGGTGCAGAACGACCCCGAGTCCCCGACCGTTCTATTATTCTAAATTCCCAACTAAAATGCAATCCTAAAAAAAAACAGATGGAGCAATAATACGTACATAATTGCCATTATTCTTTTAAACAACAGAAAAACATACTCCCTTTATCCTGGAATCTTATATCTTCATCTTATACTCTTATATAAAGTAAAACAACACCAACTATTTACCTCAACTTACAAGCTATCCAATTAAACAATGCACTATCACAAACAATTAAAATCCACTAGCCTATGCAATTTTAATGGCCACGTCAGCAAGATACATTTCTTTCAACATGCAACATGTCCAACTAGACAATGCACAATCATACACATTTAAAATTCACTTGCCTATGCAATTGTAATATTCAGTTAGAAAGGCAAAGTATTTTATTGTCCACGTCATCATGTCACATAATCCACGGATCCACAATTCCCACAACAGCACAGAGTATGCTTCTAATACACTTAGAAATTTTAGGGCACATCAGGCAGTAAATAAAATGACATGATAGCCCTTTCTGATTACCATATTCAGATTATTCATATTATCAATAAATTTTCATGGTAGGTATGCATATAAATATGCAAATTAAGCGCCTACGTTTGTAACTAGGTCTTGTAAAAAAGGTATGCATATAAATATGGTGTTTTTAACTAAGTTCAACAGTTAGTTTATCTAAAGTCTTTTATAATTTAGGAAATATTTTGAATGCTTAGATATATACCTTGTATTTCAAGACACATAACTCCTTAAAGAGATATACTATTGACAAGAAAAAGCTACCACAAGATATACCCAAGTCAATAGGGTTTTATGATTTTTATATGCCATATTGCACAACCTCAGTATTACCAGTTACCATGCTAAGAGAAATTCAAGTAGAAAGTCAGGAGGCAAGGTGAAGAGTTGTTGTGTGAGCAGCTATAACACGAACAATAATGTAAAAATTTGTATTCTACAGTGGTCAGATTGCAAAAGGTTGATAAAAATTTCATCTATATGCTGCAACTGCATAATTTCATCACCCCTCCTGGCCCTCCATGATAGAGTTTTTGACCTCCTTCCCTTCAGGTGTTCTATCCAATGAGTCTAATTGTTGCTTGGGTGATAGCACTCATTTTTATGGCCCCAGTCTTCAATGGCTCATGCAATTGTATCCTT
The DNA here is from genome assembly GCA_038502445.1 of Eremochloa ophiuroides. Lineage (NCBI taxonomy): Eukaryota > Viridiplantae > Streptophyta > Magnoliopsida > Poales > Poaceae > Eremochloa > Eremochloa ophiuroides. The sequence continues at coordinate 39,808,461 of JAHLJS010000004.1, forward strand.
TGAGTATCTCCAATAGTCCCTTCATATCCTTCCCCTAACCAATGAAAAAAATCCGTCGCTTGAGGATTTGTGCTCCAACAATTCCTTAATCCCATTCATAATAAGAAAAGGTTATCATAAAACTAGCCATGCCCCTCAAACAAAGGGGGAAACTAGCACCTCCCCCACCTACACACATGCCTCAATACTCCTACAAATGGCCATTTTCTTGCGTACATCATGTAATCAACGCCTGATCATTGCTCATAGGGCCGCCATCGCCACCGTAAACTGTGAGCCACTCTTAGGATCAAGCAAGCTGACGGCAGGGGTGAATCACATTAATGTTAGGGCCAAGGCTTGACGAGGAGTTCTTGAAGTCGTTGGATGTCAATGGAGAGGACTGGCACATGAGACCCATGTGTCCACGCCGTGTGTTCCTACACGTCGTGTGAGCTTGTGCTTGCCAACTTGCCATCTTGCCATGAGGAGGGAAGTTCGTGCATGCCACAACCTTAGACCCTGGCTCATCTGGAATATATCTCTTGACGGAGTCGAGTCATGTATATGTTCTCTTGTTTGAAAGCGCTGATTTCGGCTGATGGTGATTTATTATGAGAGAAAAAAACTGTTTTATAGCTGAAAAGAAATTAAAATCTAAACTCGTTGGACAAGCGAACAAGCCCATATATATGAACTATGGAAATAATTTAACCAGTAGAGAGCCAAACAAACTATCCCCTACTTATTTTTGCCACCTGGATGACTTGGCAAATACTATTTTCAAAGGAATGCCTGATCGGCTTTTCTTGTGTGAACACAATGTATTCTACTACGTACACGTGCTTCTCTAGCCGCCATCATTTCATTGTCACCGAAACGGTTGGCCCAGTTGCATCGAACAAACACAAGAAGAAGATGCTGCCATCCATGCGTCTATCTATCTAAAATCCAAATATGGTGGCGCTGGCGTCGCACGAACGGGGACGGGCCCAATCGACTCACGACTCACGACGGACGCTGCTGCCCCACGACAACCTCCGCGTTCACACTCCCCATCTCTGCCCTTGGATCGAGGTGGGACCCACATCGCGCGGCCACGCCACCACCACACATCACATGCACACCGCACCGCACCGCAACTGCGCAAGCACGCAACCGCCGGACAAAAGCCGGCGGGTCCCACTCGCGATGGGCGTTCACACCTGTTGTGTCCACACACACACACACCGAGCGAGCGTCGGGTTGACGCCTTCTGCTGCCCTCGCGGTCGCGGCGCGGGTATTTAAACGCCGGCCGTGGTCACCACCACCACCACCACACCCGTACCCCTTCCCGTTGTTCATTTGCTCCACGGGCCAGCCAGCCGGCCGGCGCCGCCACTCAGTCCGTACACACACCGCCGGCCGCCGCCACCGCCGCCATGTCTGCCGCCACTGCTTGCATTCCCCTGCTGGTCCCTCCGTCTCCTGTCCATGGATCGGCGGCAATGGCAGCCGCCGTTGAGAGGCGGGAGCCCGGCGGTGCCATGGAAACCACCAACACCGCCGGTTCCGAGGGAACGGACGGCTGCGACGTGCCGCGGGCGGTGGTCCAGACACTGCCGTGCGAGCGCAAGGCCATCGGCCAGGGCTTCGCGCTCTGGCGGAGCATCGGCAGGTAACCAAATTAAACTACCCTCACCCATTCTGTTTCTGTCCCGATCGACTCACATGGTGATCTTAATTATATTAAGCTGTGGTCGTCGTCGTCGTTTCTTGCTGCAGGCCTGAGCTTCAGGAACTGGATCCAATCTTATCCTTCGACGAGTTCGAGTGTATGTTACAGTATATACTACTAACATCACGATCATACGCACGCCGAGCAGTTGTCAGGAACATGACTCGAGTTTATTTCTTCTTTTCTGTTAACATGCATCAAGACGATACTGACACATACTGATTACTGTCCATAACCTTGTTCCTGAACTGAACATAACAAAGATGGCAACTGATAAAGTGACTTTTTAACATGTACTGATATGCACCACACTTCATTGTTCCCTGTTAAAAGTCAAGCTGTTTCGGACGCATAAGTGTACATGCATATAATAATAATAAACCTCAATATTTAAGTAACTATAACGCCCCTTTAATTTGAAAGAAACATGTACATAGAAGTCTTGATGGGTGTGCTCGCTCTGATGGAAAATCTTAAATACTACTGTATATATGGATCATAACACAAAATCCATTCACACCTTTCTTATTTTTCTGTGTTTCAGTTTCCGCGCCAGCTGGCTTCCCTGACCATCCTCACAGAGGTTTGTAGTAATAACTTAATTTTCTCTTACATCATGGATCGATTAGTACTTGAATAATTTATCAAAACAATATATCATTAATCCTGACCACCTGTTTTTTTTTCTTTCTTTCGATTCGGTGTTTCATGACATACCTCAGGATTTGAGAATGTTACCTATATGCTCGAGGTTTGAATTCATATATGGTTTTCTTTTGATCCTTATGAAGCCTACTCAAATTGTTGCATAACCTGATATATACTAAAATCTAATGACCTTTTTTTTCCTCGTCAATTTAAATTGCTGACCAAAATTAATGTTTGTCCACCGGCTGCTTTCAGGGCGGCATCAGTTACCATGACTTTTCAGGCCACAAGGGAACCATCAACACCGGAGACGTTCAGGTTAGGTCTCCCATCAACAGCAGCATTGAACATGCGAACACTATATTAAGAGCCTACTCCGATTTCCTTCAGTTCGCTGGTCCCTGTTCTATTCTAATAAGTAGTAGATTTAGTTACTAGTTATTAGGATGTCGTGTGCACAATTTTCTAAATTTTAATACTAGCGCAATACTGTTTTCGGTGACCGTACGCCGATAAAGCACAAATTAATTAGTGAAGAAAAGTAGGGAGAAAGAAACAGTTGCCCGAACCCCCCCCCCCCCCCCCCAAAAAAAAAAAAAAAACTAATCTCACCTTCACCTTAAGATTAAGGCTTATATATGCAAATAAAATTCTGTCATAGTGAAAAAGTAAGCAAAAAACTGTATACTGTTCGTGAGTTATATACTGAATTTGTTAGATATATATGGAAAAGCAACGCACAGATAAATCAAAGGTTGTGCCAATCAAACTATCCTCATATAGTGAAAACTAAAAGGATAAAAAAAAAGATTTTCTGTCAGTTGTATACTGAGTTTGCTACGAAGTGGAAAAACAGCACATATTCATCAAAAGGTTACCAAATATACCCTGTGAATTAAAGTGCATATATATGATGCTTGGTTGTGTGAAAGCAAAAGGCGCTTCCGTCCATGCATGCAAAGTGGATTGTAGGCACGTAACATGTCCGGACCCGGCGGCCGGTTCCTTTCATCCTGGCGGCGGCCTCACCTCGTGTCAAAAATAAATCCAGCGTCAAAAGTAGACGTACCGCTAGCACGTTTGTATAATTGTATATGACACAGATGCTGACCACCACGAAGCATTAATTTGAGCATGAAAATGACTAGTGCCAGCACGAATGCGTGGTAACAGAGTTGACATTCATCATGAGACCAAAAAAGAAAAAAAGAGTTGACATTCATCATGCGTGTACTGGTATGTATTTGTGGTCGGTCATCGTACCGAGCATCGATCGTCAACTGACTTGACTCGCCGCCGTACCGTACTGCAGTGGCTGACGGCGGGGCGCGGCGTCGTGCACGCGGAGATGCCCGGCGGCCAGGGCGTCCAGAGGGGCATCAACATCTGGATCAACCTCTCCGCTGCCGACAAGATGTGTGTGTTTAATTTGCGTGATCATTCCTCGTGTGCCGCCGGCCATTAATTTGGTTGCATAATTAACATATGCATGCTGCGTGTGTGCGTGCAGGGTGGAGCCGAGGTACCAGGACCTGGCGAGCCACGACATCCCCGTCGCCGACGCCGACGGCGTCTCCGTCAAGGTCATCGCGGGCGAGTGCATGGGCGCGCGCTCCCCGCTCCGGCCGCGCACCCCGGCGCTGTGCCTCGACGTCGCGCTGCGGCCCGGCGCGCGCCTGCGCCAGCCCGTCCCGCGCGGGTGGAGCGCGTGCGCGTACGTCATCCACGGCGAGGCTGTCTTCGGCGGCGCCGGCGGTAACGGCGGCACCACCGTCGCCGCGCCCGCGCGCACGCTCGCCGTGTTCAGCGGCGACGGCGACTGCGTGGAGGTGCGGGGCGCCGCGGCCAAGGCCGACGACGACGCAGCCGCGGGCCCGGGGCAGGGAGGCGCCAGGGTCATGCTGGTGGCGGCGCGGCCGCACGGCGAGGCGGTGGTGCGGGACGGGCCTTTCGTCATGAACACCCGCGAGGAGGTGGAGCAGGCGCGTGAGGACTACCGCCGCCGCCTCAACGGCTTCGAGATGGCCGACGGCTGGACCTCCGACCACGCCTCCGCCGTTGCGATGCGTTGATAGGATAGTAGGCTAGCCGCGCGTGGATGGAGATGGATCGCAGGTGTATTAGCATCTAATAAAGTTAAGTTTGTGTGGAATTTTGTCCAAAAATATGTTGGTTTCCTAGCATAGAAAAGTGTACGCCGCAATAAGGTGTAATCAATTTGGAATCCGGCGCTAACGAGCGCATGTTGGCATCCCTTGGATCACGTACCACTTCCGCTTACAGCGTGGGAATACATGTACTTCTATAAGGAAAAAGGAGGAGAAATCGTAATTCTAGTCCATTTGTGCATGGACGCTTACCAAATTATTAGGCATTGACATGACTATATATACGTAGAGGTCTACGTACAATGTAATCATCAATATTCAGAGAAGAAATAAAGATAAAGAGAATTGTCCCCTATCTTTATCTATTTGTTCTTTTATTATATATATACACACACACTTTGATTTGATCTAATCTAATCTATGATCTATTGTGTCGATGTTGCAGCGTATTTTACCAAATATACTTTGGATAGTCTAAATTTAGTTGAAGTGTGAACAGACCGTCATGGTGATACCAACTTTCGAAGTCTCCAATCACGGACTGTATTCAGATATCAACGTTCCCAGCGCCGTGAAGTAAAGGGAAGATGGATTGAACGGAAAATATGTGTGATTGAGTCGATATAAAACCGACCGAGATTTGGTAACTTTCCTTTGGTTGGACACGTACTCACGGTTCACGACTTTCAGTTCATCGGCTGCGTCCAAAACGATTCAATTGGCTCATATAGTGATTGAAAGCAGAAACAGCACCACGTGACAGAGCAGTAGATCGCCAATCGGCCAGACGCCGCACGGAGGCTCCAATTACGCGTGGATTCGGAATTCCACGGAGGAGGAAGTTGTGCCCTCGTCCCGGCCTCTCTTACCCACCGGAGCGATGAGCCCACAGAGGAGGGTGTTGGTATGAGCGATGGCGTCCTTCTTGGCATGAGGGATGAGGATGATCGAGCCCACCAGCAACGACGCCATCGCGGCGGAAATTCCTCATGCTCTGCATCAACGGCAGCAATCTAGCGGAATTGGAGTAGTAGGAAGGCGAACCATGAACACTCGAGCAGTACCTTTCGTCGTCGCCGGATGCATCAAGCGATCACTCCGTGACTACAGACTACAGAGCGGCTGGCTGAGTCCGGCGTTGAGCGTCAGAGGAAAAGGATGCGCTGGTGTTTTTCTTTAGCTTATCCGGAGCAGCCTTGGCATGCAGCACGGTTCTTAGCAATCTCCCTCTTTTGACCATACGTAGCACGTCCAACTATCTCACCATCAATCAACACCTCGTCAACCTTCTAAGTTCTAACTCTTATCCCATTCATCTTTCACAAATTTGACCCCTCGGCGAGTCTTTTTTGCCAGATCTCAAAAAGCTCGCTTACAGGGTGCTTGCCTAATGTCTCTAAGCCAGTGGATCAGCCAGAATTCAAAAGACCTAACATGAGAAACTGAAATATCAGCAAAGCATGCTCAAAAGAAGTGATTAACCGTCACCTCGCTCTGGCGCTGACGCGCGCTGTAGGCGTGGGACAAATTTTGAATCCCAAAGTAACAAAATACATAAAAGAGTTACAGAGAATTGGTAGTAAGGGGAACAAGGTGGAGGGTTATGGCCACTTGAGAAAAGCAATTCAGCATGACATACCTCAGCCACGAACAAGGTGGAGGGTTATGGCCACTTGAAAAGGTACAGAAAAGCAATTCAGCATGACATACCTCAGCCACAATTGGACCCTTAATTTCCATATCTTAGGGTGCCAACGTTTTCAGGCAATTAGAATTTTACAGACTTTGAATGATTTATAGAACATAATGATAAAACTACAATGCAACATACACAAAGGAACGGTATTAATTCCTTTGCCCGCAATCGAAAAAAGAAGAGCGACCGTCATCATGCATGCCATCAAGAAATGCAGAGGAGGCGGCGTCTTGAGAGGCTGGGCACGCTTGCAGTTGCAGGCATTTGGAGGGGCCGGGATGGAGTGGATCAATGGTGGGAGATCAGAGTGGAGTGCTGTTTGGTTTGGACTTTGGACTCTGGAAGAAAAGCTGCGAAGGCTGTGAGCATGAGATTCAATACAATCATACTGTCATTAGCGAGGGCAGCCAAGCACGTATGCGGGCAGTGACGGCATGCATGGATGTTTGTACACCAGTAGTCCGCGGCGGCGAGGTGGAGGTTTCAATCTCGCACGAAGAAAACCATCTGTGGGACCAAAATTTTGATATTTTGGGAGACAAGAAAACACTTGGGAGGCTCCAATAGTTTTTAGGGAGTTCGAAAATACCTTGATTTTGGAAAGAAAATATAGCAAATTCTTGGAGATGCTCTTGCCCCTCCATATAGATAACATTTTATTGTTAAACTCCCGGCCATCATATATGAGCAGGAGGAACTGGACCTACACTTTATATAGCTAAAACAGACACCAGCACGATGCCAGCAAAATCAGTCACATGTCTAATTTCCGGATCATCAATCCTTGCAATACAGAACATAACATCGAGTTGTGATTTCCTGACGCACTTAAAAAAAATTAAAGGTTAGGCTTCAAACTAAATCGATTGAACAATATCTTAGTAACTTGTCACCTAACGGTTGGTAACGACTGTTTGAATATCAATAATTACATAGCAACATATAAATTCAATGAAAATGGACCAATATAGTGTTTCTATGCTTCACCATTTCACTACAACTCGCACAAACCTGTGAGACACTAAAGTAGGGCACCATAAACTATTGAGTATTTCAAAAAAAAAAAAAAAAAAAAAAAAAAAAAAAAAAAAAAAAAAAAAAAAAACCTATTTGGTTTATGCTTTTGGTTCTGTAATCTGTAATTGTTAAAATGGTGAAGCATAGAAGCACATAACAGAACATGTCATTCATTGCACCTATGATGCATCTGTATGTCACTAACATTTAAGTGTTCCAGCTATGTCTAGTTCCTCCAATGCCGCAGAAACATCTGCTGATGCTGATTCACTTTGGGTGTGTCCAAGCGTTTCCTTTAGCTTATCCAGAGCCGCCTTCGCAGCACGGTTCTGAGCTATCTCCTTCTTTGGACCATAAGTGGCACTTCCAACTATCTCACCATCAATCGACACCTCAACCTTCAAAGTCTTATCCCATTCATCTTTCACAAATTTCACCCCTCGGTGAGTCTTTTGGCAGAACTCAAAAAGCTCACTTACAGGGTGCCTGCCTAATGTCTCTATGCCAATAAGTGGATCAGCCAAAGTTCGAAAGACCTAACATGAGAAACTGAAATATCAGCAACGTGTTGGCTCAAAAGCAGTGATTATAGTTTCTCAGTTTAGAGAAATATATACCCGCCAAACCTCCTCTTGGTCGAAGTTGGAGTCGAAGTATACGGCACCAATAAGAGATTCCACAATGTCACAAAGAACTTTAGGAGGATCCAATAGTCCATTTGAGTGAACTGGATATTTGCGCATTTCTTCTACGAACAAAGAGATCTGTAAATGCCAGAACATGAAGGATATATAAAAATATTATCACTCAAAACAAAACAGAAGTAAATAAGATAAAGCACAAAAGTAATCCAGGTAATCTCTATATAATAATGTAAACACTGTGGGGGGCAAAATCAATAACAAAATACTTGGTTACAGTTTTGGGGAAAGAACGCCATCTTAAAATGCAATACCTAAGGATGTATGTTGCATTGAAAGTTCAAGTGTTTAGCACTACAAAGCATAAACAACTTGATAAGGCCACATCTACAAAGATGAATTGTCAAGAGAGAAATCCTGTAAAAAAAATTAACTTGCCACATGAAACCCTAAAGTTTATTGCTTTTTTTTTTCTCTCGATCGAGTCATGGACTCGTTTTTCATTAAGAGGGAAGGAAAGTACAAGTTACACCAAGAACCGCGAAGAAGTGGCGAGGAGCCACTGACCAAGCGATTCTCAATGCAAACGCGAATACAAGAGTGTTAAACTTATTACATAATGGCCAAGGAATGCGACCACAACGGAACCAAATCAGCTAGAAAAGAGTAGCCTGCTGACAACCACTCTTGCACTTCCCGTACGACGGAGCGAGCGATCTCCTGGAAGCTGCTGACCTTCCCTCTGAAAACTCTGCTGTTCCTTTCCTTCCAAATAGTCCATGCCATCAAGAGCATGGCAGTATCGAACGCCGCGCACGCATCGGAGCTAACAGTGGAGAAGACTAGCACTAACAGCTAATCTATTACAAATTGGCACAAGAAATACAGAGGAACATTCTTTTTTAATTTCATTAGCTATCTATGCAGTTAGATAGTATGAAGAAACATATTTTGACTACAAACAATGGACATTGACATAAAAACAGGATGCTCCACTTGCCACAGTAATGACAAATTTCTTTTCTAAATTATAACGACAAACAGAGCACTTTATGGCTCGCAGGCAATGAACAAAACACACATGATTTCTCTACCTTGGAGCTCCGGGACACACTTGTGCTTTGCTGTTGTCCCAATGCCATTCAATCAGAATGTAAATAAGGCAGTGACAGTGATCATGGTATGCAGAGTGATGCCCTGCCTTTTGATGTGAGAAAGATCAAATTTTCTGTTCCATTTGTAAGAGTGTCTGACTCCAATCCCTCTCTTAATGAGGCCAGCTAAGTTACTTGTAGTGATGATAATATGGATAAAGCAAAGTGTGCGCTGCGACACACTCCGAGTATACAAAACTAAATATTGGCTTAACATGTTCACAAAAATAAGGGGCAACGCCAAGTTTCATTCACCCTGGTGCATGTGAGTTTTGCTATATAAATGGTTAAGCTTGAACCAGATCATCTTCGATTAGGATCATCCCTGTTAAAAATAAAATATGCCAAGTCTGAAGGACAAAAGATACTAGAGCATGAGAAAAAGCGGAAGCCAAAAGATTCTCCCCTTTCAGCGAAAAGCGGAATGCCGGGAGATCCTAGACAGGCCCAGAAACCCAGCCAATAAGGACAGGCACAACACATGCCATTCGTTATCTAAACTGACCTAGGAGAATTCCAATACACAAAAAGATACAGTACTGCTTGCATAATCCCGAATCGGTTTGCCAATTGAATTTCATTTCTTAAGTCCAGTATATATAATATCAAGAATCAGCAGGCAAAGGGACAAAATTGAAACTCGTACGAAACTACAAGGGGGACCGGCGGGTGAATTGTTTATCGCTTTCCACGAACATCTATCACAAGCCAGCCACACCGCACACAGCTAGTACTATACGAATAATACGTTGTTCCTGGAGTTTGAGGTATAAAAACCTGGTCTTTGAGTTTGGGTGCCTTGTGGCGGAGGAAGCGATGGAGTCCGTGGTCGACGGCGACGCGCGCGAGCTTCTCCGTGTCGACGTTGGCGGCGCGGAGCCTGGTGAGCGGGCCGGGCGGGAGGTTGCGGTAGGTGCGGAAGACCTCCCGCGACATGAGGCAGGTGAGGACGCCGTCGCCGAGGTACTCGAGGCGTTCGTAGGTGTCCCCGGGGCGGTAGGGGAAGTAGAAGGAGCCGTGCGTGAGCGCGAGCTCGACGAGGGACTTGTCGGCGAACGCGTAGCCGAGGACGGCCTCGATGGCGGCCACGTCGTCGGCGCTCATCGGCGGGACCTCCCCCGGCGGCGCGTCCTTGCCGTGCTGCTGCCGGTGCTCCCTCGGCACGCGCGGCGACATTGGTGATGATGGCTGCGGGTCGTCGTCTCCTCGGTGGCGGCGGGCGGCGCGGGCGATGGCGCTGTGGCCATACGCCGATCGGGACGGCGGGGTTTATCAGAAAGGAGTGCCGCGCGGTGCCGGTGCGGCGGCTGCACGCGGGTTTGGATTTGGGAGGTCGGTCTGGTCGGGGTCAGCTGGGGAACAGAAAGCGAAGGAGTTTGAGGTAACTAGGGGATCGGAGCGAGTAATAAACAGATCTGCTAGCATTGATGAGCCCGCAGACCACGTCCTGGTAGTTGCTTGCGTGAGGAGTAATCAATTGCTGAACGTCTCTTCTGTCCTACTAGCCCCAACTCCAGCGGGTACATGTTGCTTTGGGTGTACAAACTTTTGAGTCCTCTGGGACTTCAATTCACAACTTGTGTTTTCTATGGGCATGTTTGTCCGCGCTGAGCTTGTCTGGATAGATGAGTCCTCTCTCCCTCTCAAAAAAAAAAAATCGTTTTTGACTCTCTCCCTCTCAGAAAAAAAAAATCATTTTTGACTTTAAAAAAATTGTCATTTTCGACGTCCAGAGATCATATTTGACCGCCCATTTTATTTAAAAATTATGCAAATTATAAAACAAATAAAATAAATTATAATAAGATAAATAATATTTATTAAAAAATTAAATAAGACCAATGATCTAAAATTTAAAAAAAAAAACACTTTTTGAAAACGAAGGGAGTACAACCTAGATTTTCAGGCTTGCTTGGTGGCCCGGGTTGACCTGGACGGATGAGTAGACCAAGCGTATTCTCACGAAGATTAGATTAACGTGACTTTTTGTTTGGTGGACTTTATTAACTGCACCTGGACATGTACTTCCTCTGTATTTACAGGGCCTATTTGGTTCCTCGCATGAGTCTAGGCTGGTCCGCATCTATAGGTCTAGCTCACCCATATAAGCTGAGTGCATGTAGGCTCCGTTCCCTTGAGCTTAAAACCGTTTATTTTTCGGTCTTTCTACGGTATTTTTCTCTCACAAGAAATCAGCATCAGCGTTTATTTTCAACGGGTTTCAGGTTCAGCGAACAGAGCCGTAGTCTCTCCTATTTGATTTCTTACACACAGATAGCTTGGATAGGAGGCCGCGTGAGTATAAATCATGTAACGTGAATATGTCAAAATAAATATAAAAAACTAATTATTTATGATATTTTTCATAATAAGATTTAATTTACTCTATACAATCTTAATTTATCTTAAAATCATTTACTATTAACTAATTATGTGCTAATAACGTCATTAGCTGCACTAATCTTACATGGCGCGAGCCAGCTCGCTAGATGCGACCAATTCTGACGTATCTCTAGATGTAGCATCTTTCATACTTTAAGTATCGTGTGAGCCTGACCCAATGATATGTTCAGCCAACCAAACACGAGCGCCTGCACCGAGCGGCTTAGCCCAGCCTTATGCGGACAACCAACCGCACCCATAATAAAGTAATAAGTCATTTACGGTAATGACACGGTCTTCAAAGCATGATTTTGATTTATATTTCTATAAAAATATTTATTAAAAATAATATATGTATATATATATACATACTTTTATGAATGTATATTTAAAGACAAATTTATTTATATAATTTTTATATTTCAAACTCAACATCTAAAAGTTATTCATGATTTATATTCCTAATAATGTTTGACTAAAATCTTGTCCAAAACAACTTCCTTTACTAGTACGGAGGAAATACTGATATTATTTGTTCACCTGTGCTGCGCTAAATGTCCCACATGTCACGTGTGTCGCTGGAGCAGCGTCGAAGCCTGAGCAAGTCCCTCCTGGAAGAAACGAACCTCAGTTTCATTCCCCACGGCCCAGATCTAGGGTTTTTTTAGAGTTCGTGCAACATAGGCTCATGGGCGATTTAGGAAAAAAAGAATAAACACATCTAAGTGCATCGTTCAGGCCTGTCACTAGCCCTTATTGAGGCAAACAAACACGCCCTTGTATCTATTGGGCCTCGACCTATATGGATGTTGTTTGTTTAGTTGTGCTGCGTTAGAGGGCTCACATGTTAGTCACCCCTACCCACCACTTGCACATGCCGGCAGGTTTGTTTCCTGTGGCCTGGCTCTAAGGTGCTTTAGAGTTGATGTAGCACAAGTAGAGCTAGGACTTGGACCGTGTCATTTGAGGATGGCTCACATCACGGTTATTTGGCATAGCCCAAAACACAACACGACACGAAATACTTTAGATATGAAGGGTTTGTGTTGTGCCTAGGATGTCGGCACGATGGCCAACATGACCTGGTCCGAATGTTCTGCCGTGCTTGAGCTAGCATGACACGAAAATAGCATATGAAAGGTCCTTGTTTGGTTTTGATAATTGAGTGACAACTTAGGTGGACTAATATGTGTTTAAGTGTTGGTTACACAGGTGATTAGTCCACAGGTGGATGTGTGTGAGCATCTATGCCATGGAGGTGGATATGGCTTGTAGATGATGCTTAGCTCACACATATGGAGATGAAGGAGCTAAAACACATATGGAGATGAAGGAGCTAAACGCATGATATATGACATAGAGTCATGTGTCTAGGTGGAGAAGATCAAGAAATGACTTGGCGTCGATGGACCGGTTGCAAGTGTGAAGGGCAAACTAGTGGGCTTGACGCCGATGTACCAACGCAACGGTGAAGATCAAGTGAAGTCGAGCATCAATGGACCAAAAGCTACGTGATGATATGAAGTCGATCATATCATTGTTGAGGTGTTGGTGCATGTGTTGCACCGACATCGATGGTGTCGGAGAAGGTGATAAAGACGGTGATCGGAATGGAAAGCGCAAGGCAAAGGTATAACCATAGGGCATTTCCATTTCACCGGTCTAAGGTTGAGTAGAGAAGTGCTTGACCGAATTTAGGATAGATGGTAGTACTATCAAGAGGGGCAAACTTGTTTGCATAATGGTCATCTAGTGCCACTCGGAGTGATCTAACTTTGCATTGTTAGGATCGAGTGGAGTGGCAAGAAAGAGTGAAAAACCCTTTGGACAATGTTTGTGAAAATGCTAACTCACATGCACAAGGTAGTGGAACACTTTGGAGTTGGCACATTTGCAAAAGGGTGGAAGTTTCGAGCTCGCAGTGAGCTTGGTTGGATCTTGGATAGATAAACTACTTTTATCCTTTGAGTTTTTGATCAAACAATCATGTGGGTTGTGTAGACCTCTAAGTAAGCTTTCCAAAATGTCCAACATCATCGAAATCGGAGTTCAGAGCTAAGAGATATCACCGTTTTACCGAACTTCGAGACAAATTTTGTCTTGCTTTCTTCCTTATTTCTAGGATTATCACTCTTCGTTTAGAAATTCTTTCTTTTCAACGAAAAGAGATGGAAACTTTAGGAGCAGCCTGGGCACGATTTTCAAGTTTGATCACTTCTGGCCCAGATTTGTCTATGCCTGACCATGTTCTTTTACAACACTTCCATTATGGCCTTAGAAAAGAAGCTGCCCTTTTTCTCGATGTCTCTTCTGGAGGATCATTCACTCATAAGACCGTTAGTGAAGGAAAAGCCATCCTTGATAAAATCCTTGAAAACACCCCCTACACTGGCGTCTATGATGAATTCCCTTAAGAAGAAGTCGAGCCAAGCCCCGAACCAAAAGAGGAGGAACACGCAGCCGAACTAGAAACTCCAATTGGTTCATCTCGTGATTTGGTTGTTGAAAAACCTCCCAATAAGGGAACACCAAAAAAACTAGAGGATAATGAACCATCTCCTTTAGAGTTTCCCTTTGAATTCGAGGAATATATATTTGAAGATTATGGAAATACCTCGAATTTTCCTGTCCAAGCAAGACCTCTGGTGCTGACAACACCACCTGACCAAGATGAAGAATTCGCCCACATAGAACACATCAAAAGCCTATCTTTAGTCTTGAGTTATGAAAGGCTAAGAGAAGCCGAGTTATCTCCTTAGGTAGCTCGAATCACCTCTCCTTCAACCATTCTTCTGTGCCAAATTAAGAGGTCCAATAGGAACATCCATTATAATTCATCCGTCGGGATAAACTTCATTTCAAAGGCATTAGCCGATATTCTTTTCCCCGATGCTTCCTTAACACCATCAAGAAAACTTCTTCAAAGTCCATCAGGATTCATTCTTGAAAGCCTGGAGTTTTTAAGGGTTGTTCCTATCACTATCAAGAACTTTGGGACAAATTTAGATTTTCATATCTTCGACATCTCAGAGATTCCTCTCTTGATTGGCATTTCAATCATGAGGCTGCTACAGGAAAAACCCCTACGAGGTCCCTTAGACTTCAAGGTTGGGAATTCCACTATTGACATTCCTCTTGCCCGATCCATTAACACATTTGTGGAACCCAAACCTGAACAAGACCCCATGGAGGAAGTTATGATGGCAACACTAGAAGAATTGGCTCAACCTACCTTCGATGGTGAACACTTTGTTCAAGAAGAGGAAGAGTTAGCAGAGCCCATTGAGCTCGACGAAAATGAGGAACCACCACCTCCTTCGATCAAGCTCAAACCTCTCCCACTTGGCCTGAAATATGTTTTCTCCATAACAATCGGAACACCCATGTGATCATTAGTGACAAACTATCCAATGATGAAACCCAACATATTGTCACCATCTTAGAGAAACATAGGTCTGCCATAGGCTACTCACTTGAAGACCTCAAGGGCATTAGCCCTACTCTCTGCACACATCGCATCCCTATCAAGCAAGATTGCACACCTTCAAGGGAGCCACAACGAAGACTTAACAACGCTATGCGAGAGGTTGTCAAGAACGAGGTCCTCAAATGCTTGCATGCTGGGATTATTTATCCTGTGCCATATAGCGAGTGGGTTACCCGGTCCAAGTAGTGCCAAAGAAGGGAGGCATGACAGTCGCTAGGAATGAGAAAAATGAACTCATCCCTCAACGAACCGTCACTGGGTGACGGATGTGCATTGATTACCAGAAGCTAAACATGGCCACTAAGAAGGATCACTTTCCGCTACCGTTCATAGACGAGATGTTAGAACGGCTCACGAACTATTCCTTCTTTTGCTTCCTTGATGGATATTCCGGGTATCATCAAATCCTGATCCACCCTGATGACCAAAGTAAGACCACTTTCACATGCCCGTATGGAACTTACGCATACCGACGAATGTCGTTCGGGTTATGCAATGCTCTAGCTACTTTCCAATGGTGCATGATGTCTATTTTCTTCGACATGATCGAGAAAATCATGGAGGTATTCATGGATGACTTTACCGTCTATGGAAAAACCTTCGCTGATTGTTTAGAGAATTTAGATAGAGTCTTACAGCGGTGCGAAGAAAAGCACTTAGTCCTGAACTGGGAGAAATGCCATTTTATGGTTCAGGAAGGAATTGTGCTAGGACACAAGATGTCTGAATGTGGGATACAGGTGGATAGAGCAAAGATTGAAGTTATTGAACAACTTCCACCTCCCAGGAATGTGAAAGGGATCCGTAGCTTTCTGGGACATGCAGGGTTCTATAGGCGCTTTATTAAAGACTTTTCTCAAGTTGCTAGACCCTTGACTAGTCTCTTAGCGAAGGATGCCCCTTTCATATTCAATGATGAGTGCCATGCAGCCTTTCAAACTCTCAAAAAGGCACTCATCTCAGCTCTGATTATTCAACCGCCTGATTGGAACCTTATCATGTGTGATGCTAATGACTTTGCGGTTGAAGCCGTTTTAGGCCAAACCAAGGACAAGAGGCATTATGCTATATCCTATGCTAGCAAAACCTTGTCTGGACCTCAGCTCAACTATGCTACCACTGAAAAAGAGCTTTTGGATGTTGTCTGTGCGATAGACAAGTTTAGATCCTACTTAGTGGGAGCAAAGGTAATGATTTACACAGATCATGCTGCTCTTAAATACCTCCTCACTAAGAGAGATGCTAAGCCTCGGCTAATTCGATGGATTCTTCTACTCCAAGAGTTTGACATAGAAATAAGAGATAAGAAAGGAGTAAAGAACTCGGTAGCCGACCACTTGTCTAGGATTCAGTACAAAGAAGCACATGAGTTACCCATCAATGACTACCTAAGGGACGAAACCCTTCTCAAGATAACACACTCCGATCCATGGTATGCAAACATCATGAACTTTATGGTGGCAGGCTATGTCCCACCTGGTGAAGACAAAAGAAAGTTGATCCATGAGAGTCGTTTTCACCTGTGGGACGAGCCATACCTATATCGAGTTTGCTCTGATGGATTGTTGAGAAGATGTGTCCCAATGGCTGAGGATGTTAAGATTATGGAGAGATGTCACGCCTCGCCATATGGAGGACATTATGGAGCGTTTTGGACACATGCCAAGATCTGGCAAAGTGGTTTTTTCTGGCCAACGATGTATGCAGATACAAAGGAGTTTGTTAGAAGATGCCACCGATGTCAAAAACAAGGGAATATAAATTTGCGAGATGCGATGCCTCTCATGAATAATCTCCAAGTAGAACTCTTTGATGTTTGGGGATTGATTTCATGGGGCCATTCCCTAAGTCCGAAAATTGCGAGTATATCTTGGTAGCCGTTGACTATGTATCCAAATGGGTAGAAGCACTGCCATGTCGAGCTGCTGATTCCAAACATGCCAAGAGAATGTTCCATGAAGTCATATTTCCTCACTTTGGTGTACCTCGGATGGTCATAAGCGATGGAGGGTCTCACTTCATTGATAAGGTCTTCCGGAGGTACCTAGCTAAACATGGAGTTCATCACAACATCGCAACACCGTACCATCCTCAGACCAGTGGTCAAGCAGAAACATCCAACAAACAAATCAAAAATATTCTGCAAAAGACCGTAGATGATATGGGTAGGGTATGGAAGGATAAACTCCCTGATGCACTGTGGGCATACCGAACTGCATACAAGACACCGATTGGCATGTCACCCTACCAACTTATATATAGAAAAACATGCCATTTGCCTGTTGAGTTAGAGTTCAGGGCTCATTGGGCAATCAAGAAGTGAAACATGGATCTTCATCTGGCTGGCAAGAATCGTCAAATGCAACTCTCTGAGCTTGAAGAATCGAGAGAAAAGGCTTATCACAACTCCAAGATTTACAAGGAAACAAAAAAAAGATGGCATGATAAGAGGATCAAACACAAGGAGTTCAAGCCTGGAGACAAAGTTATATTGTTCAATTCAAGAGTAAAGCTCTTTGGACATGGTAAGCTGCGAAGTAAGTGGGATAGACCTTACGAGGTCATAGACACTTCAACCCATGGAGCCATCACCATCCGAGATGATACAGGTAACATTTTTAAGGTAAATGGCCAACGGTTGAAAGTTTATCTTGAACCTCAAATCAACTTGGGTGAGGAAGTAGATGTGAGTGAGTTCATAGAATTCTCACATTAAAACTCACTCAACCTTTCTCATAAAATTGGAACCCTTCTTAAGTTTTAGAATTTAGATTTTGTCTTCATTAGTTAGTTGAATAAATGTTGACTCTCTGGTGCTTCTCACCAGAAGAGTTCCCTTGCTTTCACTATTTTCTGTCTATGAATAAATGCCAGGTATAGTTTTGGAGAAGTGTGGGGGGAGTGCAACACTCCCATGGTGATCGAGGCGCTGAAGTACATCATGAACGATAAAAGGACTTCACACAACTTCTAGAAATTGGTTTGATTCTCTTTCACTTGTTCATATGTTTACCTTCTGCTTGCATTTCTTGCACTTGTTTAAAACTACAAATTAAAAAGAACCAAATTCCACACTTAGATTTAAAATTTGAAAGAGAAAAGGAATATAGCTTTTAAGATTGGCATGCATAATGATTACTCCTTACATACACTTGCTGCTTGTGGGAAAAATATCACATAGGGCAATCATATTGACTAACTTGTTATGGAGCGTGATATAGTTCTGGCTTAGAAATCCTACCGATTCTAGTCAATGTGCTTGGAGAATTTTCTTTTGATAAAAAAAATTATAAAAACCATAGTGTCACATACTCCTCAGTGGTGATAAATTCCTACCAGAGCCATATACATACTTGTAGGATAGAAACCTTCCACATACTACTTGCTTTGTGTTGAGTTTTGTCAAGTCTTGTTGACTCTTGTTGAGAGATTTATAATACTCCCAAGATCAAGATCACGTACACCCACATACATATGCTGCCTCTACACTGGAAGTACGCAAACACATGCCTTTCATCCACCTCAAAATATTTTACTCCTACACTAGGAGTGAACACTAAAAATATTCTTGATAGTTTTATCCAAATAAATTATTCAAGTTCTTATTACTATCTCTCAAAAGAATCAAGTTGCAGAGAAGAAGCATGAGGCTAGGCAAAAGTGTGAGATGTGAGAGAAAACAATGGGTACAAAGATGTCTGCCTGAGAGGTAAAAATGGACAAGTGTCCGAATGAATAAAACAATGGGTACTCAGATGCCCGCTTGAAAAAAAAGAGAAAAACGAAAAGAAAGAGCTAGCCTATGTTGTCCTGCAACATAAGCCTCAAGTTTCAAAAAGAGAGATTTGTCTACAAGGAGAAAAAGTAGAATTAGGTTAGCCACCAAATATTCCACACACATGCACATCTTGATCTAAGAGTATGACATTTCCCTCCTTGGATCCAGGGTTTGACTTTACAACATATGCATGGTAAGTATGCTATATATTACCCTACCCAAAACTCCACATAAGCTTTTTAGAAGTAGGGAGGAAAAGAATGCAATCCTAAGTTATGCCTTGGTGAGAAATTATACACCATTGAGTGACAGAGAGTACCATTTGGGAGTATAAAGTGATCTATGTCTTTTCTTGTGAAAGAATTTAAAAACTCCAAGTTACCGAGATAGGAATTCGGGAAGATGACTTCGCTTCAAGAGCTGTTCTACTTTTCAACCGCTCAAGGAGATATGTTAGCCACTCCACATACCCCGCAGGTATAAGAAATGTTTTGGAATAATCTGCATGCGGGTCCTATATCTTGAATAGCTATGTCTTTATCTTAACCTTTACTCCGGACGAGCAAAGAGCAAGTGTGGGGGAACTTGTTGAAGTTTGTTAAACACTAAATATAACCATCAACTATTGAACAAAAAAGAGATAAAATAAATTATAGACAATAGTTGTAGGTTTTATACTAACAAGTTCCACGAGTTTTGCTTTCTCCCGATGTTTGCAGGTATATTTAATTTTCCATCAATAAAAGTATCTCAAATAAGGAATTAGACTACACCATTGCGATGGGCTCGTCGAGACGATCGAAACGGACCTAACATTTGCTATATTCGGAGTTCAGACTCAAAATCTGCGACCCAACATACATCATTGGACTGCGGGAGACCGAAGAAGACACGTCGGCGAAGCGGAGCCCGTTTGGTCCCAGGGCAGCGCCGACCGGCCCTAGGGTGGGGCCAGGTGGCCCTCCACTGTGACGCCTCACCTCCGGCTTCTGGAAACTTCCTCCCACGCTTCCTTGGCACCTAAGCAAAGTATCCCGACATCGATCTAAGGTCGGTTTGATGCATATAACATGAGACGTGGATCGATGACATGGCGGTTCCTTGCCCCCTACTCCACCTCGGCCTATATAAGAACGCCCAGGACCCTCCAGAAATTAGGGCTAGTAGGGTCCCTCTAGTTGATCTAGTTCCAGTTCATCTACTTCTAGTTTTATATCTAGCTCTAGTTCTTCTAGTTGTAAAGAGGGAGAGAAGAGGAGAGAGCGGAGGAGGAGCCGGGCCTGTCGGATCTTCCTCAACATTGTACTTTTGTAGTATCTGGTTTGTCTTTCAGCAATCTCCAGGTTCTTCAATTCTTAATTCTTGAGTTCTTTATTTACTTTCAGTATTTACTTTTAAGTTATTTATTAGTTTCCCGCTTGCATCAAGTGTTCTAGTCTTTGCAACGCTAGAGTAGGAATTAATAGATTAGATGTGGTGTTTAGTCTTGCGATTACCTGGAATTACACCTAGCCCTACGTATAGTTGTGATAGCCCCAGGTAGTGACAGCCCTGACGGCCGACGTATTCCACCACGTTCGGGTTAGAGTTTGTAAGACCGTATTCGGAACTTTCTAGTCCCCTTCTCATTTCAGTCTGAGACTCGTGTTTTGATGTCTCAAAATAAGTACACTTATAGTATCCTTGATTCTTAGATCATCTAGAGTGCTTAGGAAATCTTTCTCTCTCTCCCCCCACAAAAATATATATATTTATCCTTGGGCGATCTTGGGACCTAATTAGTACACTTCGCGTTCCCCGTGGAAATCAATACCATGAAATACTCTCGGGTGAAAGCTACAGCGATATCCGTGCGCTTGCGGATTAATCTATTTGCGTTAGGAAACGTCAACACATAAAAGAGGGATTAAAGTGCGTAATTATCACGAAACGTAACCGCGAAGGAAACATCATCACGAAGACCTTGGAAGAGTGTAGAAAGCACACGAAGCAACCTAGGGCCGTGCCCTGGCCAGGTGGGGCCGACCGGCCCAGGGGTGGGGCCGGTCGGCGCCCCCCTAGGGTTTCGCCGCCGCCTTCTGGAGTCTTCTTCCACCGCCTCTTAGGAGTCATCTCGGCCCTTGTTTCAAGTCGATTTGATCCTGCGACGCACGTTCATCCCACCGGGATATAAATAGAGGGGCAGACCCCCCTGGAGGCATCAATCAATCATTCATCGAAGGCCACAAGTCCTCAAGCCATCAAGAGCCTTCTAGTTCATCAAGAGCCTTCTAGTCCATAGTTCTAGCCTAGTTAGATTAGAGAGCAGAGGAGATCTAGTTCTTCGATGGGATCTGGAGCCCAGCGATCGTCTGGAGCGCAGAGTTCGGTGTAATTCTAGTTCTTTCTCTATTATTGTATTCTTCATTATGATTAGGGAAACATTGTTCTTAATAGTTCAAATGTTCTTGATTACATTAGTCTTTGTCTACTTTAATTATATGTCTAGTATGGTTGGTTTGATCTTATTGAATTCATGTAATTGCTCGTATAGCGTTTATCCAATCGATCGTTGGGTAGATGATGAACAATGTGTAGACGTGGTGTCTAGATATTTCGTTTATCTGCGAGTGCACCCTGATATGCCAGGGCGTGTGGTAGTTTGCGTAGGTGACAGC
The DNA here is from genome assembly GCA_038502445.1 of Eremochloa ophiuroides. Classification (NCBI taxonomy): domain Eukaryota; kingdom Viridiplantae; phylum Streptophyta; class Magnoliopsida; order Poales; family Poaceae; genus Eremochloa; species Eremochloa ophiuroides. The sequence goes on from JAHLJS010000004.1 coordinate 39,829,727, forward strand.
TACGTTGATTCCTCTGTAGTCCACCCCCCGTATGTAGGCAAGCGGGCACGGTCGCGAAGTTGGGTGATGACTCTGTTTCACACCTTTCCTAGATGATGCCCTTTGCATGTGATCATGATATAGGACTAATCTGACAATGATTGCTAGATGTAATTGCACTAGTTAGAGTTATTCATTGACGTAGTTATAGAATTACCTTAGATATTAATTCCTTAGTTTATCCATTGGCTAGCTATTGCTATGACTAGAAAATGCTTTAATGTTTATCTTTATTAATGATGCTTGATTATACTTATCACCCTATTTATCTTTATTATCTTGTGACCTCTACCTGTTGAGTAGAGTATATGACATTGGTAATTTCACTTATTCATTGTATATGGTTATAATCAATATAATAGATTATAGTTTATCTTAGTCCTTCCCAGCGTATAAATATAAATCGACAACCTGGTAGAACTCCTAGGTAAACTGGTACAATGGTATAATTATCTGTCCGCTTGCAGAATTGTTCTTAGTTTATATTTATTTATATTTATGCCTAGTCACATGGAATAATATATAAAACTTTATTTATTCTTAGCATATATAATTAGGATTGACAACCCAGTTCATGCTAAAGAATGTTGGTAATAGAAAAGCAGTTAGTTGCTAATGATCAATTAATTAAATAGCATACATCTTCTAATCTCGCCTCTAGTGTTAAAGGTTATAAAGTTATATTGGGCGATGTTAGTAGATGTCAACAAGCATTTTTGGCGCTGTTGCCTGGGAAGGCACATTAAACTTAGAAAATATTGATAACACATATGCATCATGGATAAGATTGTATTAGCGATTGATTTCTAACTCAAACAGGCACACCCCTGTTTTTTTATCATTTACTTATCTTATGCAGGGTGATGAATGAATGGTTTTTCTCTTCCAAATAATTTCACTGATGATTCAGAGAAACTCCTGAGAAGAAAGAAGTTTGTAGAGGCGAGGGACAATTTCAAGCTACCATCAAAAACACCCATCGCTACTCGAGCTAATTCATCAAAGGAGCCAGCTCTAACATTGGAAGAAGTACACTTAGGAGAAGATTTATCTCCTGTGTTTGAAGACATGGCTGAGAAGACACTGCGCGAGTTCTCTGCCCCAACAACAGAAAACATCTGGACTGGACCAGCAGTCAACACGGGGAGAATGGATTCGAGCTCAAGCCTGCTCTTATCACCATGGTTCAAGCTAACTAGTTTTGTGGAAAAGTTCATAAAGATGCAAGTGCACATTTACAACACTTTTTAGAGATCTGCAACACCTTCACGATGAGAGGAGTACCAAGAGATGCTATTTTACTCCGTCTTTTCCCATTTTCACTTTTGGGGAAAGCTAAGCAGTGGTTCTACACCAACAAAGACAAGAATACTACATGAGACCGATGCTCAACTGCTTTCCTGGCAAAGTTCTTTTCTACAGGCAAAACAAATGCTTTGCGTGGGAAAATCTCAAGCTTTCAACAGCAACATGATGAATCATTCACTGAAGCATGGGAGAGATTCCAAGATTACATTGAAGACTGTCCTCTTCATGAGATAGAGGATTGGCTACTGATGCAGACCTTCTACCAAGGGCTTATCTCAAGCACCCGTGAGTCCATAGATGCTGCAGCTGAAGGAGCTTTCCTGTCACTAAAGCTTCCAGAAGCTCAAGCGCTTGTGGAGAAGATGGTCTCAAATCCAAGCTGTAATGAAGAATGTACTCAACCTCGCAAGAGAGGAGGAGGTATCCATCATCTCAAGGAGACTGACATGGTCACTGCCAAGCTAGACCTCATCATGAAGAAACTCGACATAGAGAAGAAGGAAGTCATGCATATTGATGATTCCCGCATGACCTGTGAAGATTGTGGAGATTACGGGCATTCAGCTGTCAACTGCCCTACGCTGCAAGAGGATGTGAACTTCATCAACAACAACACCTATTATCGTCCTCAGCAAGGTCAAGGATGGAACCAGCCAAACCAAGGATGGAATCAGCAACCTCGACAAGGTAATTACTAAGGTAACAACCAAGGTAATAATTACAATAGTTATAATCTTCCACCTTTGATAGATTTAGTTGCTGGTCAATCTAAATTGTTAGATCAAATGTCTAGAAAGGTAGCCTCTAATGATAAAGCTTTAGAAAACATAAATACCAAAATGGATACCTTTGCTTCTGCTATAAAGAATCAGCACAACTTTAATAAAATGTTAGAATCAGAATTAGCTCATCTTGCTGCCGCTGTCGCTCCATTTGAGAAAGGTAAAATTCTGAGCCAGCCGAAAGATTTAGAAACTACTAACCTTGTTGATATTCACAATGCAACACAATACCAAATTGAGCCTGCAGATATACAGTGGATAGATCACTCATTACCTGAAAAGATGGGAGACACTGGAAGACCTGTCATTCCTATCTCCATAGGATGTCACAGCTTTCCAGAAGCTATCTGCGATTTCGGCGCAAGTGTCAACATAATGCCTAAGGTAATCTATGAGAAAATATTAGGTGATCCTTTGTTGTACACAGATATGCATTTGCAGCTTGCAGATCAGTCCATTTGCTACCCCGAGCGAGTACTAGAAGAAGCTGTTATCAGAGTGGGGCAATCATATGTCCCAATTGACTTTGTGATCATGGATACCGGAGGATATGAGAAGGCACCCATTATCTTGGGACAACCATTCTTATGCACAACTAAAGCCATTATCTATGCGGAACACGCCAAGATTGTCCTCTCCAACAAGGACAAGAAGGAGAGATTCTCGTTCAAGAACCGCATCCTGAAGAATCCAGCAGTCCCAAAGCAATTCCATCAACAAGAAGAGCAATAATAACAAGTGTCCAAGAAGAAGAACAATAGAAGATGGAGGAAGAACAAGCCCCGACATGTACCTGAAGAAACCGCTCAACTAATTAATTCTATCAACACAGAAAATGATCATATGCTCCCGAAACCATTCCCAATAAAGAAAGGTGACCCAGGTGTACCAATCATTGAATGCACAATCAGAGACATCACTTTTCCCGACACCGTCTGCGACACTGGATCAGGCGTCAACGTAATGTCCAAAAAGGTATATGATGAATTATTTGATGATTTACCATTATACCCAACATATATTCAGTTACAGATGGCAGACCAATCACTGAGATTCCCTGAAGGTGTAGTCAAGGACGTCATGGTAAGAATTCAAGATAAATATATACCCGCAGATTTTCTTGTTCTTGACATGCAGGAAGACAACGAATCGCCTATTCTTTTGGGAAGACCATTCCTCTACACCGCTAATGCTATCATCTACATCGGGTCTAGACAGATCCACTTCAACCTACTCACTGGAAAGGTACGCTGTCAATTTAGAACACATCTTAACCATGAGCAGATCAGGAAGCAACGCAACAGGAGAAGACGCCAAGCCCACCGTCAGGCTGTCCAGCCTCACTGTGGATGGAAGGAGTTCCCTGGTAAGATTGTGAAGTATGAAGACTGCTACAAGGAGCAAGAAGAAGCCGTACAAGCACCACGCTGGAGTGAGTGGGAAGCGGAAGCCGAGAGGATGGACCAGATTGCTAAGGCAAAGAAAGAAGAGATCCAGGCACAAGTAGAAGAATGGATAAAGAGAGATGAAGAATCAAGAGAAGCATACAAGGAAGAGCTAGAGCTAGAAAAGAGAGAAGCAGAAGAGACTGAAAAGAGATGGAAGGAGAAAGAAGAAGCACCTGCTACACCACCGCAAAATGGAGAATTGACTGAGGTAACTTCGGACGACGAACCTACTGATTATCTAAGTCCTGTCGGTAGACTTTAAACTCCGTACCCTAGCCATAAGGTTAGAATGGTAGTTATCTAATTAAGTTAGCATTCATTAGTAATTTTGCTTAACACATTTATTAGTACAATCATTTTTGCATATTAAAATAAACCAACAAAAATATTTATTGTTTATTTACTACATCATAAATATTAAAGCCCCATGTGAATAACACTACGGTAACCCTACAGGCATATTTACTGTACTGGCATAAAAATAAAAATAAAAATAACAACCTATATTTACTTTGTTGTATATGAAAATCCTAAGCCCCATGGGAATGAATATTCTCTGTGGTGGCGTAAAAAATATATATATAGCATGCTTACACTTTTTATTTCTGCATAAGAAACTCAGAAAAACCCCCCAAAAAGAAAATCCTGTTAGAATCCTGCTAAAATCTATTAATTAGAATCAACTCAAAGAATAATCAAAGTGCTCATTGGCTGACCGCTAACTCCTTGATAATTTTGAGCCTCGAGTTTTGCTTTTCTTGTTGGAGTATAACTATGCAGAAATAATATTATGACTAAGGAGAGAGTCTATTAGTGGCACCCACCAAGGCTACTACTAGCTCACTCTGAGAAACATTCAAGCACCAAGTATTGCAAACATCAGGCTTGGGGGAGGAGCTTCCCCTAGTTATCAGGTAATTATACCTATGCGCTTATTAAGTCGACTTTATACAAGCACAAAATACCAAAAATATGTGAACACGTGAAGGTTCACCATAGTATCATAGGAAAATCTAAAAAAATACGAAAAATATGTGGGCACATGAAGGTCCACATCTTTTAGAAAAAAACCCAAAAATATGTGAGCACATGAAGGTCCACTCGGTTAGGAAACTTCTGTTAGAAATATAAAATCAATCACTTACCATGGAGTGGTACTAAACCTAACCCCTCTCCATAAGATTTAATATCTTTGTTGGCAATTGAGTTTCACAGAAAAAAATACAAGATCAAAGAGCTAGTCAACCCGACACCTCTATGCTGTCGATACACCTGCTCCCAGAAGGATCACTCAAATTGCAACATCAAAGACCCTGTCAAACGTCAAGCTTGGAGAAGGGCACCCTCTAATTAAAATCCAGCTAAATATAAGTTTCCTATCTTATTATTATTACTATATCGCTTTTTCGTGTGAGTTAGCACGTAAGATAAAAATTTAAAAATCAAATAAATATTTATCTATATATTAGAGTTTGTTTAGAGTCAGTCTAGGCTAGAACCAAATTAAAAATTGATGAACACTAAAATTTTGTTTTGGAGATGATGAATAGTTGCTCTGTCCAATTCCTTTCAAGTGCCTAGTTGTTAAACTTAGATTCTTCTGAGTTTTGGATATTACTATTTTAATCTGAGAATTTACTCTGAACCTGAAACTTATGGAGGCATATGCTCGAGCTAAGTCTAGGTAATTGATTGATATGATTCATAAAGGTTGGGTTACTATTTATCTTATTTCTAGCATTACTAAGTTTTAGAGATTTATTTTTAAAACTTAAAATCTACATGATGAGCTCTTGTATGACAAAATGTGAATTCCTACCAAAGCCATATATGATACATTTAGAGATAGAAAACCTTTGCACATTCATGCTGCTTGCTTTGCATTGAGTTTAGTAAACCTTTATTGAATATCTTATGAGAGTCTTGTCATACTTTTAAAACCAAGATCACGTACACACTTCAGCACATACGCATTATTCCTACCTTGAGAGTAATCGCAACCATTTCCACTTTCATCTATGTTCATCATGAAAACGTTTTCTCCTGCACTGGGAGTGAACACCAAAAATATATAAACCCCATAGGACAACCCTGTTATAAATGCTCTAAGTTTTCACTATTGTTATCTCTCCAAATCATGTGTTGGATGCATGTGGCTATGCAAAAGTATGAAAAAAGGGAGTAAAAGATGGACAAGTGTCCCAGCATTAAAACAATGGGTACTAGATGCCTGCCTCCCGAATAAAAAAAAAGAAAGAGAAAAAGAATAAAGATAGCCCATGTGTTCCTACAAGTTCCAAGAGAGATCTATTTCTAAAAAGAGCATAAGTAGAATTAGAGTTAGCCACTAAATACCACATATACACCTATCCACCATATTCCATACACATGCACATCTTGGTTTGATTGTATGCCACAATTCTCTGTGGATCCATTGTTTGACTTTACAATACATGAATTGCAAGTATGCTTAAACCTTGTTATTGTCACTCCTATGAGCTTCACTATAATCTTTAGTTATAGGAAGACATAACATTAATGCCTTAAGTAAGATTCACAAATACCATATATACTGAGAGACTTGAGGGTGTCATACAATTAAGCTCTGAGTTTTATTGCGAAAACTTGCAAAACTCCGGAATACTGGTACTCTGAAGAATTTGAGACATAGTGTTTGACTTAATTATTCTATGTTTCAATTCCTCAAGACTTATGCGAGGGTTGTAAAGCTCTATAGTTAAAGGTAAAACGAGTAAGTCTGAAGGTTAGAGCAGTTATTGTCTAATCTGGAGGAGAATTTCTGTTTGAAAGCATGTGTACTTGGAAAGAATGAAAGCATTGTAGCAACTCCTGATCCAAATACATTAGTAATTAGGCTTAGTTTGTTTGCCAAGGGACTGACAAAAGGTAAGCTTGGGGGAGTTGTTGACGGTCGATAACGTTAACTTTTATTAGAATTTTAGACATAAAATAATACATGAAAACATACTAATTTAGGGTTTTAACTGATAGTTTCCATGAGTTTTGCATGTTCTGTATTTTCCAGGGACTATTTCAGAAAAGCATAAAACATGGATTAAAGTGCATAATTATCACGAAACGTAACCGCAAAGGAAACATCATCACGAAGACCCTGGAAGAGTGTAGAAGGCACTCGAAGCAACCTGGGGCCGAGCCCTGGCCAGGTGGGGCCAGCCGATGCCCCCCTAGGGTTTCGCCGCCACCTTCTGGAGTCTTCTCCCACCGTCTCTTAGGAGTCATCTCGGCCCTTGTTTCAAGTCGGTTTGATCCTGCAACGCACGTTCATCCCATCGGGCTATAAATAGAGGGGCAGACCCCCTGGAGGCATCAATCAATTATTCATCGAAGGCAACAAGTCCTCAAGCCATCAAGAGCCGACTAGTTCATCAAGAGCCTTCTAGTTCATAGTTCTAGCCTACTTAGATTAGAGAGTAGAGGAGATCTAGTTCTTCGGCGGGATCTGGAGCCCCGGCGATTGTCTGGAGCGCAGAGTTCGGTATAATTCTAGTTGTTTCTCTATTATTGTATTCTTCATTATGATTAGAGAAACATTGTTCTTAATAGTTCATATGTTCTTGATTACATTAGTCTTTGTCTACTTTAATTATATGTCTAGTATAGTTGATTTGATCTTATTGAATTCATGTAATTGCTCGTATAGCGTTTATCCAATCGATCGTTGGGTAGATGATGAACAATGTGTAGACGTGATGTCTAGATATTTCGTTTATCTGCGAGTGCACCGTGATGTGCCGGGTCGTGTGGTAGTTCGCGTAGGTGACAGCTACGTTAATTCCTCTGTAGTCCAACCCCCATATGTAAGTAAGCAGGCACAGTCGTGAAGTTGGGTGATAACTCTGTTTCACACCTTTTCTACATTATGCCTTTTGCATGTGATCATGATATAGGACTAATCTGACAATGATTGCTAGATGTAATTGCACTAGTTAAAGTTATTCATTGACGTAGTTATAGAATTACCTTAGATATTAATTCCTTAGTTTATCCATTGGCTAGCTATTGCTATGCCTAGAAAGTGCTCAGATGTTTATCTTTATTAATGATGCTTGATCATACTTATCACCCCTTTATTATCTTGTGACCTCTACCTGTTATTAGTAGAGTATATGACATTGGTAATTTCACTTATTCATTGTATATGGTTATTATTAATATAATAGATTATAGTTTATCTTAATCCTTCCCAGTGGTATAAATATGAATCGACAACCTGGTAGAACTTCTAGGTAAAATATTACAATTGTATAATTATCTGTCCGGTTGCAGAATTGTTCTTAGTTTATATTTATTTATATTTCTGCTTAGTCATATGGAATAATATATAAAACCTTTATTTATTTTTAGCATATACAATTAGGATTGACAACCCAGTTCATGTTAAAGAATGTTGGTAATAGATAAGTGGCTAGTTGCTAATGATCAGTTAATTAAATATCATACATCTTCTAATCTCGCCTCTAGTGTTAAAGGTTATAAAATTATATTGGGTGACGTCAATAGATGTCAACAGCCTCCTGATTGGATCTGCTTATTTGATGGCAGCCGGCAGCAGCCATCTTGCAAATCCAACCTGATCGGAGAGATCGGACATAATTGGGATCTGTGGGAGTCCTTTCTTGTTTGCATGAGGATTTGCTTCGGGATCTTTGCATCACGTTGTCGTATGGCGGAATAGATCAGGATGTGGCCTTCGTGCTTTGGCTTGCTGCTAGCTACCGCTGCTCGATGGGCAATGTCATCCAGCGACTTCGTCTCCGGCTTCCTGGCTTACGTGTAACTCGTACAAGTACAGACTCGTTGGTTGCTAGATCCGATCAGTGGAGGGTCGTTGTTTCTTCCTACGCCGCCGCCAAGTAAGATCGCATTGCCGAAGGATATCCGCCGCAGCAAATTAAGTCGCCGCGGATGATGTTGATGAAAATGATTCTCATCTGGCTTGCCGCCACCGAATGCCGTGGTCGACGACGACGAAAACAATTTCCATCTTGTCCGCCATGACATCAGGAAGCACACCCCTTACCTGGCGCACCAACTGTCGACGGAATACTGGCGATAGTCTATCGAGGGGTATGTCCAAGGTTTTAGATTGATCGGTGAAGGTGCGCTTAAGACGAGCAAGAGTTATGCTAGAAGCTTGAGACATGAGATTTATATGGGTTCAGGCCGCCGTGAGGCGTAATACCCTACGTCCTGTGTGTTATTGTATTGTATTGCTAGTAGATGATGAGTTGAGAGGATCTATCCCTGCCCCTCCTTATATAGTCTGAAGGGACAAGCTTACAAGTAAACTATCCAAGTTGGTATAATAACCGTGCGGTGCAGCCTTACGTCGCACGTCTTTGTCTTCTGGACCGGGCCAGCTTTAATGGTGAGGCCTATGTCTTGTCTTGTGGTACCGGAGATTTATTCCCCATAGTGCCTCTTCTGTCTATTTGCTTATTAACAAATGTTGTTAAGTTGTACCTGAAATGATCATTTTACCTTTTATTGTAAAATTCGCTTTGAAATACATGACCCTTTTTTTCTCTTATGCATGGTTTTGTTTTTACAAGCCCACATAAGTTAATTGAAAGCCAATTGTAGAGTATACCTTAGTAAACATATAAAGACATATTATATTAAAAATAAAAATCATATTGAAAGACGTACCTATAAATTTTAAAATTTTTGAAATGAAACACATCCATAGTGCTCCAACTGTATATTGTATCAAAAGTTAAGATACAGAAAATTCTAAAATTTAATTAAAAAAACTAAATTTTAGGTCCATAAATACTAGGAGTGCATATATATAGCTATTCAACTGCAGTGGGTTAAAATGCATGACGTGCATTTGGTTTAAGGAGGGACCATTCATGTATTTTGGGACAGATTTATTCATGCTTCCTATTTGGTTGGATGGATAGTATATGTTATTTTTCTGTCAGGTTAAATGAATGGTGTATGGAATGAGAATAGTTGACTAATTGAATCTATTATTTAATATAATAACAACTAATTATATACTAATAAATATCACTAACACTAATTTTGTCATGATAATCACTAATTGAACATAAAATATGTTAATTAGCACTACTACTATCCTTAATTGGCACATATAAAACATATACTAATCCATTGTGTTAGCACTTACAGAAATTAATCCCATGCATCATAACTACTAAATAATAATATCATCATATACTAGTTATCGGAAGAATTCACACAAGATATAACGATTATATTGGTTCAGCCGCGTGATGCCTACGTCCAATTTCACGTGGCCTCTCTCTATATTCGTGTGCTCTGCTTGTAGCTATGCTAGCTCTAGACTGTAGAAGAGATGGATCTCGATCGAGGTCCCCTACCCTTTCTAGCTTGGAGGTAGGGGTACAACAGATCTAATCGGCTAACAAATATTCCCTCAGTTGCGAAATATACAACGTTTTTGGTTTTTTGCCACAAATTTGATTCGATTTGTACAAAATACGTACAATATTTATATCTCCAAATAAATTTATTAAAAAACTAGATTTAAAGATCTTTCTAATGATACTAATTATATATTATAAATGTTAATATTTTTAAATATATAATCGTCGATAGTCGTTTTTTGAAAAACGCAAACGACTGGAACGGAGGGAGTATGTGCTAGTTCGTTACATGAAAAACCTAACAGAATGACTCTATCCTATCACCTAGATATGACAGCGGCGTGCATCCTTGCGATTACTTGATCCCAATTCCCAAAGCTCATGAGTTTTCCTAGCCTGCACGGGCCTTATCCCTCGTCATTTTTGGCCCGGCGAGCATACACTGATTGAGTATACGGGCGGTGAGGTACTGTAGAGGCTGAGTTGGGTCAGCAACCAGTAAGGAGTTAGATTTCTCAACGTAAGACAAAGCCGACTTTCAGGTCGACTTGCGCCTAAGGTTTGTGTGTACATTAATGAGCGTGATACCAAGACTGTAGCCTCCAGATTTAAAAACAAAACTAGATACACACCATATGTAAGTCTAGAAAGTCAAATCACACGTATGGCCATAAATAAAGGGTAATATTAAAAGTCAATGCTTAATTCATAACATATTAATATAAAAAATATAATCTTATACAGAAAATAACAAAAAAACAACTCTAATCCCGGGTGTAGACTCCAACTCCATAGGGACAACTGACTAGTTGATCACAAGTTTAACTGTTGTGATTGAAATAGTAAGAGTGAGCACATATTATACTCAGCAAATATTATATGGGGTCATGAGACTCAAAAGGTAGATACGAGTTCATACGGTAAGCTTTTAGTAAGTTAAGTTTTAATAATTATTTAGCAACAAGTTATGTTTAACCCAATAACCTGCATGATCATTATTATTGCAATGTTCTCATCATAGTCTATTATCTTCCCATTATAGTTCATATGCCTAATCCATCATCATCTCTATTCCGTAAGACATCCAAGGCCGTCCGTGACTATGATCACAGTTGATATACCAGTTTTACACTTTGCAAAAGTTACAAACTTTCACCATGGGGTCAGGATTCCCATTGTCCGAGTTAGTTACTCCTATAACACTTCCAAGAGATGACTAGGTAGGGTCTCACTATGAAGTCTTTCAAAAGTCTCCCTAACAAATGAGCCGTTTCAGGTTTTCAGTGGCAAAGGGAGATAGAGCCCCACCCCTTTCAAGTAGCACACACGTGCAACCATACACAAGAGAACATAAGCATCACTATATTAAGCTCGGCAAAGCACTATTCATAACCATTCACGAACAAGAAAGAATCTTCATACTAAACTAAAACCAAAGCCATGTAGCCCCATGGTTGGAAGTCCTGGAATGCACATACAGATAAGTCCTTAAGGAGAGGAATCTAAAGCATCTTAGTAACTATTCTTAGCCCCTTTGGTTCATGTTACTAAAAAAGTAAGTTTTATTCTTCGTTGCATATAACCATTAGCCAAAATTCCAATCACGTTACACCACTAACAACGACTGGCTGAGTCAGTCGCTATATAGCGACTGACCGTAGGTCGTTATACCAACTTATACTGACCTTCCGTAGTATGCTATATATAGGTTGTGGTATAGTGCATATACATATAATTCCCATAGGTAACAAGGTAATAATATCAAAGACAAGGTCAATCCTTAGAGGTAACAAAATTAGGCACATATAACATGATTAAGGTGATTAAAGGTGTGTAGGTAACAACGAAGTCCCATACTATAGTTGCCTTAATTAAATTGAGATTCTCCTTCTAACTCAAACCTTAAAAGAATTGCTTCTTAATCACCAACGCAAATCTCACTTACTAGACATGAGCATAAAGCACCAGATAAGCATCCAAACACACATGCATAACATATAAATATAGCTATATTAGAGCAATACACTAATCAATAAAAATAGAAGTTGAAAACTTCATAAAACTAATCTACACATGAACACACAGACATGAAATGCCTGCCAACAGGAGCTACGGTCGAAAAGAAACGATATTCGAAAGATTTACTTTTGAAAGAAAGAGAAACAATAGGCGCTATCTGTAACATTAGATTTACTTTTGAAAGAAAGAGAAACAATAGGCATCATCTGTAGCATAAGATATTTGAATTATGAAAACAAGACAAAACTAATTATATTTTTATTTATATAAAAGATCGATGTTAAATTGATTTTAATTTAGAAAACTATGTGCATATTGATTAGCAAAATAATATTTTATTCAAGAGCTCTGAACATGATAAACAATGTTACTAATACGTAGATTACAAGATTACAAACCCAATGTGACTACGGATCAAAACGGATCTAAACTGAAGAAATTAGAAACCAAAAAAAGTAGAAAATATACTTTAGATGGAAAAGTTGCAAATACTGAGAACAATTTTTGAATTAAAATAAATAAATCTAATTTGAATCGATCTGAGGATGGCGGGTAGAATTATTTCAAAGGACACGTGCTATTTAGCAAAAAGTGTACGCGAAGGGATATTGACTGTGTCAGGTCATCGAATTTTATTTGGTTGGCCCAGATTAGATCGTGGGAAAGGAGAGAGCTCCGGCCGGCGGAGAAGAAGCCTGTGCAGTGCCCACAATGAACGGAATTAGGTGATGCCAAAAGGTGAAGCAAAGGTGTCATCAACTACGAGTATATGTGGAGCAACAGTGTCCATGATACCCTCCCACAACTTCCTTTTCCTTCGTTCGAGGAAGACCTTGCCCTACTAAATTTGGATTCTTAAGCCACGCTTTGTTTTTTTGTCATATCGGATTGTTCATATTGCGATGTTAGTGATGGAGTGAACCCAAAGTGGACCTTTTTATATAGAAATTTGTGGCTACTAATGGTATATTTAATATAGTATCAAATAGTTGCTACCTACTATCGCTAGCCTTAAGATATAAAATCTTAGGTTTCATCTATATTGATGATATCTTTAACATAAACGACAAGTTTGCAATTATACCAATGATATCCTTAAGATATGCAATAAGTCAGTAGGTATGTTGATAATATAATATCCTTAAGGTAGAGAACATAGTAAAGAATAGTGGGATATAATCTCTATTATGAGTGAGTACATCCTTCAGTTTTAGAACGTATCTGTAGTGACAATAGCTATGTTTTTCAATCATAGAAGCCTTTCATTTGCATGTTTTGTCTCTACATGGACTAAGAATCATTCAGGATACGTTGGATTCCCTTGATGAGTACTATACAGCCGTGCTGGGTCAAAAACCAAAAGGACGTGGTCGTTTGGTTGCTTAGTGATTTTCTTGAGAACTGAGCTAACAAACTTTTTGCTTACCTTCCACGTGCAAACAAATTGGCTTTCTCAAGCCTGTCAGGTGAGCTGTGCTTGCTAGGAACCAAATTTGCCCTTAATTTCTAGAGCAATGTTAAGTAGATCTTAGGCGTAGCATTTGGAGGGTTTTTAACACTCCATAATCTACAGCTTGTTAACAGCTTGAATTTCTCACATGAAACAAGGAATATCTTATATTGGTGGCAAAAAAAATATACCTGTGCTAACTCATTGGTAAGTATAATACCATATGCATGTTTCGTATTTATAAGCATGGTCACATGATTCAATTTAGTTTAATATGTGCACAAATTAGAAATTAACAATTATCACAGCTCTAGAAATGAACTTCACTCCTCGCCCATCCAAATAGGCTGACCACAAATCCAGGGCCATGTGTCTCCGAGGACATAAAAGTCATGCAGATATAAAGTGGTTGATAGTCTTAACTCTTAACTAGAGATATGCTTCAGACACTAACAAAACTAGTTAGGTTCAGTAACACTAGTTTAGATTATCTCATAGATCATGAACCATTTTCATTATTGTCAATGGCTAATTAATTAGTTTATATTATCTCATAGATCATTAACCATTTTCATTATTGTCAATGTCTAATTAATGAACGGCAACATGTTACAGATTGTAATACATTTAACCAGGTGATATTTTCTCTTTTGTTTTACCTCCTTGCCAAACAAACTTCCTCCTAACCTTATCCAATCCTGTTATCATAGTTTTGGGCAATAATATAAATGCATATGATAAATGGGCTTGAACTAATCAGGGTAGATCTACCAGCTATAGACATTTTCCTCCTTTCCAGACATCCAGTCTCTAGGCATTTTTGCCAATGAGAGGAGCCCAATCAATAATGTAGAGTCTGCTAAGGCTAACAAGTACTCCAAGTATTTGATAGGAAAGTAACCAAATTGACAATTGAATAACTCTACATAAGTTTGAGTTATATTATCAATGTCCAAATCACCATAATCTCACTCTTATTAAATTTGATTTTGAGATAAGCCATCATCTAAAATAGATATATTAGTAATTTCATATTTCTAGCTTTGTCCATAACATTTTTTAGACATTATTGTGTCATTTTCATATTACAAAATTGCAATCTGTTTCGATATAATATGATCAATCAGACCAAATAACATACCATTATGTTGGTCTCTATGTATTATTCTATTTAAGCAATCAACCGCAAAGTTAAAAAGGAGGGGAGGTAAGGGATCACCTTGTCTCACCCATCTATGACTTCATATAACATCCAGTACTATTGTTCAATTTCACACTGATAGTATCACCAGACACTACTTGCTTAATTCAATCACACCAATGGTCACATAAGCCTCTTTCCTCAAAGCAGCTAAAGAGTAGGTTCCAATTGAACTTGTCATGAGCCTTTCCAAAGTCTAGTTTCAAAATGATGCCTACTTCTTTCTTTGGTTTAGTCTCATGCAAAACCAAACATCATATTTATAATCCCCATAAATGCTAATTGAGCCAAGTAAATAAGATTTTCAACATAAGATTCAATCCTCATATTTCATGGTTTAGTGGTCAACTTATAGAAACAATTTAGAAGACAAATTGGTCAAAATTGTTGTATCTTGGCTGCATTACTAAATCTAGGATGCTGAGTGATAATACCATAATTCATCATGCTAATATTGACTTTCCTAGCATGAAAATCAGAGAAAAGTTGAATGGCATCTATCTAGGTAATATCCAAGAAAGATTGGTAAGATTATATTCAACAGGTATACTATCCGAACTAGAAGGTTCATTTTTCTTGATTTGAAAAAGTGCATCCTTTATCTCTAATTTAGAGAATGGTTAGCATAGATTGGTATTATATGATTCAAATAAATGCTCAATCCCTTTATAAATCCCTTCATCCATAAAATCAAGGGCGGGCCAAACAGTTCATCATAATATTTTGTGGCATGATTTAAAAGATTCTTTTCACCCTCAATGATTTCACCTTCTTTTTCCAATCTTAATATAGTATTTCTCCGCTTTCTGCCATTGGCAATTTTATGAAAATAGCTTGTATTAAGATCTCCTTTGAGGATATAATTATGCTTAATTGAGCATATTAAAGTGTTTACTCATTAACCATGTCTTCCTTTCACATTGATCTCCAGAAAGATCCCTAGTTTCCAATAAATTATGCACAGCCAACACTTCCACAATAATCTTCCTCTTCTATCTTAATTCACCCTACAGATTAAAACCCCTTGAAGTACTGCCTCAGTAACTTCAGTTTTTGCTAGATTTTATCCAAGGCAGAAGTAGGATTGCAGGGTTGAAAGCCCATGTTTGGTTTTGGGTAATTGATGAAACCTAGTTTGCTAATGTTTGCCCTAAGTGTTTCATGAGATTAATTAGCAAACAACAAGATGGAGCAAAGGACCGGATCGGTGGAGGCCACAAGTGAAGGGCAATGATGGCGTCCATGCAAATGGTATAAGTCCACCATCAAACGGTGTCCACAAGCTTCATCAAGTGATGAGAAGAGAGATGATGAAAAGCTAGGAGCTCAAGGCAAAGGTATAACCCATAGGAGCTCTTTTGATTTTTTTTCTAAGACGTTCTAGTGCAAAGAGTAGCGTCGGACGCTAATCCAGCAGAGCGTCGGACCATTGCTTGCGTCCGACGGTCAACTTAGCGCTGTGCAGTTTCAGAGCATTGGATGCTCAGTTTGTGAGCGTCGGACCATTGGTTTATGGTAAAACGGTGCGGCGTGGCGAGTTCACGTTCTGGTTGTGTTCGCGGTGAGCTTTGTTCACGGCGTCGGACGCAGGGCGTTAGTCCGACGCTAAGCTTCGGACTGGAGTCCGACGAGTTTTTCCTCTCTGCGTTCTCTCTGGAAGCATCAGACCCTGCTGCAGTTTCGTCCGACGGTGAGCGTCGGACGCCGTCCGATGGTGTTTCACGCTTTCGGGAACTCTCTGGAAACATCGGACGGTGGTGTCGGTTAGTCCGAAGGTCCAAGCGTCTGACGATGTGTTTTGGCGCGAGACTTAGCCGTTTTGATCCAACGTTCAACTTCAAACGGCTAGGGACACGTGGCGTGCATCCAGGGCGTCGGATCGTGTGCTTTAGTTCGACGGTGGCGCGAGATAGGCCTAACGGCTATGTCTTTGTGAGGGAGGTATAAAGGCTTGGTCGGCCGGCTTGGGGAACCTCTCTTGACCATTCTAATTACTCCTACTAACTAGTGAGCCTCTCCACTCCACACTCACTCATCCTACTTGTTTGAGATCATCTTTTAGTGAGACTGGAGAGCATCAAGTGCATTGCATGAGTGTGATCATCTAGAGGCACTTGGTGAGTGTATTTCGCAGCGGATTCTCTTGTTACTTTTGGAGTTTGCCGACTTCTAGACGGCTTGGAGCTGCGTGGATCGTTGAGGGGAGTTGGTGATTGTCTCCGCCTCCGATCGGTGATTCGTGAGGGGTCTTTGAGCCTACCCCACGGGAGATCGCGAATTGGCTAATCTAGTGGATTGCTCGTAGCTTGGTGGATCCCCATCTTGTGTTGGTTGTGCGGCACCCTTGAGAAGGGTTTGGCGTGTGATGCCAATTAGCACGTGAACCTCCAAGTGGGTGTATCGTTACAACGAGGACGTAACTTGCCGGCAAGCAAGTGAACCTCGGTAAAAATCTTTGTGTCCATCTCTTGCCGAGGATTTCTTGTGTGTTATGATTGATCTTTTTGGTATTCACTTCATCTCTACACCTGTGGTATAAAATCACCTCTCTACCCCCTTTACCTTGTTGCATTTATTTTTGTGTAGTTCTCTTGTTGTAGTTGATCACCTAGGAGTAGAGTAAAGTAGTGACTTAGCTTCTTGTGTGTGTTCTTAGAGATTATAGCCTAGAACGGTTAGGTGGTTTGTTTTTTAGTAGGCTAGCGCAAAATTCGCTTCGCCGCTTAATTGTCTAATCACCTTGTCTTAAGTGTTGTTTGTAGAATTTTTATAGGCTATTCACCCCCCCCCCTCTAGCTATTTAAGACCTTTCAAGTGGTATCGGAGCCGAGGCACCGTTGATTTGAGGCTTAACAACCTACGGTGACAAAATGGCTCAACTCAACATTCACATCAACAACACCAAGAAGCCACCCCAATTTGATGACACAAATTATGCATATTGGAAGAGCAAGATGACCTCACACATCAAGTCAATCAATAGAGAGGTTTGGAAGGTTGTGGAGACCAAGATTGAGATTGCCAATGCGGCAAACCCCACAACCGCTGAAGAAAAGTTGCTCCAACTCAATGACATTGCGGTTTGTGCTATCCATGAGGCCATAGATGAGAAGGTATTTGAGCAAATCAAGAACATTGAGAGTGCTCATGAAACTTG
This sequence comes from Eremochloa ophiuroides, assembly GCA_038502445.1. Classification (NCBI taxonomy): domain Eukaryota; kingdom Viridiplantae; phylum Streptophyta; class Magnoliopsida; order Poales; family Poaceae; genus Eremochloa; species Eremochloa ophiuroides. The sequence goes on from JAHLJS010000004.1 coordinate 39,847,529, forward strand.
GAAGAAGCTTGAGGAGACATATGAGGGCACCAAGGGTGTGAAGACCGCAAAAGCTTACATCCTAAAAGACAAGTTTGCTAGCTTCAAGATGAAGGATGATGAGAGGGTGCCGGAGATGTTTCATAGATTGCAAGTCATTGTGAATGGTCTCAAGGCGGTAGATGAGGAAGTGAAGGATAGTGACTTCTCCATGAAGTTCTTGAAGAGCTTGCCCAAGAGGTTTGCCACATTGATCACGGTTTTGGTGAAGACTACATTGAGTGAGTTGACACCAAACCAAGTGCTAGCGGAGGTGATGACCGATGATGCTTATAGAGATGATGATGACAAGGAGGAGTTGATCAACAAGAAAAGAAAGAGAAGGATGAAGACTCCAAGGATGAGAACAAGAAGAGTGTGGCATTCAAAGCCACATCATCATCAAAGGGCAAGGGCAAAGCAAAGATTGAATCAAGTGAAGACCCTTCAAGCACAAGTGAAAGTGATGAAGAAATGGCCCTTCTAGTGAGAAGATTTGGCAAATTCATGAAGAAAAAGGGCTACTGGGCAAGAAGGAAGAAGACTTCAAGGAAGTTTGATGAGCCAAGAATATGCTTCAAGTGTGGAAGCAAAGATCACTTGGTGGCCGATTGCCCACACTCTAGTGATGATGAGCACAAGGGCAAAAAGAAGAACAAGCATGAGAAGAAGGAGAAGAAAGAAAAGAAAGAGTCATCATACAAGAAGAAGAAGAAGAACTACTCTCATGTGGTGACATGGGATAGTGATGCATCTTCAAGTGATGAAGATAGTGATGATGACAAGAAAGGCAAGAAGAAGGCACATGCAAGCATTGCTATTCATGACAAGCCTTCCATCTTTGATACTCCTTCATGCTTCATGGCCAAGGGCTCAAAGGTATCATCCGATAATCACTCTAGTGATGATGACCTCACTAAGGAAGAACTAACTGACATGCTTGATGATGCTCGTATTCATTTTGATTCACTTAGAAAGGAATGCAAAGGGTTGCGCAAGGATAAATTATCCCTTGAGCAACAACTTAAGGAGCTTAGGGCATCTTATGAGAGTCTAAAGGAAGACCATAAGAAGCTCCAAAAGTCTCACACAAAGCTTGATGAAGCTCATTCCTCTCTAGTGGCTCAAAATGAGAACTTGCAAAGTCAAGTGCAGAAGAAGGAGATTAAAACTTGCAACATAGGTGTGACTTGTGACATATCTTGTGAACCTATTGTTGTTGCCACCACTAACCCTTCTTGTAGCACATCCACTACTACCTCACCCACTAGTGACCCCTCACTAGTAGTTTAGAACAAGAACCTAAAGGAGGAGGTTAAAAAGCTCAATCACTCCTTACCTAAGGCTTATGGTGGTGAGGACCGCTTGCTTATGTGTTTGGGTAGCCAAAGGGCATCTCTCCATAAAGAGGGATTGGGCTATACCCCAAGAAAGGCAAGACCGCCTTTTCTCCTCACAAGACTTGTTTTGTGAAGAGAAATGGCTGGTATTGCACAAAATGCAAGCAAGTTGGTCATTTAGAGCATGAATGCAAAAGCAAGCAATCCAACACTTATGTATCCTCTATTAAGTTTTATTCTTACTACATTCTTACTAAGGGCTCAAATGGTGTGAAGGCTAAGTTTGTTGGTACATCCATGTTGGGTCTAAAGAAGAAGACCATTTGGGTACCAAAAAGCTTAGTCATTAACCTCCAAGGACCCAAACAACATTGGGTAACTAAAAAGAATTGATCTCTTTTTGTAGGTCAATTACAAAGCCAGAGAAAGCCATTGGGTGCTTGATAGTGGATGCACATAACATATGACCAGGGATTCTAGTATATTTGGTTCTCTCAACACAAGTGCAAATAGTGGCTATGATGCAATCACATTTGGTGATAACAAGAAAGGGAAAGTGAAAGGACTTGGTAAGATTGCAATATCCAATGACATGTCCATCTCAAATGTATTACTAGTTGAAAGGTTGAACTTCAATTTACTCTCGGTTGCACAACTATGTGATCTCGGTTTCAAATGCATTTTTGGGGTTGATGATGCTGAAATTGTTAGTGTTGATGGCTCAAATTTGATATTCAAAGGCTTTAGACATGACAGCCTATATCTTGTGGATTTCAATGCTAGTGAAACTTAATTGTCAACTTATTTGATCTCTAAGTCAAGTTTGGGTTGGTTATGGCATAGAAGGCTTGGTCATATTGGAATGAAACAATTGAACAAACTAGTGAAGCATGATCTAGTTAGAGGCTTGAAAGATGTCACCTTTGAGAAGGATAAGCTTTGCAGTGCATGTCAAACCGGCAAACAAGTTGGAAACACACATCTTAAGAAGAGCATGATGAGTACTAGTAAAGCATTTGAGCTCTTACATACGGACTTGTTTGGACCAACCACATACGCTACCATTGGTGGAAAGAAGTATGGATTTGTGATTGTGGATGATTACACTAGATACACATGGGTATTCTTTCTAGTTGGCAAGAGTGAAGTCTATGACCTATTCAAGTCTTTTGTCAAGAGAAGCCAAAATGAGTTTGAAACAACCATCAAGAAAGTGAGAAGTGACAATGGTAGTGAATTCAAGAACACCAATATTGATGAGTTGTGTGATGAGTATGGCATTGGACATCAATTCTCACCCAAGTATACACCACGATTAAATGGCATTGTTGAAAGGAAGAATAGAACTTTGATTGATACGACAAGATCAATGCTAAGTGAATACAATGTTAGTCATTCTTTTTGGGCCAAGGCTATCAATACCGCATGCTACTACATCAACCGGTTATATTGTCATGGTATGCTTGCAAAGACTCCATATGAGCTATTGAATGGTAGAAAGCCCAACATTGCATATTTTCGGGTTTTCGGTTGCAAAATGCTATATTCTCAAGAAAGGCACAAGATTGAGCAAGTTTGAGAAGAAATGTGATGAAGGTTTCTTACTTGGCTATTCAACCACAATCAAAACATATAGAGTTTAGAATTTGGCTAGTGGTACTCTTGAGGAGGTACATGATGTTGAATTTGATGAAACCCAAGGCTCTCAAGATGAAGTTAAAAATCTTAATGATGTGAGAGGCAATGACTTGGCAAATGCAATGAAAGATATGGATATTGGTGATATTAGGCCGAGGCAAGTCAATGATGATGAAGATGGTGGTGCTATTCATACAAGTGTGCAAGTTGAAAACGAAGCAAGTGCAAGTGACTCACAAGATCAATCTCATGTGCAAGTTCAACAAGCTAGTTCATCTCAATCCAATGATCAAGTTCCTATACTCCAACCGGTCTCTATTGTAAGGGATCATCCTTTGGATCAAATTATTGGTAGTATTTGTTGACACCAAAGGTGGCAAACGGATATACCGCAAGCGTACGATAGTCAATATAGCTTTCACCGGGACTATTCCAGGTATCGTATTTTCCATGGGGAACGTGAAGTGAACTAACTAGGTTCAAGACCATCAGATAGTGATCAAAGGGATAGGTGATCAAAGAGGTTTAGAATATTGGTATAGAGAGGTTCTATGTAGCAAAAGATATCTGGTCTTGGCTTTCTAAGTATAAAGAGGTTTACCACCTCCTCCCTTTACAAGAGGCGATAGGCGAAATAGGAGGAGATATAACTCCTCCCGAGGCGGCTATACTATTGTCTTGATGCCCTGCCATTTTAATAACTTGTCTTACACACTTGGTGGAATACGAAGACCAGACAAGGCTGTCACTACTTGCTGGCTACCACAAACAATCCGTGCGACAAGCGGCCCACACTGATAAGATATAGCCTAGACACCACGTCTACACTATACTTACTACTCTAATCTTAGCTAGAGACTAGAGCACTTCACAAGTAAAGCAATGTGCAGGTAAAGCAAGTATATACTTGAAGTACTAGAACCAGAATATTAAATGCTAGAAGGACTCAGATGGAAAACTTACTAGAAGCTTGCATCCGCTGAGGTATACCTTGGAGAAGACTCCCGACAGGCCCGGGGCTTTGTCCTGAAGACTTCCCTCACTCTCTTCCCTCTTATTCTAACACTAAAACTATTAAAGTAGTCTTTCTCTCTATGATACTTTATTCCTTGATGCCTCTAAAGTGAAGGACTAGGGGGGTATTCCTTGATGCCTTTCCTCCTGGGCCCTTGGATAAACTGCCCTTGAAACCGCCTCAAATCAACGGAGATGATGAAACCAGCACGTGTGAAACATGCAGGAAGGCGGTGGAGCATGGCGGTGGCCTGGGCCCACCATGGGTGGTTCGGCCGAACCACCTATGGCAAGGTGGGCCCACCACTGTGGTCCTCACCTATCATAGACTATAGCTATGTACTTGTTTTGCCTTGATCTTGTCAGTTCACGCCTTGATCCATGTGCTTTGCTCATTAGCCATTGATTGAAAGCACACTTGTGATCCAAGGGTGGAAATGGACTCCAGGAGGTGTGGCACGGATTGTGTCATGTCAGCAGAGCCAGCTGGGCTCGATGTCTGGTTCGGTCGAACCATGGGATGGAGCCACGTGACCTCAGCTCTCTCCTACATCACTCCCTTGCTTGATTCTTGAAGGTGGAGTGCTGGGGTCACTATTCATGGTTCGGCCGAACCATGAATAGTGTCCACCCAGTGTCCACTTGATCCTGGAGTAAAGTCTTTGATGATTGTGACATCACCTTTCCATTTCGTCATAGTTGGATTTGCATTATATCTTCATCTTGGGCTTCTAAACTCTAAAATCACCTGTTTTGGGTACCTGCAAACAAATACTAACATGTAATGTGGAACCAAGTTATTTGTACGTATGTCACTATGTGTTTGCTTATTTCTTCCCAAAAAGAGTGTTTTGTTGACGGTTATGATGGTAGAAAACATGGTATAAATACCGTCAACAAGACCCCCCACACTCGAGTCTTTGCTCGTCCTCGAGTAAAGGTTTGAAAGAGAGGTTGGAAAGACATATCTAAGATAGTGGTGATCAAAGTTTTCATTTAGCACATAGCTTATACTAGTGGGTTATGTGGCATTGTCTAGCATATATCCTTGAGATGCTGAAAAATGGAATAACTCTCAAGGCAAAATCATCTTACTTTTTACCTTCTCAGTACTTAGAATTTTTTTGATATTGGTTTAAAAAAGAAAGCACATAGTTCATTCTTACTTCTCAAATAGTACTCTCAAGTCACTCAGTTGTGTTTGATTCCTTACCAAGGCATATCTTAAAGATGCCTTCCTTGTTTTATCCTACATCTATTAGGCTTATGTGTAGTTCAGGTAGGGATAAACATCGCAAGTATACTTACATTGCATATATTGTAAAATCAAAACAAGGATCCAAGGAGAAAAATGTCATAGACCTAGATCAAGATGTGCAAGTGTGTGGAAAATGGTAAACTATAAAGCTCCTTGATATGATCTCTCTCTACTTTGTTTTGGGACATGGCTATCATTTTTATTTTCTTTTATTCATGAGCCTAGATTTGCATAGCCATTGTCCATCTTTTCTTTCTTTTTCATTTTGCATAGCCACTGTCCCTTTTTCTATATCAACTAAGAGAGATATTCATTGACCTTTAAAACATGGAGCAATTATCCAATGGAAATGAATGGCATATTGTTGCGTACTTCCAGTGTAGAAGCAGCATGTATGTGTGATGTGTACGTGATCTTGATCTTTGAATTATGACATACTTCTCAACAAGGGTCAACAAGGTTTGATCAAACTCAAAGCAATTGCAAGTAGCATGATTAGAAGGGATTCAAACATGATGATCATATATGGCTTTGGTAGGAATTCTCTTACTATTGAGGAGTAAGTGACACTATGGTTTTATGACATTTTCACAAATAAACCTCTAAGTACTTTGAATGAAAAAAGTCTGAATCATGAGCCAAGAGTTATCCCACATTTATCAATATCTTAGTTAATATGGTTTCCTATCAAGATATATACCCACAAGCATAGGCATATGTACAAATTTGAACTTTGTGTCACCTCTACTCTTCAAATGTCATGAATTCTATCTCTTTTAGTTTGGGATGCAAGATTTCAAGTTTTTATTTTCATTTTTATTTAAGAACAAAGATAGGAATTGAATAAATGTGCAATTCAAGAGAGAGGAAGGGTGCAAACCAGTCTGGGAGCATACCTTCGCCGCAGGGAGTCTGGCTGGTGGGACCAGGCCCCATTGGTCGGTTCGGCCGAACCGCCAAAATGGCCTTTGTCCCATCATTTGAATCTACTCGTCTCAAAATGCATTCCTAGAAAGTTGTTTTCCCACTAGACTTCATTTTATGGGTCGTTCGACCTATGTTTTGTCAGATTTCAAGTCGTGTTTGATCCAGCAGACGTGTTGTGCATCGTGGATGTTTGAATTCACCAATAGAGCTGTTGAGGGGGTCGTCGGAACCCCACACACACACACTCTTGTTTCTTTTCATCTGGTGACACAAACAACGAACAACATCAAGTGCAGGTGTTCTGCTGGTGGCAACACACCAGCAGAACGCAAAGGCATTTTATTCAATTTCTTAAAATTGATGTAGGCATGATTACAATTGTAAAAATCAAAACTTTAAAAGGGAAATCTAGCTAATGCCTACTTTATTCTAAAGAAATTCTAATCTAGGAAGAGGATGGATTTAGGATGTCTTCTTGGACAATGGCTTTAGCCACGCACTTGAGCTTCGCATTAGTGCTAATGAGGAGCGCGCGAATATCTTCCATATATAAGTTTGCCATCCTTAATTCCGATATCGTCTCCTCTAATTCATTATTTCTCTTCCTAAGGGTGGTTACAATCTTGAGCATCTTCTCCATGTCGCTTTTATCCTTTCGATCGTCTTCAAATTGGCTTAGCAGGCCATTGATCGGTGGTGGATCCATTCTCCTCTGGATGTGTGAAGGAGAGTTAGAATCAAGAGACTCCCTTAACTGATTCTTCTCATCTGAATTGAGAGGAGGGACGAACACCTTCCCTACACCCAGCCCACCACCAACGATCTTGCGGCCTTTGAACATGGTGGGTGTGGAAGGGATGTAGGAGCTGATGCTCTTTGATGAATCTGAGTAGAGAGAGCTGGGGCGCTGTTCCAGCACCTCCGGAGGCTTCCCCTTCAATGCCAATTGGCCTGTGGTAGGCCTGATCGGCGTGGATGAACGAACAGCGGGCTTTCGGAGATCCCGTCGCGGAGAGAGGGATCTCGGCGACGAAGTGGACCGAGGGGATGGCCGGGGGGGTGGTCGGCCGAACCCCCTTAGGGTCGGCCAAACCAGGCCTGGCCCCCGGTGACACTCCGATCGGCGGCAACGAGTTCAGTGGCTCCACCTCCAGCACGTCGACGGCCATTACTCGCTCTAGGCTCTCGGTTAGGGACCTTTGGGGCTTTGAAGTGCCCTCTCCCATGGGGATGATGGCATTTTTGCTAGTAGAGGCCATGGTGGATCTCTCTGGTGTCTCAAGATCGGAGAAGGGTGCTGGAATGGTGAAAGAATGCAGGTGGAAAGAGGAAGGAGGAGAGGAAGTGGTTAAGAAGACGGGTGCCAACGTTCTCCTTTTCAAAATCACGAGAGAACATCGGGGGAACGTTGGCATAACGTTCTAAACCTGGTGGGTCGCAACGGGGTGCCATAAGTGGTTCGGCCGAACTAGGTTTTGGGCCATCTGGCTGTGGCAGCTTCCCCACACGTTCCCCCGATACTTCCCTATTTGTGACATGGTTGAGGGGATGCAAAGTACGGTTCGGCCGAACCATAAAATTGCCCTAAATTTTAGTCACGTCACGTACAGGGGCTCCTAAACACTGTCCCATTGTCCAAATTTTCATATTTTGCCAAGTGTGGGTCGCCCAACCCGGGTTTGGATGACCCAGCGCGACCAAATTATTTGATTTTGAAAGTTATATGGCTTGGCTAGATTTTGGTCCCAAGCGGTCGCCAAATTATGGCTATCCACTTCTACTTGGGGGTTTGGGGGACCCAAAGTGTTAAAAGAAGGAATTTCTAATTATTTAAAACCTATCTAGTGATCAAGCTATACAAATAATTGAAAACAGAAGGTACAACATGTAGATTTATGTTAATTCATTATTAGGGATAAACTCTAACATGTAAACTTCTTCTTCTATTGGTGCATGTTCATGAAAAACTTTGAGATAATGACCATTTAACTTAAAGATGTTGTCGTCGTCGTCTTGAAGTGTGACGGCTCCATGCATTACTGCATTGATTACCAGGTACAGTCCTTCCCATTTGCTATTTAGCTTTCCATGGCCAAATAGCTTGACCCTTGAGTTGAACATTAGGACTTTGTCTCCAGGATGAAATTCCTTGGGCTTGATCCTCTTGTCATGCCACCTTTTGGTTCTCTCTTTATAGATCCTGACATTATGATAGGCTTTTTCTCTCCATTCCTCAAGCTCTGAGATCTGCATCTTTCTATTTCTTCCAGCAGAGGGCAGATCCATATTCCACTGTTTGATTGCCCAATGTTCTCTGTGCTCTAGCTCTACCGGCAGATGGCATGTCTTCCCGTATACAAGCTGGTATGGTGACATACCAATTGGGGTCTTGTATGCGGTCCTGTATGCCCAGAGTGCATCTGGTAGTTTGCTCTTCCAAGCTGTTCCCATTTCATTGACTGTCTTTTGTAGGATATTCTTGATTTGCTTATTGGACGTCTTCGCTTGGCCACTTGTTTGGGGATGGCATGGAGTTGCAACATTATGCTTTATCCCCATGTCGGCCAGGAAACGTCGAAAGCCTCTATCTATGAAGTGTGATCCTCCATCGCTTATGACTAATCTTGGGGTGCCAAATCTTGGGAATATGACTTCTTTAAACATTCTTTTTGAGTGTGAAGCATCTGCGGTTGTGCAAGGCATAGCTTCCACCCATTTGGACACATAATCCACTGCCACCAGGATGTACTCACAACCTTGAGACTTGGGGAATGGACCCATGTAGTCAATTCCCCATGCATCGAATAGTTCCACTTGAAGGTTGTTTGTGAGTGGCATTCCATCCCGGGTGTTGATATTCCCATGTTTTTGACATCTTGCACATCTCTTCACATAGTATTGTGCATCTTTGTACATGGTAGGCCAAAAGAATCCACTTTGCCATATCTTTGCGTGGGTTCTGAATACCCCATAATGGCCTCCATACTCTGCTCCATGGCATTTCTCAATGATCTTGATTGCTTCATTCATTGGCACGCACCTCCTCAGTATTCCATCATTACAGACTCTGTACAGATATGGCTCATCCTAGAGGTGCACCTTACTTTCTTGGTTGAGTTTCTTTTTGTCTGCTCCTGGTGGCACATATCCTGTGACCATGAAATTGACAATGTTTGCATACCAGGGGTTGGAATCCGTGATCTTGAGGAGCGTGTCGTCTCGCAGGAAGTCGTCGATGGGTAGATCCTGTTTGTCTTTGAATTGCATTCTAGACAAATGATCGGCTACAGAGTTTTCTACTCCCTTTTTATCTTTAATTTCAAGATCAAATTCTTGGAGCAGTATTATCCATCTTATTAATCTTGGTTTAGCATCTTTCTTAGTGAGCAAGTACTTTAATGCAGCATGGTCAGTGTAAATGATTACTTTAGCTCCAACTAAGTAAGATCTAAATTTGTCTATAGCAAAAACCACGGCCAGCAATTCTTTTTCAGTTGTTGCATAATTCAATTGTGGCCCAGTTAAGGTTTTGCTAGCATATGAGATTGCATGATGTTTCTTATCTTTGGTTTGTCCTAAGATAGCACCTACAGCATAATCACTAGCATCACACATTATCTCAATAGGAAGCGTCCAATCAAGGGGTTATATGATTGGCGCAGAGACAAGTGATTTCTTAAGATAATAGAAGGAGTCTAAGCACTCATCATCAAAGTTAAAGGGTGCATCTTTAGCAAGTATGTTTGTTAAAGGTCTAGCAATTTGAGAAAAGTCTTTTATAAACCTTCTATAAAATCCTGCATGACCAAGAAAGCTACGGACACCCTTAACATTCGTGGGCGGTGGAAGTTGCTCGATAACCTCTATTTTAGCTCTATCCACCTCTATCCCACGCTCGGACACTCTATGTCCTAGCACTATTCCTTCTCGAACCATGAAGTGGCATTTCTCACAGTTCAAGACTAAGTGCTTTTCCTCACACCTTTGTAAGACATGGTCCAGATTCTCTAAGTAGTGATCGAAGGTTTTCCCATAAACTGAGAAGTCGTCCATGAACACCTCCATGATTTCTTCGATCATATCGGAGAAGATGGACATCATGCACCTTTGGAAAGAGGCAGGGGCATTGCATAAGCCAAAAGACATGCGCCTATATGCATATGTTCCATAGGGGCATGTGAAGGTTGTCTTACTTTGGTCGTCGGGATGGATTGGGATTTGGTGATAACCCGAATACCCATCAAGGAAACAGAAGAAAGAATGTATTGCAAGCCGTTCCAACATCTCATCCATGAATGGTAACGGAAAGTGATCTTTCTTTGTGGCCTTGTTAAGTTTTCGGTAGTCTATACACATTCTCCAGCCCGTGACGGTTCGTTGAGGGATTAGTTCATTTTTCTCATTTTTAACGACCATCATCCCTCCTTTCTTAGGCACTACTTGGACGGGGCTGACCCACTCACTGTTAGGAACAGGGTAGATTATGCCTGCGTGCAAGAGTTTCAAGACCTCTTTCTTCACTACTTCTCTCATCGCATTATTTAGCCTTCGCTGCGGCTCCCTAGAAGGTGCAACATCTTGCTCAATTGGGATGTGATGGGTGCAGAGAGTGGGACTAATTCCCTTAAGATCTTGAAGAGAGTAGCTAAGACAAAGCGGTGTTTCTCTAGAATGGTGATGAGTTTGGAGGTTTTCTCCTCAGAAAGTTGGTCACTAATGATTACAGGAGTCTCCCTATCACCATTAAGGAAGGCATACTTAAGTCCAGAAGGAAGGGGCTTAAGTTCTATAGAGGGTTTAGATGGGGGTTCAGATTTATCCAAATCTAAAGGTTCTTCTAATTCGGCCTCTTCTTGGATGAAATCCTTGGCATCCTCTTCTAGATCAGGATGAGAAGGTTCTAAAGATAAGCAACCATTACTTCCTCTATCGGGTTAGACTCGGGGTGCATTTCTGCTTTAGAGTTGGCAGAATTTGCTAGTGGAATTGAAAGACAAAGGTTCTTCCCGAGATGACCTTCAAGTTTCCCTTCATGAAATCCATCAAGGAATCTCATGAGCGGGTGTCCAATTAACAAGTCAAATTGCTCTATATCGAAAATAAAGAAGTGTAAAAGGATATGGACCTTGTTAATTGTGACAGGAATGGTCTGTGTAATCCCGCAGCTCTCGACCAATTTCCCAGAGGGCAATTTAAGAAATTTGTTAGTCGGGGCTAGAGGTTCCTCTCCTAGGAGTGCATTTGCTAATGACTTAGACATAATGCTCACTCCTACGGCGGGGTCAAAAAGAGAGTCTATGGTAGTCCTATTTATGATGCAAAGAATGGTTGTGAAGCAAGATAGGGTCCTAATAACTTCAGGTGAGGCTTCGGCCTCCTTCAGCCATTCGTTGCTCATAATGGACGCGAGCTCTTGAACAGTCTCCTTGAGATAGCGCATCTCAAGGTGATGTGGGATGCGATCATTTGAAGCTCTACGTGTTGTAGACTTCTTTTGCACAGGCTGATTCGAGGCATTTCCGAAATCGGAGAAGAGATTGGCCTCGATATCAAGAGGAAATTCCAGAGGTTTAGCTTCCTCTGGAGAATTTGGTGGTTTTGGTTCAGGTTCGATAGCTTGTGATGTGAGTGGTGAGGTTCCGACTATCGTAGGTTCGTCCTTCGGGGTTTGATCTTCCTCGGGGGCTTCATCATAGATATTAGTGTAGGGGGTGTTCTCGAGAATTTTCGCAAGAACTTCCTTACCTTCACTAATAGAGAGATGCAAGAACGCTCCCTTTGAGGCTAAATCAAGAAATTGTGTGGAATTTTGGCTAAGACCGAGGTAGAAATATTGCAAGAGAGCTGGCTCGGTTAAAGCTAAATCAGGGCTAGAAGATACTAAGTCTGTGAAACGGGCACATGCCGCACCTAGAGGCTCCTTTTCCTTTTGTACAAAGTTTAGGATCTCTTTATGAAGACGAGCAACTCGGGGAATGGAGAAGAAGGTGATACAAAACTTCTATTGCAGCCTCTCCCATTCTCCATTTACACTACCTACGTGAGGAGTATACCATCGTTTGGCTATTCCCGTCAAAGAGAACGGAAATAGCTTCCACATAAGGGTATCTCGTTTCATCCCGTGGATATGTATGCAAGAGCATAATTGTTCGAAATCTCGTAGGTGTGTATAGGGGTTCTCATCTTCATCCCCAGAAAAATGTTTCTCCTGAACCATCGCTATGAGACTCGGGCGTAGCTCATAACGAACGGCTAAAATGGCCTGTGATGAACTAGGCGGCTCCATACTAGCGCCCGATGGAGCAGCATACTCGAAGATAGGTGTTTGATACATGTGTGTGTGAAAGAGATAGTTTTGATCAAACAAGGATAACTAAGACGACTCGACTCTAGTTAAGATAGCTACCGTTCCCCGGCAACGGCGCCAGAAAGCTTATTGACACCAAAGGTGGCAAACGGATATACCGCAAGCGTACGGTAGTCAATGTAGCTTTCACCGGGAGTATTACAGGTATCGTATTTTCCACGGGGAACGTGAAGTGAACTAACTAGGTTCAAGACCGTCAGATAGTGATCTAAGGGATTGGTGATCAAAGAGGTTTAGAATATAGGTATAGAGAGGTTCTATGTAGCAAAAGATATCTGATCTTGGCTTTCTAAGTATAAATAGGTTTACCACCTCCTCCCTTTACAAGAGGCGATAGGCGAAACAGGAGGAGATATAACTCCTCCCGAGGCGGCTATACTATTGTCTTGATACCCTGCCATTTTAATAACTTGTCTTACACACGTGGTGGAATACGAAGACCAGACAAGGCTGTCAACACTTGCTGGCTACCACAAACAATTCGTGCGACAAGCGGCCCATACTGATAAGATATAGCCTAGAAACCACGTATACACTATACTTACTACTCTAATCTTAGCTAGAGACTAGAGCACTTCACAAGTAAAGCAATGTGCGGGTAAAGCAAGTATATACTTGAAGTACCAGAACCAGAATATTAAATGCTAGGACTCAGATGGAAAACTTACTAGAAGCTTGCATCCACTGAGGTACACCTTGGAGAAGACTCCCGACAGGCCCGGGGCTTTCTCCTGAAGACTTCCCTCACTCTCTTCCCTCTTATTCTAACACTAAAACTACTAAAGTAGTCTTTCTCTCTATGATACTTTATTCCTTTATGCCTCTGAAGTGAAGGACTAGGGGGTATTTATAGGGGGAATGAGAGGAGTGCCATGTCATCAATCCATGTGCCTTTTCTCCTTGGCCCTTGGATAAACCGCCCTTGAAACCGCCTCAAATCAACGGAGATGATGAAACCAGCACGTGTGAAACATGTAGGAAGGCGGTGGAGCATGGCGGTGGCCTGGGCCCACCATGGGTGGTTCGGCCGAACCACCTATGGCAAGGTGGGCCCACCACTGTGGTCCTCACCTGTCATAGACTATAGCTATGTACTTGTTTTGCCTTGATCTTGTCGGTTCACACTTTGATCCATGTGCTTTGCTCCTTAGCCATTGATTGAAAGCACACTTGTGATCCAAAGGTGGAAATGGACTCCAGGAGGTGTGCCATGGATTGTGCCACATCAGCAGAGCCAACTGGGCTCCATGTCTAGTTCGGCCGAACCATGGGATGGAGCCACGTGACCTCAGCTCTCTCCTACATCACTCCCTTGCTTGATTCTTAAAGGTGGAGTGCTGGGGCCAGTATTCATGGTTTGGCCGAACCATGAATAGTGTCCACCCAGTGTCCACTTGATCCTGGAGTAAAGTCTTTGATGATTGTGACATCACATTTCCATTTTGTCATAGTTGGATTTGCATTATATCTTCATCTTGGGCTTCTAAACTCTAAAATCACCTGTTTTGGGTACCTGCAAACAAATACTAACATGTACATGTGGAACCAAGTTATTTGTACCTAGGTCACTATGTGTTTGCTTGTTTCTTCCTAAAAAAAGTGTTTTATTGACGGTTATGATGGTAGAAAATATGGTATAAATACCGTCAACAATATTCAAAGTGGAGTTCAAACAAGGGCAAGGTTAGATCAAATTTGTGAGCATTTCTCATTTGTATCATCTATAGAGCCAAGCAAGATTGAGGAAGCATTGCAAGATGTTGATTGGGTTAATGCCATACATGAAGAGCTCAACAATTTCATAAGAAATAAAGTTTGGGAGCTAGTGGAAAGACCAAAAAAACACAATGTGATTGGAACCAAATGGGTCTTTAGAAACAAGCAAGATCAAGATGGAATAGTAATAAGGAACAAGGCTAGATTGGTTGCACAAGGTTACACTCAATTAGAAGGGCTTGATTTTGGATAAACCTATGCACCGGTTGCTAGATTGGAGGCAATTAGAATCTTATTAGCCTATGCATGTGCTCACAACATCAAGTTGTATCAAATGGATGTCAAAAGTGCTTTTCTCAATGGATACATCAATGAGTTGGTATATGTTGAACAACCTCCCAGATTTGAAGATGTGAAGAAGCCCAACCATGTGTACAAGCTAAGGAAGGCATTGTATGGTTTGAAGCAAGCACCTAGAGCATGGTATGAGAGATTGAGAGATTTCTTACTCTCTAAAGGGTTCAAAATGGGAAGGGTTGATACTACTCTCTTCACCAAGAAGCTTGGCAATGATTTGTTTGTGTTGCAAATATATGTGGATGACATCATATTTGGATCAACAAATCAAGATTTTTGTGAAGATTTTGGCAATATGATGGCAAGTGAGTTTGAAATGTCCATGATCGGTGAACTTAGTTACTTCCTTGGTCTTCAAGTGAAACAAATGAAGAATGGTACATTTGTAAGTCAAGGCAAGTATATAGGGGACATCGTGAAGAAATTTGGATTGGAATTTGCAAAGCCAATGAATACACCTATGGCAACTAATGGTCATTTGGACTTGGATGATAGTGGCAAAATGGTAGATCAAAAGCTATATAGATCAATGATTGGAAGTCTCCTTTTATGTGACCGCATCTCGACCGGATATCATGTTTAGTGTGTGTATGTGTGCAAGATTTTAAGCCTCACCAAGAGAAAGTCATTTGAAAGCCGCAAAGAGAATATTGAGGTATTTGAAGGGCACACAAGATGTTGGGTTGTGGTATCCTAAGGGGTCCAACTTTGAGCTTATTGATTATTCGGACTCGACTATGCCGGTTGCAAAGTGGATAGAAAGAGCACTAGTGGAACTTGTCAATTTCTTGGAAGGTCACTTGTATCTTGGTCATCAAAGAAGCAAAATAGTGTTGCTCTCAACCGCCGAAGTGGAGTACATTAGTGCCAAAAGTTGTTGTGCAAAATTGCTTTGGATGAAGGCTACTTTGAGTGATTTTGGCTTGAAATACAACAAAGTGCCTTTGCTATATGACAATGAGAGTGCTATCAAACTAACCAACAACCCCGTGCAACATTCAAGAACAAAGAATATTGACATAAGGCATAATTTCATTAGAGATCATCAAATTAAAGGGGACATTGCAATTGAAAGTGTTGGCATCGAAGATCAATTAGCGGATAGACATGAAATGCATTGTATAGGCTCATTCATGAAAATAAAAGATTTTAATGTATGTATGGTACCACTATTACTTTTTTGTGCTTGTATGACCTAGTGGTAGCATATGACATATTGATGGGCTTGCAAACCTAGTGTTGAATCTAGAACATGTGCTCATGATATGTAACTTAACATGGTCAAGATAACTATACTAGTGAGGTGTGAAGAAGCTTGTCCTTGGATCAAACTTAGTTACATATTCTAGGCAAGTGATCTAGATTGAACCAAAGTGAAAATAAACTTAACACCATTAATTGACTTGATACTCCCATAATTTGCACCATTTTTTTGGTGATTCTTGACAAAAGGGGAGAAGAAAGTCACAAAGATAAGAATGGAAAGGATGGAAAGGGGGTCAATTAAAAATTTGGAAGCACACAAGTAGGGGGAGCAAGCTCATGAATAAGTTATTGCATTTGTGTGTGCATTAACATATGAATTGTTGCATTGTCAATCTTTAATTCCTATACTTGCTTGATTGGTGTAATGCATAGACATAGGATTTGAATGGTATTTGACAAACTAGCATGCATAGGCCTTTACTTTTCATACAAAGTACCTCTCTTACTTAAATGTTGATCTCACAAGGTATTTTAAGTTTATGATGCATGACTAGTGAACAATGGTGCTAAGGATGGTATATTTCCGCAACTCCGATGGTATCACGCTTCAAAGGTCCATTCTATATACCTTAGCATCATTTGTTAGTGGTAGCTCACCCAAATTTACAAATCTATAAATATGTGAAAAAATTAACAAAACACAAGGAATCACATATGTAAGGGGAGCTAATACTACCAAAGTGCAAACTTGAATTTATTTCATATCTTTGTGAAGGTTGTAATCAATTACCAAAAAGGGGGAGATTGAAAGCCCATGTTTGGTTTTGGGTAATTGATGAAATCTAGTTTGCTAATGTTTGCTCTAAGTGTTTCATGAGATTAATTAGCAAACAACAAGATGGAGCAAAGGACCGGGTCGGTGGAGGCCACAAGTGAAGGGCAATGATGGCGTCCATGCAAATGGTATAAGTCCATCATCAAACGGTGTCCACAAGCTTCATCAAGTGATGAGAAGAGAGATGATGAAAAGCTAGGAGCTCAAGGCAAAGGTGTAACCCATAGGAGCTCTTTTGCTTTTGGTGATCGAGACTCTATAGAGAGAGTGATCACATTTAGGATAGATAGCCATACTATCAAGAGGGGAGAAACCGTTTGTGAGATGCGGTTATCAAAGAGCCACTAGGTGTTCATATTCATTGCATATGCATGTAGATGCTAGTGACACTAACAAAACCCATTGAAAACTCTTTTGAAATTGCTAACACACGTGCACTAAAGTGAGAGAGAGAGAGAGAGAAACTTTGGATTGTTAGCGCCTTTGGAAACACGGTGAAGTTCTAGGGTTAGAGAGGGTTTGGGACCTCTCTTCCTCCTGCCGAGCAAGCTCGGCAGGATTCAGCGATTTTTTCGGAGACGTTCTAGGGCAAAGAGTAGCGTCAGACGCTAATCCAGCAGAGTGTCGGACCATTGCTTGCGTCTGACGGCCAACTTAGCGTTGTGCAGTTTCAGAGCGTCGGACGCTCAGTTTGTGAGCGTCGGACCATTGGTTCATGGTCCAACAGTGCGACGTGGCGAGTTCCCATTCTGGCTGTGTTCGCGGCGAGCTTTGTTCACGGCGTCGGACGCTGGGCGTTAGTCCGACGCTAAGCCTCAGACTAGAGTCCGACGAGTTTTTCCTCTTTGTGTTCTCTCTGGAAGAGTCGGACCCTGCTGCAGTTTAGTCCGACGGTGAGCGTCGGACGCCGTCCGACGGTGTTTCACGCTCTCGGGAACTCTCTGGAAACGTCGGACGGTGGTGTCGGTTAGTCCGAAGGTCCGAGCGTCTGACGATGTGTTTTGGCGCGAGACTTAGCAGTTGTGATCCAACGTTCAACTTCAAACGGCTAGGGACATGTGGCGTGCATCCAGGGCATCGGACCGTGCGCTTTAGTCTGACGGTGGCACGCGCGGGCGTCCGACGCCGCGCAGATAGGCCTAACGGCTATCTCTTTGTGAGGGAGGTAAAAAGGCTTGGTTGGCCGGCTTGGGGAACCTCTCTTGGCCATTCTAATCATTCCTACTAACTAGTGAGCCTCTCCACTCCACACTCACTCATCCTACTTGTTTGAGATCATATTTTGGTGAGATTGGAGAGCATCAAGTGCATTGCATGAGTGTGATCGTCTAGAGGCACTTAGTGAGTGTATTTCGCAGCAGATTCTCTTGTTACTCTTGGAGTTTGCCGACTCCTAGACGGCTTAGAGCTGCGTGGATCGTTGAGGAGAGTTGGTGATTGTCACCGCCTCCGATCAGTGAATTATGAGGGGTCTTTGAGCCTACCCCACGGGAGATCGAGAATTGGCTACTCTAGTGGATTGCTCGTAGCTTGGTGGATCTCAATCTTATGTTGGTTGTATGGCACCCTTGAGAAGGGTTTGGCGTGTGATGACAATTAGCGCGTGAACCTCCAAGTGGGTGTATCGCTACAACGAGGACGTAGCTTGCCGGCAAGCAAGTGAATCTCGGTAAAAATCTTTGTGTTCATCTCTTGCCGAGGATTTCTTGTGTGTTGTGATTGATCTTTTTGGTATTCACTTCATCTCTACACCAGCGGTATAAAATCACCTCTCTACCCTCTTTACCTTATTGCATTTATTTTTGTGTAGCTCTCTTGTTGTAGTTGATCACCTAGGAGTAGAGTAAAGTAGTGACTTACCTTCTTGTGTGTGTTCTTATAGATTATAGCCTACAATGGTTATGTGGCTTGCTTTTTAGTAGGCTAGCGCAAAATTCACTTCGCCGCTTAATTGTCTAACTACCTTGTCTTAAGTGCTGTTTGTAGGATTTTTATAGGCTATTCACCCCCTCTCTAGCCATTTAGGACCTTTCAAGGGTTTGTTCCAATTTTTCTCAAGTTGACTCAGAACTCAAGATTACTTAACCAATTCGAGTCAAATTCAAACCTGAAGTGAATGTGTTTCAAAGATTGAGTAGAACCAGAGAAAAGAATTAGAGGATTACATTGTGGTCAAATATTTCCTTAGGAAGTTTCGTAACCATAATATGGGGGAAAATATATTCCCATGTACTAAGATACCAAAACCGTATCTAATTTCTCAATATTAGGAAATTCTTGATTGTTTGGCCATGCGTACAGACCCCCATTCATTTCGTGTTCTGTGAGTTCAAGAAAATGAATCAAAGTATTGAACAGATCAGAGATTTTATGTAACCTCATAGCTTTGTTCCTCTCTTTAGCATATCTAATGGTGTTTACAAAGGAAAAAAATGAGATAACTCAGACCGGAAAGTTAACTTGTTTTCCTTCCAGAGCTGCTTCATAGACGATCAGTAAGTTCCACTTTTCCTTGTTTTGTTAATCACATAGATCCATTTGAAGCATAAAATCCCCTTGTTTGAAGGTACCAACATCATATGTCAGTTTTTACCCTAACTAATCACTATCAAAGTGGTAAACTTCTTCTAATATTTTTATTTAATAGTAAAACACTGCCAGTAGTTATAGCACATAGAAATTTCATTAGGAGACGTTTAGTAAAAAAAAATTATATTAAATTTTAAATAACAAAACACTAGTAGAAGCCCACCTTATTAAGAGAAGTTTAAAATTCTAGTTGTGAATATACCACCAAATTTACCTCAAGAAGGATTCCATAGTCAATGTAATTCTGCTGATAATCATTTTTTTCACTAACTTGTCATCTTTGTCCTGTACCATAGTTTCTTGAGTGATGAGATTTTTTAAGAATGTAGAGATCGGCTTTTTTTTTCTACAATTTCATATTAAGCCACGCAATCATTTTTTTTTTTCTTAGTATTGGGTTTTATAGGTATGGTAGGTTTACCGGTCCTCCTGCCCTTTGCGCTGATCAGGATTTTCCTGTTTAGGCCCAAATTTATTGTTACTAGGAGAAATCTTATCTTTTTTTCCCCTCTTTTCTCCAATTTTCTTATACGATTTAACAAGAATGAAGTTCTATTCAGAAGGCACATATTGTAACCATTCAATAGGTAAAGAATTTTCATTATCTGCATTCTGGTCCTTTATTCTCACTTTTCTGTATATCCAGACACACAGTAAAAACTATGTAACTGGCAAAGCTAAAACAGTCCACATTTGGTTCACCGTTGACGAAGGCAATAGACAAATAAAACAGGTTGACCATTGACGAGCACCAGTAGGACTTGCAAAGTCCACCTAGTTTAAGGCCCATACCAATACATAGATAAGAGCAGCGAAGTGAATAGCTTCATTTCAATTGCTACAACTTGGGCCATCACGGTCTTCAAATTGACTACCGGTATAACTCGATTTATTGTTATACGATAGTGATAAGTATTCATACAGCTACAACACAAGTTTCCTGGATCATGGACAATTTATCCGCTGCTTCCTATTTAATATAATATATAGTCCTCGGCTTACATATAAGCCCAGCCACCTTTGGCTCTGCGGTCTCTGAATTACATCATCATACAAGGCAATGAAGTGAACATAAGTCGAAATGACAAAATAATTTACAATTCCATATGATAAGTTCAAGCTCCCCCAAGGATTAATACATGAATCATATTTCATCAGTACAGGTATCTTGTTTCCTCTGTAGCAGCGTAGTACTGAATATTTTCCATCTGTGATAACTGCGCCTACATAAAACATGTGTTGTTAGATTGGCCAGGTGGTACACCGAAGACAAGAATAGTATGCTTTGATCTCAAGATAAATGGAGCCGTTAGCCCCCCTGCTCCCCTCCCCCGACCTCCCACGGCGACTCCCCGGCGGAGCCCAGTTCCACCACCGCTGGAGGACCCCCACGCCCCAGCTCCACCAGATCCCCCCTTCCCCCTCCCCCACCACCCCGCAGCAACCCTCTGGCGGCGCCCACATCCGCCGCCACCGGAGGTTTCCCGCACCCCCGCTCCACAAATTCATCCCCCCCCCCCCCCCCTGGCCTTCCTCTCCCAGGGCCCGACGGACGCCGGCACAAACCGCCCGCTGCGCTCCATCCTCGTCGATTCGCTTGAGCTGACATTCGATGAACCTCCACTGCCTCCCCCACAACCAAAGAAAGTTCGGTTCGCCTACTCCCCATCAAACCACCAGCGCCAACTCCATTGAATCCGCCCCAGCCACGACCAGATCCTGCCTCAAATCCGCGAGCTCCCTCAGTATGAAGCTCGCAGCCAGCGGAAGTAATGGCGTCACGAGTTCCCGAGGCCTCGAAGACAAGATGGGGCGCTCCAAAGCCGCCTGCACCGGGCCTGTCCCCCCCTCGGCGACCCCTGTTGAAGAAGATGAAGATGGATGGACGGTAGTACGGCGGAAGGGAAGCTCTGCTAAGGAGCATTCAAGACGTCCAGCGACCATCCGGCCGGCGCTCCGCTCTGCCATCCTTGACCGCCTGAGAGGTAAATGCCTCTGGTGCCTTGCTGGCGGGCACCGAGCGGCCGTCTGCAGGGAGCCAGTTCGGTGTTTGAACTGCCGAAGGATCAGCCATAAGGCCAGAGATTGCAGAGCCAACGCTCCGCAACGTCCTCTGCTCAGCGGCCCAGACTCGCATCCTCCTACGGGGTTGCGCCGCCCCCACCGGACCCCAGTTCTTTCCCTCCTCTGCCGAGTCGTGCCATGCCGTCTCTAGGGGAACCTGCTGCCTGCCCGGAGGACTGGAGCGGTGGCTGCTGCGACCGCCGAGATGGAGCGTGAGGCCATGCGCCTCTCCGCAAACGCCGTGGTGCTCCGCCTCTGCAGAGGCCAAGACGACCCTGGGTCCACCGACGTGAAGAAGGCGCTCTGCACCCAGTTCGGGGTTCAACGAGTGCACGTCGCGGTCTCCCGGCACAGGCCAGAGAACTTCCTCGCCGACTTCAAATTTCCGCATCACCAGGATACGGAGGTGGCCAGAGAGCGTCTTCAAGTCGGCAACTGCGAATTTCGCATTTTGCCGTGGCGCATCCTCCCCTACAGCGACCACCGCTACATGCGCCACCACGTGAGGCTGTACCTACAGGGCATCCCGATCCATGCCTGGAACGAGGGCATGGCCAAGCATGCGGTGGCCAGGGCGTGCGACATTGACTACATCGAGCAGAAATCCCTCGACAGGAAGGACACCAGGGCTCTATGCCTTTGGGCATGGACGTACAACCCCTCCGACATACCGAAGGTAACTTGGCTAACCATTACTGGCAGCACAGTGCAAGTGCATGAAGGGGATGTTCCTCCTCGAGGCCGGCGCGGACTTACCTTCCGCGTCATTGTCCACCTCGACCTGTTGGAGATGCCGCCAGACAGCCAGGGTAGGGTGGAGTCCAGGTGCTTCACCTGGCACTATGGCGTCATCGACGGTAAACAGGTGACGGGCGAACGTCACGTCCCTCCGCCGCCGGAGACCAGGCCCGGACGTCACCACGACGACGACGACGAGCGACGTGGCCAGCGGGAGGAGAGGGCCTTTGGGGCTCTCGGCTGTTTCGCAGCCTCTCCCGAGCCCCGGAGCGAACAAGGGAGAGAGAACGGTCATCTGAACCTCACCATGGACGTCGTGACAGGTCATCGGCACCGGACGGCCGACGCAAGCATGCAGGCAGGGACGACCGTCAACAGCAACGCGCAGCCTTGGCAGAACGTCGCGCCCACTCTCCGCCTCCACCTGCGGCTGGTGGACACCCTTCACCACGCAGCGCACACCCCGCCTTGGGTGCGGACTGTGCGCGGTCTTCATCTTCATCCTCGCCAGCTCAAGTGGGGGCAGCATGCCCTGTGCTGGATGAGGGCTGCACGCTGCAGCCCAGCTCGACGGCTTCAATGGCAGGCACACTGGTGGCTCCCCCGGCCACGACTACACCTCCGGCTGAAGCATCGCCGCCTCCGCACAGCTTGGTATGGCTGGGGAGTCATTGCGGCAGCGGTCGACACCCAGGAGGTCGCCTGAATCGCCCGCACCAGCAAGCCTTCACCGCAACCAGAGGTGCAACCCTGCTGATTATGACAACAACGAGAGCAGATCCTCCCCCCCCCCCCCCCCCCCCCCCCCCCCTCCCAACCCACCAATTTCATTCTTGGCTCCACACTTCGATTCTGTGGCTGTTTCCCCAAACCCCATACTTCACAGGATGGAATCACCAGTCCCTGAACAGGAGGCCGGCGCATCGCTGTTGCCCCAGGGTACCTCACCACCATTGCCAAGGTCCTGCACCCGTACCAGTAGCCAGGGCAGCTTGGCACATCGCAGCAGGTTACGCCCAGGATGCTTCTACACCAGGCGCCGCCCACGCCATCAGCAAGCGTCGCAAAGTTTTGAGCTCCTCAACTCAGCGAACATCGTCCTTCTCCCCAAAAAAATGGGCGCCTCGCAAGTTACAGATTTCCGCCCAATTAGCCTTATTCACAGCATTGCAAAAATTTTTGCCAAGCTGCTCGCTAACAGATTGGCGCCACTGCTAGACTCTCTTGTCTCAAAATGCCAAAGTGCCTTCATTAAAAAAAGGAGCATCCACGACAATTTCTTATATGTTCAGAACACAGTGCGGACAATGCATACAACGAAGTTGCCAATGCTTTTCCTGAAACTTGACATACAAAAGGCCTTCGATACTCTGAGCTGGAGCAACCTCCTGAAGGTACTGCAGACCTTGGGATTCGAACCACGCTGGCGCGAATGGATTTCCATCTTGTTTCGCACGACTTCGTCAAGGGCGCTCCTCAATGGTCAGCAGGGACCAGTGCTCGCCCACAGGAGAGGGGTTCGACAGGGGGTTCCTTTATCTCCCATGTTGTTCATACTTGCCATGGACCCGCTCCAACGCCTGCTAGACATGGCTACACAGCAAGGGATACTCACACCCCTCCCCCTATCCGTAGCCAGGTGGAGAACCTCAATGTACGCTGATGAAGCCGCCATATTCACCAATCCAATAAAAGGGGACATTGACTCAATTACTTCGATCCTTCAGGAGTTTGGCAAGGTATCTGGTCTGCACATCAACCTGCAAAAGAGTTCGGTCTACCCAATTCGATGCCAGGACATCGATTTAGACCAGATATTAGCCTCTTTTACTGGAACAAGAGGGTCCTTCCCGTGTCACTACTTAGGACTGCAGCTCCACACAAGATCACTACAGAAAGTCCATGTGCAACCCCTCATCGAACGCATAGGGCAGAGGCTACCTGGATGGAAGGGTAGGCTGCTCAACAGGGCGGGTAGGCTTACCCTCATCACAACGGTGCTCTCCTCCATGCCTACCTACAACCTCACCGTTTTCCCACTGGCGGTCTAGGCAAGAAAGAAAATTGATAAAATAAGAAGAGCTTTCCTTTGGAAGGGCGAGGAGAACGCAAATCGAGGACACTGCCTAGTCAACTGGCCAACTGTCTGCATGCCAAAAGAATTAGGAGGACTGGGGGTGCCAGACTTAGAGAGATTCGGAAGGGCGTTGCGGCTCCGCTGGTTATGGCAAGAATGGGTGCAGGATGACAAACCTTGGGCAGGGACAGAACTGCCTTGCAGTGAGCTAGATCATTTGCTCTTCAATGCCTCCACCAAAATAACTTTACGAAATGGCAATAAGGCTAGATTCTGGCACCACAACTGGCTCAAGGGAGAGGCCCCAAGATTCTTAGCACCCCACCTTTATGAGCTTACACGTCACAAAAACAGAATAGTTCACCATGAGCTGCAAAATCATAATTGGTTCCGATCCCTCAGGTCGAGAATCACCACAGCAGTTCAGATCCAGGAGCTTGTGGCCTTATGGATAAAACTGCAAAATATTGAGGTATTGAGGACTCCATTAATTGGAGATGGACGGCTAATGGACAGTATTCCACAAAGTCGGCGTACAGAATACAATTCTGTGGCTCACATAGCAAGTTTCAGCCAAGCCTCATTTGGAATGCAAAGGCAGAGAACAAATGCAAAGTGCATGCCTGGATACTTCTACACGACAAAATCCTTACTGCTGACAATCTACAAAAGAGAGGATGGCCACACCCAGAGCATTGCGTCTTGTGCAATGGTCCACTTGAGACTGGGATACACCTCTCTCTACTCTGTCCCTTCGCTACAGCCGTCTGGAGCCAGGTGTCATCCTGGGAGAATTTCAATCTACAATTGCCTCAGCAAAATCCCCAATGCCTCGCCACCTGGTGGGAGGACACGTCGAATAAATTGCCAAAGCAGGAACGCAAAACCTTTGACGGAATGGTGATTTATATTGTCTGGAACATGTGGAAGGAACAAAACAGGAGAATTTTTCAAAATGACCATAAAACTTGGGAGCAAGTAGCGTTTCTAGCCAAAGAGGATATTGGGCAAAGGCGAAGGGCCATGTGCGGCATAGGCTAATTTGTGGGGGGTGCAGCATTGTTTTGTGCTTTACCGTTGGGCGGGCTTTTTCTGGCTCTTTAGCCAGCCTGTGTCCGGTGCCTGACACCGTGTTTTCTGCTTTGTACATAAACCCTCTCGTTTTCTATCTTAATTGCGCGGCAGAGCTCCTGCCTTTACTTTCAAAAAAAATAATTCTTGCGCATTCTTTAATAATTCATTGCACAAATTCAATGATAACAATATGACCGAAAGACTATTTTTGAAACCAGAACATGAATGCAAAGAAATTTAAAACTGAAAAATATAAAAACAGCAAAGTGCAAATTTTCACAAAGGCTTTATATCCTTGTTTCAGTGACTAGGTAGATTTGGAAGCATAGAAATATTTGTGCTTCTAAATGTCAATGATGTTATGCAGAACATTAGGGATGAGGCCAAATTATGGTGTAGGCAGGTGACAAAGTCCTGCGTAGCATTTAGCCACAATTGTTCTGCTTAATTGGCCGCAGTCTTTCTTTGATCAATCCTCTTGTAGGAACCATATCGTAACATGCTTGTTTAATTGCGTCATCTTGGTCCTAAAACTCGCAAATCGTCCATTTAGATCCTCAATCTCTGTTCGAGTCTAAGAGCCAGTCCAAGCAGGTCTAGAACCTTGCCTGTATACTTATGTGGCACACTGACATGAGCATAACCTCTCTTTCCCCCGACCTCCATCTCTCCTCTCTCCCCTGAGCTGAGCCACGGACACCAGCCGTGCAGCTCCTCACAGCTTGAGGTTGCTCAGAGGCCAAGTGTCACCCAAGGCTTGGTTGGCGACGCATTGTGCATGCCAAGATGGCTGGCTAGAGCTGGTGGCAGCGTGAGCTGCTCGGGCAGGCAAAATGTGCTGGAGCCATCCTACTGAGTATGCTGGAGCAACCGTCATCCTTGCACTCGATGGGCATGAAAGCCACGGCGATGATGGCCATAGGATCTCAACAGATATGCAAAGAAGCCACCGCTCATGGGGATCTCAATAGTGAACTCGGTGAGCATGAAGATGTCGATGCCAATGATGAAGCCAAAGCTGAACCACGTAAGGCACCGGCGTATCTCGTTCTCGTTGCATGTAGACCAGTCAACGAAACAGTCGCAGAGGTGGGTTGGCGTCTCACCTAGCACCCGACAGTAGGCGCAGCTCAGGAACTATGCCCACAAGTTGTCCCTGTGCTGCCGCCAGTAGCGCCTAGTCGTTGCTACAGCTTTGCCTGCGTCCATGCTCCCTCTCCCCTGAGCTAAGCAGTGGCAGGGCCACGGCACCCGAGTCCCTTGCCACACCTTCCCAAGCCACGCGTGCGCACCCCTAAGAGAGGAGAATGAGCTAGACCCACATGTCAAGATGCCACGATAGTATACGGGCATGCGCTAGACCAATTTTACTGGGATCTGAGACACGGATAAAGATTGTGGAATTAAACAGTTGATTTGGGAGTTCATAGACCGGGATGGTACATCAAAACAAGTTTGAGGACTCCAGTAGAGTTTACTCTTCTTAATATAATGATATAGTGATGCACAACTCCTCCACGTTCAAGGAAAAAATAAAGAACTGATGGCACCCATTTTTGTTATTTTGCACAGTTATCATCTCTTCATTTCCAATTCTCCCAACATCTAACTCGGTTTTCTGAGTTTTTTGTATGAGAAAATACCCATAATGAATAATCATCTTATTTTTATTAGAATAGCATACCACGTGCTGCACTAAGTTAATCTATGCCAAACACCAGAAGAACAACTGGTCATGCAAATAAAGTTATATAAAGTTAATCATACTTATGTATTCCAAAGGCAAAACTTCACTCGAAAAAATGGAAGTATATATGGCACTAAATGAAGAATAAGAAGCCCAAAATCATGTAGATACAGTTATATATAGCACGCAATTAAGTATATCCAAATAAATTTAACCAATAGACTACGAGATCAAGAAGCACATACCTTTGCCAGAAGAGATATGGCAAAGATTCACTTCACCACTCATTAACAACGTAAATGGAGTTGAACTAAAAACATGCACAGCTGACAACTAACGAAGTCCATCATGCATTTCACTGATTTTTGTGCTTTTGTGCTGTCATAAACAAACAAGGAATGTTTAGCAACAAAATTGAAATATTAGGAAATATTTTATTTTAGTTCTGGAAATAAGATAAAACAAGATACATGATACAGTACTTTTCTTGTGATTTTGGACATTTGCCGAACTTCCAGTTACTTCTTGCTTTCTCTTCTGAAATAATAAATGGGAAATATTAGAGCATAGGAATCCTCAATTCAGACAAGCTCATATGCAAATAAATAGGATAAATCAGGTAACCTTCTCATGTTTCTTCGAATGATCACCTCCTGAATCATGATTCCCACTCTTATCCTTTTTCTTTTCTTTGTCTTTGTCCTTATCTTTATCTTTATCTTTACTCCGATCTTTATGCCGATGTTTGTGTTTCTTCTGCTCCTTCTCCTTGTCTCTATCTTTCTCTTTGTGTTTCTTATGCTTCTTTACTTTATCCTTGGACTTTACCTTGGATTTCCCAGATATGGTTGGTGTTCCTTTTTCAGCCTGTTTTGAGCACAGATTACTTCAGTGATAAGGAAGAGTCAATACAATCAAAAACATAATATTCTAACCGAACATATCTTACAGAAGGCAAGTCTATTGGTGCAGTTTCTCGCAACTGAAATGCTTGTCCTAGTGTTTCCATGTCAAATGGCTGAATGTAAGCAGTCTTCTCACTTGAATATGAGTTCTGAAAGAGTTGGTCCAACTCCATCCCTTCCCCCTTACGAATTTCTGTGTCGCCCACAACATTATTAAGATAATTTGTATCTGAAATTGCCAATGGCAAAGGTTTCTTGCAAAAGAAACTATGATGATTCAGCAGTTTGTAGCGACTAATTAAGTCCACAGCACCACTAAGCTCCCGAGGACCTGAAATACCAAAAGAAATCATGGTGGGTGAGTATCTACTCTGGGTAGAATTAGCAATTGCAATGATTAACAAGGATCCTGGCTCTTGGGAGTCAGACTGGAAAAATGTGATGCTTTGCGCGTCATAAATCAAAGAGACTTATTGAAACGAATATATTTGCCCTAGGAAGTAAAGAAGTCAACAAGCTAGCCCTAGCTTGTACACTGCTATACTACATAGAACCTCTAATATTATTACCGGCACATGCTACTTGTGAACTTAACACGTCAGCACCAAGATACCAACAGCATAGATGGTGCCAGTGTCAAAGATCAACAATTCCCTAAGGGCATACACAATATTTATGGTCAACATGACCATAGGGGTGGGCCACCTGATAAAGTGAGCTTTATTACCTCTTCTGTCACAGCTTCTATCGCTCAAAGAAGGTTGTTAGCAGCTCACAAGGCATAGAATAATAGAAAAACAAAACCTATAGCTCCAATCATCCCTCCTGCTTTCTGCAACTATGGTTGTGTTTGGCTGGTGGATGGGGTTTGCATCGTATATCCGGTGTTTGGTGGGGTTGCATAAGCAAATGCAAATGAAAAAAAAATTTAAAAAAAAAACTAAGATGTTGGTTGGTTGCCTACATGGGTAGATGCAACCTCTCTAACCTGTGATACTGAAAACGTGGGCCCGTCACCATCATACTATATCCACTCAGCCTGACTCGGCAGTGAAGATCGGACTATATTCCACTAGCCTTTATGCACTCATGCTAATGCAATTGTATCCGCTCATGCAGGCATGCAGCCAATCGAACAGACTTCAGACTTCTTGCTCAGCTTTATACGGCTCCAACCATGCAGGATGAGTGGGGCAGCAATGTTTTCAGGACGTCCGATTAATCGCGATTAGTCGCAACTAATCGTCCTTGACGGTCTTAGCAACTCGACCAGGGCCTCCGACTCGGCCAAACGGTCCAGGTTTCTGGTCATCCGATTAGTTGTCGTCTAATCGCGATTAATCGTCCGTCCAGGCTATACGGTTGTCCAGGCAGAGATTGGGCTGCATCTCACAATTGGGCCTAGCTAGTTGTCTTATGTTTTGGCCCAAGCCCATTAGGGTTTCTCTTCTTTCCTACCCCTCACTCCCTCAGCCTCTCACACTCTCCAAAAGCACGCACTCTTCTCACCTCTCCCCTCCAGCTGCAGCAGCCGCCTCCCTCTCCTCTCCTTCCTTCCAGTTCCCAGCTGTTCCTCCCTCCCTCCCAGCTGCTCCTCCCTTCCTTGCGGCTGCTGCCGCAGGCACGCAGGCCTCCAGTTCCAGCGGGTGCACAGGTCCAACTGTGCAAGGGAGGACTGCACGACAAAGATGAGCTCCTCCTCCTCAGGTCAGTCATCAATCACCACCTGCAGCAGCCAGGTAAGTGGCCAGCTGACCTATCTATCTAGAGCAGTAGAGCCTAAAACATGTAGTATGCAGGGGACGACCAGGGACTCATCCAGGGTCAATTAATCGTCCTGGACAACGACTAATCATCCTCTGGCGTCCAGACTCGACCAAGCGTCTTGAAAACATTGTGGGGCAGACCAACCAAACACACCCTATGTCGTTCTTCTCCCCATCACAGCGGCAGCACCTCTCTGTTTCCGCTTCCAGCAGAGATCCTCTTCCTGTTCCCATTCCCATTCCCTTACCAGCTATTTCCATAAATACCGGCACCTCTTCCCTGCTCTCCCTTCTACATGGCTAACACCCCTCCACCAAAATCGGAGATGCTACATATATAATCGAGCCCTTGGCTGCCCGATCGAGCTACTCTCAGGATGAGTGAAGGTCCTTATCACCAGATTGACCTCCCCACCAAACACATCACTCAGATCAGGAGGTGCCGCTGTGCCATGCAATTGGTCGAGTCTGAAGCGTCTCTGTCTACACCATGGCGACATTCACCGATCTCGTGGTGTCTTGCTCTTCATTGAGCTGTGGCACACCTCTGTGACCGTCATCTTATTTAGCTCTGTGTATGCTCCTGGTAAGGGAGCCAACACAACAGCCAAATGGAACCAGAGGGAGACAATAGAAAGTGCCGTACAGTAAACTATAAGGTTTTTTTTCCTAAGGTGTATTTTCGCAATGTTGATGGCCGGCAACTAGCCTGCATTTATTGCTTATGAGGTGTGTTTTTCATTCACAATGTGGTTTCCCTAATCAGCTGTATCAAAAAGGCATCAAGGTCTCCTGGACTAGGTTCAATGCAGATGCCACCAGGGCTGCAAAATTAAAGTACAAAGCCGATTGTGTTGAAGTCAAGTTACTTAAAAATTCCCCATGGCATTGTCAAAAGGTACAGTCAACACTAATAGTGCAATCAAGGATAGCAAGAGCATAAACCTAACAAGAAATAGCCTTAGCAAAACTATCACTGCAACATTTGCATAATATGCACAAGTCAACTTGTGTCTTGATCATAAATCAAAATATCCATAAGTTTATCTGTTTCCTTTATTCATTATCTATGTTTGTATCAAAAGTAGTTCCAAACTTAAACCATTTGGGATATTTATGCAGCATGCTACATCAAACGATAGCCTGGAGCTCTACAGTATTTCTTTTCTTAGTTAAAAGGAAGAAAAATTGAATTAAGAACGAAAATGCTTACCTCTACCAAACTTGCCGTCAGAACACATCTGGTTAGAGCTTGACATACTGTCCACCTGACCAATATACGTGAGTTGAGCATACAAAGTCAGGTTAGCAAGTTATAAAAGTAGAGCAACAATCTCAAATCAGTAGTGAAGCTTTGAAAAAGACAAATCGGCTGGGAATATCTAGTAGAGAGCACAAGTAACCATGTCTCTTGTTTTCAACAGCCTGTGGCTAAAATTGGACGACTCCCACCTGATCTAACCATATCCAACAAATTTATAGAACCCTAGCTACCCAAATCGAACGCCACGGGAACCGAAGTTAAGTTAGGGTTCGGACTCACCTTGGAGTGGACTGAAGGAAGGAGGATGTGTCGACTCCGGATTGGTGAGGGAGAGTCGCCGGAGGGGTTCTAGGTGGGGGTGCCGGCCGGGGACTCGTGGTGCGGGCGACAGCATACGGCGGGGTATGGCGGCCGGGAGCGACTGCGAAGTCTCGATCCCCGCGCGGCCGCGCGGCGTGTGGCGGAGCGGCGTGTCGTGAGTGACTTTGACTGATGTGGCTGAACGCCCTAGTGGCTAGTGTGCGTTCATTTGAATATTTAGGGTCACATCTCCTGCGTAGCGATGGCAACGGGGACATCCCCGCCGGGGATCGCTACCCCTTCCCCGTCCCCGTTCTCACCTAAAAAATGCCCCGCTCCCCGTCTCGGGGGAATTTTTCTCCCGTCCCCATCCCCGATTGGGATTGCGGGGCCCCGACGGGTGTAGCATCACCGGCTTGGAATTGGGAAAGGAGGAGAACAAGAGCGAGGCGCAGGCGTACCACGTATAGGAGCCGGAGTGCAGGACTGCGGAGAAGAGGGGGCGCGTCCGAGGCTCCGACGACCGAGGGAATACTCGCGGTCGCGGTCTAGCGGAGGAGTCGCGGAGGACGGGAGGAGTCGCGCGGTCGCGCGGAGGAGTCGCCGGCGGCCGAGCCGCCAGGAGGAGTCGCGAGTCGCGTACAGTCGCGGTCGCGGAGCCGCTGAGGGCTGGCCGTTCGCGGAAGAAGAACGGTGGGGTCTTGGGACTCGTGGCTTGTGGGCTCAGCGATCGATAGATGATAGATGAACCGAGGCTTGGACGGTTGGACCTTCATTTTTACTGGGCTTTCTTGGGTGGCTGCTAGCGTCCGACCTGGTCAAAACGTAGCCTCACGCCGACCACCCCCACGTGACACTGTTCATCTTCTTCCTTGCCCCCGCTGCTGCCACCGCCCCCTCGCCAGAGCTACGGCGAGCCCTAGCGCGCTGCGGCGCCTCCTTCTTCCCCTCCCGGTCCCCACTGCTCTTACCACCGCGACCACGGCCGCCGTCGCCGATGACTCCCCCGCCCTAGGCCTGGCCTGGCCCGGCTGCTGCCGCCGCCGCCAGAACCCGAAACTGCCCCACGACCAGCCCCACCGCCTGTCGTTGCCTTCCTCCCCCGGCCCCCCTTCCTTCTAGATCCACCGGGAAGCTGCCGGAGAGAGGGGGCGAGCTGGAGCTCGGCGGCGCCGGAGTTGGAGGAGGAGGCGCGAGCGTGGCAGGAAGCGAGGGCGCGGGCGCGGGAGGAGGTGGTCGGACGGCGGTTCCTGTCCGACCTGGTCGGACAGGAAGATTGCCCGCTTTCTTGTGTCTACATTACTTGCACACACACAATCCGGGCCCCGACATGTCTATATCATTCCTAGGCTCGTCCCCAAAATTCGGGAACATGGTGTCAAAACGCTTCCACTGCTTGCCATCGGAGGGATGTCGCAGTTGGCCATCATCCTTCATACGTTCAGCTAATGCATGCTAGGATATAAGCTTGGCATCCTTTGGGTTCCTAAATAGTGCACGCAGCCGATCGATGACGGGCAGGTACCACACCGACAGGGCAGGACTTTTCCTCAGTGTGCAACCCTCTTCTTCTTTGTCCTTAGGAGGCTGCTGCTTCTTGGTCGTCGTCGTCTTCTTCTTCTTTGGCCCTCTTGAGGGTGCCGTCTTATCACTCGCATGACAACCGGTATTTTCTTGTACTAACTCACGCCGCAGTGCAGACAACTCTCCAAATTCACAAAGTTACCCCGATATGGAATACAATGGTTAGGACATGCATGGAACTTTTTAAGCTTCATCGCAACTAGCTAGAACAGGTTCTTCGCCCGATAGGTATTGGTAGGCACATTGTTACCCTTAGGGTAAGTGTCACCAAGGACACATAACAAGTCGTTGAAGTAAGTGTTGGTCGGTGATCCCGTGGCGAACCTTTGCCATCAGCAACTGGAGGTTGAAATAGAGCACCGTCCAATGCTTTGGACATTTGTCTCCATCCATGTAGAGGGGATCAATTGCCGCCTGTTTCATCGCTTTGAAATTTTTGAGCCATTTCGGATCCCCAAAACGAATATCATCATGGCCGAGACGGTTAGCAACCTCCTTAAGAAACTCTGCATCCTCGGGTAGCAACATATAAACAGGGTCACCTTCCCCACTGCAATCGTCGTCGTCTCCCATGTCTTGGAGCAGATCACTCATCGTGATGTCCTCACGTCTCTCATTGTCATCGTCACTGGCGCCAAATGATGTTCTTGCTAAGGGTTGTTGTCCTCCATCATTCACCGACGAGGAACTTCCTCCAGGTGCATTGGTGACACTCGGATCTTCTTCGACGTGATACTTCCACACAATGCAAGGTGTCAACGTCATTTCCCACCAAGTGGAGCACTAACTTGCAATCCTTTCATGCAAACTATCCATGTCATCCCTTATTAATTACAAATATTTTCCATGTCATCACTATTATGTGAAATAATGTAATCTTTAATCTATCAACATACAAGTCATCTATATATGTTATACCGATTTTTACATGCAATAAGAAGACGTGCATGATAAGCTCATATTATATATACATATAAGATCAAGATAGTATATAGTAATCCCGCGGCAATGTGTGGGGTATTCTTGTAGTTTAAAAATCTACAAACTCACTAACAAAAACAGTGTAATGCAATTTTGTTGTAGATCAAAACACCCAAGCAAGCCACCTACCACAAGCTAAACACTATGATCTAGAATGAATCGATCAATCACACTGTCACACAATGTCCTTGAGGGCAATCCCAGGAGCAAGAATTAAGCTATCAACTAGAGCTACTCCTAGAAACTAAAGCATTCAATCACACAAACAAGAATAGCTACGAATGTACAAGAGAGGATGATATACTAACAAGAAGAGAAGATAATCACAACCAACAAGAGACAATTAATCAATTGAATATCAAGAGAATCCTTACGACAAGATGACACAAGATTTTTTTTCTGAGGATCAATTTCTTGCCAGCAAGCTAGTCTTTGTTGTAGCGATTCACCACTTGGAGGTTCACGCGCTCATAGGCATCACATGCCTAACTAGGTGCCGCACAACAAACAAAAGATGGGAATACTCAACGCCACGAGTAATCCACTAGAGTTGATTTTGGTCTCTGCCAAGGACAAGCATAAGAACCCCTCACAATCACCATGGAGATGGCCACGAACAATCACCAACTCATGCCAATGCCACACAAGCGTCGGGCCGGCTAGGTGTCGGCAAATATCAAGACCAACAAGAAATCAAACCAGCCCAACACACCAAACTAGTATCACAAGATGCCAAAGCACTAAGCAATGCACTAGAGGCTCTCAATCTCACTCTCAAATGTGATCTAAAATAAACAAGTGATTGGATTGAGAGTGGAGTGCTCTCAATATGTTTTCTCACCTGTTACGGGGTGCAAGAGAGTGGACAAGGCCAGCCACAATGTCTATTTATAGCCCCACATACTTGTTGATACTTCTTAGTGCAACCACCAAAGACAGGGTGTTAGGCTATCTCTGATAATGGCGCCAGAAGTGCCCTGGGGTATTTCTTATGTCTATTGGATAATTCCGCAAGCGCACAGAATATACCGCTGTAGCACTTCACCCGAGAGTATTCCAAGATATCGTTATTTATTTTTATCCCAAGGGAAAGCGGTTGCTAGGAATAATTAATAAAAAGAGAGAGATCCTTAAGTCTATACCAACTTAGTACCAGCTAGTGGTTGGGGGGTAAATCGATAGGTAGAGGAAAGGGTAATGACACCAACACACAACAAGTATTAAGATAACTAAAAGATAACTAGTAGAGTATAGCTAGGTGGGAGGACAACGAGTGAGTATAAGATTCCTATGACACTTACTTTACTCTTGTGACTTACCCTATCAAATAGATGACTTATACTAAGATAGTTACCTTACTACCGGTGTGCAGGGGGTAGTGCGAGACAATAGAGGACAAAACCTCTACCCGAAGCGCCTACACTCTTATGGGAGCCTACCTTTTAAGAACTTGCCTAAAACATGTGGAGGGATACTAAGACTAGACAGGGTTTTCACCACCTGCTAGCACCCACAAACAATCCGTGCGACAAGCGGTAATCAAAGGTAAGATCTAGTCTAAGCACCATGCTTACATTAAATCTCACTATTCTAGCTGCGTACCAACAACTAGAACACCCTATGACAGGTGATGAACTAACACACGTTGAGTTGGGACAAGATCACTATCAAGTATAAAACAACTATAAAATAAGACAAGACACAACAATACTATAAAGAATAGTAAAGACTAAGTAACAACTTAGTGAAGTAAAGTAAAGATAATATATTGATAATGATAAAGTCTTGCAGAAGGAAAGGTACAAGAGCTATACCAGACTCTCCAATAGATGACTCCGGAGACTCTGAGCGTAGCTCGACTTGACTCTAACTCCCACACTAAACTAATACAACTACTAAAGAGTAGAACTTCACTCTAGCTTGCTTCTTGTGTTGTATGGTGTGTCTTGAAGAGGAGTGGGCAGCCTCTATTTATAGTGGAGGATGAGGGGGTGCCACGTCAGCGATCCGTGTGCTCCTTGCCTCTCCACCCTTGGATCCACCGCCTTGTAACCGCCTCAAGATAGACGGCTTTGATGATTTGAACACATGGGAAACATACTTGGAGTCGGTGGAGGCCAACCGACCTGGCTGGGCACCAGGGGGGTTCGGCTGACCCCCCTATGACTGGTGGGCCCAGCCAGGGTCTTCTAGAAGGAGTCCCTACTTGTCACTGAGTGTGTAAGTGGCTTGGTTCCACTTTTGGCAGTTCGGCCGACCCACCCCGGGTGGGTGGGGCCCACCACTGTGGTCCCCATCTGTCATAGACTCTTCCTATGTGTTGGTTCTGTCTTGATTGCTTCGTTTCATGCCTCAATTCGTGTGCCTTTGATCTCCACCATTGAATGAAAGCACAAGTTGATCCGATGGATGAAATGACTTGGTTGGAGTGTCACACGGATCCTGCCACGTCACCAGAGCCAGGTGGGCCTCATGGGTAGTTCGGCCGACCCATGGGTGGGCCCACCCTTGGCCCTGATCTCTTCCCTTTGATGTTGTATGCACTGTGTTGAAAGATGGTGGCCTGGGGCAACTTGACATGGTTCGGCCGAACCATGTAGTTAGCCCCTAGCTACTCACTTTTACACTGTTTTGGTGTTCCCTGCAATCACAAGTTTAAGAGTACATGTGGAACTAGTTATTGATAAAATATGCTCATGATATGTTTATCTTCCCTTGAGTCCGAGGCCTGTTGACGGTGTTTGAATGTGGATTTTCATGGTATATCCACCGTCAACAATACCCCTTGGGAAACACTTTTTGTGGGGGCACCGGACCAACACTGTGCAGCCCTGGTGCACTGGACAGTGACTCCAACTGTCAAATCCCAATGGCTAAAGGCACCAGACACTCTGTCCGGTGCATCGGATACTTTGTCCGGTGGCCTGCTCACAAGAAGTCCAAACTCTAGAACTCTCTAGAATATCGTGACGGTACGGCGGTGGTCCGGTGCACCGAACACTCTAGTGATTGATTAAAAATTTGGCATATGTGAAACTGCTCTCGACCATGTCCTGGCTGTAGAAGATAGCATATCTGGAGCACTAGACACTGTGTTCAGTGCCACCTAGTGGCAATCCTTGCAAATATGCTAACACTTCAAGTGTTCCACCAACTTGTTGTTGACGGTCGCTAACACCCTATTTTACCGTCAACATTTCACCCATAATCAAGGTAAAACCACATGAAATGCAAAGAACCCACCTTGAAACTTACCTAGTTCCACATGTCCTTGGAGAAATATTGTGTATTGTTGGTATAAATTAACTGCACTCCGCTTAAATAAGATTATATTCCGATTATCCGCAGGCGCACAGATATAATACCGCTGTCACATTTCACCTGGAGGT
Source organism: Eremochloa ophiuroides (assembly GCA_038502445.1). NCBI lineage: Eukaryota > Viridiplantae > Streptophyta > Magnoliopsida > Poales > Poaceae > Eremochloa > Eremochloa ophiuroides. The sequence goes on from JAHLJS010000004.1 coordinate 39,884,623, forward strand.
TTTAAATATCGTATCCACAAGGAACTGTAGGTGATAATGACCAAGCTGATGAACTTAACCCTACAATTAGTCTAGCTAATATCAAGAAAGAGGAAATAGCTAATGACTATCTAGTTCCAACAACCGGTAAACTTTGAATAATATCGTTCTAACTGGGCAGTGACATGAATAAGAGGCGAAATTAGAGTTCCCTCCTACCAGACACTTATACACCTATCGATCCTATCAACGGGAAGTGGACTACAGAGGACTCAACGCAGCTGTCACCTACGCGATCTATCACTATCCGGCCAATCATGGGACATTCACAAGTAAACCTAGCATAGACACCATGCCTACACTACGAAATACTACTTCAATCAAGTAATAACCAAGATCAAAGCACTCAACATGAGTTGCAAACTTAAGAACGAATAAGAACAAATGCTTACTTGAATTAGAAGTTGAATATAAAAGTACCTCAGAACGCAGCTCCGGGCGAGGAAGCTGAATCTAGAAGAATACAACCACGAAGAAGCACCGACAGGCCGGAACTCCTCCAGAATCTCTACTCTCCTACTATATCTCTCTAATCTCTAAACAAGACTAGATCTAGATGAACTAGTCTCTCCTAACTGCTACAACTAGATGAACTAGAACTAGATGAACTAGAACTAGATCAACTAGAGGGACCCTAACCCTAATTTATGTAGAGAATATGAAGCACCGGGGTGTAGAATGCCTTCTGGAGGGGGCCTGGGGCGTCCTTATATAGGCCGAGGAGGAGTAGGGGGCAAGGAACCGCCATGTTATCGATCCACGTCTCATGTTACGTGCATCGCCGGATCAAACCGACTTTAAATCGACGGAGGGATGCTTTACTTGGGTGCCAAGGAAGCGTGGGAGGAAAATTCCAGAAGGCGAGGCCCGAGACATGGCCGGGGGGCGCCGGCCAGCCCCACCCTAGGGCCGGCCGGCCCCACCTGGTGGGGTCCGGGGCCCCGGTTGCTCGGGTGTGTTCCAGAGGATTCTAGTGTTCTCATGATGATGTTTCCTTCGCGGTTAAGTTTCGTATCTTTTATGCTCTTTAACCCTTGTTTTATGCTTTTCTGGAATAGCCCCTGGAAAATATAGAACATGCAAAACTCATGGAAATTGTCAGTTAAAACCCTAGACTAGTATATATTCATGTGTCCTTTCATGTCTAAAGTTCTAATAAAAGTTGACGTTATCCACCGTCAACAACTCCCCCAAGCTTACCTTTTGCCAGTCCCTTGGTAAATGACCTAGGCCTAATTACTAATAAATTTGGATCAGGAGTTGCTACAATGCTATCATGCCTTTCAAGTACACATGCTTTCAAACAGAAATTCTCCTCCGGATTAGACAAAACTGCTCTAACTTTCAAATTTACCCATTGTACCTTTAACTATAGAGCTTCTCAGCTTTTGCATAAGTCTTGAGCAATCGAAAGATAGAACAATCAAGTCAAGCACTATGTCTCAAATTCTCCACAGTACCAATATTCCGGAGTTTTGCAAGTTTTCGAAATAAAACTCAGAGCTTAATTGTATGACACCCTCAAGTCTCTTAATATATGTGGTATTTATGGATCTCACTGAAGCATTAATGATGTTATTATACCTTCCTACAACAAAGGATTATAGTGGATCTTATAGGAGTGGCAATAACAAGGATGAGCATACTTGCAATTCATATATTGTAAAGTCAAACAATGGATCCATAGAGAGTCAAGTCATATAATCAAACTAAGATGTGCATGTATATGAAATATGGTGGATAGGTGTATATAAGGTGGCTAATCCTAATTCTATTTTTACTGTTTAAAAATAGATCTCTCTCTTGGAACTTAGAACTTTCGCAGAAAAACATGGGCTATCTTTATTTTCTTTTTCTTCTTTTCTTTCTCTCTCTTTTTTTTTTCTTTTTTTTTCATAGGGAGGCGGGCATCTAAGTACCCATTATTTTAATTGTTGGGACACTTGTCCGTCTTTTACTCCCTTTTCTCTCTTTTTTTTCAATACTTTTGCATAGCCACATGCGTCCTTTGAATATAAATAATTGGAGAGGTAATGATAAGAACTTAAAGTAATTAAACAGGGGCTGTCCTATAGGGTATATTTTTGGGTGTTTACTCCCAGTGTAGGAGAAAAATATTTTTAAGGTGGATCTGGTTGGAAGTGGAAAATGATTGCGCTTACTCCCAGAGTAGAAGTAATGCATATGTAGGTAGAGTGTGTAAGTGATCTTGATTTTAAAAGCATGACAAGACTCTCATAAGGTATACAATAAAGGTTGACTAAACTCAATATAAAGCAAACAGCATAAATGTGCAAAGGTTTTCCTATCTCTAAATGTAACATATATGGCTTTGGTAGGAATTTACACTTTGTCATATAAGAGCTCATCATGTAAGATTTTAAATTTAAAATAAATCTCCAGAACTTAGTATTGCTAGGAATAAGATAAATAGTAGCTCAACCTTCATGTATCATATCAATCAATCACGTAGACTTAGCTCAAGCATATGCCTCCACAAGTTTCAGGTTCAGAGTAAATTCTTAAGCCAAAACAGTAGTATCCAAAACTCGGGAGAATTTAAGGTTGAAAACTAGACACTTGAAAGGAATTATGGCAGAGCAACTATTCATCATCTCCAAGAAAAAAATTTAATGTTCTCCAGTTTTTATTAGATTCTAGTCTAGACTGACTATAGACACACTCTAAGACCACTCTAATATATAGCTAAGTATTTATATGGTTTTCAAATTTTATCTTACTAGCTAACTCACGCGAAAAAGCGATATGGTACAATAATAATAAGGTGGGAAACTTATGCTTAGCTGGATTTTAAATGGAGGGTGCCCTCCCCCAAGCTTGACGTTTGACAGGATCTTTGATGTTGCAAATTGAGTGATCCTTCTGGGAGCAGGTGTATCGGCAGTGTAAGGACGTCAAGTTGACTAGCTCTTTGATCTTGTATTTTCCTGTGAAACTCAATTGCCAACAAAAAATACCAAATCTTACGGAGAGGAGTTAGGTTTAGTACCACTCCATGGTAAGTGATTGATTTTATATTTCCAGCAGAAGTTTAAGCTTCTTTACCCAATTAGAAAACTTCTCTAAGAGTGTGGACCTTCATGTGTCCACATATTTTTGGTTTTTTCTAAAAAGTGTAGACCTTCATGTGCCCACATATTTTTGGTATTTTATGACTTTATAAAATAGACTCGATAATTGCATAGGTATAGTTACCTGATAATTAGGGGATGCTCCTCCCCCAAGCTAGATGCTTGCAATACTTGGTGTTGAGGGTCTTTAGAGCAAGCTTGTCAGCAGTAGTCCTAGTGGGCTCCACTGATGAACTCACTCCTCACACATAGTGTTAACCTGCATAATTATACTCTAACAAGAAAACCAAAACTCGAGGCTCGAATGTTGTAACAGAACCGCCTAAATCACGTGGCCCACAGGCACCTGTCATCGCCACTAGTGACCTCTGACAGCCGGGCCCGTGTTCCAGATGACCTAGGTGAGCTCTGCCGGGCTACATAAGCACCCGTTATCTCCGACAGGATCCCATCGCGAAGCCATTACAGGATTACATCATTTCATAACAAAATACATCAGAGTAAAAATGCGGAAGAGTAAATAGTACTTAATATTATAAACCAGTGTTTGAATGGAAATTTGGTGCAGTTATTACAGACTATAATTTAAAAGGGTAGCGGTAGCGGTAGAACCAACAGTACAACAGATAGATAAGTATTACCCGAACCCTGTCCACGGGTTCAACCTTATTCTTCCTCACTCTCCTAGACGATAGTGACGCAGCACGGAGCCAGACAAACTTCAGACTCCTGCTAACTACCTGCAACGGGGTTAACAAACTCTGAGTACATGGGGTACTCCGCAAGACTTACCCGACTATGAGTGTAAAATTAGACTCAGGAATGCAGCCTGAGGGAAGTCAAAGTAAGGCTTTAACAAGAGTTCAAGAGTTTTTGCGGAAAAGCGTTACTAGTCCTAATTCGATATTTTAATTCCATAATATTACTAATCATTACCATAGTTCAAGTACTTTCCAGTATCCATCATCATTCTTTCGATACTTCTTTATTCATTTCAAAACATCCTAGTTCCGAACCACTATTCGCTGAATGGTCGAAGGATCAAGTCTCCATAACTGAGAAGCAACGACGACTCGAATCGATAAATACCCAGCTGGGGATCTCTATCCACACTGCATATGTAGCACTTAAGCTTGCATACGCCAACCCCGCCTGCCATGGCTTTTCATACCCCGGAACCGGTCCTGCGCCACCCGAGAGCCCAGTACTCCTCTCGTCTCCAGGCACGACGGCCACGAGGGTACACACTACTCTCGCCATCTCTCCACTCCCAGTGCGTGGTTGTCGGTTCCAGCAGTAGAGCCACCGGAGTCGGAGGCTTCCCGTAGTATGTGGCTAGTTGCAAAGTCTCGATCCAGCAGGCCTACAATGAACGGTCCCTAAACCTTTTTCCGACGGCGATAGTGCATTGGGACTCTAACCCAAATACCCCTGTCCCTTCGGTTTTCAAATCCCGTTTTCGTCGGTGACAATTGTTGGGACTCAAACCCAATGCCACGATCACCAAGCAGGAAAACCCTTCCTCGTTGATGACAGTGAACTAGCTAGGAACACCGCCAATCAACAAAGACATAACCAGTCCCATAAAGTGATTCATTTGCTTTATCTCATCACAGTTTAAAATAGCATTTTTGCAAATCTAATCATTAAGCATGACTAAGTTTTTTTAATACTTTTAATAAATCAGGTTCTCAGGTATTGACAGGTATTCAAGGATCGTAATGCATCAATTGGTTATCACTCAACTCCTATTAACCTAATGCAATAAATTAACTCCAGTGATAAATAATTTTTAAAACAACAAGGAGAGGGGCAAATGCACCGGGGCTTGCCTTGGATGGTGTAGAGAGTCAGATCCGGGTCAGTGCCACAAATATCAAAGCCCTGCACAACCTCAGTAGTAGGCTCCTCAACTGTCACCTCGGGCTTCACCTCAGTGTTCTCGGTCACTACACGTGTGCAATAATGAATGCATGAATACGATGCACATGAAATGACAGATGAAATTCAATAATAAATAAGGCACTCATATGATCAAGACCGTACCATAGGCTAGCCATGATTACTCTAATTCACAATGCCCTAGGTCATAAAGGTGATTGACCTAGAGTCTCGAGCAATCCAAAAATCACACCAATTAATAATCATTTCATTTCCTATTCCTATTATTAATCATTCAAACCAATATATAATTTAATAAATATTTAAATATTTCCATTTGATGCCAAACTTCACCAACAGTTAGCTCTGGACCTAAAACAGTACCAATTAAATTTTCATGATTTTTGGACTTACAGGGAATTTATTAAAAATCCTCAATGTTCCTTTTATCATTTAATGTGCTGATTTTTAGTTAATACAGGAAGCACTCAAATCCTACATTTCATATTTTTATTAAATTCTACACATCACAGAGAGCATCTACAAATATTTTTATAATTTTTGGTGCAGTAGATTAATTCACACAAAAAGATTAAAACATAATACTATTCATTTTACTTAAAAATGAAAAGCTCTGGTAAATCATTCGGGAAAATGAAAAACGGCCATTCGGCCCATTTAAGCGACAGGCCTAGCACGGCTCGGCAGCGCCCGCGCACGCACGCCCGCGCCTCCACCGAGCCGCTGACGGGGCGTCCCCACCCGTCAGCCTCTCTCTCTTGCTCTCCCTTCTTCCTCCCGACTCCCGCGCGCGTGCGAGCACGGCGGCTCGCCGCCAGCGACTCCTCCGGCGAGGGAAACACTGCCGAACGACGAGCACAACCCTAAGACACTACTCAAGGGACTCCAAAGGACCAGACACGACCGGCGACAAGCTCGTCGGGGACCATGGCGGCTCGGCGGCGGCGGCAGGCCACACGCCGGCGAGCTCAAGCCAGTAGCGACCAAGATTAAACGTGTTAAGGCTTCAGGGGCTCACCGCGGTTTGGTTTGGTGAGGTGGTTCGACCAGCGATGGTGCGGAGAGGCGAGAACGGTGAGGAAAGCGGACGGGGCGGCGCGAACTCCACGGCGAGGTCTTGTTCCGAGGTACCTAAGGCCCCAAACACAGAACCCACGGGGCATGAGTGTCACGGCACCGTATGGAGCACAAAACGCTAGCCGAAACAGGGAGGGACTCACTGAGATGCGCTGGCCGCGTCGAAGTCGTCCACAGCGGCGCTCGGCCGGAGCAGAGGAAGAAAAGCGAGGCGTGCGGCGGACTCCGACCACAACCAACCGACCCGAACGGCTCAGGAGGTGCGCAATGGACCTAATCGGACTACTGCACGAGGGAGAGGATGGAGATGGACGGAGGGGCAGCAATTCGGCCGATGACTGAAATGGGGTGGAAGAGGAAATCGGACGCGGCCGTCGCCTTTAAGCGGGCAGGAGCTCAGGGATAAGGCCGGAAAGGGTCCGGGGCCCTCAGGCGGTCGTGGCTTGATGGTGACAGGGCCATGTCCCGGCCGGACATCGCCAGCGTGCGGCGCGGCACGCGCCCGTACCCGCGCCCGGAACAGAGAGGGGGCCCCGGTACTGTAGCTCAGTTAGGGTCAAAAGCTATAAAATTTTGAATTCCTCCTAAACCGTGCAGCTACAGTAGGTGCTCCAAAAATAAAAGTTGTGCCAAATTTTATTTAGAACATTTTTGCTTTTTACACCATGTTCAAATTCTGCACCAATTTGAATTTATACAAAAGGGGGTAGAATTAGGTTTTGAATTTCAAACTGAATTTTCAAAATTACTTTTGTTTTTTCTCAACAACTTGAGAAATGGTCAACATGAAAGTTGTTCTACTCAGTGAGATTGACAACTTCTATTAAGGGAGTTTTTGAAGATTCAACATATTTTTGAAATTGAAGTTTCAAATTTAAATTTCAATATAGTAATTTGAGTTTAATTTGAATTTCTATAATATAACTTTAAAACCTCCAAAAATAAAAGCTATCCTATTTTAAAAGTTCTACAACTTTCATTAAGACACTTTAATTAGATTCATTATAGATTTTGAATTAGGGTTTTAGGTCAACTCTAGGGCTTAATTTGATTTCTATTTAATTTCATTTTTGATTTTTGATTGAGGACTTAATTACACAATCAATACTAAAGGAAATCCAATCACTCTAGGGCCCTAAGCACAATCATATACATATGATTAATAATAAACATGATGACATGGCAGATTAGTTAAGCAGTAATACCAGAGGTATTACAAATGTGATAAGGGGTTAGCGGTCAGCCAATAAGTAATTGATTATTCTTTTGAGTTGATTTCAATTGACAGATTCTAGCAGGATTCTTTTTAGGATTTTCTGATTTTCTTATGCAGAAAAGTAAATATGTATGCATGATATATATTTTATTTTTATGCCACCACGGAGAATATTTATTCTCATGGGGCTTAGGATTTTCATAATGCAAGAAAGTAAATACAGATGCTATTATCATTTTTTTATGCCACCACAGTAAATACTCCTATAGGGTTACCATAAGTTTATTCACGTGTGGCTTTAATATTTTGTGATGCAGTAAATAAGGCAATAAAGATTTTTCTTTTTCTTTTGATATGCATAAAGATGAATATGCTAAAGTAAAATTACTAATGTAAATTATGAATACTAATTAATTAGATAACTACCATATTACCTTATGGCAAAGGTGCGGGATTTAAAGTCTACCGACAGGACTTTTTCTTTCACTCTTGTGTATCTCTCCGTCTTAGAGATGGAGGTCTTGATGGTTGCACCACTGGTGATGGTGATGTCACTTTTATTCTCTGCTTGGCCAGCAGGTTGGAGTAGAGCATTAATAGTTGGATCTGACAACATCTTGCTCAGTGTGCATGTTCACAGAACTTTCACTTGTAGAATTTTAGGAATCAATAAACTTTGGTCGAAGTGTTGTCCTGTTTGCAAAACCAAGGTAGAGATCAAGTGCATGGGTTCTGCTGGTGGAAAAACACCAACAGAACCAAATCTATTTCTTTATTTATTCTTGTCTAGCCTTAGGCACATTGAACAAGATAAAATTGGTGTTGCATAATTTGTTTACTTATGACATGAGTGGTAAGATCAGAAGATTAAGCATTTATGTTGCATTTAAGTTCATATGGCGGAAAATATTTAAATTGCTTAACCAATGGAAGGGTTGTCTATCTCTATATAAATTTTCACATGAGTATGACTATCATCTTCCAAATATAGAATACAATTTTTAGCACATTTGGTTAAGACTGAGATCAAAAGAATGGTGCCATGAACAATCTTAAAGGACAAAGCATGCTGAATTAATTAGGTTAATCAACTAAAGCTGTAACTCTAACATGTTTGCATCTTAATTTATGTGCATACCAAGATCAGGAGGAAAATAGTGACAGCTTACCTTAAGATATTACCTTCATTATTGGAGCGTGATGGCACTAAGTAATGAAGGGTAGATGACTGGTGGTCCTTTCCTTCTCTTGCATCTTGAGTTGTTCATGAGCATCTTGTCTCCTTTGTTGCTTATCCTTTTTGCCATCTTTTGCTTCTTTGATCTTATGACATCTTGTCACTACATTCATTATTGTGCTTGCAACAGATTAGTGGACAACATATACCCGAAGGAATGTACAATTTTGGAACATAGGTTGTTTGTCCAGAATCATGTTCCATCTATGCTACTAAGAAGATAGGGTTGATATTATGTTAGCATAGATCATGTTCTATACCGGCATGGTTTGAGTTCAAGTAACTTGCAGCATAAAGTGAATGAATCATTAATACTCACAATTCTTCCATTCATAATGAATGAGCTGTGTCTTCCTCTGCAAAGTTATTGAAGTTCAGCATGTGCCCTGTCTGATCTCTGATTCGAATTTACCTCATGACTTACCCAGATTAATTTTGAAAGTTTTCTGCAGGGGTTAGTCCAACAAAATATCCAATGTCTACTACAGCAATTTCTAGTTCAATAACCAAACCAAACTCCATGTCTAGTTTTAATTAAGGAAGGCGTTTTTAACCTGAGCACCACGCTCAATTTAAATGCCAATGGAAGTATTTGCAGTACTTCCAAATCAAATCTTACTATGGCAAACAAATGTGACATGAAAGCACTTATAGAGATTTATTCATTTAGAGACGAAAAGGCGAACAATTGAACATGGATTAGAAAGGTAGAGACAACCAATATTGGCAACATAAGATTTTCTAATTGAGCCCATTCCCCCAAACTGGAATTTCGCAAAGCAAAGTTAAGATTGGATGGATATAATTCAATATTACATAATGATTGGTTGGATATACCTTGCGTTGTTACTCTTCTACTTCAAACCTGAAATGGTTAGTGATAAAAATACCCAAAGGAATATTTTCATAATTATAATTCTATGCTCAATTCATAAGGGCATTATAGTAAGATTAAAGGTGCAAGCTCAATTCATTTTTCAAGAGTGGTTATTTTAGGACACAAAGTCGTTCTTGGGAAACCTTCTTATTATTGTACTTTAAGTTAATGGGGTGGTTTCCTTTAGAACACCAACCTGTGTGCACCTATCTCAAGATTACAACGAGATCTATAATATTTATGATAAACATATGCATCTACAACCACCCTTTCAAAAAATTTATGAACAAGTAGAATGAGGGGTTGAAGATCTCGCGTGTGATAATGTTAGAGAGACCAATTGATCCAGGAGATTTCTCATATGAGCATGGAACTGATGAGGTGTTAATGAAATAATTCCCATGCTCATCGATATGATCTCCCTTTTCAAACTCCAAGGGTGTTTCTTCATGGATGTCTAAAGGCAACAAGTTTGTCTCTATTATTTCATGTCTATGACATTCATTAAATGTTTTATTTTCTAAGATTTCCCATGGATTGGTGTCTCTAAGTTTGGTCTCATCTAAGGCTTTCTCTAAACTTGGATGAGTTATGTTTACTACAGAAATTGATTTAAACTCACCATTTGGTACTAGACCAAGTTTAGATGCTAGCACTAAAGCCTCGTCCTCTTCCATCCATTCTTTGACAATAGTGTATGTGTTTTTAGTATGTTCTATTCATTCCTGCCATTGTCATAGCTCTTCTTGGTCATTCCAATAATCTTCATGACTCCTATTCTTGGGATGTCTTAATGGGATCTTAGGGTCATTATGAGACTTAGGAGAGAGAGCATAAGAAGGATCATCAGAGTTAAGGATGGGTTTAGAGATGGGTTCATATGAGACATTTAATGTGAGCATAGAAGGGGAGAACATAGAATTGATTCCTATGTGGCTTGGCTCTCCTTCTATGGCATTACTAGACATGCCATCCTTATATTCTTCCCAATGTCTTTCAGGGGGGAAAGGAAGTTGACGACATTTTTTCCAAGATGCACTTTTGAGAAGATCTTATGCACATTGATTGATAAGCATCTTACCTAGTTAGAAGTCTAAATCATCAAAGTGGGGTGTTGATGGTTTAGAATTGACAGCTAAATCTTGGGATTGCAGTGGTTGTGTTTTAGCTACCAAAACTTCCTCTTCTTGTTCGGGGTATGATTCCTTCTCTTCCACGAGGAGCTCGAAATTAGCTAGAGCAACCTTGTCGATCATGGCTCTTGCTTTACTTATAGGCAAATAAAGAAAGGCTGCTCCAGAGGATAAATCAAGGGATTCCCTAGAGTTCTTGGTAGGACCCAAATAAAAATGTTGAATAAGCATAGGGTCTGGAAAACCAAGGTCAGGGCCAGATGTAACAAGTTTATTAAAACGATCCCATGATGTACTAAAAGATTCTTGTTCTAGTTGCTTAAAAGTTAGAACCTCTTTTCGAAGGTTAACTACTCTATGGATGGGAAAGAAATATAAACAAAATTCAGAGTATAAAGTTTCACAATCCCCTTGCATACTTCCTACGGCTCGATTATACCAACATTTAGCTCTTCCAATCAAAGAGAACGGAAAAAGCTTCCACCTTAAAGTTTTATCAGACATGCCAGCAATGTGCAAGCATGCACAGGTTTGCACGAACTCTCGTAGGTGTAAGTATGGATTTTCGTTACCTTCTCCCGAGAAGGGTTTATCCCGAATCATATTAATTTGACATGGGCGCAGCTCATAGCCAGATGTTATGATAGGCTCTACAGATTTCGGTGGCCTGAAGCTTTTGCGCATGCCAAATAGATAGATAGGCGTGTAATTTAAAGCATCCATAAGGATGAACATAAAATGATGAAAAGGTAGGGATAAAATAGAAAAGATAAAAGTATAATACAAGATTAAGCTAAACTCAGTCAAAATCAGCAAACCGTTCTCCGAAAGCAGCGCCAGAAATGCTTGTTGGTATAAATTAACTGCACTCTACTTAAATAAGATTGTATTCCAATTATCCGCGAGCGCACAGATATAATACCACTGTCACATTTCACCAAGAGGTTTTAAATATCGTATCCACAAGGAACAGTAGGTGATAATGACCAAGCCGATGAACTTAACCCTACAATTAGGCTAGATAATATCAAGAAAGAGGAAATAGCTGATGACTATCTAATTCCAACAACCGGTAAACTTTGAATAATATCGTTCTAACTGGGCAGTGACATGAATAAGAGGCGAAATCAGAGTTCCCTTCTACCAGACACTTATACACCTATCGATCCTATCAACGGGAAGTGGACTATAGAGGACTCAACGCAGCTGTCACCTACGCGATCTACCACTATCCGGCCAATTAGGGAACATTCACAAGTAAATCTAGCCTAGACACCATGCCTACACTACGAAATACTACTTCAATCAAGTAATGACCAAGATCAAAGCACTCAATATGAGTTACAAACTTAAGAACGAATAAGAACAAATGCTTACTTGAATTAGAAGTTGAATACAAAAGTACCTCAGAGCGCAGCTCCGGGCGAGGAAGCTGAATCCAGAAGAATACCGCCACGAAGAAGCTTCGACAGGCCGGAACTCCTCCAGAATCACTACTTTCCTACTCTATCTCTCTAATCTCTAAACAAGACTAGATCTAGATGAACTAGTCTCTCCTAACTGCTACAAATAGATGAACTAGAGCTAGATGAACTAGAACTAGATCAACTAGAGGGACCCTAACCCTAATTTATGTAGAGAATATGAAGCACCGGGGTGTAGAATGACTTCTGGAGGGGGCCTGGGGCGTCTTTATATAGGCCGAGGTGGAGTAGGGGATAAGGAACCGCCACGTCATCGATCCGCGTCTCATGTTATGTGCATCGCCGGATCAAACTGACTTTAAATCGACGGAGGGATGCTTTACTTGGGTGCCAAGGAAGCGTGGGAGGAAGATTCCAGAAGGTGTAACCCGAGTCCTGGCAGGGGGGCACCGGCCGGCCCCACCCTAGGGCTGGCCGGACCCACCTGGTGGGGTCCGGGGCCCCGGTTGCTCGGGTGTATTCTAGAGGCTTCTAGTGTTCCCTTGATGATGTTTCCTTCGCGGTTAAGTTTCATGTCTTTTATGCTCTTTAACCCTTATTTTATGCTTTTCTGGAATAGCCCCTGGAAAATATAGAACATGCAAAACTCATGGAAATTGTCAGTTAAAACCCTACACTAGTATGTATTCATGTGTCCTTTCATGTCTAAAGTTCTAATAAAAGTTGACGTTATCCACCGTCAACATGTATGCAGGAAAAATGGTGTAAACAAGGAAAAACAAAGCAAGACAAGACAGCTTGACACCTCAGCTGCCACATGGGGGCCAGAGGGGGCGCCTGCCCTACGAAGTAGGGCGCCCGCCCTATCAAAAGTGCCAAATGGCACTTGCCACCTCACTGATCCATGTGCCATCCTCCCAAATGGCATGTGGCACGTTGAAACAACATCAACGGCTCAGATACAAGGCACGAGGATCCGGTGGCCCTATCAACAGGGCTCCCGCCCTGTCCAAGTTGAGTGACACGTCCACAATCCGAGGGAAGGTGTCCAAGAGTCATCTACACCATCAAATGAAGTCGGTTTTCATCCAACGGTGATCAAGTGATGTGCCATGGATTGAAGGACCCACATGTCATCCTCCCAGGGGTTGCAAACCGCCATTTGAGGTCACAAACCGACTTTGCAACCGCCATAGGGGAGGAAGGAGAGCCGTAGGATGCAAGGCGGTGCATCCAACGGGGCACCCACCCTGCTCCTTCGCGCCACCGACCTCCAGGACCTCTACAAGTACCCCTGGTGCACTCCTACACTATAAATAGGACTAGGATCCTCACTTGTAAGAAGAAACACACTAGAAAACACTAGAGAATCCACTTGAGATTCAGCTCGGTAGCTCCTCTCTCTCTAGCGAAGTTCTGCTTAGGAATAGTGCTAGCTAGAGAAGAGTAGAGTGTTGGAGAGAAGTCAGGAGAAGAAGGAAGTCTGTGGTGGAGCCGGGCTTGTCGGCGAACTCCTCTGCGGTGTCCTTCACTCTTATCGGTAATAAAGATCACCTTCTTTATTTACTTACTGTTATACTTTAACTAGCTCTATACTTGCTCATTGCTTGGTTAGAGTGCTCTAATTCTTGAGTTTGAGTTAGAGTAGTAAGTTTTATAGATTAAGCGCGGTGCTTAGGCTATAGCTTATCCTTGAGTGTCGCTAGGCCCACGGATAGTAGTGGTAGGTTCTAGGTGGTGACAGCCCTAGAATCCTCTGGATTCCACCACGTTCGGCCTAGTATCCGGTATAAGTGTAGGACTTTAGGACGTACGGTGCCTAATCAGTCGAACCCCAGCGAGTTTAGGACTTTGCGTGTCCCGAGTATAGCTGTCTCTTTGGTATAATAATCATTTGATCTTTTACTCAGATAGAGTTCTCCCCCAAAACTCCAGAGCTACCTAGCGTGTTTCCACCTTAGTTATACTTCATTGATTTATCCTTACTAAGGTTATTACCCCATTTATCCATATCTAGATCCTTGACTATCTGATCCTTGAAATCACAAACCCCGCCTTCCTTTGGGAAAATATAAATTCGACACCTGGTACTCCTAGGTAAAGTGCTACACGATAGTTCTGTGCGCTTGCAGAATCTCATCACCTATCCTATAGAGCTACCAATAGCATTTTTGGCTAACAATCACAAACTTTGAGCATAGAGATTGACAACCCCGCGATTGCGTTGAGAAGTATTGTTATCATTGTTAGAGGATAGATTTGGCTACCTTCTTTTGATAGCGTTAGTAACTATCAACATGCATTTTTGGCGCCGTTGCCGGGGAAGGCAATTGTTGAATTCCTTTGATTTGAGTCAAGTCTAGATAGTTATCCTTAGAATCATGAACATGGCCGAAAGAACCAATCGTGAATTCTCTACACCTTCTGCTGCTAATATAGCAACAGGCCCTGGTGTTATCGAGGCGAACACTCAGTTCGAGTTAAAGCCCGCATTAATCACAATGGTTCAAGCTAGCCCATTTTGTGGCAAAGCTCATGAGGATGATAATGCACACCTCCAACATTTCTTGGAGATATGCAGCACCTTTACCATTAGAGGCGTAACCCCAGACGCAATTTGTTTGCGACTCTTTCCTTTCTCCTTGTTAGGAAAAGCCAAGCAATGGTTCTATACGAACCGAAATGATGTGGACACATGGGAAAAGTGTTCCAACTCTTTCCTAGTGAAATTCTGTCCTCTAGGCAAGACCAATGCTCTTCGCAATAAGATCTCTAGTTTCCAACAACAAACCGATGAATCGATTCCCGAGGCTTGGGAACGAATGCAAGATTATGTCGCTGTCTGTCCACACCATGGTATGGAGGATTGGCTTTTGATCCAAAACTTCTACCATGGATTAACCCCTCTTGATAGAAGCCATCTAGATGCTGCCGCCGGTGGAGCATTCTTTTCTCTTAAAGTTTCAGATGCAAATGGTTTGATCGAGAAGATGGTGTCCAATCAAGGATGGAACGAGGAACGTCTGCAACCGCGCAAGCGAGGTATGTATTCTTTAAAGGAAGCTGACATGATTGCAGCTAAAGTGGACCTACTGGCCGAAAGGCTAGAAAATTGTAAGAGGATGCGTACACCTGAGATCGTGCAAGTCATGAAGACTCACATAACGTGTGAACCTGTAGAGAAATTGGCCATTCTGGACTCCATTGTCCTGAGACACATGAAGACATCGACTTCATCAGCAATGATAACAGTTTTTGTTCTTCAAACCAAGGATGGACTCAGCGCTCTAATTCTCAAGGTAACACCTTCAATTCCTCGCAACGCCCAAACAACCAAGGTAATAACTACCCTTCTCTTAAAGATCTTGTATATGGTCAAGGTAGAATGATTGATAGCATAAACAAGAAGCTCTATGCTAATGATAGGACGCTAGATAGCATAAATGCTAAATTGGATAATTTTTCTTCTGCAATTAAGAATCAACTTAGTTTCAATAAGATGTTTGAAACCTAATTAGCACAACTAGCTACTGCAATTCCATCTTTTGAAAAAGATAGAATACTAGGAAAGCCTGAAACAACCATGGAATCTGCTAATCTTGTTACTATTAGTTATAATGGCTATGAACTAGATGGATGGAATTTTCTAACTAAAAAGGGAGAATCTAGAACCCCTGTCATATCTTGTTCTATTCAATCTCAAAGGTTCCATAATGCTATATGTGATCTAGGATATAGCATTAACATCATGTCTAAAGAACATTATGAAAAGCTATTTTACACTGAACTAGTACCAACTTCTGCATATGTGCAATTAGCTGATCAAATAACTTGCTACATAGAAGGAGTACTTTGTGATGTTCTGGTAAAAGTAAGAAACAACTTTGTGCCTGCTGATTTCATGATTTTAGACATGGGTAATAGAGACAACTTACCCCTCATTCTTGGCTGACCTTTCTTGAATACTGTGAATGCATGCATATTTGTTGCTGATTTCTATATAAATGGGAAGAAAGAAAGATTTATTTTCTCTTGTGCACCGCACCATGCAACTAACATGCAGGAAAATAAGAGCCGATCCATGAGGAGGAGAAAACCAAGAATCTGGAGAAACAAGAAAGACAGAGATGCGGTTAAGAAGGAACCATCATCTATAGCCTCTACACCAGACCCCGCTATCGTCAAAGAAGGACAGGATGAGAAGAAGACATCAGTCAAGAAAGAACCTCCTTCCGAGGAAGGACAGCTATGGGAGTAAGTATTCTATCTCTCTCTCTTTAATTATTGCATTGGCATATTTCCTTTCTTCGTGCATTAAATCAATTAATTGTTAGAAGTATGTTTAAATTTATGTCTTGCATTTATTAAGACCATAATAAAAGAGAGATTAAAATAATAATAATAATAATAATAATAATAAATATAAAATATAAATTTGGTTTATCATAGTAGCAATAATAAAAGTAGAATAAAAAAGCAAAGCCTAGTGATCATAATAAGATGCAAAAGAGGAAACAACCCGATCAAGAGGAGAATTCGATCATGGAGAAGAAGCTAGCTTGGGGGAGCCGTCATCCTCGCCAAGGTATGGTTTCTAACCCCAGCTCTTTTTCCTTAATTACTGTGAGTTATAATATGAAAAGCAATTCTAAATTCTTGCATATTAATAAATAAATGAAAATAATGATAAGATGATATGTCTTTGCTGGAAATGATGAACAATTGCTCAATGATGATTTGCAAATCTTGTCATACAATCCTTGCTATGAAAATTTTGAGTGTGATATCTGAATTTTGTCTTAAGTCAAACACTATTGTGGGTTGCACATGCTAATAACTTAAGTTATGCTCTTGCAAGATTGAAATTGGTATAAGTAGAACTTTTACCTGACCTAAGAAATCAGTGAGAACCAACTAGAGATTTTAATTTATAAAATTCAAATTCTTGCTCATGGTTCCTTTATGGAATTAACTACCTACCATCAGGCCATACATCCACAAACTACTAAAACCACCAAAAGAAAGGGCTCTTGTCTGTTTTGAGCCTGCTTAGACCTTATTTGATCTAGGTAGAGAAACTAGTCATATTCTTTAATCAAGATTACGTACACATTCCGCCTATGTATTACTTTTACACTGGAAATATACATCTATGCTCCACAGACCAATTGAGACAACCAACAATATTTTGACAGATGGGGAGTATAGGTTACTGAAAAAAAGAGAGAGCAAGTGCTCAAGGAAAACAAAAGAGGACAAATGTCCGATGGGCAGGTGCCCATATATATATTCTTAAAAAAAACTATGTATTCAGTAACATTGCTCTCCCCTGTCTAAGGCAAAGGAATAAGTCTCAAGGAGCCCACCAAATAATTTACACTTGCACTTCTTGATCATGTTTTATGACTTGTTGCACCCTGTGATCTAAGAGTCTAGTCTTGCAATACATTCAGTTCAAGTATGCTTTTGCTCCAATCCTATAAACCCCACATAAGCTTAGGATAGACATGAAAAGCTCTTTTGAGCTCTTGTGAGGTTCGTCACACTAAGGAGTGGTTGAGAGTACCATTAAAGGAACCAAAACAAGATTTTCTTTTTAAAAAGAATAAAAACTCTCTAGTAAATAGCTTTCACTCTACCAAAGTAAGGGATGAAGTATCTACTTATCTATGCTATCTTGTTTTTGCATGACCCATGGTGAAAAAGCTATAAGCCCCATATAGTTAAGACATAAGATGAATTTCTGAATCATGCTTAATACTAGAATAGTGTTGGTTTGTATGCAAGATCTTTGTGAATTATTATATTAAAGAAATTCTTGATCCAACATTGCCATGTTGAATCATGTCTTTGTTTGAGGACAAGCAAAAGGTTAGCTTGGGGGAGTTTGTTGACGGTCGCTAATACCCTATTTTACCGTCAACATTTCACCCATAATCAAGGTAAAACCAAATGAAATGCAAAGAACCCACCCTGAAACTTACCTAGTTCCACATGTTCTTGGAGAAATATTGTGTATGCAGGAAAAATGGTGAAAACAAGGAAAAACAAAGTAAGGCAAGATAGCTTGACACCTCAGCTGCCACATGGGGGCCAGAGGGGGGCGCCCGCCCTACCAAGTAGGGCGCCCGCTGCTGTCAAAAGTGCCAAATGGCACTTGCCACCTCACTGATTCATGTGCCATCTTCCCAAATGGCCTGTGGCACATTGAAACAACATCAACGGCTCAGATACAAAGCACGAAAATCCGGTGGCCCTATCAACAGGGCACCCGCCGTGTCCAAGTTGAGTGACACGTCCACAATCCGAGGGAAGGTGTCCAGGAGTCATCTACACCATCAAATGAAGTCGGTTTTTATCCAATGGTGATCAAGTGATGTGCCATGGATTGAAAGACCCACATGTCATCCTCTCAGGGGTTGCAAACCGCCATTTCAAGTCACAAACCGACTTTGCAACCGCCATAGGGGAGGAAGGAGAGCCATAGGATGCAAGGCGGTACATCCAAGGGGGAGCCCGCCCTGCTCCTTCGCGCCACCGACCTCTAGGACCTCTACAAGTACCCCTGGTGCACTCCTACACTATAAATAGGACTAGGATCCTCACTTGTAAGAAGAAACACACTAGAAAACACTAGAGAATCCACTTGAGATTCAGCTCGGTAGCTCCTCTCTCTCTCTCTAGCGAAGCTCTGCTCTTAGGAATAGTGCTAGCTAGAGAAGAGTAGAGTGTTGGAGAGAAGTCGGGAGAAGGAGGAAGTCTGTGGTAGAGCCGGGCTTGTCGGCGACCTCCTCTACGGTGTTCTTCACTCTTATCGGTAATAAAGATCCCCTTCTTCATTTACTTATTGTTATACTTTAATTAGCTCTACACTTGCTCATTGCTTGGTTCGAGTGCTCTAATTCTTGAGCTCGAGTTAGAGTAGTAAGTTTTATAGATTAAGCGCGCTGCTTAGGCTATAGCTTACCCTTGAGTACCGCTAGGCCCACGGATAGTAGTGGTAGGTTCTAGGTGGTGACAGCCCTAGAATCCTCTGGATTCCACCACGTTCGGCCTAGTATCCGGTATAAGCGTAGGACTTTGGGACGTACGGTACCTAATCAGTCGAACCCCGGCGAGTTTAGGACTTTGCATGTCCCGAATATAGCAGTCTCTTTGGTATAACAATCATTTGATCTTTTACTGAGATAGAGTTCTCCCCCAAAACTCCAGAGCTACCTAGCGTGTTTCCACCTTAGTTATACTTCATAGATTTATCCTTACTAAGGTTATTACCCCATTTATCCATATCTAGATCCTTGACTATCTGATCCAAATTCGACACCTGGTACTCCTAGGTAAAGTGCTACACGATAGTCTTGTGCGCTTGCAGAATCCCATCACCTATCCTATAGAGCTACCCATAGAATTTTAGGCTAACAATCACATACTTTGAGCATAGGGATTGACAACCCCCGTGATTGCGTTGAAAAGTATTGTTATCATTGCTAGAGGATAGATTTGGCTACCTTCTTTTGATAGCGTTAGTAACTGTCAACACTTGTGCGCATTGTCACACCCAATTTTAAGGATAAAATGGGATGCATAATCTTATGTGCGCCCAGAGATCAGTCACACACATAAGCCAACAAATTGCATAAATTGTATCATAACCAATGTTTAATACATAGCGAATAATATCGAAGTCATTACACAGCGGAAAAATAAAGATAACTCTCGCGGTAGCTCCATGGCACAGGGACGTCGACTGGTGAAACACAAGTCTAGTAGTCCTCTGGGTAGTCCTCATCACTATCACCATCTGTTACCCATCCGGGATTTTTGACCAAGTAATGAAAAATAAACAAGCGTAAGTACATGTCGTACTCAACAAGACTAGCATGGGTTCATGAGGCTCAAAAGGGTTGACACGGTTTAACAGCGGGTTGCTTTTAATTAATCATCTTTTATGCAGTTGGATAGCAACAAGTTAATAAGCCCATTCTCATGATCATAGTAAACACAATTAATGAGTAGCAATAAATAGATTAGCAACAAGTAAACATCACCATGAAAGATAACTACTCCGTGAGTTTTCCGGGCCACTCGTGACCGTGAGCGCGGCTAGTATACCAGTTTTACACTCTGCAGAGGTTGTGCACTTTCACTATGAGCCGTGATTCCCATTTGCTCGGGTTAATTACTCCCATAACACTACCAAGGTGAGAGAGCAGGGTTTCACTATGAAGCTTTTCAAAGGTTCGTCTAACATGTTAGGGCCGCGAGGTTTCCTCGGCAAGCAGATGTAGAGCCCCCTTCCATATGGCACAAGGTCACGCAGGTTATACACATATGGACAGAGGCCGCACTATACCCAAGTCGTCAAAGCCCCTCTTGCGCCTTTCGGTAACCTCTAACAAGCTAGAAAAGGTCCTCATACCGAGCTAAAACCAGAGCCATATAGCCCTCATAGTTGCACCGTAAGTCCCAGCTTTTGCTAGCAGATCATTACCAAGGGGGAAGGATATGGTGCATCACAAAACTATGCTCCAATCCCCTAATTCCATGTTGCTAAAAAGGCATCTTTTAATCCTTATTGCATATTCAATTAATCAGTTTACATGATCATGATATCAATAACGCACTAGCATCAATTACCACATGCATAACCCCATAGGTTGCAAGGAACAGGATAACAAGACTAGGAAGTAACTATGGTTAACAAGGAAGACACATGCAAATGCAATTATTTATTTGGTGAATAGGACAACAAGGATGATCCATACTAATACTTGCCTTAATCAGCAAGCTCCTGGTGATCCGGGTTGTCGCAGTACTGATCTTGATCACCCACGTAAGGCTCACCGTCTATACTCGATCCAACACACACGCATATAGGGGCAATCATGCATACAACAAGAGTTTTCATTAGAACAGTACACCAACAGAGAGAAAATAAATTAAAAAGGTTATAAAACAAATCTACGCGTCGCTACGATCACATCGATATAAAGTTTGCGCAGATCGGATTTAAAACGAGGAAGATATGAATTTTACAAGATTTATAATAGAATAATAATAGATTAAATATAATCTCGAATTTTAAAAGTGGAAAATATATGAAACAGTGGTACCATCAGATAGATTATGAAATTACAAATCTAACGCAATTTGAATCGTTCAAATCGGAGCTAAAACGTGGAAATTATAAATGAAACAATTTTGAATTCAAATCTGAAAACACATTTTCATCTATACCGAAAATAAATACGCATTCAAATACAGAAAACGTAATCTACTGAATATGCTAAGGGCTGCGGGTTAAGCACTAAAAACTACAGGGGGTTATTCGCAAAAATGCTGGCCGAATCGGTATGGGCTGCTCTCGGCCGTCCGATTCAAAATCGGCGGATCAGATTAAAAGAGGGGAGGGGTGGCGGTGCTCTCGGCCGGAAAACAGAGGCCGACGGTGGCGCCATGGCCGGAGAGCCGCTGGAGAAGGTGAACTCAGCCCTTGGTGCATGAAATAGGTCGGGAAGGGTACCCATAGATCGGGAAGAGCATCGCAAGCTCACCTAGGGTGATGGGAAGGTCGGAAATCGACTCGGAGATAACTCGCGGCGTGACCCGGCGGACGGTGGCTCTCTGCAACGGCGGCGGAGGCGTGTCAGTGCACAAATCGAAGGGGGAAAGTGCTCGGGAACTTCACAAGATCACCGCGAAGCTCCTCAAAGGCTTACTGAGAAGAAATTGGTGGCGAATCGAGCTAATTGCTCGCGGCGGCGGCTGCTCGGTTCTCGCGGAAGCTCGGCAGTGGCGGCGAGAAGAGGCGGCTAGGGTTAGGTGACGGCTACGAGGGGGTGTGGCGCTGCTTAAGTACTCCCGAGGTGTGACAACAATCTCGGAGATTGAAACAAACTCGGCGAGCGGAGAAATCGGCTTCGGCCGTTTCTTCTCTGCTTCGGACTTCTCGGCACGGCGACGAACTCGGCTTCAGCCGTTTCTTTCTTGCCCGCATCGGACTCTCGGCGAGCAGCAGAGGGAAACAGGGGAGGGGCTGTCCTGTGGGTCCCATAGGTCGGTAGCACCGAGCGCTGGGGTCGGGCTGGCAGTCGCGGCAGAGGGACGCTTCGCGCGCGCGTGCTCGGCCACGGCGGATGAACACGACAGCGGCGTCTCTGTTCGCGCGGCGAGGGAGGTGGAGAAGGAAGGGGCTGACCCGTGGGTCCCGCTCGTCAGTCAGAGGGGGTAAGGGGAAGGGAGGGAGCAGGTCAGCCAAGCTGGCCTCGGGCCATCCGACCTGGGCCGGCTGGGGCCAGGGAGTGGAAAACAGGCCAAGCTGCTGTTTGGGCCAGAAAGGAGAGGGGAAGGGCTCTTCTCTATTTCCTTTTCCATTTTCCAATTTCATTTTCCAAAAGGATTTTTAAATTGGGTTTTGAAATATTTGAGAAATTCAAATAAGCTACAACAGTACAAAGAAGAAATGCTCCAGCATGAATGCATCATACATGTGTATGACCTAGGTTTGATTTTATATTTATGAAAAATTATTATTTCCCTATATTGGAATGATCAACTAATTGCATAATTAAATAAATTCCCACTATTTAAAAGAATGCAATTTTTCGGATGTTACAATTCTACCCCCCTTAAAAATAATCTCGTCCTCGAGATTCGGTTGGTGCTTACTCAAACAACTCCGGGTACTTTTCTCTGAGATCTTCCTCTCTTTCCCAAGTAGCTTCTTCCTCAGAGTACCGATGCCACTGCACCTTGCACATTTTTATAACTTGACTTCTTGTAACTCTTTCTGCGGTTTCCAAAATTTTCACTGGATGTTCCTCATAAGTGAGACCCTCCTTGAAAACTATTTCCTTGACAGGAACATGCTCTTCCGGTACTCTCAAACACTTTCTCAACTGAGATATGTGGAACACATCATGCACACTGGACAAACTTTCCGGAAGTTTTAGCTGATATGCCACTTCTCCACGTCTCTCTAGGATCTTGAAAGGACCAATATACCTTGCTGCCAATTTTCCTTTGCTGTTGAACCTTTTCACACTTCTCATCGGGGACACTTTAAGATATACGTAGTCTCCTACATTAAAAGCTAGTTCTCTTCTCCGTGTATCCGCATAGCTCTTCTGTCTAGATTGTGCTATTCTCAAGTTCTCTCTTATTGTCTGGACTTGCTCCTCTGCGTCTCTCAACACATCCGGTCCAAACACTTGACTTTCTCCAGTTTGATTCCAAAACAAGGGTGTCCTGCACTTGCGTCCATACAATGCTTCGAAGGGTGCCATCTTGAGACTTTTCTGGTAACTATTATTATAAGAGAACTCCGCATACGGCAGACTCTTATCCCAACTCGTTCCATACTGTAAAGCACAAGCTCTCAACATATCTTCCAAAATCTGATTAATCCGTTCAGTTTGACCGTCAGTTTGAGGGTGATATGCAGAACTGAAATTCAACCGTGTTCCCAATGATCTATGCACTTGTTGCCAAAACTGTGAGGTGTACTGCGTACCCTTATCGGACACTATCTTCTTTGGAACTCCATGTAGACACACAATCCTTTCCATATACAACTCTGCAAGTCTTGCTCCGGTATAGGTGGTCTTGACGGGGAGGAAATGAGCAACTTTAGTCAGTCGATCCACAATTACCCAGATTGAATCATAACCTCTCTGAGTACGTGGCAATCCAACTATGACGTCCATACCGACTTCTTCCCACTTCCACTCAGGTATCTTTAGTGGTTGTAGCAATCCCGCAGGCCTCTGGTGTTCAGCCTTAACTCTCTGACAGGTATCACAGATAGCCACATATTCTGCTACATCACGCTTCAGTCCAACCCACCAATATTTTTCCTTCAGATCCAAATACATCTTGGTACTTCCTGGGTGTATAGAATATGCTGACTCATGAGCTTCACGCAGTATAGCATCTCTGATGGATTTCACTTCAGGTACACAGAGTCTCTTCCCAAACCATAAGGTTCCATTCTCATCTAGCCTGAATCCGGGTGATTTTCCAACCACAATGTTCTCTGCTATTTCTTTGAGCTTCTCATCTTCCAACTGAGCCTTTCGTATCTCTTGCTCCAGTGTGGGTTCAACCTCCATCTCAATAGCATTGATCACAATTCCCAAGTTGAGACGCTCCATCTCTGCACACAACTCTGCTGGAATAGTGGTTGTTCGAATCTCATTAGCATAACTTTTTCTACTAAGAGCATCGGCCACAACATTTGCTTTGCCCGGATGATAATGCACTTCCAGGTCATAATCCTTTATCAATTCCAACCAACGACGTTGCCTCAAATTCAACTCTGACTGGGTGAAGATATACTTCAAGCTCTTATGATCTGTATAAATGTCACACTTATGACCAATAAGATAATGTCTCCAAATCTTCAAAGCGTGCACCACAACTGCTAGCTCTAAGTCATAAGTAGGGTAATTCAACTCATGCTTCCTCAACTGTCTCGATGCATATGCTATGACTCTTCCTTCTTGCATGAGAACACAACCAAGACCTAGGCGGGAAGCATCACAATAGATAGAGAACTTCTTACTTAGGTCCGGCAAAACCAACACTGGCGCTGTTGTCAATCTCTTCTTCAATTCTTCGAAACTAGCTTGACACTTCTCAGACCACACAAACTTGCCATTCTTCTCTAGCAAGGAAGTCATTGGCTTCGCAAGCTTGGAGAATCCTTCAATGAACCTTCGGTAGTAACCAGCTAAACCAAGAAAACTACGAATGCCAGTCACATCAGTTGGCGGCTTCCAATTCAACACGTCTGCCACCTTGCTTGGGTCTACAGAAATTCCACCATTGGACACAATATGTCCTAGAAAAGCAACTTCTCTCAACCAGAACTCGCACTTACTTCGCTTGGCATACAGCTTATGTTCCCTGAGCTTCTGCAAAACCAATGTCAGATGTTCGGCATGCTCTTCTTCATTCTTGGAGTAGATCAAGATATCATCAATGAACACCACAACAAACTTATCCAAGAATTCCATGAATACCTTGTTCATCAGATACATGAAGTAGGCAGGTGCATTAGTCAAACTAAAGGACATTACCGTATACTCATACAATCCATACCGAGTAGTGAATGCAGTCTTAGGTATGTCAGAGTCACGAATCTTCAACTGATGATAACCTGAACGGAGATCAATCTTGGAAAACACACAAGCACCTCTCAACTGATCAAATAAGTCATCAATTCTAGGCAACGGATACTTGTTCTTAATGGTGACCTCATTCAGTGACCGATAATCAACACACATCCTTTGACTACCATCTTCCTTATCAACAAAAATAACCGGGGCTCCCCAAGGTGAAGAACTAGGACGAATGAAACCTTTTTCTGACAGTTCTTTAATTTGTTTCTTAAGTTCTTCTAATTCTTTAACTCCCATTCTATATGGACATTTAGCTATAGGTGCAGTACCAGGTAACAACTCAATGATAAATTCAATGTCACGGTCAGGCGGCATACCTGGCAACTCATCTGGAAACACATCTTCGAACTCATCCACCACTGAGTTATCCGGCTGCACTTCTTCTCTGAGCTGATGTACTGTGGCTTTCTGTTGAACTTGCAAAACAACCTCAACTCTGACCTCATCTCCCTTCTGGGTAGTGATAGTCACGACCTTCTCCTTGCACTTTATATTGATGTCGTTCTTCATCATCCAATCCATACCCAGGATAAGATCAATTCCGGCAGTATTTAGCACAGTAGGGGTTATCTCAAATTCTACCTCTCTTAATGAGACAGTAATCGGGAGACACTGAAGAGTAGCTTGCATGACACCACCTGGAGAAGAAACCATAATAGGATGTTTCATGACACTAAGGGGAATACCATGCTTTCTAACAAATGTGTGCGAAATGAAAGTATGCGAAGCGCCAGAGTCAAAAAGAACTGTAGCGGGGATGGAGTTGATATTGAACGTACCCATCATGACCTCTGGAGTCTCCTGTGCCGTATCAACCGACACATGGTTCACCTTCCCGGTGCGAGGTGGCACTCTCTGCTGGTTGTTCTGCTTCTGGGAAGCTTGGGGATTCTGCTTCTCAGGATAATTGTAGGACAAGTGTCCTTCCTTGCCACAGCGGAAACACTTGTTGGGGCACCATTCTTCACTGGGATGTTGTTGGGAGCAGTCAGTTGTGGCGCCTGATTGCCACCTTGTTGCTGGTACTGGGAACGCTGCTGGTTCTGGGAACGTTGTTGATTCTGGAAATTGTTCTTGAATCCAGACTGTCCCTGGAAACGTTGTTGTTGCTGAGGCTGCTGCTGGTTGTTACGGAAGCGGCTGTTGCTTCCAGACGACTGCCCTTGAAACTTCCTCTTCTTCTTCTTCTCATCTATCTCACGGCGCTTGCTCTCGATGATCAAAGCTTTGTCCACCAACTGTTGGAAGTTGGCGAAAGTGTGGGAGAGCAACTGGTACTGGAGATGATCATTCAGTCCCTCCAAGAAGAGCTCTTGCTTCTTGGCATCATCTTCTACCTCTTTTGGAGCATACCGCGACAATTGGATGAACTTGTCATGGTACTCGGCAACTAGCATACCTCCCTGCTTCAGAGAAAGAAACTCCTTCTTCTTCAGCTTCATCAACCCTGCAGGCACATGATGATTGCGGAACCCCTCACGGAATTGCTGCCAAGAGATGGGGTCGGCACGTCCAAAACGGAAAGACTCCCACCAATCCAGAGCAGCTCCCTGCAACTGCCCGGATACATAGAGAACTTTCTCGACGTTGTTGCATTGGGCGATCTCAAGCTGCCTTTCTATTGCACGCAGCCAATCATCAGTTTGGAGAGGATCACTGGAATGATCGAAGGTGGGCGGGCGTCCCTTCAAGAATTCGCTTCTCTTGTCACGGGGTGGTGGAGGTGGGCACCCATTGCCATTGTTTCGCTGCAGCAGTTGAATGTTCTGGGCCATCTGCTGCATCAGCTGTGTTTGCATCATCATCAGCTGCTCCATATTAGGCTGTGGCGGAGGTGGTGGTGGATTAGCATTTTTTCCAGAGGTACCATCACCCCTTGGGTTCCTCCTGGTGTGGGCCATCTGCTGTTCAAATCATTGAAGTGAGGTTTAGAATTCTTTTCCATTAAAATAACACTTAAAAGACTAGAACAGGAAATTCTGGGCGCGATCCAACAACGGCAGAGAAGAAAAGTCATATCTGGAGTTCCTGAAGTCAAACAGAGACATGCTATACATGGTTGGAAAGCATGAGAAAAACTCTACAACTTTTATTCAGACCATCTCTCCAGATTCTGTTGTTAAGTTTATCAAAAACAGATTTGATTCGAAACTATTTCAGAGTAACAGACAGCGCAGAAACTTTGACTTGTGACATTTGTTTCCCCCAAACCGTAACTGATATTGAGATGATTCTTGCGGCCAAAGAAAACTACAGAAGTCTAGTTTTTTACAAAAAATTTTCATGATTTTTGGTCGTATATAACTAAATAGGAAAAATAACTAAGGCAGAGAGGTCTGAAAAACAGCACTGCTGGAAACTGAGATAATCAACCCAAACTATTATGCATTAATTCAAACCTATATAAAGAGATTTTGCGGACATGCCCACAATCTCAGCACTCATTACAAACTCTAAATCAAGCATTGTTCATAAGGAAAAGCAATCTAGCACAAAATTTCACAAGACACGAACTAGACTCGACTTGACTCAACTTGCGCTACTAGCGTCTTTTGCTACTAACTGAGGGTAACTCCTCTAGGGGTCGATGTCGGTGCGGGTGTGAGCATCTCCATGGTCACTTCGGTTCCTTGGCGGCGATTCAGCTGGGCACCTTGGTGATGGCGGAGGGGGTCCAACACCGAGTTGCCTGTTCAACTCATCCATCGCCCGGCTGAGCTTGTAGTTAGCTTCAGTCCTGGTGTTCAGCTTATCCAGTGTCTGGTCCAGAAAAGTGTTGGTCTGGGCCAAACATTCCAAGGCAGTGTGGAGTCGGGCGTTCACTTCTCCAAGTGGACCGGCGATGCTGCAGTTAGCTTGGCCACTCTGTCGGCGGGGAAGGTAGCGGTGCATCTCCCACTTGATGATGTCCCAATTCTCATGGCGGTGCACCATAAGAGCTTGTCGTGCGGCATCCTTGATGGCGGCAGCTTTGGAGAGTCGAATGGAGACAGCATAGTGGATATTCTTCACCTGGCTTCCCTCCTTGATGTACACCCTCGTCTCATAGTAGTCGGCGTAGTCAGGGTGCTTCCAGTGCTCCGTCTTATACAGCACCGAGGCGTTGGGGTAGAAGCGGCGCACCAAGTCGAGAAGCAGCGGGTGGTAGTAGTCATCACCATGATGATCATAGTGAATCATTCCCACCCAGGGTTTTCCACCTTGGTCTCCATCATCGTCGCCATCGTCATCGGGGTCGTCGGAGTCATCCGAGTCGCCTCCATCATCTTCGTCATCAGGGTCGCCAGCACAATCCTGGTCACACTGTGGCTCCACCTTCTCGGGTTCATCTTCCTGAGGGTCCTCCATAGGTACGTCTTCAGAGCTGTCTTCCAAGGGCTCTTCACTGGGCTCCTCTGCGGGCATCTCCTGCTGGGGCTCCTCCACTGGTACGTCTTCCACGGGTACCTCCGGTCGGGAAACACGTCCGTCAGAGATGAAGCGCTGCAGGTACCTCTTAGGTGGCATGACACGCTTGCGGGCAGTGCGCTTAAGGTTGGCCATCTACAAGAATTAAGATTAAGTTAAAATTTTGTAATGGACAAGGGTAAGATATCAGCAAAAACTTGTAACAAATTAATATAACAAGTAAAAGAGATAATAAAGCTAAGGGCTATCCAGTGCTAACTAGGCTTGCGTCCTACAGTCAACACGGCTCTGATACCAATTTATCACACCCAATTTTAAGGATAAAATGGGATGCATAATCTTATGTGTGCCCAGAGATCAGTCACACACATAAGCCAACAAATTGCATAAATTGTATCATAACCAATGTTTAATACATAGCGAATAATATCAAAGTCATTACACAGCGGAAAAATAAAGATAACTCTCGCGGTAGCTCCATAGCACAGGGACGTCGACTGGTGAAGCACAAGTCTAGTAGCCCTCTGGGTAGTCCTCATCACTATCACCATCTGTTACCCATCCGGGATTTTTAACCAAGTAATGAAAAATAAACAAGCGTAAGTACATGTCGTACTCAACAAGACTAGCATAGGTTCATGAGGCTCAAAAGGGTTGACACGGTTTAACAGCGGGTTGCTTTTAATTAATCATCTTTTATGCAGTTGGATAGTAACAAGTTAATAAGCCCATTCTCATGATCATAGTAAACACAATTAATGAGTAGCAATAAATAGATTAGCAACAAGTAAACATCACCCTGAAAGATAACTACTCCGTGAGTTTTCCGGGCCACTCGTGACCGTGAGCGCGGCTAGCATACCAGTTTTACACTCTGCAGAGGTTGTCCACTTTCACTATGAGCCGTGATTCCCATTTGATCGGGTTAATTACTCCCATAACACTACCAAGGTGAGAGAGCAGGGTTTCACTATGAAGCCTTTCAAAGGTTCGTCTAACATGTTAGGGCCGCGAGGTTTCCTCGGCAAGCAGATGTAGAGCCCCCCTTCCATATGGCATAAGGTCACGCAGGTTATACACATATGGACAGAGGCCGCACTATACCCGAGTCGTCAAAGCCCCTCTTGCGCCTTTCGGTAACCTCTAACAAGCTAGAAAAGGTCCTTATACTGAGCTAAAACCAGAGCCATATAGCCCTCATAGTTGCACTGTAAGTCCCAGCTTTTGCTGACAGATCATTACCAAGGGGGAAGAATATGGTGCATCACAAAACTATGCTCCAATCCCCTAGTTCCATGTTGCTAAAAAGGCATCTTTTAATCCTTATTGCATATTCAATTAATCAGTTTACATGATCATGATATCAATAACGCACTAGCATCAATTACCAATTACCACATGCATAACCCCATAGGTTGCAAGGAACAGGATAACAAGACTAGGAAGTAACTATGGTTAACAAGGAAAACAGAGGCCGACGGCGGCGCCATGGCCGGAGAGCCGCCGGAGAAGGTGAACTCGGCCCTCGGTGCATGAAATAGGTCGGGAAGGGTACCCATAGATCGGGAAGAGCATCGCAAGATCACCTAGGGTGATGGGAAGGTCGGAAATCGACTCGGAGATAGCTCGCGGCGTGACCCGGCGGACGGTGGCTCTCTGCAACGGCGGCGGAGGCGTGTCAGTGCACAAATCGAAGGGGGAAAGTGCTCGGGAACTTCACAAGATCACCGCGAAGCTCCTCAAAGGCTTACTGAGAGGAAATTGGTTGCGAATCGAGCTAATTGCTCGCGACGGCGGCTGCTCGGTTCTCGCGGAAGCTCGGCAGTGGCGGCGAGAAGAGGCGGCTAGGGTTAGGTGACGGCTACGAGGGGGTGTGGCGCTGCTTAAGTACTCCCGAGGTGTGACAACAATCTCGGAGATTGAAACAAACTCGGCGAGCGGAGAAATCGGTTTCGGCCGTTTCTTCTCTGCTTCGGACTTCTTGGCGCGGCGACGAACTCGGCTTCGGCCGTTTCTTTCTTGCCCGCGTCGGACTCTCGGCGAGCAGCAGAGGGAAACAGGGGAGGGGCTGTCCTGTGGGTCCCACAAGTCGGTAGCACCGAGCGCTGGGGTCGGGCTGGCAGTCACGGCAGAGGGACGCTTCGCGCGCGCGTGCTCGGCCGCAGCAGATGAACACGGCAGCGGTGTCTCTGTTCGCGCGGCGAGGGAGGTGGAGAAGGAAGGGGCTGACCCGTGGGTCCCGCTCGTCAGTCAAAGGGGGTAAGGGGAAGGGAGGGAGCAGGTCGGCCGAGCTGGCCTCGGGCCATCCGACCTAGGCCGGCTGGGGCCAGGGAGTGGAAAACATGCCAAGCTGCTGCTTGGGCCAGAAAGGAGAGGGGAAGGGCTCTTCTCTATTTTCTTTTCCATTTTTCAATTTCATTTTCCAAAAGGATTTTCAAATTGGGTTTTGAAATATTTGAGAAATTCAAATAAGCTACAACAGTACAAAGAAGAAATGCTCCAGCATGAATGCATCATACATGTGTATGACCTAGGTTTGATTTTATATTTATGAAAAATTATTATTTCCCTATATTGGAATGATCAACTAATTGCATAATTAAATAAATTCTCACTATTTAAAAGAATGCAATTTTTCGGGTGTTACACGCATGTGTTAGCATTTTCCTAAGGATTTTCATGTTGCTCACTAGGTCTAAATGCAATGCATAGAATTCCAGCACCTAGTGGAACTAAAAGACCATGTCGTCTAGTACAGCTAGCTATCCTAAATGTGATCACACACTCCATAGTGTCTTAATAACCAAATACACCAAAAGACTCCTATGATCTTATACCTTTGCCTTGAGCCTTTTTGTTTTTCTCTTTCTTCATTTCCAAATGTGGAGCACTTGATCACCATCATCACTTGGTCATCTCTGTTGCCATCTAGCTCCATCACTTGGACTTGGACCAACCTATCTTATCTACACACTTAGATGAAGGGTTAGTCCAAATAGTTTCATCAGTTAACTAAAACCAGACTAGGGCTTTCAGTTGGGGCAAGGTGGAACCCACCTCTTGAAGTGCTCGTGTTTCTTACACCACCAATCTTTGAAAAAGAGGTATCTTGGGTCAAACTTGTTAGGACCATCGATACACTGAAATAAGTAGCACATCTTCTCATCCTAAATAAGATAATTCAACCAACTTATCAGTAATTTCATAACAAATATCAACAAAATACAATCAACTATCAACAAACAATTACTTGCATGTTTTATCTCCACATGTGTAAAAGGCTTGGGCAGCTGTATTGAGATGCCTAGATTGATTCACCCAGGCCGGCTTACCACAATCACAGTTAGGCACCGATAGTTTAGGATGGATAGGTGCATCCTTGCAAGACTTGTCGGGATATGAAGCTTTGGGATGACCCTGTTTTCACCACTTCATACGCGAAAGGTCATTTATCTATAAAAAAAAAGGAGGGTAATAAGAATATTTATCCACTATAGTTGCCTTCCAACACTGATAATATAGACATACATCCTGAACCA
Source organism: Eremochloa ophiuroides (assembly GCA_038502445.1). Taxonomy (NCBI): domain Eukaryota; kingdom Viridiplantae; phylum Streptophyta; class Magnoliopsida; order Poales; family Poaceae; genus Eremochloa; species Eremochloa ophiuroides. The sequence continues at coordinate 39,916,748 of JAHLJS010000004.1, forward strand.
AACTAGCTAAAAAAAACCTAAACTAAACCTAACAATATAAACATATACTAAACTAATAATATAAACATTTACTATATATATATATACACACACTAATCAGAGTCCTGTGCGCTGATTAGTATTTAGCGCCCTCGCCGGAGCGGCCGACCGCCCCCATTCCGTGGCTCTTTTTACTCCTCGGCTTCATCTAGGAATAAAACCGATTTCATCCATCGTTTTTGAAAAAAAAAACCCATCAGTGCTAACAATCGACATTACTGCCCCGATCATTACGCTCATGAATGCACGACCCAATCACGCTCGTGAATCCATGCCATACATGCGACTCTCTCCAACACGTACGCACGTCTCGCCATCGCGGCGGTGGTTCTCTCCACCCCCAGATGCATTGCTCTATGTCGCAGAGACGGCACGTGGCGTTCCAGCCACCTGCCGGTGGGAGGCACCATCTGCAGGCCCCTCCGGTGTCGCCATGTCGGTCCTTTCCGGTGGTGAACGAGAAGAGGAAGAACAAGGAACATCGATCTCCGACCGCCCAACGCTAGCAATGGCGATGACCGCGCGCAGGGGCTCCTGGACCTGGAACCAGCGTAGGAGAAACACGGCTCCTCGGCGAGACGTACAAGCGCGTGGAGGACGCAGGCTGGACTGGGCTACTGAGATGGACTTTGCACCACTGGGGCAAATGTTCGGGTGCCCCAGGGCAGACGTATACCCCCAGTCAACTATGTACGATGTTCTTTAGGATTCGTGTCTGATTTTGTTACTTAACGTGGTTAGTTTGTGCAAAACGTCTGACATTGCTGAAATAAAGTTGTAGCTTGCAGCGCACTTTTGGCAGGCGTAGCAGTGCTACAGTAGATGGCACAGTGGTTACATTTATGACATGCTGTTCCTTCGTCATTTTTTCATTAGAAATACAAAAATCACTATTATATTTCTTAAACTTTACATCCATTTTATAATCCGATTGAATCTTTATGTTCCTTACAATTAATTCTACAAATCAAGACTAATATTGATTATATTATGATGCAAAATAAAATAGCAAGTGGGCCCACGTAAAATGCTCATAGCTTTTATACATTAAGCATATTTGCAATATCAAATTACGATACATAAAGCTCTGAAGTGAAATTTATATTAAAAAATATCTCTTGATAAGATCTACAACTTTCTAGTTTTGAGTTTTTTCATAGTCATTTAAAATGATCAAAAATAACAAAAAGTTTCAGCAACAAATTAATCGCGTACTAATGTTTGTTGCCTTAGAAAAATCATATTCAATATATGATTTCAAACGGAGGTACTCTTTACATCAATGTTGTAGCTCTCGATGACATCTATAACTTTAGAATTTTGAGGTTTTTTATTTTAGGTAATTAAGATGCTAAAATAATAACAATAAATTTCCTTAGAAAACCATATCTTTCTTTTACAGTGTCAAATGAAGATATTTTTATATTAAGTTTATGATTCTTAATGAGATCTATAACTTTGTAGTTTTGAGGTTTTTTGTTTAACAACGTTAAAATGCTAAAAATATTTTAAAGTGTTGATAATGAATTTCAAGGTTTAGGGCTTAGAATTTAGAATTTAGGGTTAGTGTTTAGGTTTAGTGTTGGGGTAGGGTTTGGGGTTTAGGATTTAGGGTTCAAAGTTTATGGTTTTAGGGTTTAGGGTTATAGGTTTTGGTTTTACCTCCTCTAGTGCTTGAGGATTTTAGGGTGGGGCCCATTTGTTTTTTTATTTTCATCAAAGCCATAATCATTATTGTTCATGATTTGTAGATTTAATTGTAAGAAACATAATTGTTCAAGTCAGATTATAAATTGGATATATGGTTTAAGAAATATGGTGATTAAATATTCATAATAAAACAGATGCATATTCGTCCTTTTGTCATTAGGAATACTCAAATCACTATTATATTATGCTGCTGACTTTACATCCAATTTATAATCCGATTGAACCTTTAAGTTCCTTACAATTAATTCCACAAATCAAGACTAATATTCATTATATTATGATTGAAACACCCCTGGTGTTACTGTAACTAAAACATGCCATATCATCATGATTGTATGCAAATTATCCCGCACCCAACCCTGTTAATGTGCATTAATTAAAATAAGTTTTATTCCTGCATATGATTGTGCATAGGTGATGTAGAGTGATTTGGTTATATAAATGCTTGTTGTGTTTATATATAAGTGAGTTAAATTAGAAATTCAAACCAAAACCAATTAAAAACCCTAACCGGACCTAAAAACCTAATTCAAAAACAAAAAAAAGGAATTAGATATTAGGCCTTAAACAAAAGTTGTAAATCTTTAAAAGTTGAGCAACTTCTATTTTGAGAAATTCTGAAGTTATTAAAAAGAATTTCAAATAAAACCCTAATCTATGCTTTAAAGTTTAAATTTGAAATACAAATTCAAAAACTACCAAGAATATGATGATAGTTCCTTAATAAAAGTTTTATCCCTTTCAAAATGGAACAACTTTCATTTTTGGAGATTTTAGAGTTATTGAGTGGAATTTCAAACTAAACTCAAAACAGTGTTTTGAAATTCAAATTTGAAATGTTATTTCAAATTTTATCAAGAAGCTGACAAAATTCTCTTAATGAAAGTTGTAGGGCTTGTCAAGTAGAACAACTTTTATTTTTGTATATTTTCAACTTATTGAGAAAATCCCTAAGTTTTAAACTGGATTAGGTTTAAAATTCAAATCCTCTATTTACCCCCATTTGAATTATTCAAAATCCTTTCAAAATTTGAAAATGGTCCAAAAACCAAAGTTGTTCAAAAAGAAATTTTCTACAACTCTTATTAAGGGCAATTTCCAAGTTCCTACACAAAATAAAGAGTAATTGCACAAAATAGACAGAAGAGAATAGCGCTGCTACAGTGACTTGCCCCTTCCTATCCTCTGTTCTAGTGTGGGGGTCGGCCTGTCACCGCGCCGGTGCCGCCGGTCCGTCCGGCCGCCTGTCGCCGGCGTGTCGGGGTCGTGGGGGCCCCGGAAACTTGTCCCCCCCCCCGTGTTCCCCTTCCCCAAGCCCTTATAAATCAGTCGGCCGTCCTCTCTCTCTCTTCTCCTCTCCCCTCTCAGGCGCCGGAGCTCCTCTCGGTTTGCCAAGAAATCGGCCACCCTCACTCCACCACTGACCAATTCACTTCGCAGAGAACTTCGCCACACCCTTGCGCATCGATTGAGTCCTGTTGCATGAGCTGTAGTGCCCAATTAGCGCTGGAACGGCCTTCGTCTCCCTCGGGTCCGGTCGGAGCGCCACCGCAGGCCGCCTGGACGAGGCTAGCTCGCTCCGGTGAGCTTTTCTTCGTCTCGGCTTGTGTTCTATTCTTCTGCTAACACCTTGTTCCTCATGCACGCGGTGGTTTGTCATTTGTTGCCCCAGGAATCGTCGGAACAGAAAGGTTGTCGCCGTTGAACACCGTCGTGGGTCGGCTCGCTGTCAAACCCGTCTCTCCACGGTGCCTCTACTCCAACCAGCTATCGGTCTAGAGCCGTGGGGAGCTCGAGGTCATCTCTAAGTCCTTTTATTAAACGCTACCGCACTGCTTTCGCCGGAACACGGCTCACCGCCGGTCACCGTGGTCAGCCAAGCCGCCATGGTCACCGTTGCTCGTGCTACAGTGTCGTAGGTCTCGAGTTTGGTCTCAGTGCTGTTTCGCTTGAGTGTGGGGAGCGTCGGGGTGTACTCGGGTCTGCCCAGTAGGTCGGCGGCGGCGAGCAGCCGCGGCTGCGCCGCCGGGGATTGCGCGCGGGAACGTGTATGGGGAGGAAGAGAGCAGGCCGTGCGCGGGCCGTGTTGGGCTGGTCCACTAGTACGGGCGAGCGCGCTGGTGGGAGTGGAGAGCGAGCGCAGGCCGGCTGGGCCGGTCTGCTCCCTCGCGGGCCGCCTCGGACCGGATAGAGGTTTTCCAATTTCTTTGCGAATTAAATGGAATTTTCTATTTCCTGAAGAATTAAATAGTGTTGTGCCTTGTTATTTTTGTAATAATTAATTTACTGCTCCAAAAATTATGAGAATAATTTTGCATGCTCTTTGTAGTGTGTAGTATTTAATAAAAATATTAAATAAGGGATTTAACTACTTTCTGTAGGGAGTAAAAATCTATCTTTTAATTGATAAATGTCTATTCTGGGATTTTTGTAGGCCATAATATTTGTCCAAAAATTTTAAAATTTGTTTGGGAACTGTTTTAGGTTAAGACCTATCTACAGAAAAAGTTTAGGCTCAATTTGAAATAGTTATTTATTGATCACTTTATAATCCATTAATGGAAAACCCTAATAAATTAGGTTTTGCGTGACTTTGGGATTGATTGTTGACCCTGGGTCATTCATTATAGTGATCCTCGGCACTTTTACTGTTGTATTGGAATAGTAGTTGAACAGTTGTGCAGCGGCTTTCAATGACTGTTTAAATGAAACCCTAGTTAATAATCGGCAAGTCGGTTTTGTTGGCTTGCAACTTTATCGTGAAGAAAAGTTGTACCCAAGGTTGTTAGTAAATGTTTGTTCTACATTTTTCATTCACGTCATTCCGCACCATGTAAGCATGCATCATTATTTTACGTGTAGTGATCGGGTTTTCGGAAGAATTTCTTGACTGCTCACCGACGGAAGAATTATTCGTCAGGAGAAGTCAAGTGGGTTTCTCTGGTTTTCTCGCGAAAGTGACAGACCTGCAAAACGGGCAACCCCGGTGCATTCAGCCCCTTCCTTGTATTTTATAAAATGTTTATAATTTGAGTTAAAATATTGCATTAGGTTGATAGGAGTTGATTGTCACCTACTTGTTGCATTGCCTACCTTGATTTATTATCCTTGAACCTGTTTTAGAATAAAATGTTTGGAAAACGCTTAGCCCTACTAAATTAATTTAGATTTGTCTGAAATACTACTTTCTGTGCTATAATTATATATTGAGAACAAAATATGAGAATTGGTGAAAAACTTGTTATCCGTCGGTCGACTTGCACTTGGGTTAGAATCCTAATGTATTGTCGCCATCGAAATAGTTTGGAACCGGTTGATGAAAAGAAAATGTTTCGCTCGGGTGATGTGCACATGGGGCGGCGTTCCCCATGTCTTATCATCCGACAGGCAAGGGTTTGGAAACCGTTTGGTAACTGTGTACTTGGGTTAGAGTCCCAATGCATGGGTACCGACGAAAAAAGTTTAGGGACCGTTCGTTGTAGGCTTGCTGGATCGAGACTTTGCAACTAGCCACATACTCCGGGAAGCTCTATCTCCGGTGGCTCTATTGCTTGAATCGACAACCACGCACTGGGAGTGGAGAGATGGCGAGAGTAGCATGTACCCTCGTGGCCGGCGTACCTGGAGACGAGAGGAGTACTGTGCTCTCGGGTGGCGCAGGACCGGTTCAGGGATAGAAAAGCCATGGTAGACGGGGTTGGTGTATGCAAGCTTAAGTGCTACATACGCAGTGTGGATAGGGATCCCTAGCCAGGTACTAATCGATTTGAATCGTCGTTGCTCCTCGGATAATGGAGACTTGATCCACTGCCCTACCTCGAAAAGTGGTTCGGAACTAGGATGTTTTTGAGAAAGGTTAAGAATCTGAAAGTATGTTGATATATGAGAATGAATTTGGAACTTGAATTATGATTAAAATAATATTAAGTTAAAATATTGAAAAAGAATAGTAATGCTTTTCTGCAAAACTCTTTGACTCTTGCTTAAACCTTACCTTGACTCCCCTCAGCGTGCATTCCTGAGTCTCATTTCTTTTTCTTAGTCGGGTAAGTCTTGTTGAGTACCCCAGTACTCAGGGTTTGTTAACCCCTGTTGCAGGTGAGCCGAGTGTACAGTTCGGCTTGGGACCGTGTTGGTTGACGGATCGCGCAGGATCAAGGATGTGTATATGATATAACCCTTGGGCAAGGGTATAGTTGTACATTGTTTATCCACTACGAAACTCTGATTTGGGATAATGTAATCTAAGTTTGTAAACTTATATTTTTGTAATACTTCCGTACCCTTTACTCTGATTTGAATCATGTGTGTAAGCTGTTGTAATACCTGCAAGGTCTTTACAATGAGATCCTCGGGTGAATTAGGGTTTTCGTGGAAACCCGGCAGGCCACCTAGGTCAAGGGGAACTCGTGCAGACAGATCATGGGTCCTTAGGGATGATGACGTTGCACGTGGACCCTATGATTAAGGCGGTTCTATCTCAATGATGAAGTAAAATAAAATAACAAGTGGCCCCAATTAAAATGTTCATAGCCTTTATACGTTAAGCACATTTGCAATATCAAATCACCATACATAAAGCTCTAAAGTGAATTTATATTAAAAAATATCTTTTGATGAGATCTATAACTTTCTAGTTTTGAGTTTTTTCATCGTCATTAAAAATGCTCAAAAATAATAAAAAGTTTCAGCAACATATTAATCGTGTACTAGTGTTTGTTGCCTTAGAAAAATCATATACTCAATATATGATTTCAAACAGATGTACTCTTTATATTAATGTTGTAGCCCTCGATGACATCTATAACTTTATAGTTTTGAGTTTTTTTTATTTTAGGTCATTAAGATGCTAAAAGAATAATAATAAATTTCAGCAGCATAATAATGACGTACCAATGCTGGCCACCTTAAAAAACCATATCTTTCTTTTACAGTGTCAAATGAAGATATTTTTATACTAAAGTTGTGGTTTTTAATGAGATCTTCAACTTTGTAGTTTCGAGTTTTTTTTTACAATGTTAAAATGCTAAAAATAATTTAAAGGGTTAACAATAAATTTTAAAGTTTAAGGTTTAGAATTTAGAATTTAGGGTTAGTGTTTAGGTTTAGTGTTAGGGGTAGGGTTTAGGGTTCAAAGTTTATGGTTTTAGGGGTTAGGGTTATAGGTTTTGGTGTTTTGGTTTTAGGTCCTCTAGTAATTGAGGATTTTAGGGTGGGGCCCATTTGTTTTTTTTATTTTTACATCAAAACCATAATCATTGTTGTTCTTGATTTGTATATTTAATTATAAGAAACATAATTGTTCAAGTTAGATTATAAATTGGATATATGGTTTAAGAAATATGGTGATTTGAATATTCGTAATAACAGAGATGCATATTATTATAGTCGTCCGGTGCTTCAGCATTTTTTATGGTGAACATTTATTGTTATTTTATTTTACAGCAAAACATAGTCAATATTGGTCTTGATTTGTACATTTAATTGAAAGAAACCGAATGCTTCAATCAAATTATAAATTGGATGCATGGTTTAATAAGTATGACCGAATATTCGTAATAAAATATATCCATATATTATTATATGGAAACGTATGCTGTGCAAACCATAACTTTGTGAAAACTTATGTAAACCATGGCAAAAAAATCATCTAAATTCACAAAAAAATCACACATGTAGATGGTATGATGATACACAACTTTATAAAATATCTTGTTCAAACTCTATTTCGTTTGTGAGATAAAAAAACAATAAATTTCAAGCCAGAAAGTTGTTCTGGTGATTTGTTAGAAATTTGTTAGTTATATATCTCACAAACGAAATCGAGTTTGGACAAAATATTTTATAAGGTTGTGTATCATCATATCATCTATATGTGTGATTTTTTTTGAATTTAGACGACTTTTTTCCATGATTTGTACAGGTTTTCACGAAGGTTGTGGTTTACACAGAATACATTCCCTATATTATATAGTCATATGTTGGCTGAGCATTTCTTAAGGAGACTATATACTGTTATTTTATTTTACGTTAAACCATAGTCAATATTGGTCTTGATCTGTAGATTTAATTGTATGAGACAAAATGCTTCAATCAGATTTTAAATTGGATGCATAGATTAATAAATATGATGATTTGAAAATTTCATAACCACAAAACAGTTGTGTGTGACATCTCATCCAGTGAGCATTAAATGCGAACGCTGTACTGCAGCTTTTTCTGATGAATGTTGCCAGGCCTGTACTATAGTAGTACTCGTTTAGTACTCGCTTAAGGTTCTGTTCGGTGAAGCTGAAAAGCGCTGAAAGTACTGTAGAAGTGCTGATTTATTGTGAGAAAAAAGTACTGTAGAAGTGCTAAAAAATAAACGTTTTTAAGCGTTTTTCAGCTCCAGCCGAACGGAGCCTAAACCCATAATCCAATAGGGAGGCAAAAGCTAGCACGAATCTCTAAAAGTATCCAACGGAAACGTAGAGGGGGATACCTCAGCCCCGGGGTACAGGATCCGCGTTGGCACTACTGGAATTGCAGGGCGGCAGTTCTTCCCCAACACGGAAATGAAGCTCGCGCAGGCTCAGAATCATGCCCCCCCTCCCCCTCCCCCCCGGGTTGTCCAGCCTGTGTGCCAGCCTGTGTGCCTCTGGAAGCCTAGCAGTGGCGCGTGTCAAAGGCTGCAATTCCTCAACGTGAATCCAAGGTTTCACAGGTCTCCATCTCAAATTAATTTGCTTGATTTCAAATCCTAATTTCTTATTATTTGGAACCGGTGGCAACATTCTTTAGTTTCAGGTACATCCACACGACCACACACGCCTGGTGAGTCCAGATGCATGCATGACGGCTGTCTCCCAGTTCTCCAATGGGCAGATCAAGCCATCAAGATTATTACTAGTTTTCCGGTTAACGCAGCCATTTGAATTTTTTATGGTTAAATACAAATTCTGCAGCACATAACCTGTTCTGATTTATTTTTGTATCTCTCAAATCTGCGTTGCTATAGATCGGGCTCTCATTATAGCATGAACAAATGATGGTTTTGGAGGTGCCAGAATAACGGTGGTGGATTCATCATTATTTAGCGTGTGATCATCTTGTATTTGGTTCAATTGTTCATGCACTATTGATGTAGTACCTTCTGTTGCACTAAAATTGCTACTGCAGGCTTTGCCAGATTAAGTTTGTATTTGCCAGCAAGTTTGTGCATAATATTTGCGAGAAAGTTTTTGCATAATAATTACTACATGCCTCGCTGGCGGTGGAATAAAATATAACAAACACTTTTACTCCACTATGGAACGTAACTGCTGATGATGCGAACGCCCGGTAATTACCATCGCAAATTTTACTCCTCATGGATCTAAACTGAATTATTTATACACCAAAATGATACTATAATAATAATAATAAATGCTTCACACGGAGACCCGACGACTCGACAATTATCACAGCTAATATTACTCCTCACAGGTCTTGCCAAATTGTTTATACACTCAAATGATACCATTAGTAATAAAATTTACCTTAACCGAAGACCGGATGCCTCGATGATTATCACCGCTAATTTTACTACTCATAGGTCCATGATGAATTATTTATAGACCAAAATGATACTATTAGTAATAAAAGAATACTATGACCGGACGCCCAGTGATTATGACCGTCAATTTTACTACTCATGGGTCTATACCGTAGATGATTATCACCGCCAATTTTACTACTCACGGGTCCGGATTGAATTATTTATAGATCAAAATGATACTATTAATAATAAAAAAATATCTTGCACAGAGACCTGACGTCTAATGATTATCACTGCCAATTTTACTATTCATAGGTCCAGACTAAATTATTTCTAAACCTAAATGATACTAATCGTGTGTTAACATGGAATTATTCTAAACCAGTGATAATTTTACTCATCACGTGCCAACGTGGAATTATTTACATAAACAAATGGTAAGAACAGTAATAAAATAAAATATATCTTGTCCGGATTTCTTTTTACTGTGTACATGCATGCGTGGAGTTATTTACCAAGAGAACATGCATGTAGCAATAATAAAAAAACTGCCATAGCCTAATTGGTGCAGCATGCACGTTTGCAATGCCGGCAGTTGCATGTGTGAGTAGAAATGGGAGAAAGCATAAAATTTATTTAATACCGCCAAAATCAATGCAATAATTACCATGCATGGCACTAGAAATTACTCATAGCTATTGTAATCATTGTCTCACCGGCAATTAAAAAAGAGATTCACCGTGCACACGGCGAGCACGCCCCAAGACTCCGGCGAGAGCGCTGATTATTAATTAGAGTCCTGGGAATAATACACATAACATTGATCAATACGGATCATATCCAGGTTTTTAAGGTCGAATGTGTGGATTAGAGAAGGTTGCGAGGATTGGAAAGAGGGACAAAGGGAGGGAGAGGAGAAAGAAATGAGGTGAGCCTCAGCCAAGAAATAAGTTGCGTGCATTTGAATGGAAGCTCAGTGCCACCAACTACGACGCCGAGGTCCCCACCATGTCAGGGCTACAGTGGCATCCATGCCAAATGTGGCGTGCTCCCTAGGCGCCAGGACCCATGGAGCCAAGCCATGTTACCTCGACGCAACTCCTAGGATAAGACATAATTGGTGTAAATGTGAATTTTTAATAAAAAAGGGTTAACTAAAAGAATCAGCGATGTTCAGCTACTAGACGACAACAGCCTGCATGTGTTTGATGAAATGGCAATGACAATGTTTGGGGGTGATGTTACCATGCCAACAGCCTGCTTGTGTTCCAATGACAATGTTGGGTTGGGTGGTGATGTTATGTTACCACGTTCAAAGCTGAGGGTCACCGGTATTCTTGGTATTCTTCTGTACAGACAAACAAACAGAGCTCGACTCTACTTGAACGCAACAACCAAACATATGAAGTTGCACCGTTGGGACAGGGCTCGAGCTGGCTTGTTCCTACACCTTGGTGTAATGAATTTTCTTGTGATATCTCGTGGCAACCATTGGTCGGTCTAAAGGTTGATCTGCTGGCCGATCCCCGTTCTCCACACAATACCGTTTTTCAAGTCTCAACCCCTTGTACGTCAAATAAAAGTCTCAACCCCTTGCAATGTAGTCCTCCAGGTGTAAGAAAGAGCATCCGGCCTTAGCTTTCGCCTCCAACAGACTAGTGGTAGGGTAGTATTTTGCCTTCAAAATACTCCAGGTGTAAGAGTATTGAGGAGCAACTGAAATTTCATCATTTCCCCGAGTGGGACACTTTGTTATTATTTTTTCTCAAGAAAATGTTGAGGTACCTGCTTACATGTCAGAACTTAGGCCATATTAATTCGAAACAAGGGTCAAAACAAGCTGTCATTTTCACTTGTATACAAAGTGCAACAACAACAACAAAAAAAGTTGCTATTGCTATAAATGCAAAGGCTTACCAACACAAACCCCTCCTCCTGTATTGCACTCCTATCATTGGAGTTGGGAGCCCAAAGTGCCGCCTGTGTACAAGTATATTGTGTCCAAACCAAAAGCTTGAATCTTAATTGCCTCATCATTTCACCATAATGAAGAATGTTCTTCGAACAAAGAAAAATATGGAACACTGGCAAACAAGATTTCAGGGGACACCCTGTATTCCACTCCATGGGTATAGATAGGTTCACCATCTGATTGCAGAAAGTGCTGATATGCCTACTCTAAGTTGCGGGTGTCACAATGAATTTTAATCCCTTTCGTTTATTTATCTTTCCCTCCCACACTGAATTTCGCAATGAAGAAACCAATGGTATCCACTGATGATGATGGATCAAATCTCTGAACAAGTTCAGCTTCATCCTCTCTCAGCCATTCTCTGCAAGGGCATGAATGTTTAAGAGATGGAAAAATGAACTTTTCAGTAAGGAAAATTTGAAGATTTTTTTTTTCAGAGTTGGAAGGGCAACTTTCAGTAAGGTGCATCATGAAAGAAAAGTCTCGTCGATAACTAACACGTTTCAGTCCATCTCCCCCCACAAGTATTAGAAGAATCATGTTCCAGTTTTATGGGTGCATCATGAAAGAAAAGTCTCGTCGATAACTAACACGTTTCAGTCCATCTCCCCCCACAAGTATTAGAAGAATCAAGTTCCAGTTTTATGGGGAGTGGCCAATAATTACCAATAAATGAAATGAAATTGTCCAAGCATTATCTGAATAACAGGCTCAGCTGTTGAATTTCTGACAAGGTGAAAACAATAATCTTACTCAGTATATGTCTTGTTGAACAGCTCACACGAACCAACAATACCAGGCCCTCCAACTTTCGGATACTGAAAAAGAAGAATGAAGATGATGTGGAAAATGAAGTCAAAAGTCTTGTAAATATCAATTTTAGTAGCCTGGGAAATCTCGCATCCATCTTTTGAACAATGTGAAGACCAGAGATATGATGTGCAAGATCACAAGATTTAAGTCTGAACTTTGGATGAAATGTTATCAGTACACACTATCAAACCAAGTTCCTTGGCATCTCAGTCCACATCACACAACTCGAAAAACCTAAGCAGGTATATATCACATGGTTTTGCTGCATTCTATGGAGTATGGCTTTATGAATTACTTTCTTATTTTGCAATCTACTTCCTGATGTAATTTAAGATAGTATTGGTGATTTTTTTAGCAATGTACAAATTCATCAGTTGCAAATAATGGAACTTACCTGTGATACCAGTGACAGATATTTGTAGGTATCCAATGCATATCTCACCAAAGCCTCATTCTCCCCTGGATTTATAGTACACCTGCAACGCAGAAAAGAAAGGCACGAGCACTAATAAACAAACTGCTCATTGAGCTCTGTTTTATACTAAATTGGCAATGCAGAAAAAAAAGGATGAGCACTAATAAACAAACTATTTACTGAGCTCTGTTTTATACTACTACATTGGCAATGCAGAAAAAAAGGATGAGCACAAATAAACAAACTATTCACTAAGCCGTTGTTTGTCCTTTGAATTGATGATCACATATACCACTGTACAAGTTTGTACTGTATGATATGCACATAATAGATAGGACAACATTGTAAATTAGCTACATGTACACAAACTAGGATTACAGATCAACTTCTTCAATCAAACAGCAATCAAGAACAGTCCAGCAATATATGAGCTAGTTGTTTTCTTGACTACATGGGTAACAACAAAATATTAAATTTCTTGACTACATAGTTAAATTTCCTCTTTATAATACACTGACTTATTACTGGTATTTATGCAGCAACTACAATGAACTTCTGATGATAAATCACTATCCTGGCCCTGTCCTATATGTTCAATCTCCAGATAGGACAAATAAGGTGGCCTTAGGAGCTCCTAGCCATGTCCAGTAAGTGTTTACTAGGCACGTGAGTTGTATTTTCTGCTAGGTGTGATCTGTATGGGGCTCTAACCCCCCTCCTTTTCTTCTTAAGATAATGATATGCAACTCACCTACGTGTTCGAGAGAAAATCCACGTCCAGTAAGCAGCTGTAAGTTGAAATGTTGGTCATCCAGTTAACAGCTAAATAACTACACGTGCAAGTTCTTTTTAATCTTCTACGACAGGTGAAGTATGGAGTTGGACAGAAACTCACGTTGAATAAACAATCACCCCACCAGGACGAACTAATTTGACAGCTTGATCAAACATTCTCCTCTGATACTTTGCATGATTTTTCAGGGATTCTATAGTTTCCTGTCATAATAATGGATCTTCATGCTATTAACTGATATGAGCAAATACTCAAGGTAACAAGATAAAAGCACATCAAGCTATTAACTGGAACGGATACAATGCCAAGCTCAGCTCTGAAAATTTGCCAAGAAACAAAACCTATATTCAGGGGTTCAAGAAAGCCAGGTGACAATTGATAGATAGAACAAATTAAATGCCAAAAGATACATTAGCATATAATATAAGACTGAAATTTATACGACCATTTTAAGGTTAATGCACTAGCTGAATATTATAGACTGCTTTCAGTATCGGTTGCTATCCAGGTGGGCAAAAGAATAGCACCATATATTCTCTAATAACCATATTCTTCTCAACATTAAATTTACAAAACAAAAGTTCTGGCAATCAACTACAGGCCCATTATTTTAACTGATGCAAAAATATTTTTTTTACAGCATTGATGTATTGGTAATCAACAACATAACTAAATTAGTTGGAACTTACCTCACCAGCAAAGAGCCGAGGTCTTAAGCCAAGCGCAGAGCATGGAGCATCAAGGAGGACACGATCAAAGCTGTTAGGACAAAATCCTTTTGACTTTTCAACTCTACCACCAGAGCAATTATTTCTTCCAGGTCCGTTCTTCATCCGCCTTAAATTCTTCCTGAGTTCTGGCTTGCTAATATATCTTTTGGCATCTAGGTTTTTGTCATCTACCAAAAAAGAATGCTAAGTTTCTGTATCAGGAATACACTTCATCTAGAGTGAATGAGTGATCTAGCCTAGAGGCTGTGTGATGATGATACCACTCTCCCTCCCATAAAATATAAGTTGTTTAGGACATCAAAACCATTTCATATAATTCAACAAGCTTACTATGTGATTATTTTAGAAGGAATCAGATACTACAAAAGTGTTTTCATGATGAATCTAATAACACCAAGAATATATTGGTGAATCTATGTAACCTTTTATATATCAATTGTCAAGGCTATAAGCGTTTGAATAACAAAAAGTTCTAAAAAAACAGAAGTAATAATCTCTACTCCCTCTATTAAATGTGATGCTTTGGACAAGATATTGTCTCCAATAAGGAATTTGAGAACGGAGGAATAGCATGCTTTTGTTCAGTTGTTACAATATCTCATGTTATCACTCAGCTCTTGCTTGGTTACTACTTACTAGAGTGTCTCACAAGGCGGCCCATCCACCAGGCTTAGGCTTGAAACGGTGCTCACAAAATGTGGATAACTCCCTGAGAATTTTTTTCCCGAAAATGCAGGAGAGCTGTGCTTCTTTGTGTTAGAGAAAAAGAAAAGATCCCCATACATCACACACATCTCATACGTGGACCAAACATGAGAGGTCGTTATGTTAAATTACATGATCACCTTGTACAAAAAAAGGACTCGACCACCACATTAGACTCTAGCACTAAGCTCTAGACCCTGAAGTTTCTTAGCTCCGGCCATGCACCAGAGGGCAGAGGCTATGCCCATCCTTGAATTCCCTTAGAATGGCCTTTAGAAGCACCCTCGAAGACGCAAGCATTCCTATGCTTCCATACAATCCAAGCGCCTAGGATAATTAAAGAATTCATCGTGTGCTTCTTCTCAGTCTTATTATTATTTTGCGCCACCAATTAGCAAAGCTAAGTTCAGTTCATCTAGGAACTGACCCAACCAATCCAAATTGGATGAAACAATTTGTACCTCCCTGAGAAATGGCCAACTAGTTCCTTGGGCAGCTAGGGTTTGGTACTTCCCATATCAAGGCAAAGCCAGGGGGATGGCATACCCCACCAGTCGAGTTTTTCTTTTTTTTCTCTCTCAAATAAGGCACTTTGACCATAAATTTTGCTGTATATGTAGTAATAATCATTAAAAACATATCATTTTTAAGCATCTATCAGAAAAAATCCAATAGCAATACTTTTTAGGGCATCAATCCAAATGGTACTTTACACCTTAGTGATCCAAGTTCAGCAATTTTGACCACTTAAATTTAAAATGCCATGTAGTTTTGAATAGAGGAACTAAGCGGTATCTAAACAATTTAGGCATAGCTCCTTGCACCGAACGTGGGGTACTTCCATAAGCTATTGGATGTACATGCAATCCATCAAGTGAAAAAAGGATCGCACGAACTCACAAGCGTAATGTGTAAGCTGACATAAATATCAATAGTGTAGAAAGAAATGGGTGCAAATCTGCATGCTCCTTACCAGAATGCACCACTGTTGTTGTTGAGTTGTCTTCATCTACACTGGTAGATCTGCCATCTACTGTGGCATGGCAAGGGTCCTCTGTTGGTGTCTCAATTGCTTCATCAGTTTTCCGTACAGATTTGAGGGCGTCAAGTTTATAAGCTTTAATACAACTCAAGTCCATCTCAGAAGCCAACTTTAGAATATCCATCACCTGTAATCTACTTTCATGTTAGAGAAGCACAGTTACATATCATTTTTATTTTATCAAGCATGATAAAGAACTGTATTCATTTAGTATGACCTAGTGGGGGTCTGTGGGTGGGTTGTATGGGTTATTGCCCCCATTTTTTCTTCTTAATATAATGATACACAGCTCTCCTGCATGTTCATGAAAAAAAAGAACTGCATCCATTGCATTAAACAAGGAATAAAGTATCTTTACAAGGTTGGACCACCCCCATCTCTACAACTAAAAAAGAGTATTGTTATCACCGTTTACACTAGAAAAATCGGTGCGTCCTTTGCTGCACCCTACTTATACATGAGCATGCCAGTGGATTATTACCTCGGTATGCAGGATGAGACCGTATGAGTATTGTGTTAAATCAATTTAACTGATCAATAACTACTTGTGAAATAGATTCATTTGCTAACTATTTGAAAGATGAAAGATTTTCCGTGTCAATCTCTAGTTAAAATAAACAAAAATAAGATTGGGATGGAAGAAGGAGGGCAAAAGAAACAAACATGCCAAAGAGAAACTGCAACAGGCTTGGTTGAGGGCAAATGAGCGGCCCTAGTTCCACCATCAATCAGTTTCTGTGAACACTACTCAGCTAACAGTTTGTTATGACTTACAAAAGGATATGTGTCTGTTAATGGACGTCATTGGGGCTGCGTGGTTGTAAGGGAGCTGAGGGAGCGGTGGCCTGGTGTGCTCCTACACTACCAGCGCTACAGTACCCATGCGTTACAGTGTCACGGGTACTGTTCACGCCGTGGCGGCGGCTAGGACTGCGAGGGCAAGAGGAGGCCGGTCGCGGGGCTTTGCCCACGACCGGGCAAGAGGGAAGGGATTTCCTTCTTAATTCCTCCTTTTCTAGATTGACACGTCTACTTGGCCCCTAAGCAAGCGACTAATTAACCCTAACGGGCTAAGGCCCAATAGGCCCTTACTCTTCTAACAGTGTCCATGAAGCTATAATCCTTATTGTGAGATCATAGACTCAGGTCAGAATATATGTTAAATCTGATGAAAAGCAGTTTACCTTATTGTGAGATCTATCAAGGGCAACAACTTCTCCTTTGTCCCTCATAAGGATAGCAATTGCTGTTGTTTTCCCTCCAGGAGCAGCGCACATATCTAGTATTCGCTCACCTGACTGGGGATCTATAAAATGGGTCACAAATTTTATGGAATGTATAGCATGAAAAATGTATAATCCGAGTTATTTGTGAATTATATACACAAAAAATCATATGTTCCATTCCACACAGCAAAGTTAATAAGTAGTATCATTAAGGGAGAAAAATCTCAAAAGCATGCAAGTGACATTTAAGCCAACCAAATGCAAAAGGTTGCATCTAGGGGAAAACAAGTATTGAGATAGCCTGGGATTCAACTGTTTATTTCTAGCAAGATTATGTGCAGTGGTTATTCAATTTGACAAATTGTTTTGGTTTTTAAAACTGCAAACACAAGGAAGCCCTAGGTTTTCTCTTTGACTAGAAGCCAATCAATGCAGTGAACTCCTCTAACATCTGCAAACTAAACATGCATTTTTCCAAGGTTCATTATGATTGCTTCAAATTATTCCATATGATGCACAGTCATCTATGTAATCATTTGGTTTTCTATACTGCCTGGATTTAAACTAACACGAATACACAATCAACACAGTGTTGGATATTTATAACAATTGCATGGTAAAGATCAGAATATTGGATGGAACATTACATTGAAACGCAGCCAAAAAATATATAGAAATCATACCAAGGACACGAGCAGTCACAACACTTGGTAAATTTTGAAGAAATATCTCCCCTTCAAGCACATCTACAGACGGAAAGGATTCCTAATTAGGCTTAAAATCAATGACAGTTAACAGTTTATATCAACTCAATCGAAGTGTTTTTGAAATCCTTCTTACAGTAAAAGTAGATGGACCGAATTCAAAAAGTAGGTATGCATGAAACAAAATTAAGGAGTTGGCAACATTTACACCATTTTACATGGGTGCCTTTTGGGCTGCTTCTGATGGAAAATGAAGCCCCAATACAGCTTAAGCCATGTTTGTCTATTATTTTCAGATAGTGAGTCGGGGAAGAGATTATCAAGATGCAATTCCTGGGTAGCTGCCACAAGAGAACTGCTGGGCAAAGAAGCAAAGCCTGGCTAGCTGCATGAGTTGTAATTGAGGGTTGAAATGATAAAAATACAATTCAGAGAAATAATAGTATGTGTATGTTGCTTGCAAACCAAGGGTTTATATAGCCTGTCCTCAAATTCTATATTAACACTGTAAGGCTGCATATCTGTCAATACCATCGTCGGTTATTTGAGATCATAAAAATGATCTGTAGATTGCTACCACACATTGCATGTAAAGTATAAACTAATGAAACATGCTTACATCATTGCTAAAAGTTATAGAACAAATTAAGAAAAATGCAAATATACCATTGAAAGATGGGAGCTTGTATACCCTCTCAGTCATCTCTACTGCAATCCCATGAGGAACACGAAATATTGCAGACCTTGACATTGAAGCAGTTCCTTGACCAATGTACAAACCCTTCCTTTCTTCATAATGTGCATCTGCAACATTTGTGTATGTCAATAGTTCATGAATATGCCACCTTTATCAATGAAAAAAACATGCAGCACAACCTAAAAAAACTAGTACAACACCAAGTGCAACCATCTATTTCAAGGGGAAATAGACTCTTAAAAAGGAAAATAAATCAGTGTATTTAACAAGTATATAAAAAGCATGCCTGATTGCAATCCCTGTAAAACAGTTCCTCGTGTTATGCCCACAGCCCAGTCACCTTCCTTGACAGGCTGCTCAATAGCGACTGAGACTGCAACCTTATCACCCTTTTCAACATGTGAACTACAAGCTAGAACACCAGGAACATACACCTGAACATAACGAACGGAAAAGATCACACACAAGTAGAGATTTACAACAATGAACTTGTGTGGTGGCACTGACATTGTGGTATTTCAAAATCAAAATAATAAAGGTAAAATTAGCAAGTTTCTAAAGAAAACAGGAAAAACATATTTGGATTTAGACAATCAAGTTTATGCGGTACACTATTCAGCTTAATATCAAGGACTAAACATTAGTAATTCCTTCAGAAAATTCCGGCAGAGCTAAATAAAAAAGACGAGGGGGATGAGGGAGTGTTAAGGATGCAATATTACAATATTCAGGGTTCAACCAAATAAAAAGGTAAATTAACCTGATTATTGAAGGTTAACACGTAAACACTGTGAACGTGTTCGACCAAATACAGCAGAATATAACAAGTGTTCACCATATAACATGCATATAAGCTTGTGACACTAGAAAACAACAATAATTTTACTCATATCATGAACTAAGTAGGCACAGAATGCACCAAAAACATGCAGCTGTTGTGCTCATGAAAGGACAGCAATGTTAGGTATTATTAATTCAAGTTTACACTTCCCTTTCAAAGATTCTGAAGGGGCCAGTTCCCAAAAATCTAGGTTCTATTTGATCCCGAAAAAATATCAAGACTACCAGCTTCCCAAAACCAGCAGAATGTGAATGTCCCAAATAGGGAGTGATCACTAGTGTTCAACATATGTCTAAATGGTGCAGATTCAATACGATGGCCCATATTATAATTTGGAGGGAAGTGATAGTGGATACGAGACAACTTAGAATGTGTTTTACCAAATGTCTGACGGTTCTTGTAGATTTATATCAGCTGCTTATCACAAGCGCTGGCAAACATAGACGGTTATCATTTCTTATTTTAAGAGTGGCTCTCGCTCATTAGTCATTGCCTCAATGGATTCGTTTGATACATATAGGCACAAATGCAGGAAAAGAAAGATATACCTGGGCACCCCGAAGAACTGACTCTGCACATTTTCGACTTACAACTACTTCCTTAATAGCTTGATCTGATTGGCTACCATAATGCAGCACATGTGGTCCTGATCCCTGAACAAACAAAACATTTTCAAGGCCTGCATAGGGGCACTTGTGGACCAGAGAGGCCACTTCGTGTGGTTTGTCTCCAGCATTCAGCTCAACAGCCTCCAAACCATTGGTTACAGCAGAGAGCTCATTTTCACATATTAGATCCATCAGTTTATGCATGACAGCTTCAGTGGAAGACTTCAGAGTATTGACACGAATACAAGAATAACAAGAAGGATGCCTGTGCCGGGAAGTAATAGTTAGTCATATATAACAGTAACAGCCATCACTAACTGAAAATTAGCACTGGTTTCAGAATAAGTATCCTAAACACAAACTGAAAATTAGCACCAGAGTTCAGAACAGTACCCTAAACACAAATTGGCTAATATAAGGACATATAAGTTCATACTTCAGAAAAACTATGTAGTGAGTCGAAGCCGAGAACTAACTATAACATAACATTGCATCTTCCAACTGTTTTAAAGGCTAACTGTGCACAAAGTTGACTTGTTTAGTGTTTATTATAACCTGAGAAAAGCATGTAATGCAGAAATGTTTCATCAGGTCTGCAAATTTTCCTGTGATGAATGTGTTCAACAGTATCAGATTCAGAATATACTTAAAACCAAGTATTCTTGGTTGTCCGTTGCCTAGATCCCAAAAGTTAGTATGTTTCATATTTCATGACAACATAACAGTATATCCTTCTTGTTAATTCTGAACCAATCTGTTACTAACCAATGGAAGGACTGATGTAAGACTCGAGCATCTTGGCCACTGGATATGCAAAGAACCTGCGTTTTCTGTTCAGGCCTACATGGCTTTACTTCATTGATCGCGGAGCTACTCAAGTAGAACATTGCACTACACAGCTACAGCTAACAAGAACCCTAGAACCTGGATTCAAAACACAGGAATCCTAGAATCAGCAGGAACCAATCAAAGGAGAGACGGGGAACAGCCACGCAGCAGCAGGTGGGCGGGAGAGTGCTCACGCGAGGGCCTCGGAGATGCGGGCGAAGGGGTCGCGGCCGTACGCCGCGGCGAAGTACTCCTCCACCTCCGGCTGCCACCGCAGCCTCGGGCTGTACGTGTACCGCGCCGCTTCAGCGGCGGCCGGCTGTGCCGCCGAGGGGGAGGGGTGGGAGTCCATCGGCGGCGAGGGCCGCCTGTTGCGGGCTACAGGCGGATGGGGAGGACTTGGGGAGGGAAGAAGCGGCGGAATGGAGAGCGGGAGAATCGAAAGCAGGGGCGACTGCAAGCCTGGAGCAGAGTAGTCGGAAGGCTGGAGTAAGCAACAATGGGTTTGCGGGATTTTACAGACAAGGGCTTTTGCGGCGCCCGGTGTCTCAGGGGGTTCGATGTCAAAATCTACGGTACCAAAAATTTGGCGAGCTATTAGCATTTAATTTTCTACCAAAATTTATTAAAGTCTCATAATTGACTTGCCAAATTCATAGTAAGTTTTTTCTTAAGTTTTGGCTTACTAAATCTATGGCATAGCAATTTTTGGACATCAACCAAGCAAGCCCTCAATATTTGACGCCAGATTTACTAGTCTTTCAATATTTGACTCCACACATGCGAATTGGTTCAATATAAAAGATTTCTAGAATTTTCTTTCTGTTTCTAATTCCTAATATCTTTCTCACTCCTAAAAGCAAGTATATTGGTGTTGTCTTATTGGTGATCTCATGTAATGCTATGTCATTTAAGACGACTATACAAACAACATGTACAATGATTATTTTTTAAAATTGTCTCGTAGTAACTTAAAAATTTCTTAATTTATACCTAGAATAAAAATAGAATTGTGAGTTCACCTACAACTCATACAGTTGTTAATAGTTGTCTCGTATTCTTAAATCTTAACTCATGAGGTGGTTGTTTCGCGAGGCAACGACCTCGCGTCCTGTTTAGTTTCCAAACAATTTCTAGATTCTCCGTCACATCAAATTTTTAGACGCATGCATGGAGCCCGGTAGACACCATGACAACCACCATAGCACCAGCATGTCCCCGCTGCCGCTGGCTAGCTTCCATGCATGCATGCAAGGTGGCGCTCTCTTAATCAACTAGAGAGGTATCTCGATTTCGGTTTTTTAGACATAAAACAGTATTTTTCTCTCATAACAAATCAGCGTCACCAGAAATCAGCTCTTCTTTTTCAGACAATTGAACAGGGCGGGCTAGTTCTTGACAAAAAGTACTCTTCTACTTACAGATCATCGAGCAGCCACACCAGCCAGCATTCTGTTGGTCATGTTGCCGAAGCCGGCGGACACATGCATGACCGCCACCACCCGCGTGTCCCCGCTGCCGCCGGCTAGCTTGGCGCTCTCTTAATCAACTAGAGAGTAACACATTAAAAGGAATATAGGTATGTATGGCTCCTCGCTCCTACCTATCGCCATGGCAGAGCCAACGCCAGCGAAGACGAAGAGGAAGGTAAGGATGAGCTCTACAAGTACAGCGCGGTCGCAGCCAGCGTCGGAGCCTCGGAGGCCTCGCGGTGATGATCAGTTATGTTTTTAGAGAGAGGAATTTTAGTCTTCTCTGGTGTCTCTAACAGTGTCCAGAAATTATTAAAATTAACAATTGAAACAATTTGCGTGCATGAAGTTAATATTGAAAGATATCAAATATTGAAAGACGTATACATTCAGGTCAAATATTAAAATTTATCGGTTGAATCTGGTTTTGCTGGGGTTTGGATGGACGCTGGGCAGAATTGGAGGAAGCAGGCAGCACTGGTGATTGAACGGGGAGGGGAGAGCCCAGCGTGACTTCTGTACGGCTGTGTTTGTCCTTGATAGTTTAGTTTGGGTGATGTAGCAAGGAATCGAAAATTTTGAAGATTAGATCCAAGTAGAGGAAGATGAACCGGCTAAGTGGATCAAGCCATCAAAGGGGTGTTGAAATTAAGGTTTTGTTTGGCATAGCTCAGCTTTATAAGTCGAGGTGTTTTTTTAAATGACTTTATGAGTAACTTTTTTTGTGAAACTGAGCACATTGATGATTGGGAGAGACAATTGAGTAAGAAAGGTAGGATAAGCTATTTTTTTCAGACTGTTGGCGGTCCTTATAGATCATTTTTAACCGCCAACTTATGCCTAAAGGGAGAGAAACTATCATACTTTAAACACATAGACATATGTTATTAACAGAGTTCCACTTGTAGCCCTAGTGTTTATATTTTTGCAGGATTTATGGTGAAACAAGTGGAAGTGTACAACTCCAATTGGAAAGCGTAAAGGAGAAATGTGAATTCAGAGAATGCGCAACCAAGAATAACAAAGAAGCCCACGTTTATTACAAATCTGAGCCCATTCGTAACCATAGGAGGGGTCTAGGCCTAGAGGAGAACAAACCACACGAAGGCGGTGGCCAAACGGGCCCACCAGGGGACCAACCGTTCCCGGGGGCAGCCGCCCCCCTGGTGGGGCCTCTCGGGCCCAGTTTTCTTCTAACGGTTGTAGGGCGGTTCTCCAAGGATGGTTTCACCTACGATCAACACAGATGGAAAGTGGAAACCGCCCTTTGGAGGTCGGTTTGGGATGATCCTTTTGCATAGAACCCCCTCCTCTCAAGCTATAAAAGGAGGCCTCCTCTCTACACCTATTCATGAATGGATTTACCAACACAAGAGGTCACAATGTAGGGAGGAAGAGTAAGCTCCATTCCATTAGCTTTTAGCTAATTTAGTGTAGGGAGTAAGAGAGGGACAAGAGCTGGAGAAAGAGCGGAGCCGAAGCAGTTCTGCCTCCGGGTGGACGAAGTGTCGGGCTTGTCGGCTCTCGATCCAACTTGTACCTCTATGATCGTCTTGCTACTTGAAGTAAGAAGTTCGTGTTCAACTTTGGTTTGATTCATTAAGCATGTTACTTCCATAAAGCTACTTGTTTGTGGGATCGTCATTCGTCCTTTGGACGGATGCTCTAGTAAGAGGACTCCTGATAGAGACGGATGTTCCTGTACGCCGCTAGAGTAGTAGTTGCCTTCGTAGACGTGGTGTCTAGGTCGGAGTCTATCTTCATATGTTGCGTGCGCCCACGGGCAGAGGGGTAGGTGGCAAGTGGTGACAGCCCTGTCGACTCGTACCAGCATCCCCCACGTTCGGACGCGGAATAGCGCTGATACTGGTATCGCCTGGCAGACCAGGTGCGTCGGTGGGCCTGAAGCAAGCAAGTAGTGGGGAAGTTTCCATCGCTTATGTGCGTTTGACCTTAGAAGAACCTCTCTACCCAAGCTATCCCTTCCGTCTCTTCTGAGTAATCTAGTTTAAGAGACTAAGTACAAAGACCGTTCCTCTGGGAAATTACGATACCCTGAATACTTCCGAGTGAAGGCTACAACGGTACTTCCGTGCGCTTGCGGACTTTTCTGCTGACGCTAAGAAGCGCCAACAAGCTTTCTGGCGCCGTTGCCGGGAAACGGTTGTCGTATTTATCTCCGAACCTAGTTCACCCGTGTATCCTTGTGTTTTATAAAAAAAATCTTTTATCTTTTCTTTTTATAAAAACAAAATATTCCTTTTTATCCAATCCCTTCACGATGAAGCCAGCTCCAAATTCAAAATTCTTCTACTTCAAAGGGGGAGTTCTTTGAACCACATTCTTTTTTCAAAACCAAAATTTCCATCCAGTTGTGAACTCCACCTGAGATTCAAAGCTATGATTCGGACAAAACCTTTTTTGGTCACGACAATGAAAATTCTTTTGACCACTAGCAAAAATTCGAGGAATTGTGTTCATGCCTAAACATTCCTGGCATGACACAAGAAATTCTTAAGTGGAAGTTGTTTCTGTTCTCCCTCAAGGGGAGGCAAAACAACGGTACACTGATGCCGTAGAAAGTGCGAATGGAGAATGGGATGAACTTAAAATCAAGTTTTGTCTTGCATTCTTACCCATGTCTCGTATCGCCGCTCTAACAAGGGCAAACCTTGACTTTGAGCAAAACCAGAAGGAGTCAATAGGTACAGCTCAGGCCAGGTTTACAATGTTTATACATGCTGACCTAGACTTGTCTTTATCCGATAATGTGCTTTTGCATATCCTTTATTCGGATCTAGACATAGATGCTGCCCTACGCTTTGACATAACCGTTGGAGGGCCGTTTTCATAAAAACCATGACGGAATAGAGGAAAATGCTTGTTTGCATCCTAGAGAAGCACGCTTCTCCCGTCATCGTACCCAAACCCCTTCATACAAGGGCATGTCAAGTTCTGAAGAGCCCTCAGCAGCCGAATCCTTTCCCTTGTCACCCTTCGATTCGTCTGTTGAGCCCTCACCCGAACCATGAACACCGAAGGAAGGAATGTTTTATCCTTCGGAGTTCGCTATCAAAATTCGAGGATTATGGCAGAACTTCGAAACATTTCTTGGCACAAAATTCTGACATTTCTTAGGAAGTCTCCCCTAATGCGGAGTCATCGAAAGTACGGTTGTTGCTTGTTGGAAGTGAAACGTTCTTCTGAAGAAATTCAGATTCTTTCACCTCCCACAACCATGTCTTGCTCATTAAATGGGACTTCCATGAAAGCCCTACACAACCAGTTGGGACTACTTTCATTCCTGCGGAAACCCTTTTAGGGCGATATGCCACGAGTCTCGACCGACAAACTTTTCAGAAGTCCATCCGGACTCATCTTTGAGTTTTGTGGGATTGTTAGGGTTGTGCCATTGGAAATTAACGAAACCGAAGTTTCTTATACTTCCTCATCTATGCCATCCTCGATTTTGATCTTCTCATAGGGCACCCTCTTGAAAATCTCATTTATATATATATAAAAAAGAAGGGAGCCCCGATGAGAAGTTTTGCTTCTGCCAGCCATAGCACTTGCTCGAAAACCTAAAGGCGAAGCAAAGCTACTTGTTCGAGTATGCGAATCCTTCTCCTGCGCCCTTGCTCGAACAAGATGCATGTCCCCCTGGCCATCAAGAACATTGTTCTCGATAATGGTCAAGGTTTAGTGATCATCCTCCATGATTTATCTTTTGAGAATGAAAACTTCCATGCCACGGACATGCCCGAAGCAACAACTCTAGAGCCAAGAAGGGGCCCGCTAACAAGCATGGTTTTGAGGTCCCTCAAATTTATGCTCAAGGTCTCCAGAGTTTGTTTCGCTTCAGACCACCTGCTTTTACGAGGATCTCGCAACCATCTCTTGATTCTAGTTGTTCAACTTTTTGAGAGAATGGTTGTGAATGCTTATGTTTGTCATGAACATTGCAAATCCCGTAGTAGTACGATGGTGCATACCTTGCAGCTTGAATTTTAATGCCTATGATTGGTGGTAAAGTTGGGAACTACACCACCATTGATTGTAGCAAGAAGAAGTTCCCACGGTCAAGTTTAAGACCATAACTTGAGCACTGCCGGGAGATACCCTGGATTATCCTTAAAACATATATATACTTTTTATTATTATTACTATTGTTATTTTCAAAATATATATATCTTCTTTAAATGGTGAGGGCATGTTGTCAAGTTAGTATGCACCTTCGGGTATGTCGCTAACCATTTTAGGAAAAATTAAGAACTCAGGTCATATGATGCTTGACAACATGGAACGACATCAACTACAAAAGCTTGATGCACTCCTAGGTAATGGAACACACTCGTAAGAAGGCCCTAACTCTGCACTTGACTTTTATGAAAAAATCCAAGTGTGAGGGAGGACGGTGAGAAACCCAAGTTTCATGCACACCAAAGGGTAATTAAAAAAATGATGATGAAGATGTCAGCCTCGCCTTTAAAAAAAAGAGAAGAAAAAATGAATGAAAGAAAAAAAAAGAGAGATGAGGGAAACTAAAAAAGAAGAAGAAAGAAAACTACGAAAAAAAAGAAAAAAAAGATTGGGAGTCTCCCTCTTCTGAACCTTTGCTAGTATCATCAAGGCCCATGGCCCATGCGCATTGATGTGTGTGTGGCCTGGCTTCGGAGATCACCTGAGGTGAACCATCATGCTAGCCGCAACAACAACTTCAACGCCTCATACATATATGTTACCGGTACATATACTCAGGTATACGAAGGTAAATAAATGTTCACCAACTTCTTATAACTGTCTTCATTTGATCAATGAACTTTGAGTTGTTGACATAATAAATGAAAGTAATCTGATATGGAGATAAACCAAGGCATATCTTTCTCTGCATCTTTATCTTGGCCTTGTTTATAAAAAGTTGAGTGAATAAGTTTTCAATAAAACAAAAATAATAATAATATCTTTCTTGCTCTCTGGTCTTATAGCCAATAGAGTCCTTGCTTGTTGTTGTTACTCTTGTTTTGTTTTCTTTTTATCAAAATAAAGTAGGTACAAGAATAAGTGAAATATCCTCGATTTTCCATGAAGGAAAAATCCACAGAATGAGATATAATGCGATCAAATCAAAGTTTGATTCCATCACATTATCATATATCAGTTGAAATCACAGTCATACAGCGTATGATTATAAGCCTTACAAGTTTTACCTCATTTGAGGATACACCTATTACAAGGTTAATCTAGCAGAAGCGTTTCTAGTCGTCATCAGAGTTTGGCGGAATATGTTGTCGAGCGGAGGCTCCTCCTTCACGGGTATCATCAGAGTCAATCTTGGCGCAGCATAGTCTTCATCTCCTGAACCAAACTTGAGCGTAGGCACGAGACCTCCTAATCTTTCTTATCTCAATATCTCTGTTAGTCAGGTAATCTGCACACCGCCAGATATATGCAGGCCATGATCAGCACCGATGAGCTTTAGTAGAAAAGAGAAAACAAAGGATCTGGCGATCCTAACATTTGGCTGTGGGTTGCAACCTAAGCGCATGCAAAGTAGTATCAAGTAATAATATCATAATAGTTTGTCAAGTTTTAACCCATATCATCAATTCCCATCAGTCTATCCCATATCCATCATCCCACCCAGGCACTACCTCACACACACACCTCACGCTCAGTCGACAGGCCCAACTCCCTCTCAGGTCCTGTCTCAACGGCACACTGCCACACCGGGCACACTGCCGGACAATCATCATCTAGGGGGAGAAAAGAATATCGCTCTATACACTAGTCAGAGCTTCACAGGAAAGGTCCATAGCCGACGAATCGGCATATGTATCGATCGATCAATCATACACTCTGCAGAGGTTTTACCACTCACAAGATTAGCCATCATCGATGCTATACAATCATCTAGGCAGAATTCCGGGTGCTTGCTTGCCTGGGTCGATGCCACCCTACCACTCAGCCCTGGGTAACTTCGGGCACGAACCGAAACGCTGAGACTGGGAGACGCAGTACCGGGCCCAATCAGTGGTACTGCGCATCTAGAACGGTGCGGGAACTTCCTGCATCCGCCACCGCCCACCCTATCGCCTTACAACCTAGCAGTAGTGGCACCGCCCTACCAAGTAGTCCAGCCGTTCCTCGCCCATCGAAGACGAGTGAGCAGTAAAGGATTCCCATGAACCTGGTGCTAATCCTTCCTAGGTTTGACCAAGCAGGCATCTTCTCTTAGGGGATACTCTCCCCGTGCCACCACGGCACCTCCATTCACGGGACTTCAATGCACATCCCGGAACCACCTCATAAGTCATTACCCGCCACAGGTATCTCTCGTGGGAATGCCCAGATGCAACTCCCGGCAAGACTTGCTTACACAGCTCGTCGTGTATCCCACTTGGTCGACTCGACCCTCACCACACACCCAAGACACACGCAGCACGCTCATAGTCCACCAGTCTGGCATCCCAAACCAAACCATTCCCAGAGGTTCTCCACCAGCATCACATCACAGATACAATGCGAGTGAAGTTAATAAATATGGTGATGTAATATGCAAGCAAGCAGGTAGATAGAAATATATAAGAGAGCGTGAGCGCGAAGCTGAGTTGCATAGTAGAGTGGTTTGCAAACAGTGTAATAATGGCTTAGGTAGTTGCATGCATCATATGCTAGCAAAGGAGTAAAGATAAAGCGCTAGCAATTCTAGATATGCAATGTCTAATAGAATTCTCTAAAAGAAGGTGCTGCCATGACAACTGCGTTGTCGAGGAAGTAGTGGTATGAGCACTCCTCATTTAGTGTAGTCGTTCTGCTGGATCACCTCCTCCAGGGTGACTCCATTCCGCGGGTCCTTGTGCCGTCCATGTTCTCTTCCAGCGGGTCTCGATCTGATCGTCGCTAATCCGGAAACGGCTACTCCGCGAAGCAATACAAGGCAATAAAACACCCAATTCACCAAAAGACGACGGGACGCGGGGAGACCCATTAACAGCAAAGAATAATAAAAGGTACACGGCTTAGCCCTCTCGGCGTATGTCCGATTTCATCAGGCCAAAGAAACAGGAGTGGTGGTTTGCTAAGCACAAGCATAAGTCACAGCCAAGCCAATATGGCTTTATAATAAATGGTTTAGGCCAAAGCTTATCCATAGCAAACACCACGTCACACGATCTTCCGATCCGTACGCCACGGGGAAAACGGGGATCGGAGGATGGCCGATCAGCAGGAAAGAACAAGGAATTTCCAATAATAAATGTTGCACAAAATAGTGCGAGTGTTTAATCCTCATGTAGGGTACCAAGGCTGTGATTCAAACGGGTACAATCATACATGTGCTTAAACACCAAGAATCCAGAGAGAGAGAGAGAGAGGAGTTAGCTAGGTACATCTATATCATATTCTCAGTCACATCTTCAGTGAAGATGGTTTTAAGTAGTCGATCGAGTCGACTCGTATAGATCCAAGATCTTGATATAGACCATCGCTTTGCTAACTAAAACGAGTTAATCCGATCTTTGATCCAGTCGCCATGAACAAGTCGGGATCGAATAGAGCGGGCTATACAGGAGCGAAGAGCGAGAAACATAAAACAACAGTGGTCTACTTCTTCCAACACGCACGCCACAGAATAGACGGAGCGTTAGAAGAGAGCGACATGTAAAATACGCAAGTACGCGAACCACTCGTAGGGTACCACGACCTGGGTGCACTGGCACTAAGACATTACTCGGATCCATAGCGATGCGGTTGTCACCGCAAGGACCAGAGGAATGCGACGGTCGCATAGTGTACGAGCATACGAAGGGTCAAGCACGAAAAGTCAGAGAGTGGCAACGCGAGGTCAAGTTACATTCAGCATTACGGCCATGGCGAGATGAATCCCGCGATCGCAATATCTGAATGAAGTACGATCCCACAACCGGCTCGAAGGCACGGCACGCAGACAAACAATAAGAGCAACCAACAATAAGAATCAATGACGCGACTCAAATGACACCATATCAGACAGCGGAGTAGCACAATTCCATAGCACGAAGATGGATGGATCCTGTATTATAGATACATGTACAAAGAGTGTGTAAGGATGGGATACAACAGATGCATGTACAGACATATCGCAAGGGTGGGGTACAATATGGCGGATAGATGTACAAAGAATAAAAAGGTAGTGGTAATTTCAGGCATGTCTAGTCATGGTAGCCTGACAGGGCAGGGCAAGGTTCATTGGCATGCTTGTTGCAACAAGGAAGACTAGAATCGGACAGGGCTATCACGGTGCGATGGTAGCTAAAGTGAAGCTCGAATGGGGCGTTGGTGCGCGTCGGGACGACTAGGCAGAACTTCCAGAGATCTTCTCCTTTCTTGATTGGCGTCCATCGCGTCCTTCCGCGACATGAGTAGAGTGGCGGCGGTCTCGGAGTCCAAAGGCGCAAGGTAAAACCGGAACGCGATCATGATGGTTGTTTGGGGTGGTCCTTGGCCACGCCGGCGTTCTTGGAACGCCGGTGGTTCGGTTTGGCTAAAAGGTCTCGTGTCGTGTGTGCATGGGTGTGCGTTGCATCCTGAGCCGGTAGAGGCTCTGCCTACGCGTCCCTAGGTGCGGGACGCCATGGCTCAAATGGCGGGTCCAGCGAGGTGGCGGTGCTCACCATGGGGAAGAAGGTCACAGCTCACCTATGGGCTCGCAGATGTAGGATGTTGTGGCAGTGGTGAGTTGAGGCCGAGGCGAATCGGGGCTGTGCAGGGAGATCCGCATCATTGATGAAGTCGTACGGGGCGGCGAGGGTGCGTCTCCTTGCGGCCATGGTTCAGGTGCTGGTCTTGGGTTTGTTCGTGGACATCATGGTGGAGCAGTGGATGGTCAGATGAGTGACGAAGCTCCGAAGGACGACTCGGCGTGGTTTTGGTCTTCCTGCAGTGTGTAGAATACGGCACGAAGGCCAGTTTCAGCATCATGTCCTGACAGGAAAGGGGGAAAGTGGGGTTTCGGCCTTTTGGAATCTTGGTGCTCACCGGCGAGCAGGACGGAGGTGGTGTCGCGAGGTCGTGGCTTGGCGTGACGGAGTCGACGTCCGGAGCACGACGTGTACGACTACGGCGTGGGCGCAGCGTGTGGTTGACGTCGCGGCAACTCGTTGTTGAGGCAGCGGACGGGTGACGACATCGCGAGCTGCTCTGGGACGGCGCGACGCGGCTCCCGGTTCGACGTCCACGCAGAGGCGACGATGAGGGAGCTGCCGGTCGCGGACGTGGTGGCGCCGTGCATGGCCGTGGCGGTGGGCAGCTGCTTGCGGTCGTGCAGCCAGGGGAGCAGGGGCGCCGCGTGGTGGAGGTGATGGCGCTCCGGCGGCGTGGAGCAGAGGCGCCCGTCCACGGCGAGGGGCGGTGTTGAGGTGGCGCACGGTCGTTGAGGTCGGGCGTGCACGAGCGCGGCGTGTGGTGATGCCACGTCGCAGTCACGGCGAGGCGCTACTGCCGCAGGTGGTGGCGCGGGCCCGCGTGGCCGACGTCGATGACGCGCGCGGGTGTGGGCGCTGATCGATGAGGCGGGCGAGCTTGGTGGAGCCGGACGAAGCAGAGGCAGGGTGGACGCCGTGGCCGCTGCGACGTCAAGCCTTGGCGGCCGGCTGCGTGGGTTCTGGGGCGGCCGTGGCCGGCAGCCGCGTCGCGTGGGGCTGCCATGGCCGGCTGCTATGGCGAGGAGCAGGAGTAGAGAAGCATGGCGGCGCAGTCAGTGAGGAAGAAGGGGAGGCAGCGGCCATGGTTTTTTTATAGCGAGGGCCGGCTAGGGTTTGCCGAGTCACGGGCACAGGGACGATGGTGATTCTCGGCTTCCGTGCCGAGGCCACGCGGCAGGCATCCAGCAGTAGCGCGGGGGAGTGCGTCGTGGCGGCGGCGGCTTCCAGCGAGTGGAGCACGAGCGCTCCAGGATTAGGGCGTAGAGGGCACGTGAGTGGGCCGGATGGGCCGCGAGTTGGCACAGCGCTAGGCCAGCAGGCCGCTTGCGCTCGCTGGGCCAGAGGGGCGACGGGTGCTGTTTTGTGTAGGCGCTGGTTTGTGCCGGGCCGTTGCATGCTTCCGATCTTTGGGAAAAATACAGGGAGCTAGCTGCTGCTTTATGTGCTTGCGTTTGCTGCTCGTGAACGAGTATCTGCACGCGCAAGGAACGAACGGTGAGGGAGCTTGCCTGAGAACGAGCATGCTTCTGGTCTTGCTCAAAATGACGATCGCGAGAACAATGCATTACGTGCATGTGCTCTACACGTAAATAATTAAGTGGGCACAGGAGCATGCACATGCACGTACGGTAGCTTGTGTAGCTTGCTGTCCTGGTTTGGGCTTGGTGATCAGGCTCCGGCTTGCTTGTCATTGCGGCATGGTACGTGTACGTACATATACATACATACATACAAGTATGGAGGGTATGGCTTAGTACGCTGTTTGTAGACTGGCCGTGCGGCAAGGAGATGGGCCGGCTGGCTGGTACGAGGGGAAGAAGGGTTTCGGCCCAAGAGGAAGGAGGGGATTTTTCATTTATGTTGCAAGGATTTCGAGGTGAGACTTGGGAGGGAAATTGAGATGAACCCAATGAGAGGATTCGATAAGAGATCGGAAAGGATTCAAGGAAGATTTGAAACGGATTCATGGGGAGTTCGCTATGAATTTGTGCTCTCCGTCGCAAAACCCTAAACCGACTAAAGAACTTCCGATAAAATCCTACAAGCAATTCTATATGCATGCAACAGTTGTTAGCGGATTTGTCGTAGTTCGCCCTATATTCTACATGCTTCACATAATTGTAAGAAAAATTTTAAAAAGTTCGTATTTTTGGTTTCTGCAAAAACCCGGGTTGTTACAGTAAGTGTAGGGGAGATCTCTCAAGCATACCTAACACACCTTCAAGATCTCCCCTACACGTTGCACAACACCGAGTGACTCATCACGCAACCAGGACAGGACACGTGACTTCCATAAACCTCCTTCATATTCAACGGTGGTTTGTTCAACACCTCTCTCACTCCTTTGACCAACCATGATTCCATACATATCTTGGATAACACTTCGTTTAAAGATTCTAAAAAAAGACACAATAAAGGGGAGTCATGGTCGCAATATTCCTTTTAGTTAGAAGCTTGCATGAGTTGTTCCTCCTATATTTGTCGTGTATGCGAGTCACTAACATGCAGGAGTTACCAATAAACGACTTGCTACACGACGACATGCTACTAAAAGTGATGGGCTCCAACCCACGCCTTGGTAGTCACCCGAGATGGAAACCGAGCCACCACAGCGA
The DNA here is from genome assembly GCA_038502445.1 of Eremochloa ophiuroides. Classification (NCBI taxonomy): domain Eukaryota; kingdom Viridiplantae; phylum Streptophyta; class Magnoliopsida; order Poales; family Poaceae; genus Eremochloa; species Eremochloa ophiuroides. The sequence goes on from JAHLJS010000004.1 coordinate 39,950,159, forward strand.
CAACTCTGATGCTTCATCCATACATGCTGTTGGTACACACATTCAGGTATGTCAAGGTAATGTTGACCAACTCATTCACTTATACTTGTCTCCATGAAAATATAATATCATGCTCTTCCTCTGTTCATGCCATATGTTCTGAGTTTGGGTGTATTCACATGAGTACACTTGTGGTACATCCATAGGCTTTTTAATTTAAGCATGGTGCTTAGGTTAAACTAGCCTTCTTTAATCAAAATTATGACATGGTGTTGCACTTTGATTAATGAACCTTGAGTTGTTATCATGAATAATGGAAGAAATTCATGTTGGAGATGAAGCAAGGCATGCCTTTCTTTGCTCTCTTATCCGAGCCTTGTTTGAGTCTGAATAGATTGGCTGAGCAATCTTCTGACTAGGTTCCTTTGTTCAAAAATCTGTCTTCATTGAATGACTCTTGGTTATCCTGTCATATTTCCTTTCTCTATGGTAGTAAGTTTCGGTTTGGAAGTGTTGGTCTTACATCTTTCTAACTAAGCACGGTGTTTAGTTTGAAGCTGGGATGTGAGATCATGCCTCTATAGGATTTTTAATGTAAGCATGGTGCTTAGATTCTTAAGCCTATCTTGACAAATTAGACGTGGTGTCTAGTTTGATCTTAGAACCAAAGCTACTAGTATAGATTTTGGTTAATCTTATGGACTAACCCCTTGCAGAAATTTATCAACTCCATGAGGGTAAATCTTTAGATGACAGCAGAGACAAGTATTTCTTAGGTGAACCTTGAAAAGAAAAAAAATATAATGATAAATAAAATCTTGAAGGAAAAGAGTAATTTATCTTCCAACCCCAAGTTTTATTGTCTTGTTATCTCAATACCACCATAAAAACAAGCTGGGGGGGAGCTTCCTAGCACGCTCAAGAGAGGCCACGAATTGCACATCAAGCTGAAGCACCACCAATTAGCAGCACCCCCAGGTGAAACACATTGGTAAGTCAAAAGCAAGCTTGGGGGAGGGCACCTACAAAGGTAACTTGTATCTCACATTTCTTTTTAAAATTCTCCAACTTAAAAAAGGTGAGATATATTCTCCTCTCTCATATGTGTTAAGATGTGTTAGTTTCTACCCTTGTTGAAATGATGAATAGTTGCTCTGTCTTATGTTTCACCTGTACCCATTTTATTATCAAGCTTTCTCTAAGGTTTGGGTTTATCAACTAAAAATGTCTTATCCTAAAAACTTGGACTAATGGGTTGCACATGCTTAATCTTGTCTAAGTTATTGCCTGATATGATATGGTGACATGGGCTGTGCTATGACTTTGTTCTGAGCGAAACTTGACATCCGGAGTTTTATTTTTGAAAACTTTAAAAAACAAAAGTTCCTCAATGATTATGAAATACCTACCAGGCCATATGACATGTTTCAATTATGCAAACCCTCTAGTCATATGCTGCTTGTGGAACATTGAGTTAGGTCAAATTGTTGTGACCTAAGTGAGATTATGGTCATGCACCCATGATTGAGATTCAATGCACCCACCCAGCCCTGGCCCTGAGTTTTTTGAGGCCCGGGGCGAAACTAAAATTCGGGGCCCTTTATACATACATGACGTTGAAGCCACCCACCTCCTCTATTTCTTACCTTGCCTTCTTACCCAAGCAGTAAACTTGCAGCAATCAGCATATATATAGGTCCGAATGCTAGATCGACCGATCAATCGGTGATATATAGCTAGCTAGCGAGCTGATAGATCACATGGCGGTGGAGGCGGTTCATGTTAGGAAATAAAGGAAATAAGATCGAACACGAGACACAGATTTTTACGTGGAAAACCCTTACGGGAAAAACCACGAGCGCCAACCGGCGATCTTCACTATATGGAGAGAGTTTACATAACGCAGGGAATACAATGAGTCATCTCTCTCTCAACTCTTTCCGTGTGGTTTATAAGATGTATTTATAGGACGGAATAACTAGAGTCCAATATGGAAACGACAGACTGACTAGAGTTCAATACGGAAACAAAACCGCTAATAAATATAACCCGAACCACGGGCCTCTAGGCGTCCCCGCATGACTCACGTTAGAATTCGAATCATACTCCAACAAACTCCACCTTGGGACGAATTCCATCTTATAACGAATGAAGTAACAACAATCAACTTACTTCAATAATAAATAATCACCGAAGCCAAAAGTCGCTAGGACTTAAACTATAATACCTAAGCCTGAGCATAGCTCAAACATTGCTCCAGGAACTGGCTTTGTCAACATATCATGATCCAGAGATGAAAGATCATACTTGATCGACAAGGTGAAGAAAATAACAACAATATCCAGAAGAATGATAATCTGCAGAAAATTTAGGTTCTTTGTTAGGTGTAATCCGAACAAAGAACCTGCAGCCTGGGTACAGAATCTGTGTACGAATAGAAAATAGTCGAAGGAAGAATTCTTCTGGTAAGCCTTCTAGTGTGCGCGTATCAAAACAGCTTTCACCCAAGCAAAATAGCAGAGGATCTGCTCCCTCCTTAATTCGCGTACGTGGCCTGCCTCTTCTCGATTCGTATGCGAATTATTTTCTCCACCTTCTGGTACGATCTACGGCTCTGGCACCATGCAGCAGCAGCAGAGCAGGGCCAACGATTCACTACTGGCCCAAATATTAATACACCTGGTCTTTACATACCTGGGGTGGGGCCCTACCTAATTGGGGGCCGGGGCGGCCGCCCCGCGTGCCCGCATCCAGGGCCGGGCCTGCACCCACCAGATAAAGCCAACTCTCACCCCGAGAGTTGCGCACAACATGCACCCATCCATCCACCAAAAATATGCCAACTCTTACCCTGAGAGTTGCGCACTCTTCAACCAAATAAAAATACCGACTCTTACCTTGAGAGCCGCGCATTCATTTTTCACCATATAATTACTCCTCGCTTTCCATCATGACATCTCTCCAGTCTTCAAATACTAACAAGAGATATGGGTTATGCTTAAAAAAAACATGCTAAGGGGCATGCAATAAACAAACAGAAAAAAAGTTTAAAGTACCCGTTCAAAAAAAAAGAAGAAGAAAAAATAGTTTGGATATATGATCTTAGAGCCCATATCCCTCAAAAAAAGTTTCATTCCATCCAATATAGGAGAAATTCATGATGCATGGAGTACCAAAATATTTAGAAATTAGGATTCCACCATCTGCATGCTCCATACACTGACACATCTCAATCAAAGTATATGACTTGTATCTCCTTGTGGTTCGGTTTTTGACTTAGCAATATATGTGATGCAAGTATGCCCACATTTATACCTGCCCAAAACTCCACTCATAAGCCTTAGTGGTAGGATATGAAAGGCAACATTACAATGCCTTTGGTGAGGTATTCATACACTTTGAGCGATCGAGAGAATCATTTGAGGAACCTACATTTCTTTGCAAAAATTTTCAAAACCTCCGGAAAGATGGTTCATCTTGGGATGAATGATAAGCAATGTCTATGAATCTAATCGATCTTGCAATCACCCATGACTTGAGATGGCTAAAAGGCCCCATTTGTTTCAAGATAATAGCAGGGTGGATAGCATGCTGATTTATTCAAATTACGGTGGAAAACTTTGTTATAAACTTGGTACATTTGAAACATGATCGACATTGTAGCAACTCCTGATCAACAACCATACTTAGCTATTTGCTCGGGACGAGCAAAGGTTAAGCTTGGAGGTCTTATTGGCGGTCCTTATAGATCATTTTTAACCGCCAACTTATGCCTAAAGGGAGAGAAACTATCATACTTTAAACACATAGACATATGCTATTAACAGAGTTCCACTTGTACCCCTAGTGTTTATGTTTTTGCAGGATTTATGGTGAAACAAGTGGAAGTGCACAACACCAATTGGAAAGCGTAAAGGAGAAATGTGAATTCAGAGAATGCGCAACCAAGAATAACAAAGAAGCCCACCTTTATTACAAATCTGGGCCCATTCGTAACCATAGGAGGGGTCTAGGCCCAGAGGAGAACCAACCACGCGAAGGCGGTGGCCAAACGGGCGCACCAGGGGACCGACCGGTCCCGGGGGCGGCCGCCCCCCTGGTGGGGCCTCTCGGGTCTAGTTTTCTTCTGGCGGTTGTAGGGCGGTTCCCCAAGGACGGTCCCGCCTACGATCAACACAGATGGAAAGTGGAAACCACCCTTTGGAGATCGACTTGGGATGATCCTTTTGCATAGAACCCCCTCCTCTCTAGCTATAATAGGAGGCCTCCTCTCTACACCTATTCATGAATGGATTTACCAACACAAGAGGTCACAATGCAGAGAGGAAGAGCAAGCTCCGTTTCATTAGCTTATAGCTAATTTAGTATCGGGAGTGAGAGAGGGACAAGAGCTGGAGAAAGAGCGGAGTCGAAGCAGTTCTGCCTCCGGGTGGACGAAGTGCAGGGCTTATCGGCTCTCGATACAACTTGTACCTCTATGATCGTCTTGCTACTTGAAGTAATAAGTTCGTGTTCGACTTTAGTTTGATTCATTAAGCATGTTACTTCCATAAAGCTACTTGTTTGTGGGATCGTCGTTCGTCCTTTGGACGGATGCTCTAGGAAGAGGACTCCTGATAGAGACGGATGTTCCTGTACGCCGCTAGAGTAGTAGTCGCCTTCGTAGACGTGCTGTGTAGATCGGAGTCTACCTTCATATGTTGCGCGCGCCCACGGGCAGAGGGGTAGGTGGCAGGTGGTGATAGCCCTGTCCACTCGTACCAGCATCCCCCCACGTTCGGATGCGGAATAGCGCTGATACTGTATCGCCTGGCAGACCAGGTGCGTCAGTGTGCCTGAAGCAAGCAAGTAGTGGGGAAGTTTCCATCGCTTATGTGCGTTTGACCTTAGAAGAACCTCTCTACCGAAACTATCCTTTCCGTCTCTTCTGAGTAAACTAGTTTAAGAGACTAAGTACAAAGACCGTTCCTCTGGGAAATTACGATACCCTCAATACTTCCGGGTGAAGGCTACAACGGTATTTCCGTGCGCTTGCGGACTTTTCTGCTGACACTAAGAAGCGCCAACAGTGGTGACAGCCCTGTCCACTCGTATCTGAATTCCCCCACGTTCGGCTGCGGAGTAGCGCTGATACTGGTATCGGCTGGCAGACCAGCTGCGTCAGTGGGCCTGAAGCAGATAAGTAGTGGGGAAGTTACCATCGCTTATATGCGTTTGACCTTAGAAGAACCTCTCTACCCAAGCTATCCCTTCCGTCTCTTCTGAGTAAACTAGTTTAAGAGACTAAGTACAAAGACTGTTCCTCTGAGAAATTACGATACCCTGAATACTTCCAGGTGAAGGTTACAACGGTACTTCCGTGCGCTTGCGGACTTTTCTGCTGACGCTAAAAAGCGCCAACAAGCTTTCTGGCGCTGTTGCCGGGGAACGGTTGTCGTATTTATCTCCGAACCTAGTTCACTCGTGTGTCCTTGTGTCTTATCAAAAAAAATATTTCTTCTATGTTCATGACCCTCCTTCATGAAACCTATCTTTCAAAAAGAAAAAGGGCATTATTATTTTTAAAATTGAACGTTCAAATTTTTGCACATGGACAAAAAGATTTCTATTCACTCTCATATCATCTTCTTTTATTTTCAAAAAGCATTTTAAAAAAATAAATAGTTTATTATTCTTGTTCTCTCTTTCTACAGTAATGCCCTTTCAAAATTCAAAATCAAAATATTTCTCTTAAGGACGAGTTCTTGTAGCCACCATCGAAGCCAACCATAGCTTCTGGCTTCAATCTTTGCCCTAGCTTTGGCGGTCAAGCTTATGACCATAAAGAAAGCACTACCGGAGATACCCCGGATTTTTAAAAAAATATATATATATTAAAATTATTTATAAGTTGTTGTCCTCTTAAATATAAATAAATTTTTGCTAAAATGCTTTTAATAAATGCTAGTTTGCTTTCAAAGTTTTACATACAGCATGTTTTGATTTGAAGTATGATTGATCATTATAAATTCATAACCATTTTAATTTAAGCATGGAGCTTAGGTTAAAATTGCCTACCTTGATTAAACGACATGTCTAATTATTGTTCCAAAACTGCTCGGTGTGGGCTTTAAATAAAAAAATTGAGTTATTTTATTTATCAATGAAAATATTCTATAAAATGGTTAAAAAAATAAAGAGATATTTTGAAAATCTAAAATTTAAAAACTTATCTTTAAAATAAGTTCTTTTTTTGTTCTTACAGAATAAAAATGAATCTTCATTAAAAGAAATTTGTTAATAACGTCCTCCCTTGCATAATAAAGTTTCGATAAATTTTTGAAAAAAATCAACTAGCTCAATTTGCTTCCTGCATATCTTTTCAATTCGGTGATCACAAGGGAAAGGTAAGAGCCCTTGCGATCTACCAAACCATAACCATGCAGGAAAACCAGAAATGCTGGGTGCAACCCTGATCCTTTGGCTTTGAGTTAGCTTGGGGGAGGACCATAACAAGGTAGCATGTATCTCTATCCCTCTCATATCCTTTTGTTACCTTGTAAAAAAAATAAAAAAAAAATTCCTTCTTTAATAAATGTAAGCACATGTTGTCAAGTTAGTATGCATCTTTGGGTATTCTTGTCACTAACCATTTCAGGTTAACAAAGAAAGGACATACGAAGCTTGAGAACATGAGAGCAACATCAACAACACACATTGATGATCTTTGGTGATGGAACAAACTCAAAAGGAGACCCTGACCTTGCACACTTGACTTTCAACAAAGTCCAAGTGTGGGGGAGGATGGTGCGAGTCTCACCTCAAGATCACCTTGGTTCAAAAGAAAAAGAGATGTTGGCTCTACCTTGCTTAAAAAAATAGGAAGTGAAAAGAAAAAAAGAGAAGAGATTGTTAAAAAAAGGGAATAGTAAAAATATATATATATAATATTGAAGGAGAGAGAAGGAGCAGGTTGGCCCCACATGTTAAAAGAGGAACACGTATGGGTTGCCTGACTCTGCCCATCATTATTTTGCATAAGCAAGAAGGGCTCACCCAAAGCCTTTGCTACTATCATCAGGGCCATGGCCCACACACACTAAGCCATGAGAATGACCTGGCCTGGTGATTCACCTGAGAAAAGTCATCATGCGAACCGCAGTAACAACTCTGATGTTTCATCCATTCATGCTGCCGGTAACTACACTCAGGTATGCAAAGGTAATGATCCCCAACTCTTTTGCACATACTTGTCTCCATAGCTTGATCATTCACGCTTCTTTATGGCATCATAAACAATGGAGATAATCTGATATGGAGACAAGCCAAGGTTTTTTTACATTGCATCTTAAGTTTGGCCTTGTTTGAGTTATGCGAGTTGGATGAACAAATAAAAATTTATATAATAAAAAAATAGTTGGTAAGTAAAAAAAATAATCATAATAAGCTTTAGGCTCTCTAGGGTTCAACCTAGTAGAGCTCTTGCTTGTTCACTGTTAAAATTAAAAATAGGTAAAAAAAATTTTTTGGGGGAGATCTCTAAAGTACAACGAACACGCCCTTCAAGATCTCCCCTGGATGTTGCACAAACATCAAGCAGGCCATCATATAGAGGGATAAGCCACATGACTTCCATGAACTCCTTCTTCTACACCGATGGTTTGTGCAACACCTCTCTCACTCTTTTGACCAACCATGACTCCATGCATATCTTGGATCACACTTTGTTTAAAGATTCTAAAAAAACACACAACAAAGGGGAGTCATGGTCGCAATATTCCTTTTAGTTAGAAGCTTGCATGAAGTGTTCCTCCTACATTTGTCATGTATGCGAGTCACTAATATGCAGGAGTTACCAATAAACGACTTGCTACACGACGACATGCTACTAAAAGTGATGGACTCCAACCCACGCCTTGGTAGTCACCCGAGATGGAAACGGAGCCACCCCAGCGACAACTCTGATGCTTCATCCATACATGCTGTTGGTACACACATTCAGGTATGTCAAGGTAATGTTGACCAACTCATTCACTCATATTTGTCTCCATGAAAATATAATATCATGCTCTTCCTCTGTTCATGCCATATGCTCTGAGTTTGGGTGTATTCACATGAGTACACTTGTGGTACATCCATAGGCTTTTTAATTTAAGCATGGTGTTTAGGTTAAACTAGCCTTCTTTAATCAAAATTGTGACATGGTGTTGCATTTTGATTAATGAACTTTGAGTTGTTATCATGAATAATGGAAGAAATTCATGTTGGAGATGAAGCAAGGCATGTCTTTCTTTGCTCTCTTATCCTAGCCTTGTTTGAGTCTGAATAGATTGGCTGAGCAAACTTCTGACTAGGTTCATTTGTTCAAAAATCTGTCTCCGTTGAATGATTCTTGGTTATTTTGTCATATTTCTTTTCTCTATGCTAGTAAGTTTTGGTTTGGAAGTGTTGGTCCTACATCTTTTTAACTAATCAAGATGTTTAGTTTGAAGCTGGGATGTGAGATCATGCCTCTCTAGGATTTTTAATGTAAGCATGGTGCTTAGATTCTTAAGCCTACCTTGACAAATTAGACGTGGTGTCTAGTTTGATCTTGGAACCAAACCTGCTAGTATAGATTTTGGTTAATCTTATGGACTAACCCGTTGCAGAAATTTATCTACTCCATGAGGGTAAGTCTTTGAGATGACAGCAGAGACAAGAATTTCTTAGGTGAACCTTGAAAAGAAAAAATATAATGATAAATAAAATCTTGAAGGAAAAGAGTAATTTGTCTTTCAACCCCAAGTTTTGTTGTCTTGTTATCTCAATACCACCATAAAAACAAGCTTGGGGGGAGCTTCCTAGCACGCTCAAGAGAGTCCACGAACTGCACATCAAGCTGAGGCAGCACCAATTAGCGACACCCCAGCTGAACCACATTGGTAAGTCAAAAGCAAGCTTGGGTGTAACATCCCGGCCCAGGGCTTAATAGGATTGATAGGATATTCATACCAACAAGTTGCAACTTCTTTTTCGGAAGCCCATCTGCAATGAACTCTGAGGTTAAGCGAGGTTGACCCTGGAGCGATGGGTGACTGACCGGGAAGTTCTTCCCGGGTGCGCATGAGTGAGGACAAAGTGCGCAGAAAAGACTGCTGTTGGTCTGTGAGGGCTGTCTATATCCTAATTAAGCTGCCAAATGTAAGCGGGCCTGGCCTCGGGGAGGCGGGACGTTACAGAATGGTATCGGAGCCGACCCTTACGGTTTCATGGGCACGTGTGTCGCAGTTGCGCAGGCATGGTGCGCATGGCTGGTGTGGATCCGGCGTGGTCACATAGAATGGCACATGCGCTGGCACTGGACACACAGACGTGGCCAAGAGGGGACGTTCCTGGCTTGGGATTGATCGACAAGGACGTTGATCTCTTAAGGGGGTGAGGATGTAACATCCCGGCCTAGGGCTTAATAGGATTGATAGGATACTCATACTAACAAGTTGCAACTTCTTTTCCGGAAGCCCATCTGCAAAGAACTCCGAATTTAAGCGAGCTTGACCCTGAAGCGATGGGTGACCGACCGGGAAGTTCTTCCCGAGTGCGCATGAGTAAGGACAAAGTGCGCAGAAAAGACTGGTGTTGGTCTATGAGGGCAGTCTATATCCTAGTTAAGCTGCCAAATGTAAGCGGGCCCGGCCTCGGGGAGGCGGGACGTTACATTGGGGGAGGGCTCCCACAAAGGTAACTTGTATCTCATATTTCTTTTTAAAATTCTCCAACTTAAAAAAATGGTGAGATATGTTCTCCTCTCTCATATGTGTTAAGATGTGTTAGTTTCTACCCTTGTTGAAATGATGAACAGTTGCTCTGTCTTATGTTTCACCTGTACCCATTTTATAATCGATCTTTCTCTAAGGTTTGGGTTTATCAGCTAAAAATGTCTCATCCTAAAAACTTGGGCTAATGGGTTGCACGTGCTTAATCTTGTCTAAGTTATTGCCTGATATGATATGGTGACATGGGCTGCACTATGACTTTGTTCTGAGAGAAACTTGACATCCAGAGTTTTATTTTTGAAAACTTTCAAAAACAAAAGTTCCTCAATGATTATAAAATACCTACCAAGGCCATATGACATGTTTCAATTATGCAAACCTTTTAGTCATATGCTGCTTGTGGAACATTGAGTTAGGTCAAATTGTTGTGACCTAAGTGAGATTATGGTCATGCACCCATGATTGAGATTCACATGCACCCACCAAATAAAGCCAACTCTCACCCCGAGAGTTGCGCACAACATGCACCCATCCATCCACCAAATAATATGCCAACTCTTACCCTGAGAGTTGCGCACTCTTCAACCAAATAAAAATGCCGACTCTTACCTTGAGAAGCCGCGCATTCATTTTTCACCATATAATTACTCCTTGCATTCCATCATGACATCTCTCCAGCCAAAGTTCTTTAAATACTAACAAGAGATATGGGTTATGCTTAAAAAAAACATGCTAAGGGGCATGCAATAAACAAACAGAAAAAAAGATGCCCGTTCAAAAAAAAAGAGGAAGAAGAGAAATAATAATAATATGGATATATGATCTTATAGCCCATATCCCTCAAAAAAGTTTCATTCCATCCAATAAAGGAGAAATTCATGATGCATGGAGTGCCAAAATATTTAGAAATTAGGATTCCACCATCTTCATACTCCACACACTTGCACATCTCAATCAAAGTATATGACTTGTATCTCCTTGTGGTTCGGTTTTTGACTTAACAATATATGTGATGCAAGTATGCCCACCTTTATACCTGCCCAAAACTCCACTCATAAGCCTTAGTGGTAGGATATGAAAGGCAACATTACAATGCCTTTGGTGAGGTATTCATACACTTTGAGCGATCAAGAGAATCATTTGAGGAACCTACATTTCTTTGCAAAAATTTGCAAAAACCTCCGGAAAGATGGTTCATCTTGGGATGAATGATAAGCAATGTCATGAATCTAATCGGTCTTGCAATCACCCACGACTTGAGATGGCTAAAAGGCCCCATTTGTTTCAAGATAATAGCAGGGTGGATAACATGCTGATTTATTCAAATTACGGTGGAAAACTTTGTTATAAACTTGGTACATTTGAAATATGATCGACATTGTAGCAACTCCTGATCAACAACCATACTTAGCTATTTGCTCGGGACGAGCAAAGGTTAAGCTTGGAGGTCTTATTGGCGGTCCTTATAGATCATTTTTAACCGCCAACTTATGCCTAAAGGGAGAGAAACTATCATACTTTAAACACATAGACATATGCTATTAACAGAGTTCCACTTGTACCCCTAGTGTTTATGTTTTTGCAGGATTTATAGTGAAACAAGTGGAAGTGCACAACACCAATTGGAAAGCGTAAAGGAGAAATGTGAATTCAGAGAATGCGCAACCAAGAATAACAAAGAAGCCCACCTTTATTACAAATCTGGGTCCATTCGTAACCATAGGAGGGGTCTAGGCCCAGAGGAGAACCAACCACGCGTAGGCGGTGGCCAAACGGGCGCACCAGGGGACCGACCGGTCCCGGGGGCGGCCGCCCCCCTGGTGGGGCCTCTCGGGCCCAGTTTTCTTCTAGCGGTTGTAGGGCGGTTCCTCAAGGACGGTTGCACCTACGATCAACACAGATGGAAAGTGGAAACCGCCCTTTGGAGGTCGGTTTGGGTCTTTCCATGTGGGGATGAACCTTTTGCATTGAACCCCCTCCTCTCAATCTATAAAAGGAGGCCTCCTCTCGACACCTATTGAAAAGAAAGGGATCAATTGATTCACCAACACAAGAGGTCTCAATGTAGAGAGGAAGAGCAAGCTCCATTCCTTTAGCTTATAGCTAATTTAGTATAGGGAGTGAGAGAGGGACAAGAGATGGAGAAAGAGCGGAGTCGAAGCAGTTCTGCCTCCGGGTGGACGAAGTGCCGGGCTTGTCGGCTGTCGATCCAACTTGTACCTCTACGATCGTCTTGGTAGATGAAGTAAGAAGTTCGTGGTCAACTTTGGTTTGATTCATTAAGCATGTTACTTCCATAAAGCTACATGTTTGTGGGATCATGGTTCGTCCTTTGGACGAATGCTCTAGTAAGAGGACTCCTGAAAGAGACGGATGTTCCTGTACGCCGCTAGAGTAGTAGTCGCCGTCGTAGACATAGTGTCTAAGTCGGGGTCTACCTTCGTATGTTGCACATGCCCACGGCAGAGGCGTAGGTGGAAGGTGGTGACAGCCCTGTCCACTCGTATCTGAATTCCCCCACGTTCGGCCGTGGAGTAGCGCTGATACTGGTATCGGCTGGCAGACCAGCTGTGTCAGTGGGCCTGAAGCAGACAAGTAGTGGGGAAGTTACCATCGCTTATATGCGTTTGACCTTAGAAGAACCTCTCTACCCAAGCTATCCCTTCCGTCTCTTCTGAGTAAACTAGTTTAAGAGACTAAGTACAAAGACCGTTCCTCTGGGAAATTACGATACCCTGAATACCTCGAGGTGAAGGCTACAACGGTACTTCCGTGCGCTTGTGGACTTTTCTGCTGACGCTAAGAAGCGCCAACACAGACCTGCTGAACTGCATAAGCGATGTCCGGCTTCGTGAAGGTGAGGAACTGAAGAGCCCCAGCAAGGCTGCGCCACTGGCTAGGATCTGAAATAGAGGCACCATCAGCAGGGAGCTTGGAGTGAATATCCACAGGAGTGTTGCTCACCTTGTAGTTACTCATACCAGCTCGCTCCAGAATCTCCAGCATGTACTGGCGCTGAGAGAGGAAAAGACTGTCACCTTGGCGCTGAACGCTGACACCCAAAAAATGGTGAAGAGGCCCCATGTCTGTCATAGAAAATTCCCGACGAAGTGCTGCGATAATTCAGTGAAGAAAACTCGGATAGGACGCAGTGAGAACAATGCCATCAACGTATAAGAGGAGAAAAGCCATATCAGCACCTTTGCTGTAGATGAACAGTGATGTGTCGGACTTGGCCTCAGCAAACCCAAGGGAGGTGATGTGAGAGGCAAAGCGACTGTGCCAGGCGCGAGGAGCTTGCTTCAACCCATAGAGTGACTTGTTCAGATGACAGATATAATTGGGATTGGCAGAGTCAACAAACCTAGTAGGCTGGACGCAGTAGACTGTCTCATTCAGGGTGCCATGGAGAAGAGCATTCTTCACGTCAAGTTGATGAATCAGCCAGTATCGAGACAGTGCCAAAGTGAGAACCACCCTGATGGTGGCAGGCTTGACAACTGGACTGAAAGTTTCATCATAGTCAATGCCCGGCCGCTGTGTGAACCCGCGAAGGACCCAACGAGCTTTGTAGCGGTCAAGAGAGCCATCAGACTTGAGCTTGTGATGAAACACCCACTTGCCAGTGACGAGGTTGACGCCAGGAGGGAGAGGCACTAGGGCCCAGGTGTCATTGTCCTGCAGAGCGTCGAACTCGGCTTGCATGGCCTGACGCCAGGCCGGGTCCAAGGGGGCCGTGCGGACAGATGACTGTAGCGTAGAGGCGGCCGCGACCGTTGTGCTGAGGTTGAGACGGTCCACCGGGTGCCGAAAACCGTCCTTGCCATGTGTGCGCATGCTGTGCGCGTTGGTGACAGGGACGATTGTCGTAGGAGCCGTGGCAAGGGTGCAGCCGGTGCCACTCAACAACTTGGGACACGGAGTCCAGTGGGGCAGCGGCACCAGCCGAACTGGTGGAGGGGCCGCCCTGGCCGGGCTGGCTGCCGCGACCGAGCTGGTCATGGCCAGGCAGGCCAGTCTGACTGCCGGGGCCGAGCGGGCTAGGACCGGCCAGGCCGGGCTAGTGAGAAGCACCAGCCGTCCCTGGGGCGACATCCAGGCCGCCGGGGAGTCGTGTACCTACAGTCACAGCTCTTGGCCAGATAGGCAAAGAGGAATCATCAGCATCATCCAAAAACGCTAGTGTGTCGGGATCCTGGGGGAGGTTGAAACGTCCTTGTTTGGTTTTGGAAATTGAGTGACAACTTAGGTGGACTAATATGTGTTTAAGTGTTGATTACACAGGTGATTAGTCCACAGGAACATGTGTGTGAGCAACTATGCCATGGAGGTGGATATGGCTTGGAGAGTGTTGCTTAGCTCACATGTATGGTTGAAGGAGCTAAATGCACATGAGACATGACATGGAGTCATGTGGCTAGGTGGAGAACATCAAGACAAGGCTTCGCGTCGATGGACCGGTTGCAAGTGTGAAGGGCAAGTCGGGCGATGGCTTGGCACCGATGGACCAACGCAACGGTGAAGAGCAAGCAAGTCAAGGATTGATGAACCAAAAGCCAAATGATGATATGAAGTGGACCATATCATTCATGAGATGTTGATGCATATGTTGCACCGGCATCGACCAAGTTAGAGATGGAGAAGGTAATGAGGCGGTGATCAGAATGAAAAGCGCAAGGCAAAGGTATAACCATAGGGTGTTTCCATTACACCGGTCTAAGGTTGAGTAGAGAAGTGCTTGATCGGATTTAGGATAGATGGCCGTACTATCAAGAGGGGCAAACTTGTTTGCATATCGGTCATCTAGTGCCACTTGAGCGATCTAACTTGCATGCATTGATAGAATCGAGTGGCATGGTGAAAAGAGTAAAAAACCCTTTGAAAAATGATTGTGAAAATGCTAACTCACATGCACAAGGTAGTGAAACACTTTGAAGTTGGCACATTTGCAAAAGGGTGGAAGTTTCGAGCTCGCAGGAAGCTTGGTTAGATCTTGGATGGATAAACTATTTTTATCCTTTGAGTTTTGGATCAAGAAATCATATGGGTTGTGTAGCCCTCTGAATAAGCTTTCCAAAATGTCCTAGATCATCGAAATCGGAGTTCGGAGCTAAGAGATATCGCCGTTTTTCCGAACGGGGGCAGGCGTCGGACCCTGGAAAACATTAGTCCGACACTAAGCGTCGGACCCGTCCGACGGTTCAGTCCGACGCCCTGAAAATAGCAGTTCGAAGGGGCTAAAGCGTCGGACCTTTGAGGTATTGTCCGACGCCCACCCCGGGACAGTCCGACGCTATTTTGCTCTCGGGAAAACTCTCTGTAGACCGTCGGACCCTAAACAATGGTCCGACGCTTCGGTCCGACGCTTCCAGAGAGCCGTTAGAGCGTGGTAACGATTGGATTCAAATGACTAGTGACACGTTACGCAAATCCAAGGCGTCAGACCATGAGTATTAGTCCGACGGTAGCGCGTGCGACGGTCCGACGCTCGGTCCGACAGCCGGTTTGAGTTGGTAACGGCTCCTTTGGCTTGAAGGCTATTTATAGGAGTGTGTGGCCGGCTGTGAGAGGGGTCTTGCACCTTGAGAATGTGTTTCCCTTGCTTGTGCATGACTTAGTGCTCTCCAACTCACTTGCGCTCATACAATTCACATCGAAGAAGTGAGTGATCGATTGCTAGTGCATTGCATTGTGAGATTACTTCGAGTGGCACTAGGTGATCAAGTTGCAAGCCGGTGGTGCTTGTTACTCTTGGAGGTTGCCACCTCCTAGATGGCTTGGTGGCTTGTGGCTCCGTGAAGCAAGCAAGAAGATTGTGCTTGGCTCCGGAGAAGCTTTGTGAGGGGTTGGAGCTCACCCCGCGGGACATCGCGAAGAGCATCGCTAGTAGAGCAAGACGTGAAGAGGGACAAGTGGTCCGGCCGAGTCAAGTGCTAGAGCTTATGGTAAGCACTCCACGTGGGAGAGTGTGACTTGCGGGTCACCACTAGCAGGAGGACCGGTGGCAACCTTGGAGCTTGTCTCAACGGAGGACGTAGCTTATGGCGACATGTGAACCTCCGGGGAATAAATCACCGCGTCAACATCTTCACATCCTTCGTAGTGGTTTGCTCCATTCTACACAAGTTATTTATTTTGTGCATTACTTTAGTTGTGTAGTTGTAGTTGCTCTTGTGAGACCGGTTAGCTTGTGTAGCTTGCCATTCACGTTCTTAGCTTGTGTAGCTTAGAACTAGTGTCTTGATTAGTTTGTATAACTAATCAAGTTGCGCTCCTTAATTACGATTGTGTATCCTTGTCATTGAGCACGTAGTGAGCTTAGGTGCTTAGTGTGCTTTTGCTTGGTAGTTGGTAGGAGTTTCCCCCGTGCTTAAAGTACTAGTGCTTAGGTTTGTGTGACCTTGTGCTAGAATGGTTTAGGGAAGCTCAAGCTAGGCTTGCACCTTTGTTTTTGCTAGGATCTTTTACAAGGTGCATAGAGTTATAGTTAGAGGGTGAATTGTTGTTAGAACCGAATATGTTTTATTACGCTGCGATTAGTTGTTAAAAAGGACTATTCACCCCCCTCTAGTCCGCCATCTCGACCCTACACGTGGTATCGGAGGTTGGTCTCTCAATTGCGGTCTTTACCGACCCGAGAGGATGGCGACTTATGGGATAGATGTTGAGTGTCCATACACATTTGACGGCACACACTTTGCACGTTGGAGAAATTGGATGGAATGTAATATTAAGTTTATTTCTCCTCAAATGTGGTGGATCGTAGATGTAGACTTTTCCCATGCGATTGATGAGGACAATCTTACCGAAGCGCAAGGGAAATGCTTACAACTCAGTTACCTTGCAATTGACATGTTTCATAGATCTTCGGATTATAGCATATTTGGACAAATCATGAAGTTTGAGACCGCCCATGAGATTTGGGCATTTCTCAATAAAAAGTATGGCAAAGACTCCAAAGATGAAGATGAAGCTAAAGAGGAAAAGCTTGGTGACGGAGTTGAGGAAGTTGAGCACATCCACAACTCGGTAATTGTGGAGGAGTTCTCCTCCTCAAGGTCAAGCGAGAAAGATGATGATTCTACCTTAAGCTCACTTGACGATGGCTATGAGAGTGATGCATCCACAAGCTCTTCATCCTCATCGCATTGCTACACATCACTCGGTGATGGC
This sequence comes from Eremochloa ophiuroides, assembly GCA_038502445.1. NCBI lineage: Eukaryota > Viridiplantae > Streptophyta > Magnoliopsida > Poales > Poaceae > Eremochloa > Eremochloa ophiuroides. The sequence goes on from JAHLJS010000004.1 coordinate 39,967,045, forward strand.
AAGGTATCAATTGGCAATGTGGTTATTGATTGTGATGATCCAAATTTTGAGCATGTGTGCAAACTCTTTAATGCTTTAGAAAATGAGATGAATAAAACAAAGAATTTGACAAATGAAAACTCATTTCTAAAGAACACATGTGAACAACAAAAGCATCTACTTTATGTCATGAGTTGTTCACATGAGGAGCTAAAATTGACTCATGAGGAGCTTAGGGTTGCTCATGAGAATTTGGTAAAAGACCATAATTTTCTCACTAATGACCTTTCTTATGAAAAATCTAAAACTAGTGAGAGCTCGTCACTTGGGTCAAATGATCAATCACATATTGCTACTAACCTGTGTGATGTAGGCAAGAAGAGTGTATCCACATCTTATGATGATTTACTTTCTATGCCTTATTCTTTACATTTAGATGCTTGTTCTTCTTCTTTGTCTTCTGAGACTAACCTTTTGAAGGAGAACAATGAGCTTAAACAAGAAGTGATGAACTTGAGCAACAAGATAGCAAGGTGGAACAACTCAAGTGCCGTCCTTAACCATATGTTGAGGAACACAAGAATGGTGGGCAACATGGTCTTGGCTTCAATTCAAGCAAAGTCAACACACAAAGAAGCCAAGATACAAGTGGTATTCACTTCAACAAAAGTAAGATCAAAGGCAAAAGATGGGGCAAGAGAACTTATGAGAGAGAGATAAAGAAGTTAGAGCAAGAAAGGCTTGCCCATTTCATGTGCTTCGCATGCCATGAGATGGGTCACTTAGCTTCAACATGCCCCAACAAGCTCAAGTTGAAGAAGGAAGAAAAAGAGGCTCACACGGTCACAAATCCTATACAAGAGGTTTGTGAAGCCTCAAGTCAACACACCCCAAGCTCAAGTCAACAAGAAGACAAGAAGGGGTAGTGGAAGAGGAAGGCATCCAACTCACATACATGATGCCAGCAAGGTGATGAGCAAGAATCAAGTGAAGAATGACTTGGCTCACATCAAGTGATTCAAGTGTGAAGCTATGGGTCACTTTGCCTTGAAGTGTCCTAACAAGCTTGAGAAGAAGGCTCAAGCAATCCATGAGAGGCAAGGCAATGAGAAGCACCAAACGAGCAAGAAAGAGAAGGCTCAAGCAAAGCAAAAGTGCTACTCATGCCGGGAAAGGGGACACATGGCAAATTCATGTCCCCTAGGTAACACTGCTAAGCCTATTTCAATTCATGCAAATAATTTGCTTAGGAAGGATGGCAATGGTACCTCATCGGTTGCTAATGCAAAACATCCCGCTATCCATACTAAGGCAATGCCTAAGTATGTTGTTCCTAACTTGAGAGGACCCAAACTAGTTTGGGTACCATTAAAAAGTGGATGATTGTGTGTAGGTACCATAGTTGGAGGCTTGATTCAATTGGCATTCGTATTGATCATCATATAATGAGTCAAGTCATGAAGCCTAGTGCATATTCAAACCAATGCCAAGTCAAAAGAAGTGAAGTCCAAGTACTTAATTCATACAAGTGCAAAAGATCAAGTTGTGGGTGATCAATCGATTAAATATTTGATGACTTGCAAACTATTGAGTTGAAGCTTGCAAATGGATGATCATGAACTATCAAGGTATATCATTTGTTGATCAATCTTATTTGGATGCATATGAGTTGGTTGAATTGGATAAATATGCATATGTTGCTTGCAATGAGAAGTTTGAATGGAATAATTGCTTAGTGATCAAATTTGAGTAGATTTGGTTGGATATGATCATAAGATGACTTTTAGTAAGTGGATTGAAAGGATATGTCTTGTGAGAGTATTCAAGCTTGTTTACCTCAAGTTTGATTCAATTTGAAGAAGTTTAGCTCAATTACTCAAATCTGTCCAAAATCTGAAATCTGAGCTAGCTGAGAAGAAAACCATGTTTGAGTGAACAAATCTAATTGGATTGGCTTGAAATTTGGTGTGAATGCTGTGGACTTATGATATAAGTTTCTACGAAAATTTCATGGGTATTGGATGTAACACCCCAGGTGTTAGTCATGAGCTAACCAGCGAGTGTGGACCTAATCAAGTTATTTCAATCAATGATCCTAATCACTATTTCATATTCATCTCCATCTACCTTGATCATTGGAGAAGTTGCATGAAGATTTAAATTGGAAAGTCACATGAGATGACAAGCCCTCTGCTTGATTGGATTGCAGGACTACGTGAACATGAGCATGCAAAGTCAACCAAACCTTGCAACCTTGCCCAAACAACTCTACTTGAACTCTACGACAAAAGTCATGAAGGTTTCATGTTGAGAAAATGTCAAGAAGATACCTCAATTGGCCTAAATATCCAAATTGAGCTCTCTAATGATGTTACTTTGACCAAAGTGGAAATATTATTTTGGAGCAAGATATGAAGTTTGACCCAAAATAAAAGTTACAGATATTTTGGAGTAGAACAAATGTTATTTTTGGACCAAGTCATGATTCAAACCCTAAGTGCCTCAAAAAGTGAACACAAGACAGAAGAAAAATCTGATTTCAGGACTTGGGTAAATTCTAAGTCTGAAAATGGTGTTGATTTCATGGCCTTCCCGTGTTCACCAAATTTCGTTAAGCAACTTGAGTTGGACCAAATATAAAAGTTGTCACAAACTCTTTGGAGCACAACATATTCAAATTTGAGGTCAATCCGACTTCGTTTGACAAGAATTGCCACTCGATCTTTGATCGTAATTAACCCTTTGACAGCATCAAGTTGACAGCTAATTATCTCCTAATCTCTTTTTCAAATGGCCGAGCTACCTTAATAAAAGTTGTAGAGTACTCTGAGGTAAGCAAATTTCATAATAGGCCCTTTGCCTAATTCGGCCCAAAAGCAGCCCAAACCGGTGTCTCAAACCCGCACCGACAACACCCGCCACGTACTCGTCAAAATGCTGCAACGGAGAAAACGTGTTCGCCGAGCTCTGGGCACCGCCCACCATGGCCAATCGCCTTGCTGCGCCTCTGTCCGCTCTCTGCTCAATGAAAAGGGCACCAGAGTGCTTCACTCTTCCTCACTCTCCCATTCACTTTCCCACTCCTCTCTCGCCCTCTCGGCTCGCCCTGCTCGCGGCGGACCGAGTAGAGCCGCCATGGCCGTCGAGTGGAGCTCCGCCATCGTCGCCCCTAAGCCATTTCCGCCCCTGTGGCCTCCGGATTCGTTATCATCGCATCGCACCGCTCCTCCACAGCTCATCACATCGCCATTTCTGTCCCTGTAGCTCGCGCTGCCGGAGCGCGGCCGCCATGGATGCCGCCGAGCTCCGCGGCCTTGTCGTTCTTCCACCTCCGGTTTTCGTTCGGCCAAATCGGCAGCGCCATCGCCTTCTCCAGGTCATGACACGTCTGAGGGACTCTTTCTCCGAGCACCTCGTCGCCGGGCTGCAGCTCGCCTCGGGCCGCCGCCGCGGCGTGCCGCCGGTGTGCGTGGCTGGGCCGCTGCAGGCCACCTCTCACCATGCCGAGAGCACCGGCGGGTGTGCTAGCTGCTGGGCTAGCTCTGGCCCCACTTCGCCGCCGCTGGCCGCTCTCCGGCGAGCCCTGGCTGGGCCGTCCATCTCCTCCCCAGCGCCTTCGTCTGTCTGTTCGCGCGGGAGAGAAAGAGAGGAAGAAGAAGGGAATCCCCTGTGTGCCTTTGCTCTGTGTATGACAGGTGGGGTCCAGCGGTCAGTGGGTCCCGCGTGTCAGCTTCACTGGAGAGCTTGCCGGGTGCATGGACCGTGTGGATCTAGCGAGATCAGGGGTTAAATGTGTATTCGGTTTTCATTTCAGATTTCGTGCTATTACTTGTAAAATCAATATCTAGTGTTTGGGGCCTCCAAAAATGATGAGGCTTGTTTTGTTGGATTCATGGTAAAGTTTTCTGCATGTTAGTATAGTTGGTTGTGTCATGCATGACTATATTTATGCTGTAGAAATTCATTATTGAAATGTGGTTTAGAAGTTCATTTAAATTATCCCGATCCACATTTTGAGAAATATATGTCCAAAAATCATGATTCCAATTTTGTTAGTCTTCTAATGACATGCACTAGCTCATAAAAATATAAAACATATAGGTTGTTTACTATTTTATTGGTGTTTCACATTTATCTTTTTAAATAGGAAATAATTGGTTGAATTGCTTGTTATTTTTGTATCTGAAGTTATATTGCTTCAAATGATATGAAAATTTATTTGTAGACTCTAGGTATGTTTTGTGATGTCTGGTTAAATGTTTGGGATTTATGGCACAAGTATGACTGAGTTATTGATTTATCTTGTTTTATGCCTATTAAGTAGATTTAAATGCTTTATAAATAATATATTGTGGTAAAAATAGAAAATAGTGTTCCACTACCTTTATATGATATTGTAGTAACCTTAGACACAATAATATGGTCATGTGTTTGAATAAAATGTTGAGTTTCACATTTATCTTACTCTCCAATGAATTGTTGCATTATAAACTTGTTTATTTTGTAATAATTAAATTATGGAACCTGAGCATGTAAGATTTGAACCTTGGTCATGATTTGTAATCACCTAACTCTCATAAAAGTTTGGGACTCATTTGAGATGTTTACCATGTAATTTAAATAATTAAATAATGGGTTTTTTATGTAATAATGAGTGAATAATTAAAGACAATTGAATGCATATATGTTTCTTGTGATTCCTTAATATGTTTTGGTCTGAGATGAGTCCTGTATGACCATGTAATCATGTTTGGAGCTATCTAAATAGCTCATTCCTATGTGTGCTTAGGTGATAAATAAGGGAAAAGCATGTTTTGCTTATGTGCTGAAATGGCTGCAGGTGTAGTCTCTGTTGTTGGGATGTTTTCCCCATAAAGATGATGTTGCATGTAAATGTGTTCTATACAAAAGTTGTAGCCAACTTCTATATCTAGCTTTTCCTAAAATTTCTTGGTCATAGGCCTAATAGTTTAGGAGTTATGGCTTTTGGATGACTGCTGTCAGGTTTGTATTGTTTTCTGTCCAGATCTGATTGTTTGCCTTGTTTGCCTAGGTTAAGCTTTGAATCACACCTTGGTGATAATAGAAGAGTTTTAGTAAATTTCACTGTCTTTCCAAATTGTCTAGGATCATCCCTTTTGGTGGTATAAATCTCAAGTTATGATTGTTTGAGTTGGGAGGACAGAATCTGTCCAAGTCTGGACAGAGCTGTCTTCTTTGTGTTGTTTGACCTTTATATGAATTAAATCATCTGAAGAGGATAATACCAAAGTTGTAGACAATTTCAATAGCTTTCTAGAAAGGCTTAGATCACCCTGGTTGGATGTATATAGCTTCAGTTATGGTTAAATCTTGTGCTTACTGTCCTGCTGCCCATAAACTGCTTGTGTGGGATTATGATTACTTTGATTTTGCTTTGCTTGGTGTGATTGTTAGCTTAGGGTTCAGTGATGCTAGATTAACATGTCTTGTATTACTTTCTCTTATTCATACATGTGTATTGTGCATCTCATTTAGGTACGATAGATGATGAACACGTGGAGTGAAGGACATGATGATGGAACTAACCACAAGACGGTGTGGTGGACTAATCACGAAGGTGGAAGGACTAATCGAGTGCTTGGATGTCGAACAAGTGTCATCTAACAAACACTAACTTAGTGTTGAACCCCAGGCAAGCCCCGGAGCATCCCTAAGCCTCCACCTATCTCTTTTTATAAATGCACCGGTCTTTATTAAATCGTATGTTTGTGCATTTAAGTATAGGAGTTGGTTTGAAACCGTTGCTGCATATCTACCTTGTCTACTATATATGTGAACCTGATACTAATACTAGACAGGTGACCGATCTTATGCTTAGCCCTGCTTAGACCGGTAGAAGTCGGGTGATTTCCTGTCATCCGCGAGAAAGTCGGGTGATTTCCTGTCATCCGCGAGTGTAGGTGGTGACTGACGAGATCCACATGGTTGGCTATATGTGTCACCATGCCACAATGAAATAATGAGAGAATCAAGGCTAGGTAGCGGGGAGCTACATGACATGGGTCATGTTGACTTCGGTGCTGCTTGCGGCCGACTAGGACTGAGGCCACCAGACATCAGTTGAGATTGAAAGACGTCATCACATAGCTGGCCAGATAAGTCGTTCTGACCGCGAAGCCGAGTATTTCTTTCTGAGACGGGAATTGGGCGTGATAAGGCAGACATATTCTAGAGGTAGGAAGGATGTGCGGAGACACCATCTTACCAAGGGCAGGTCAGGGACCTGATGCATCCTGGAAGTGGGTTTGTCTCTGAGAATATGGACCCCTCCAAGCCCGCGATACATATTATGTCTCAGAAAGATTTAATGGTGGCCCAAGAAGCCAGTGGCTCGGCTGACAGGGTTTGTGATTGGCATATTTGCCAGCTGGTACAATCGATTCAAATCGCCATCTCTCCTGGTTAGTGAGAAACTGAACTGATCTTCTGGTGAGGTAGAGGTTAACAACTTGAACGTGATTATTGGTGAGATGAGGTTGATATCTGTGGATATCAGAAATCATAAGGTTTTATTGATTGCTATAATATCAAGTGATTGTTTAGTATAGCTGCAAACCTTAGCTTAATAGCTTAACTGAAATCGAAGCTGAATCACATCTAAAACTTATAAGTTGAGGAACTATTGTAGTAATGCTTTTTCTGCAAAAATGTTGCTATCCTCTGAGCTCCACCAAATAAGCCTTACATATCCTTGAGAGTCTTTTTATTTACTTCCTGTCGGGTAAGTCTAGCTGAGTACAATTGAGTACTCAGGGTTTTATTCCCAATGTTGCAGGAGGAATGCTTGGTTGACTAAAGAGTTACTTCTATCCTTCGGGAGAGGAAGACTAAACCTTGGGCAAGGTCATGTTATCTGTCTCATCTTTGTTGCTGTGACTGGTCGACACTTGGCACTGTATTATGAAATTATGCTTATGTAAAATGATTTCGTTTCCGCTATTGAACTTTTATTTAAAAGTTTATCTTGTACTCTGATGTATTTGAAATATGTGCGAATCTATGTATCATGTGTATGTGTACTGCTGAGTTTCTGCGATCCTTGGGGTATGTACTGTGTAAAAGTTTGAAATCCTTCGAGATTTCACGGACTACCGGGTTTATATTGACTCAAGTGTGGCTTGATAGCTGGGAAAACAGTTGTCGCTGTACTTGTGCTCGTATAAATTGGTCGGTTCTGTTACATTGGATAAGAATTGCTTTGGTTTTGGAGTGGTTCTTTTCAACACAAGTACAACAATTTTCAGCATGTAGTAATGTGGAGAAAATTGGTGGCTGCCAGTTCATACTTGATCAAATGAAGCTCAAATTTTTGTGGCTGCTAGTAGACTCATAGACGGTCATCTCCACAAAATTTCGCGGCAATTGGACATGTACATTGGGAGATATAGCATATTATTTAAAAGATACAGAATCCGTCCACAAGAGAGATTATTGGAAATATTTGGTAATTTCACCATGTTTTTATACCATCAAAACCGTCAACAAAACACCTTTTCCAGGAGCTAACAAGCAAATTACATAAATTTGTTATCAAATAACCAGTTCCACAGGTCCATGAAGTATTTCTTGCAGAATTGTTGGAAATAGAGACAAATGAGCTGGCGGGACCCACATTGGGGTTCGGCTGACCTCCCCATGGAGCCTACCAAGCTTCCCAAGTACCCCACATCAAAGGATGGCCCGCAGGACAGAGAATGGGGGCCAATTGACCACCTAAGCAGTTCGGCCGACCCCCTCAAGTCATCCAACAAAGCATCAACCCACTCTATGACATGTGGGACACCTTCTAAAAGAAAGCTAGTGGGCCCAAGCCCCCATAGGGGGTTTGGACGGCCCCCTATGGTGTCCTTTGGAGGTTTCCTTTCTCCCACCGCCTCTTGGCATGCTCCCATGCATGGAAATGATCATGACCCTCCACTCTAAGTCGGTTTGATGGCGGTTTTGATCCAACGGAGGAGGATGGACATCACACGGATCAATGACGTGGCAGTGGAGTAGCCCCTACTCCACCTCTCCACTATAAAATACCCCCTCACTCCCTCTCATTCAACACACCAAGGAGGAGCTACTCATTCTACACATAGGCGAAGCCCTACTCTACTAGTAGCATAGAAAATAGGGAGAGAGTGAGGAGAGTCTGGGAGAAGAGCTGGGCCTGTCTGGTGTCTTCTCCAAGATGTATCTCAGCGGATGCGGCCTTCTCTTCTATAAGTCAGCATCTGAGATTCTTTTATGGTATTTGATTCTAAGTTCAAGTAAAGTATTTACTTAAGTTGTTCATTGGTTCACTGCCCTTAACCCGGTACTCTAATCAATTTCATCGGGATCCGGATTAGAGTAGTAAGATATAGTGTAGACGTGGTGTCTAGGCTATCGCTTACCTGTGATTACGGCTTGTTCAACGGTTTGTTGTGGTACCTAATAGGTGGTGACAGCCCTATCTAGGCTTTGAATCCACCACGTTTGGGCAAGTTATTAAAACGTAGGTCTTCTTGTGGTAGGCGGTTTAACACCCTTCTCATCCCTTTCTGTTGTTGAACGGCTTAGTGACCCAAAGTGAACAACCTTTGTATCTGCCTTACCTGACTAGTTGCATAACCATACGAATCTTCTCTACCCTCAATCATATACCCTTGTGTCATAGGATGACCTTGATCCTAGTTAGTTCACTTCAGTTCCCTGTGGAAAATACGATACCTGGAATACTCCCGGTGAAGGCTACATTGACTGACATACGCTTGTGGTATATCTATTTGCCACTTCTAGTGTCAACATGCTTTCTGGCGCCGTTGTCGGGGAACGGTAGCTGTTTTAACATAGGATCTAGTCGCCCATTTATCTTTTTCATTTATTTATCATACCATGAACCAAATACCTCTTTTTCAATATGGTGCTCCAAAGGGGACTAGTTTGGAGCCACCTAAATCATCCAAAGCCATTTTGGCTGTTCGCTATGAGCTTCGCCCTGGCTTTATAGCGATGGTTCAGGCAAATCCCTTCTCGGGGAGCGAAGATGAGAGTCCATATACTCATCTACGTGAATTTGAGCAATTGTGCTCATGCCTTCATATACAAGGCATGACACGAGATACCTTAAAATGGAAGCTATTCCCATTCTCTTTGAAGGGTCACATAGATAGTGTACAAGGAGAGTGGGAAACCCTTCAAACCAAATTCTGCCTAACCTTCTTTCCTATCTCTCGAGTTGTCCATCTTCGAATGGAGGTCCAAACGTTCAAGCAAAAGGAGAAGGAACCTCTAGGTGTAGCATAGTGCCGTTTCTTAGATCTTGTCGCTTCGGGCCCTGACCTTGCTATACCCGACCCAATGCTTTTACAACATTTCTACATGGGTCTTAGCAAGGATTCTGCACAATTCCTTGACACAGCCTCTAGAGGAGCTTTCCTTCATTTGTCTGCTAGTGAAGCAAGAGCTATTCTTGACAAAATCCTTGAAAACACCCCTTACACTGGCATTCATGATGAACTCCCTGAGGAAGAAGAGGAAACATCTCCCAAACAAGAAGAAGTCTTGATAGCTGAATCACCACCAAGCCAATCTCAAAATTTAGCTATCAATTCTGAACCACTTTTACCCCAAAGTCCAAATCCTCAAAAGAAGAAGAAATTCGACCTTTGGATTTCCCTTTTGAAATAGAGGATGATCTTTTCTCCGAATTCAATTTTGGAAACACCTCGAGTTTTCCCGTGCAAAAGAGATCTTCTGCTCCAAACATTCATTCTCCAAATCATCTAAAGGAAACGATCTAGGAGCTCACATCCATCATGAGCAATGAATGGCTTAAGGAGGCTGAAACTTCATCCGATTGAATTCGGATTATTTCGCCCTCCACAACCATTCGATGTTTCATGAAAGATATTGCTTTAAATTCTCTTTACAATCCCACTATCGGAGTGAGCATTATGTATGATTCTCTAGCATATGCTCTCTTTGCGGGTAATGAGCCTCTGACTCCAACTGACAAACTCCTCAAAGTTCCATCTGGAGGAGTCATCAAGAGTCATGGGATTGCACGCATGGTACCAATCACAATCAACGAAATCACGATTCTCTTGAACTTCTATATCTTTGAGATCTCAGATTTCGATCTTTTGATCGGGCACCCCCTTGAAAAGCTTTTACAAGAAAGTCAATATTCGGGGAGCCTTGATGTCAACCTCGGGAAAAATGTGAACCTATCGGTTCCCTTAACTCGATCAACAAATTCAAAAGTAGAATCAAATCCCGAGTATGAGCCAATGGAGGAAGTGATGGCAACCTCTCTTTTAGATCCCTTTGAACCAAATCTTGAAGATGATGCTCAACATTTCATCCAAGAAGAAGACAACTTGGATGAACCTATAGATTTAAAGGAATCTGAACCACCACCCAAACCTCCAATCGAGCTCAAACCCCTTCCTTCTGGTCTCAAGTACGCTTTCCTCAGTGGTGATAGAGAATCCCCCGTGATCATAAGTGACAAATTATCTGCGATGGAGACCCTTAAACTCATCACCGTTTTAGAAAAACATCGATCTGTCTTATGCTACTCTCTTCAAGATCTTAAGGGAATTAGTCCCACTCTTTGCACCCATCGCATCCCTATTGAGTAAGATGCTACACCTTCTCGGGAGCCTCAACGGAGGCTAAATAATGCGATGAGAGAGGTGGTTAAGAAAGAGGTCTTGAAACTCTTGCACGCAGGCATAATCTACCCTGTTCCTAATAGTGAGTGGGTTAGCCCGTGCAAGTTGTGCCTAAGAAGGGAGGCATGACGGTTGTGAAGAATGAGATAAACGAGTTGATCCCTCAACGAACCGTCACAGGATGGAGGATGTGCATAGATTACCGAAAACTCAACAAGGCTACGAAGAAAGATCACTTTCCATTACCCTTCATTGATGAAATGTTGGAATGGTTGGCAAACCACTCTTTCTTCTGTTTCCTTGATGGCTATTCAGGTTATCATCAAATCCCCATCCATCCCGATGACCAAAGTAAGACCACCTTCACATGCCCCTGTGGAACATATGCATACAGGCGCATGTCTTTTGGCCTATGCAATGCTCCTGCCTCTTTTTAAAGGCGCAAGATGTCCATCTTCTCCGATATGATCGAAGAAATCATGGAAGTGTTCATGGACGATTTCTCATTCTATGGAAAATCCTTCGATGATTGCCTTCATAATCTGGACAAGGTCTTACAAAGATGCAAGGAAAAGCACTTAGTCTTGAACTGGGAAAAATGCCATTTCATGGTTCGAGAAGGCATAGTGCTAGGACATAGAGTGTCCGAGCGTGGGATTGAGGTGGATAGAGCTAAGATAGAAGTTATAGAGCAACTTCCACCTCCCACGAATGTCAAGGGTGTTAGAAGTTTTCTTGGGCATGCTAGTTTTTATAGGCGCTTCATAAAAGATTTCTCTCAAATTGCTCAGCCTTTAACAAACCTGCTTGCTAAAGATGCACCCTTTAATTTTAATGATGAGTGCTTAAATGCTTTTTATATTCTCAAGAAAGCACTTGTCTCTGCTCCAATCATCCAACCCCCTGATTGGACACTTCCATTTGAAATAATGTGTGATGCAAGTGACTATGTGGTTGGTGCCGTTCTTGGCCAAGCAAAAGATAAAAAGCATCATGCAATTTCATATGCTAGCAAAACTTTAGCAGGACCTCAACTTAATTATGCAACAACCGAAAAAGAGCTCCTTGCTGTTGTTTTTTCTATTGACAAGTTTAGATCTTACTTAGTTGGAGCAAAAGTAATTATCTATACCGATCATGCTGCTTTGAAATACTTGCTTACTAAGAAAGATGCTAAACCACGCCTAATAAGATGGATCTTGCTACTCCAAGAATTTGATTTGGAAATAAAAGATAGAAAAGGAGTAGAAAAACCTGTAGCCGATCACTTGTCTAGAATGCAATTCCAAGATGCACAGGACCTACCGATCAATGACTATCTCAGGGACGACACACTCCTCAAGATCACGGACTCTAGCCCCTGGTACGCTAATATTGTGAATTTTATTGTTGCAGGACATGTTCCACCAGGAGCAAACAAGAAAAAGCTCATCCAAGAAAGTCGAGTACACCTGTGGGATGAACCGTACCTCTACAGAGTTTGCAATGATGGTTTATTGAGGAAATGTGTCCCTGAAGTGGAATCAATTAAGATCATAGAAAGGTGTCATGCCGCACCAAATGGAGGACACTATGGCACATTCAGAACCCATGCAAAGATTTGGCAAAGTGGCTTCTTTTGGCCAACCATGTATGAAGATACAAAGAACTTCATCAAGAGATGTGTGAGGTGCCAAAAGCATGGGAACATCAATGCCCGAGATGCAATGCCACTGACAAATAACCTTCAGGAGGAACTCTTTGATGCATGGGGCATTGACTACATGGGACCTTTTCCCAAATCCCGTGGCTGTGAGTACATCTTGGTAGCTGTGGACTATGTGTGCAAATGGGTAGAAGCAATGCCCTGCAAGGCTGCAGATGCCAAGAGCTCAAGAAGGATGTTTGAAGAGACCATTCTTCCAAGGTTTGGAACCCCAAGGTTGGTGATAAGTGATGGGGGATCTCACTTCATTGAGGGGAGTTTCCGGCGCTTCCTAGAAGATCAAGGCATCCGACACAATGTTGCAACTCCATACCATCCCCAAACAAGTGGCCAAGCAGAAACATTCAACAAACAAATCAAGAACATTCTGCAAAAGACGGTTAATGAGATGGGAAAAGGATGGAGGGACAAGCTACCTGATGCACTATGGGCATATAGGATAGCATTCAAGACACCCATTGGCATGTCACCATACCAACTCGTATATGAAAAGACTTGTCACCTCCCAGTCAAATTGGAATTTAGAGCACATTGGGCCATAAAGAAATGGAACATGGACCTACAAGCTGCAGGAAGGCATAGAAAGATGCAAATTTCAGAATTAGAAGAATGGAGGAAGAAAGCATACCATAATGCCAAAATCTACAAGGAAAGAACAAAGAGATGGCATGACAAAAGGATGAAGAAAAAGGAGTTCAAGCCAGGAGACATGGTACTCATGTTCAACTCAAGAGTAAGGTTATTTGGGCATGGAAAACATCGAAGCAAATGAGAAGGGCCATTTCAAGTCATCAACACTTCGCCTCATGGAGCTATCACCCTTCAAGATGATGAAGGTAAGATCTTTAAGGTAAATGGCCAACGTTTAAAAGTTTTCCTTGAACCTGATAAACTAGATGAGGAAATAGACATGATTGAATTCAAACCTTTCCGTGATCTAACCTAAAAAAACAACTTGTCTAGCCTGTTATTCTTATACCTTGTGTTTTCTTTATCTCCTTTGCTTAGTTTCTTTTCTCTTTCCAACCCTGTTCTATGTCCTGTTCAAATAATCTTGACTCTCTGGTGTTTCCCACCAGTAGAGTCCTCTGTATTTTCACGTTTGCTATTCATAAATAAAAAGCCAGGTACACTTCCAACGAAGTGTGGGGGTCAGTCGACCCCCAACCTTCACAAATGCAGACACCCAAATGGCTGGAGGCACCAAAGTGGGGTCGGCCGACCCTACTAGGGACCCCTGGTCCCACCAGTCAGCGTCCACACGTCTTCAACCTGCTTCCTGACTGGTTTGCAAATTCTTCCACCTCTATTTGTTTTAATGTATTTATTTATTTTAGTTTATTTCCTTTATAAATGAATAAAATGTTAATAAAAATGAGAAGACCTGTATCTGAAAATGAAATTTGAAAAAAAAGTGACATGATTTATGACATTCTGAAAGAAAGAAGCATCATAAAGTTGACTTCTTTCATATGCTTATGCTAGTGGGAAATATATCTTGATAGGAAAATCATATTGACTAAGTTGTTGATTAATGTGATATAGTTCTTGGCTCATGATTCATACCCTTTTTGTTCAAAGTTCTTGGAGATTCTTTTGTTGAAAATGTCATAAAACCATAATGTCACATACTCCTCACTAGTGAGAAAATTTCTACCACAGCCATACATGTTCATGCAATGATCAAAGAACCTTCCTCATATGCTACTTGTGCTTGTTTTGAGTTTGGTCAAACCTTGTTGACCCTTGTTGAGAATTTTGTCATAGTCCCAAGATCAAGATTACACACACATCCCACATATTTATGCTACTTCTACACTGGAAGTACGCAAAACATGCCTTTCATACATACCTTCCACTTTCATCCAATGAATACTTCAGAAATGTTTGTATGATCTGTCTCTCAATTCTGCAAAAGAGATATGGCTATCATAAAAAAAGAGAGAGAAAAGATGAGCAATCCAAAAAGCTCATTAAAAAAAAGAGATGAGCAAGTGAAGCTCAGAAAAAAAAATAAGAAGAAGAAAAAAAAGAGATAGCCATATCCCAAATAATCATAATGTTAAAGAGATCATACATTCCTAAGGAGTACAATAAAGCCCACTATCATATTCCACACACATGCACATCTTGATCTAGGATTATGACACTTTTCTCCTTGGATCCTTGTTTTCACTTTACAATAGATGAAATGCAAGTATGCTATCATATTTATCCCTACCTACGCTCCACATAAGCCATATAGAAGTAGGTGGATACAATAGAAGGCAAACTCATGTTATGCCTTGGTAAGGAATGATACAACCATTGAGTGATCTAGAGTGCTATATGAGGAGTAAGATGATCTATATGCTTCCCTTTGAAAAAACTTATCGAAAACTCCAAGTACTAGAATATGAAATGGGAAGATGACTTTGCTTTAAGAGCTGTTCCATTCGTCAACTTCTAAAGGATATATGTTAGACAATGCCACATATCCCACTTGTATAAGAAATGTCTTGAAGGAAACTTTATGCTTGCTATATGCCTTAAAGATGTGATAGTCATGTTTGCTTTTAGCCTTTACACGAGGACAAGCAAAGATTTAAGTATGGGGGATCTTGTTGACGGTAATTTCACCATGTTTTTATACCATCAAAACCGTCAACAAAACACCTTTTCCAGGAGCTAAAAAGCAAATTACATAAATTTGTTATCAAATAACCAGTTCCACATGTCCATGAAGTATTTCTTGCAGAATTATTGGAAATAGAGATAAATGAGCTGGTGGGACCCACATTGGGGTTCGGCCGACCTCCCCATGGGGCCTACCAAGCTTCCCAAGTACCCCACATCAAAGGATGGGCCACAGGACAGAGAATGGGGGCCAATTGACCCCCTAAACAGTTCGGCCGACCCCCTCAAGTCATCCAACAAAGCATCAACCCACTCTATGACATGTGGGACACCTTCTAGAAGAAAGCTGGTGGGCCCAAGCCCCCATAGGGGGTTCGGACAACCCCCTATGGTGTCCTTTGGAGGCTCCCTTTCTCCCACCGCCTCTTGGCATGCTCCCATGCATGGAAATGATCATGACCCTCCACTCTAAGTCGGTTTGATGGCGGTTTTGATCCAACGGAGGAGGATGGACATCACACAGATCGATGACGTGGCAGTGGAGTAGCCCCTACTCCACCTCTCCACTATAAATACCCCCTCACTCCTTCTCATTCAACACACCAAGGAGGAGCTACTCATTCTACACATAGGCGAAGCCCTACTCTACTAGTAGCATAGAAAATAGGGAGAGAGTGAGGAGAGTCTGGGAGAAGAGCCGGGCCTGTCTGCTGTCTTCTCCAAGCTGTACCTCAGCGGATGCGGCCTTCTCTTCTGTAAGTCAGCATCTGAGATTCTTTTATGGTATTTGATTCTTAGTTCAAGTAAAGTATTTACTTAAGTTGTTCATTGGTTCACCGCCCTTAACCCGGTACTCTAATCAATTTCATCGGGATCCGGATTAGAGTAGTAAGATATAGTGTAGACGTGGTGTCTAGGCTATCGCTTACCTATGATTGCGGCTTGTTCAACAGTTTGTTGTGGTACCTAGTAGGTGGTGACAGCCCTATGTAGGATTTGAATCCACCACGTTTGGGCAAGTTATTAAAACGTAGGTCTTCTTGTGCTAGGCGGTATAACACCCTTCTCATCCCTTTCTGTTGTTGAACGGCATAGTGACCCAAAGTGAACAACCTTTGTATCTGCCTTACCTGACTAGTTTGATAACCATAGGAATCCTCTCTACCCTCAATCATATACCCTTGTGTCATAGGACGATCTTGATCCTAGTTAGTTCACTTCACGTTCCCTGTGGAAAATACGATACCTGGAATACTCCCGGTGAAGGCTACATTGACTGCCGTACGCTTGCGGTATATCCGTTTGCCACTTCTGGTGTCAACAGTGTGTTGGGAGAAATATGGAAGCAATGATCAAGGGGAAGAGATGACAAATCAAGATGGATGGAGGTACACAATGAACCATCATAGGCCGATGATGGGAGAGCAATAGGCCAACAAGAAGGATGATCCACATGATTGAAGATTACAAGGGGATCAAACCAGAAGTGGCAAACGGATATACCGCAAGCGTACGGCAGTCAATGTAGCCTTCACCGGGAGTATTCCAGGTATCGTATTTTCCACAGGGAACGTGAAGTGAACTAACTAGGATCAAGGTCGTCCTATGATACAAGGGTATATGATTGAGGGTAGAGAGGATTCCTATGGTTATGAAACTAGTCAGGTAAGGCAAATACAAAGGTTGTTCACTTTGGGTCACTAAGCCATTCAACAATAGAAAGGGATGAGAAGGGTGTTAAACCGCATAGCACAAGAAGACCTACGTTTTAATAACTTGCCCAAACGTGGTGGATTCAAAGCCTAGATAGGGCTGTCACCACCTACTAGGTACCACAA
Source organism: Eremochloa ophiuroides (assembly GCA_038502445.1). NCBI lineage: Eukaryota > Viridiplantae > Streptophyta > Magnoliopsida > Poales > Poaceae > Eremochloa > Eremochloa ophiuroides. Next base: position 39,983,871 of record JAHLJS010000004.1, read on the forward strand.
CAAACCGTTGAACAAGCCGCAATCACAGGTAAACGATAGCCTAGACACCACGTTATACTATATCTTACTACTCTAATCCGGATCCCGATGAAATTGATTAGAGTACCGGGTTAAGGGCGGTGAACCAATGAACAACTTAAGTAAATACTTTACTTGAACTAAGAATCAAATACATAAAAGAATCTCAGATGCTGACTTACAGAAGAGAAAGCCGCATCCGCTGAGGTACAGCTTGGAGAAGACAGCAGACAGGCCCGGCTCTTCTCCCAGACTCTCCTCACTCTCTCCCTATTTTCTATGCTACTAGTAGAGTAGGGCTTCGCCTATGTGTAGAATGAGTATCTCCTCCTTGGTGTGTTGAATGAGAGAGAGCGAGCGGGTATTTATAGTGGAGAGGTGGAGTTGGGGCTACTTGTAACACCCCTGGTGTTACGATAATTAAAACCGGCCATGTCATCATCCTTAGTTGCAAATCATTCCGCATCAAACCTGATCACTGTGCACTAACTAAAACAATTTTTATTTCCACATGTGATTGTACTTAGGTATCTTTGAGTGACTTTATGATTTAAATATTTGTTTGTGTGTATGCCTTTAAATCCAAAAAGAAAATTTGAAAGGAATCATTTAAAAACCCTAATCGGACCCGAAACCCTAAATCAAAAACTAAATAGAATCAAGTGTTGGGCCTTAAGAAAAAGTTGTAAATCTTTAAAAGTTGAGCAACTTCTATTTTGGGCAATTTTGAAGTTATTAAAAATAATTTCAAATAAAATCTTAATCTAGCTTTTAAAGTTTAAACTTGAAATATGAATTTAAAAACTTGTAGGAATCTGATGATGGTCTTTTAATAAAGGTTTTAACCCTTTCAAAATAGAACAACTTTCATGTTTGGGGATTTTAATGTTTATCAGTGGAAATTTAAATTAAAACTCAATTAGTGTTTGTTTAGTCAAATTTAAAATGCCATTTTAAAAACTATCAAGAATTTGGGCAAACTCCTTTAATGAAAGTTGTAAGGCTTTTCCATTTGAATAATATTTATATTTGGAGATTTTAAACTTATACATTGAAAATTTTAAATTTAACCCTAAAGAGTGTTTGAGAACTTAAATTTGAAATGCTAATTTAAAAACTATGAAGAATCTAACAAAACTCAATTAATGAAAGTTTGTGAGCTCAACAGGTAGAACAACTTTTATTTTTACAAAAATTCAAGTTGTTTAGTAAATTTTTGAGAATTGGGCTGGATTGCATTTAAATTTCAAAAGTCCTATTTACCCCTTTTTGAATTATTCAACATCCATTCAAAATTTGGGTATATCCCGAAAACCAAAGTTTTTCAGCACCAAATTTATTACAATTCATATTTGGGCAATTTTTCCAGTTGCTATGTAATATAAAAATTAATTTCATAAAAAGTCAAATCAGGTGCTGTCTCTACTACAGTGTTCCGGGGGGGTCCGGCATGCTCTGTCCTGCTCTGCTCGCGGGCAGTACCACGCGTGCCGTGCCGGCCACCGGCAACGTCCGGGGCCGGGCGAGCCCGGGTGACCGCGTGTTGAGTTCGTGGGGGAGGTCCCGTTCACATCCCGCGCACCATAGACCCTTAAATAGCCCGAGCTCGCCGTGTTCATCATTCCCTCCTCACTGTTTGCCGCTGGCAGTTCATCGGTTCTTGGCCAAACTCGCCGACTCTCCTCGGTCTTCGTCCAATCCCTCATGCCAATAGCTCCGTCACCTCCTTGTGAGTCGTTTGAGCCCGTTGCTGCATCTTCTTTCGCCTAAAACGCCGGCACGACCGTTCCTTCCTCGGCACCGGCCGGAGCACCGCCGCCAGGTCTCCCGTGTCCAGACCGTTTCGGTGAGCTTATCCTCTTTCATCTACATGTTCTTGGCTCTTGGTCAAACGATAGAGCTAACAGGGTCGATCGTTTCCCTTCTCGAGCACTGCAGCCGCCGGAACAACCACCGTGTCGCTGGAGCTCGCCGCCGTGAGCACGGCGAACACTGACGGGCCATCTCCGAGCTGCCTCTACCCCAACAGTCGCGAGCAGTGTGCCTAGGTGAGCTCCCTGAAGCTCCGGGGGTAGTTGGTTGGGTTCGGGAAGCTTTGTCATCACCAGAACACGGCTGCGCCGCCGTCTCCGCTCGGCCGAGCCGCCATAGGTAGGTTCAAGCTCGTTGGGGGTATCGTTCTCCTCAAAAGCACTCACACGTAGGTCTGTAGGCTAGCGTAGAGGTCGGGGATGGGTTTTCCATCGCCGGAGATCCGCTCCCGGCGAGCCGCCGCGGCTTGTGCCGTCGTTCGCTCGCGCGTGGCGCGTTCGGAGAAGCGACGGGAGGTAGAAGAGAAGGGAAGGCCGAGCAGGCTGCACTGCGGGCCATGCTGGGCCGGCCCATTAGCGCTGGAGCATGGTAGAGAGGGAGAAAGGGAGTATGGGCCAGTCTACAGGCATTGGGCCAACTCGGGCCGAATGGTTTTTCCATTTTCGTTACGAATTAAAAAGATTTTCCCTATTTCCTGTGATTGTGAATAGTAAAGAACATTGTGATTTTTGTAGGAAATAATTTACTATGCTAATAGGTATGAAATTAATTGTGTAATATCTCTGAGTATTGTAGTATTTAAGAAAAATATGAAACCTGTATTTTGGGCATTTTCTGTACTTAATAAAAATAGGCATTTTAATTATTAAATGACCTTCCTAAGATTTGTGTGGCTCAAAATAATTAACTAAAAATTATGAAAATTATTGTACTACTATTTTGAGTCATGGGAAACCTCCACAAAAATCTGTAGCCCATTTGGATAAACTTTTATTATTTGCAATTTATCCCTAATTAAATAAATGATAAAAAGGATATTTAATGTTAATCGATTTAGGGATTGTGTTGTTTGGGAAGTGTATGTTAACCATGGGTCTATATTAGGTGTTGACCTTTGGTACCATGCTAATTTTAAAATTCATGATAATCTTGTTGATTAAGATGCTTAAATGATACTTCAAGTATAAAAAAAGATAAATTGTTAATTAGAAATCTTGTAGTTTATATTATACACATGTGATAATAGGATTTTTTATGAATCACTTAAGTGAGTGCTGGTCATTATTATAGGAGAGCTAGTTCAGCTTTCAACAACTGTTAAAATGGTCAATAAACCAAAGTAGTTAATACTCGATAGTAATTATTTTTGTTGACTTGCAACCTTATCGTGAAGGAAAGTTGTACTCAACTTTCAAATTAAGTTTACTTTCTACTGATCAGTGATTTTGTGCATTTCCTGCATCATGACATACATATCATCATGTTAAGTGTTGCATTACCATTTTGTGTAGTGACCGCGCGGTGATTATTATCTGAAGCGTGTCCCGAGTAAGGTCTTCGCTCGGTGGATGGGGATCCTTTTCAGGGTTTAACTTCAGGGTTCTATCTACTTCAAGCAACAGGCAAGCCCCGGTGCATTCAGCCCCTTCCTTGTGATTTACAAAATATTTATAACTTGAGTTAATCTACTGCATTAGGTTTATAGGAGTTGATTGATAACCCAATTGATGCATTACCAACCTTGACCACTGAAATATCCGTAAACCATTTTAAAATAAAATGTTTGGAAAATGCTTAGCTCTTCTTGAATAATTTAGATTTGCACAAAATGCTATTTTTGAGCTATTGTGATACATTATTTAAACATAGAAAAGGGAACTGGTATTATTCTCCTTCAGTGGCTGTGCACCTGATCAGTACACTGTCGTCGACGGGAAGGGATTTTCCTGCTCGGTGATCATGGCATTGGGTTAGAGTCCCAACAATTGTCACCGACGGAAATGGGATTTGAAAACTGAAGGCACACTTGTACTTGGGTTAGAGTCCCAATGCATTATCACCAACGGAAAAATAATTAGGAACCATTCGTTGTAGGCCTGTTGGATCGAGACTTTGCAACTAACCACATACTAGGAAAGCCTCTGACTCCGGTGGCTCTACTGCTGGAACCGACAACCACGCACTGGGAGTGGAGAGATGGCGAGAGTAGCGTGTACCCTCGTGGCCATCGTGCCTGGAGACTAGAGGGGTACTGTGCTCTCGGGTGGAGCAGGACCGGTTTCGGGGTACGAAAAGCCGTGGTAGGCGGGGTTGGCATATGCAAGCTTAAGTGCTACATATGCAATGTGGATAGGGATCTCCAGCTGGGTACTAATCGATTCGAATCGTCGTTGCTCCTCGGTTATGGAGACTTGATCCTTCGACCATTCAGCGAAGAGTGGTTCGGAACTAGAATGTTTTTGAGAATGATTAAATAATTGGAATTGAAGGACATATGAGAAAGGACTGAGTACTATCGATATTGATTATAATAATATTGAGAAAAATACTAAAAGTAGGATTAGTAATGCTTTTCTGCAAAATTCTTTGACTCTTGCTAAAGCCTTACCTTAACTCCCCTCAGCCTGCATTCCTGAGTCTCATTCCTTTTTCTTAGTCGGGTAAGTCTTGCGGAGTACCCCATGTACTCAGGGTTTGTTAACCCCCTGTTGCAGGTGACTTAGGTGTACAGCTCTGTGTGGGACCGTGCCGGTCAACGGATCGTGCATGGATGAAAAAGTATATGATGTAACCCTTGAGCAGGGTGTCTAGTTATAAGATGCTGCTCCACTACAAAACTCTGGTTTGGGATAATGTAATCTAAATTTGTAAATTATATTTCTGTAATACTTCCGCACTCTTTACTCTGATTCAAACTATTTGTGTAAACTGTTATAATACTGCAATGCTTACAATGAAATCCTCGGGAAGTTAGGGTTTTCTAGGGAACCCGACAGGCCACCTAAGTCAAGGGGAACTCATGCAGACTGATCATGGGTGCTTAGGGACGATGACGGTGCACGTGGGCCCTATGATTAAGGCGGTTCTGTCACACTACTCCACTGTCACGTCATCGATCCGCGTGATGTCCATCCTCCTCCGTTGGATCAAAACCGCCATCAAAACGACTTAGAGTGGAGGGTCATGATCATTTCCATGCATGGGAGCGTGCCAAGAGGCAGTGGGAGAAAGGGGCCTCTAAAGTGGGGTCTCCTGACCCCCTATGGGGGCCTGGGCCCACCAGCTTTCTTCTAGGAGGTGTCCCACATGTCATAGAGCGGGTTGATGCCTTGGTGGACGACTTAGGGGGTTCGGCCAACCTGCTTAGGAGGTGAATTGACCCCCATTCTCCGTCTTGTGGGCCATCCTTTCATGTGGGGTACTTGGGAAGCTTGGTAGGCCCCATGGGGAGGTCGGCCGAACCCCAATGTGGGTCCCACCAGCTCATTTCTCTCTATTTCCAACAATTCTGCAAGAAATACTTCATGGACATGTGGAACTGGTTATTTGATAACAAATTTATGTAATTTGCTTGTTAGCTCCTGGAAAAAGTGTTTTGTTGACGGTTTTGATGGTATAAAAACATGGTGAAATTACCGTCAACAAGATCCCCCACACTTAAATCTTTGCTCGTCCTCGAGTAAAGGCTAAAAGCAAACATGACTATCACATCTTTAAGGCATATAGCAAGCATAAAGTTTCCTTCAAGACATTCCTTATACAAGTGGGATATGTGGCATTGTCTAAGGCATATAGCAAGCATAAAGTTTCCTTCAAGACATTCTTTATACAAGTGGGATATGTGGCATTGTCTAACATATATCCTTTAGAAGTTGACGAATGGAACAGCTCTTAAAGCAAAGTCATCTTCCCATTTCATATTCTAGTACTTGGAGTTTTCGATAAGTTTTTCAAAGGAAAGCATATAGATCATCTTACTCCTCATATAGCACTCTCGATCACTCAATGGTTGTATCATTCCTTACCAAGGCATAACAGAGTTTGCCTTCTATTGTATCCACCTACTTCTATATGGCTTATGTGGAGCGTAGGTAGGGATAAATATGATAGCATACTTGCATTTCATCTATTGTAAAGTGAAAACAAGGATCCAAGGAGAAAAGTGTCATAATCCTAGATCAAGATATGCATGTGTGTGGAATATGATAGTGGGCTTTATTGTACTCCTTAGGAATGTATGATCTCTTTAACTTTATGATTATTTGGGATATGGCTATCTCTTTTTTTCTTCTTCTTATTTTTTTCTGAGCTTCACTTGCTCATCTCTTTTTTTAATGAACTTTTTGGATTGCTCATCTTTTCTCTCTCTTTTTTTTATGATAGCCATATCTCTTTTGCAGAATTGAAAGATCATACAAACATTTCTGAAGTATTCATTGGATGAAAGTGGAAGGTATGTATGAAAGGCATGTTTTGCGTACTTCCAGTGTAGAAGTAGTATAAATATGTGGGATGTGTGTGTAATCTTGATCTTGGGACTATGACAAAATTCTCAACAAGGGTCAACAAGGTTTGACCAAACTCAAAACAAGTACAAGTAGCATATGAGGAAGGTTCTTGGATCATTGCATGAACATGTATGGCTGTGCTAGAAATTTTCTCACTATTGAGGAGTAAGTGACATTATGGTTTTATGACATTTTCAAAAAAAGAATCTCCAAGAACTTTGAACAGAAAGGCTATGAATCATGAGCCAAGAACTATATCACGTTAATCAACAACTTAGTCAATATGATTTTCCTAACAAGATATATTTCCCACTGGCATAAGCATATGCAAGAATTCAACTTTATGATGCTTCTTCCTTTCAGAATGTCATAAATCATGTCACTTTTTTCAAATTTCATTTTCAGATACAGGTCTTCTCATTTTTATTAACATTTTATTCATTTATAAAGGAAATAAACTAAAATAAATAAATACATTAAAACAAATAGAGGTGAAAGAATTTGCAAACCAGTCAGGAAGCAGGTTGAAGACGTGTGGACGCTGACTGGTGGGACCAGGGGTCCCTAGTGGGGTCGGCCAACCCCACTTTGGTGCCTCTGGGCATTTTGGTGTCTGCATTTGTGAAGGTTGGGGGTCGACTGACCCCCACACTTCGTTGGAAGTGTACCTGGCATTTTATTCATGAATAGCAAACGTGAAAACATAGAGGAATCTACTGGTGGGAAACACCAGAGAGTCAACATTATTTGAATAGGACATAGAACATGGTTGGAAAGAGAAAAGAAACTAAGCAAAGGAGATAAAGAAAACACAGGGTATAAGAATAATAGGCTAGACAAGTTGTTTTTTAGGTTAGATCATGGAAAGGTTTGAATTCAATCATGTCTATTTCCTCATCTAGTTTATCAGGTTCAAGGAAAACTTTTAAACGTTGGCCATTTACCTTAAAGATCTTACCTTCATCATCTTGAAGGGTGATAGCTCCATGAGGCGAAGTGTCGATGACTTGAAATGGCCCTTCCCATTTGCTTCGATGTTTTCCATGCCCAAATAACCTTACTCTTGAGTTGAACATGAGTACCTTGTCTCCTGGCTTGAACTCCTTTTTCTTTATCCTTTTGTCATGCCATCTCTTTGTTCTTTACTTGTAGATTTTGGCATTGTGGTATGCTTTCTCCCTCCATTCTTCTAACTCTGAGATTTGCATCTTTCTATGCCTTCCTGCAGCTTGTATGTCCATATTCCATTTCTTTATGGCGCAATGTGCTCTAAATTCCAACTCGACTGGGAGGTGACAAGTCTTTCCATATACGAGTTGGTACGGTGACATGCCAATGGGTGTCTTGAATGCTGTCCTATATGCCCATAGTGCATCAGGTAGCTTGTCCCTCCATCCTTTTCCCATCTCATTAACCGTCTTTTGCAGAATGTTCTTAATTTGTTTGTTGAATGTTTCTACTTGGCCACTTGTTTGGGGATGGTATGGAGTTGCAACATTGTGTCGGACGCCTTGATCTTCTAGGAAGCGCCAGAAACTCCCCTCAATGAAGTGAGATCCCCCATCACTTATCACCAACCTTGGGGTTCCGAACCTTGGAAGGATGGTCTCTTCAAACATCCTTCTTGAGCTCTTGGCATCTGCAGCCTTGCAGGGCATTACTTCTACCCATTTGGACACATAGTCCACAGCTACCAGGATGTATTCACAGCCACGGGATTTGGGAAAAGGTCCCATGTAGTCGATGCCCCATACATCAAAGAGTTTCACTTGAAGGTTATTTGTCAGTGGCATTGCATCTCGGGCATTGATGTTCTCATGCTTTTGGCACCTCACACATCTCTTGATGAAGTTCTTTGTATCTTCATACATGGTTGGCCAAAAGAAGCTACTTTGCCAAATCTTTGCATGGTTCTGAATGTGCTAGTGTCCTCCATATGGTGTGGCATGACACCTTTCTATGATCTTAATTGATTCCACTTCAGGGACACATTTCCTCAATAAACCATCATTGCAAACTCTGTAGAGGTACGGTTCATCCCACAGGTGTACTCGACTTTCTTGGATGAGCTTTTTCTTGTTTGCTCATGGTGGAACATATCCTGCAACAATAAAATTCACAATATTCGCGTACCAGGGGCTGGAGTCCGTGATCTTGAGGAGTGTGTCATCCCTGAGATAGTCATTGATCGGCAGGTTCTGTGCATCTCGGAATTGCATTCTAGACAAGTGATCGGCTACAGGATTTTCTACTTCTTTTCTATCTTTTATTTCCAAATCAAATTCTTGGAGTAGTAAGATCTATCTTATTAGGTGTGGTTTAGCATCTTTCTTAGTGAGCAAGTATTTCAAAGCAGCAGGATCGGTATAGATAATTACTTTTGCTCCAACTAAGTAAGATCTAAACTTGTCAATAGCAAAAACAATAGCAAGGAGCTCTTTTTCAGTTGTTGCATAATTAAGTTGAGATCCTGCTAAAGTTTTGCTAGCATATGAAATTGCATGATGCTTTTTATCTTTTGTTTGGCCAAGAACGGCACCAACAGCATTGTCACTTGCATCACACATTATTTCAAAAGGAAGTGTCCAATCAGGGGGTTGGATGATTGGAGCTGAGACAAGTGCTTTCTTGAGAATATAAAAAGCATTTAAGCACTCATCATTAAAATTAAAGGGTGCATCTTTAGCAAGCAGATTTGTTAAAGGCCGAGCAATTTGAGAGAAATCTTTTATGAAGCGCCTATAAAAACTAGCATGCCCATGAAAACTTCTAACACCCTTGACATTCGTGGGAGGTGGAAGTTGCTCTATAACTTCTATCTTAGCTCTATCCACCTCAATCCCACGCTCGGACACTCTCTGTCCTAGCACTATGCCTTCTCGAACCATGAAATGGCATTTTCCCAGTTCAAGACTAAGTGCTTTTCCTTGCATCTTTGTAAGACCTTGTCCAGATTATGAAGACAATCATCAAAAGATTTTCCATAGACCGAGAAATCGTCCATGAACACTTCCATGATTTCTTCAATCATATCAGAGAAGATGGACATCATGCACCTTTGAAAAGAGGCAGGAGCATTGCATAGGCCAAAAGACATGCGCCTGTATGCATATGTTCCATAGGGTCATGTGAAGGTGGTCTTACTTTGGTCATCGGGATGGATGGGGATTTGATGATAACCCGAATAGCCATCAAGGAAACAGAAGAAAGAGTGCTTTGCCAACCGTTCCAACAATTCATCAATGAAGGGTAACGGGAAGTGATCTTTCTTCGTAACCTTATTGAGTTTTCGGTAATCTATGCACATCCTCCATCCTATGACGGTTCATTGAGGGATCTACTCGTTTCTCTCATTCTTCACAACCGTCATGCCTCCCTTCTTAGGCACAACTTGCACGGGGCTAACCCACTCACTGCTGGGAACAGGGTAGATTATGCCTACGTGCAAGAGTTTCAAGACCTCTTTCTTAACTACCTCTCTCATCGCATTATTTAGCCACCGTTGAGGCTCCCTAGAAGGTGTAGCATCTTGCTCAATAGGGATGCGATGGGTGCAAAGAGTGGGACTAATTCCCTTAAGATCTTTAAGAGAGTATCCTAAGACAGATCGATGTTTTTTCAAAACGGTGATGAGTTTAAGGGTCTCCATCGCAGATAGTTTGTCACTTATGATCACGGGGGATTCTCTATCACTACTGAGGAAAGTGTACTTCAGACCAAAAGGAAGGGGTTTGAGCTCGATTAGAGGTTTGGGTGGTGGTTCAGATTCCTTTAAATCTATAGGTTCATCCATGTTGTCTTCTTCTTGGATGAAATGTTGAGCATCATCTTCAAGATTTGGTTCAAAGGGATCTAAAAGAGAGGTTGCCATCACTTCCTCCATTGGCTCATACTTGGGATTTGATTCTACTTTTGAATTTATAGATCAAGTTAAGGGAACCGATAGGTTCACACTTTTCCCGAGGTTGACATCAAGGCTCCCCGAATATTGACTCTCTTGTAAAAGCTTTTCAAGGGGTTGCCCGATCAAAAGATCAAAATCCGAGATCTCAAAGATATAGAAGTTCAAGAGAATCGTGATTTCGTTGATTGTGATTGGGACCATGCGTTCAATCCCATGACTCTTGATGACTCCTCCAAATGGAGCTTTGAGGAGTTTGTCAGTTGGAGTCAGAGGCTCATTACCCGCGAAGAGAGCATATGCTAGAGAATCAGACATAATGCTCACGCCGACGGTGGGATTGTAAAGAGAATTTAAAGCAACATCTTTCATGAAACAACGAATGGTTGTGGAGGGAGAAATAATCCGAATTACAACGGATGAAGTTTCAGCCTCCTTAAGCCAGTCGTTGCTCATGATGGATGTGAGCTCCTGGATCGTTTCCTTTAGATGATTTGGAGAATGAATGTTTGGAGCAGAAGATCCAGAAGATCTTTTTTGAGCGGGTAAACTCGAGGTGTTTCCGAAACCAAAATCGGAGAAAAGATCATCCTCCATTTCAAAAGAGAAATCCAAAGGCCGAATTTCTTCTTCTTTTAGAGGATTTGGACTTTGGGGTATAAGTGGTTCAGGATTGATAGCTAAATTTTGAGATTGGCTTGGTGGTGATTCAGCTATCAAGATTTCTTCTTCTTGTTTTGGAGATGTTTCCTCTTCTTCCTCAGAGGGTTCATCATGAATTCCAGTGTAAGGGGTGTTTTCAAGGATTTTGTCAAGAATGGCTCTTGCCTCACTAGCAGACAAATGAAGGAAAGCTCCTCTAGAGGCTGTGTTAAGGAATTGTGCAGAATCCTTGCTAAGACCTATGTAGAAATGTTGTAAAAGCATTGGGTCGGGTATAGCAAGGTCAGGGCCTGAAGCGACAAGATCTAAGAAACGGCACCATGATACACCTAGAGGTTCCTTCTCCTTTTGCTTGAACGTTAGAATCTCTGTTCGATGATGGACAACACGAGAGATAGGAAAGAAGGCTAGACAGAATTTGGTTTGAAGGGTTTACCATTCTCCTTGTACACTATCTACGTGACGAGCATACCAATGTTTACATCCTCCTTCAAAGAGAACGGGAATAGCTTCCATTTTAAGGTATCTCATGTCATGCCTTGTACATGAAGGCATGAGCACAATTGCTCAAATTCACGTAGATGAGTATATGGACTCTCATCTTCGCTCCCAGAAAAGGGATTTGCCTGAACCATCGCTATAAAGCCAGGGCGAAGCTCATAGCGAATAGCCAAAATGGCTTTGGATGATTTAGGTGGCTCCAAACTAGTCCCCTTTGGAGCACCATATTGAAAAGAGGTATTTGGTCCATGGTGTGATAAATAAATGAAAAAGATAAATGGGCGACTAGATCCTATGTTAAGAACAGCTACTGTTCCCCGGCAACGGCGCCAGAAAGCTTGTTGACACCAGAAGTGGCAAACGGATATACCGCAAGCGTATGGCAGTCAATGTAGCCTTCACCGGGAGTATTGCAGGTATCGTATTTTCCACAGGGAACGTAAAGTGAACTAACTAGGATCAAGGTCGTCCTATGACACAAGGGTATATGATTGAGGGTAGAGAGGATTCCTATGGTTATGAAACTAGTCAGGTAAGGCAGATACAAAGGTTGTTCACTTTGGGTCACTAAGCTGTTCAACAACAGAAAGGGATGAGAAGGGTGTTAAACCGCCTAGCACAAGAAGACCTACGTTTTAATAACTTGCCCAAACATGGTGGATTCAAAGCCTAGATAGGGCTGTCACCACCTACTAGGTACCACAACAAACCGTTGAACAAGCCGCAATCACAGGTAAGCGATAGCCTAGACACCGCGTCTACACTATATCTTACTACTCTAATCCGGATCCCGATGAAATTGATTAGAGTACTGGGTTAAGGGCGGTGAACCAATGAACAACTTAAGTAAATACTTTACTTGAACTAAGAATCAAATACCATAAAAGAATCTCAGATGCTGACTTACAGAAGAGAAGGCCGCATCCGCTGAGGTACAGCTTGGAGAAGACACTAGACAGGCCCGGCTCTTCTCCTAGACTCTCCTCACTCTCTCCCTATTTTCTATGCTACTAGTAGAGTAGGGCTTCGCCTATGTGTAGAATGAGTAGCTCCTCCTTGGTGTGTTGAATGAGAGGGAGTGAGGGGGTATTTATAGTGGAGAGGTGGAGTAGGGGCTACTCCACTGTCATGTCATCGATCTGCGTGATGTCCATCCTCCTCCGTTGGATCAAAACCGCCATCAAACCGACTTAAAGTGGAGGGTCATGATCATTTCCATGCATAGAAGCATGCCAAGAGGCAGTGGGAGAAAGGGGGCTCCAAAGTGGGGTCGCCTGAACCCCCTATGGGGGCTTGGGCCCACTAGCTTTCTTCTAGGAGGTGTCCCACATGTCATAGAGCGGGTTGATGCCTTGGTGGACGACTTGGGGGGTTCGGCCGACCTACTTAGGAGGTGAATTGACCCCCATTCTCTGTCCTATGGGCCATCCTTTCATGTACGGTACTTGGGAAGCTTGGTAGGCCCCATGAGGAGGTCGGCCGAACCCCAATGTGGGTCCCACCAGCTCATTTCTCTCTATTTCCAACAATTCTGCAAGAAATACTTCATGGACATGTGGAACTGGTTATTTGATAACAAATTTATGTAATTTGCTTGTTAGCTCCTGGAAAAGGTGTTTTGTTGACGGTTTTGATGGTATAAAAACATGGTGAAATTACCGTCAACACTTGTGTGGTGTATGCTAGTATAGGTTTGAATGATGATTTGATAAGTAGCATGCATAGGTTGTTAGCTAGACTTGTGTTTTTCAAGTATTTACTAGAACCTTGCCCTTAATGTTGATCTCACGGGGTATCTAGTATTTTTACTTCTCTAGCTAATCTTGATGCTAAAGGTGGACTTAATGGTGCAACTTCAGTTGACTTCAAGCAATTGATATCACGCTACAAAGGTTTATTCTATGCACCTTAGCATCACTTAGTGGTGTTGGCACTCCCACAAATTCCATATTTATGCATGTGTGAAAATTTGAAACCAAACCATTTGAGCACACATGTAGGGGGAGTTAACACTACCAAGTCGGGTTTTATGAAGCTTATCCAAGTCTAAAGATTTGAGCTTAAAGATGGATAAGTTACATAAAATCCAACCCAAGTTAGTAATTTACACTTGTGTGAAGAGCTAACTTGGCCAATACACTTAATTTCCATATCTTTATAGAGTTGTCATCAATTACCAAAAAGGGGGAGATTGAAAGGTCCTTGTTTGGTTTTGGAAATTGAGTGATAACTTAGGTGGACTAATATGTGTTTAAGTGTTGATTACACAGGTGATTAGTCCACAGGAACATGTGTGTGAGCAACTATGCCATGGAGGTGGATATGACTTGGAGAGTGTTGTTTAGCTCACACGTATGGTATGAAGGAGCTAAATGCACATGAGACATGACATGGAGTCATGTGGCTAGGTGGAGAAGATCAAGACAAAGCTTCGCGTCGATGGACCGGTTGCAAGTGTGAAGGGCAAGTCGGGTGATGGCTTGGCACTGATGGACCAACGCAATGGTGAAGAGCAAGCAAGTCAAGGATTGATGAACCAAAAGCCACATGATGATATGAAGTGGACCATATCATTCATGAGATGTTGGTGCATGTGTTGCATTGGCATCGACCGAGTTGGAGATGGAGAAGGTAATGAAGGCGGTGATCGGAATGGAAAGCGCAAGGCAAAGGTATAACCATAGGGTGTTTTCATTTCACTGGTCTAAGGTTGAGTAGAGAAATGCTTGACCGGATTTAGAATAGCTGGCCGTACTATCAAGAGGGGCAAATTTGTTTGCATATTGGTCATCTAGAGCCACTTGAGCGATCTAACTTGCATGCATTGATAGGATCGAGTGGCGTGGTGAAAAGAGTGAAAACCCTTTGAAAAATGATTGTGAAAATGCTAACTCACATGCACAAGGTAGTGGAACACTTTGGAGTTGGCACATTTGCAAAAGGGTGGAAGTTTCGAGCTCGCAGGAAGCTTGGTTAGATCTTGGATGGATAAACTATTTTTATCCTTTGAGTTTTGGATCAAGCAATCATATGGATTGTGTAGCCCTCTGAATAAGCTTTCTAAAATGTCCTAGATCATCGAAATCGGAGTTCGGAGCTAAGAGATATCGCCGTTTTTCCGAACGGGGGCAGGCGTCGGACCCTGGAAAACATTAGTCCGACACTAAGCGTCGGACCCGTCCGACGGTTCAGTCCGACGCCCTGAAAATAGCAGTTCGAAGGGGCTAAAGCGTCGGACCTTTGAGGTATTGTCCGACGCCCACCTCGGGACAGTCCGACGCTATTTTGCTCTCGGGAAAACTCTCTGTAGACCGTCGGACCCTAAACAATGGTCCGGCGCTCCAGTCCGACACTTCCAGAGAGCCGTTAGAGCGCGATAACGGTTAGATTCAAATGGCTAGTGACACATGGCGCAAATCCAAGGCATCGGACCATGAACATTAGTCCGACGGTAGCGCGTGCGACGGTCCGACGCTCGGTCCGACGGCCGATTTGAGTTGGTAACGGCTCCTTTGGCTTGAGGGCTATTTATAGGAGTGTGTGGCCGGCTGTGAGAGGGGTCTTGCACATTGGGAATGTGTTTCCCTTGCTTGTGCATGACTTAGTGCTCTCCAACTCACTTGCGCTCATACAATTCAAATCGGAGAAGTGAGTGATCAATCGCTAGTGCATTGCATTGTGAGATTACTTCGAGTGGCACTAGGTGATCGGGTTGCAAGCCGGTGGTGCTTGTTACTCTTGGAGGTTGCCACCTCCTAGACAGCTTGGTGGCTTGTGGCTCCGTGAAGCAAGCAAGAAGATTGTGCTTGGCTCCGGAGAAGCTTTGTGAGGGGTTGGAGCTCACCCCGCGGGAGATCGCGAAGAGCATCGCTAGTAGAGCGAGACGTGAAGAGCGACAAGTGGTCCGGCCGAGTCAAGTGCTAGAGCTTGTGGTAAGCACTCCACATGGGAGAGTGTGACTTGCGGGTCACCACTAGCAAGAGGACCGGCGGCAACCTTGGAGCTTGTCTCAACGGAGGACGTAGCTTGTGGCGACAAGTGAACCTCCGGGAAATAAATCACCGCGTCAACATCTTCCCATCCTTCGCGGTGGTTTGCTCCCTTCTACACGAGTTATTTATATTGTGCATTACTTTATTTGTGTAGTTGTAGTTGCTCTTGTGAGACCGGTTAGCTTGTGTAGCTTGCCACTCACCTTCTTAGCTTGTGTAGCTTAGAACTAGTGTCTTGATTAGTTTGTATAACTAATCAAGTTGCGCTCCTTGATTACGATTGTGTATCGTTGTCATTGAGCACGTAGTGAGCTTAGGTGCTTAGTGCGCTTTTGCTTGCTAGTTGGTAGGAGTTTCCCCCGTGCTTAAAGTACTAGTGCTTAGGTTTGTGTGACGTTGCGCTAGAACGGTTTAGGGAAGCTCAAGCTAGGCTTGCACCTTTGTTTTTGCTAGGATCTTTTACAAGGTGCATAGAGTTATAGTTAGAGGGGTGAATTGTTGCTAGAACCGAATATGTTTTATTCCGTTGCGATTAGTTGTTAAAAAGGACTATTCACCCCCCTCTAGTTTGCCATCTCGACCCTACAGAGGTGGACATCTCGGAGAAAGGAAACAGCGTCTCGTCAAACACAACGTGACAAGAGACGATGATCCGGTTGGAGTGAAGGTCGAGACAGCGATAACCCTTATGATCGGAGGAGTACCCAAGAAAAACACACAGGGAGGAGCGAGGTGATAACTTATGTGGAGCTATGGAGGACAGGTTGGGGTAGCATGCACAGCCAAAGACACGAAGGTGAGTTTAAGATGGCTGTGTGGCGTAGAGAGTGAAAAAGGGGCTTTGGCCGTCCAGGATTTTAGTGGGATGACGGTTGAGGAGATAGGTGGCGGTGTGGAGAGAGTCAGCCCAATAAGCCGGAGGGAGACTAGCCTGAAACAGAAGGGACCGCACAATGTTGTTGATTGTGCGAAGAATGCGCTCGGCACGTCCGTTCTGTTGGGAGGTGTATGGGCACGACATCCGGAAAATGACCCCGTGAGTGAAGAAGAACGTGCGGGCCGAAGAGTGATCAAACTCGCGGCCGTTGTCGCACTGAACTGCCTTGATGTGTAACACCCCTGCTGTTATTGTAACTAAAACCTGCCATGTCATGATGATTGCACAAATCATCCCGCATAAACTCATTATTACTGTGCATCACTAAAATAATTTTTATTTCCACATGTGGTTGTGTATATGTGGTTTAGAGTGATTTGGTGATATCAGTACTTATTTGTGTATTTATGATTAAATCAAATTAGAAATTCAAACCGAAATCAATTAAAAACCCTTAGTCTGACAAAAACCCTAAATCAAAAACTAAATAGTATCGAGTGTTAGGCCCTAAACAAAAGTTTTAAATCTTTAAAAGTTGAACAACTTCTATTTTGGGCAATTTTGAAGTTACTAAAAATAATTTCAAATAAAACCTTAATCTATGCTTTAAAGTTTAAGGTTGAAAATCAATTTCAAAAACTAAAGGAAATCTGATAAAAGTGTTTTAATTAAAGTTGTAGATCTTTTAAAATGGAACAACTTTCATTTTGGGTAATTTTGAAGTTATGCATTGGAAATTCAAATTAACCTCAAAACAGTGCTTTAAAATACAAATTCGAAATGCTATTTCAAAAATTATCAAGAATCTGACCAAACTCTATTAATGAAAATTGTAGATCTTGACAAATAGGACAACTTCTATTTTGACAGATTTTCAAGTTGTAGAGAAAATTTTTGAGAATTGAATTGAATTGCAAATGAAATTCAAATTCAAGTTTTACCCCCTTTTGATTAAATTCAAAACCATTTATAATTTGGACATGATTCAAAAAAAAAAGTTGATCTTCACAAAATTTGGCACAACTTTTATTTTTGGCGTTTTTACAGTTGCTACATGAAATAGGGAGTAATTTCACCAAATAGATTTTGACCCTAAAACTGCTACAGTGCTCGGAGGGGGGGTCCGGTCCTGGCTCTGTTCGCGGGCGGGCGCGCGTGGGGGGTCTCGGCCACGTCTCGCACCCATCCATGTTGCCCTATATATGGCCACGTCGGCCATCGTTTCTTCTCTGTCTTTTCTCCCACCGCCGACGAGCTCACTGTTAAGGAAAAATTCGCCTTGCTCGCTTCATCTCCGTCCACTCCAACTCGCAGCCAACTCCACCTCATCCTTGCACACCGTTAGAGCCTTTCTCTGTTGCTTGACATCGCCGGAGCCGTGTGAACGCCGCTTTCTTCCTCGAGCTCGGCCCGAGTGCCGCCGTCGGCACCCACGCCGTGGCTTGTGCTCCACGGTGAGCTTATTCCTTCAAGCCTGCACGTTCTAGACATTTTCTGACTCCCTGGAACTCATGAAATTGACCGTTTCTTCTTTGGAGCTCTATAGACACCGGAACGTCGTCATCGTCAACCCTTGTCCGTGCCGTCGCCACCACCGTTAACGTCGACGAACCCTCTCGGCCTTGCCTCTACTCCAACTAGCAAGCGCAGCAAGACTTGGTGAGCTCCAGTATCATGTATAGATCATCTATTTGGTTGATTAGACGTTGTGGCAGCTGGAACGCGGCATCCCGCTGAGCATGGGGTGTCCGAGCCGCCATTTGTAGGGTCGAGATGGCGGACTAGAGGGGGGTGAATAGTCCTTTATAACAACTAATCGCAGCGGAATAAAACCTAATCGGTTCTAGCGACAATTCACCCCTCTAACTAAGACTCTAAACACCTTGCCAAAGATCCTAGCGAGAAGCAAAGGTGCAAGTCTAGCTTGAGCTTCCCTAAACCGTTCTAGCGCAAGATCACACAAACCTAAGCGCTAGTACTTTAAGCACCGGGGAAACTCCTATTAACTAGCAAGCAAAAACGCACTAAGCACCTAAGCTCACTACTTGCTCAATGACAAGGATACACAATCCAAATCAAAGAGCCCAACTCACTTTAGCTACACAAACTAAGTGAGAACTACTTCTAAGCTACACAAGCTAAGAAGGTGAGTGGCAAGCTACACAAGCTAACCGGTCTCACAAGAGCAACTACAACTACACAAATAAAGTAATGCACAATATAAATAACTTGTGTAGAAGGGAGCAAACCACCGCGAAGGATGGGAAGATGTTGACACGGTGATTTATTTCCCGGAGGTTCACTTGTCGCCACAAGCTACGTCCTTCGTTGAGACAAGCTCCAAGGTTGCCGCCGGTCCTCTTGCTAGTGGTGACCCGCAAGTCACACTCTCCCACGTGGAGTGCTTACCACAAGCTCTAGCACTTGACTCGGCCGGACCACTTGTCGCTCTTCACGTCTCGCTCTACTAGCGATGCTCTTCGCGATCTCCCGCGGGGTGAGCTCCAACCCCTCACAAAGCTTCTCCGGAGCTAAGCACAATCTTCTTGCTTGCTTCACGGAGCCACAAGCCACCAAGCCGTCTAGGAGGTGGCAACCTCCAAGAGTATCAAGCACCACCGGCTTGCAACACGATCACCTAGTGCCACTCGATGCAATCTCACGATGCAACGCACTAGAATCACTCACTATCAATCAATCGGATGTGCACTAAGCAAGTGAGTGAGTGGGAGGGCTTCCAAGCACACCTACACAAGCCACACAGGCCCAAGGGTGCTCAGCTGGTCGGCCAAGGCCGCCAAGTGCTTGGATTTATAGCCCTCAAGCGAATAGAGCCGTTGCCCTCTCAAACCGGCCGTCGGACTGAGCGTCGGACGCTCAGCCGCGCCACCGTCGGACCAATGAACTCCACGGTCCGACGCTTCCAGAGAGCTCCCCGAGGGCTGAAAACCGTCGGACGGTCGTCCGACGCTCGCCGTCGGACTAAACCCAAGAGTCCGACGCTCTCAGAGCTCACCACGTGTCAGCTCTCGCACGATCTGCACCGTCGACGCTCGGACAAAAGTTCGACGCTCACAAACTTCAGCGTCCGACGCTCACAGGCCAAACACCGTCGGACGCACGAGGATGGTCCGACGCTGTCACTTCAGACAGCGTCCGACGCTCGCACTACAGCACAGAAGACAAGGGCAGGCCGTCGGACCGAACCCATGGTCCGACGCCCCCTGGCCTTAGCATCCGACGCTCTTGCAACTTCACCGAAAACCTCCGAATCCTGCCTCGCAAGCTCGGCAGGAGGAAGAGAGAGAACCACACCCTCTCTACCTCACAACACCACCTCCAAACACTTTCACCTTTGCAAAAGTGCTAACACCAACAAGTGTACACCTCATGTGCATGTGTGTTAGCTTTTCACAAACATTTTTCAAAGGATTTTTCACTCTTTTCACCACGCCACTCGATCCTAGCAACGTATGCAAGTTAGATCACTCAAGTGGCACTAGATGACCGATATGCAAACAAGTTTGCCCCTCTTGATAGTACGGCCATCTATCCTAAATCCGGTCAAGCACTTCTCTACTCAACCTTAGACCGGTGAAATAGAAATGCCCTAGGTTATACCTTTGCCTTGCGCTTTCCATTTTGATCACCGTCTTGATCACCGTCTCCGACACCATCGATGCCGGTGCAACACATGCACCAACACCTCATGAATGATATGATCCACTTCATATCATCACGTGGCTTTTGGTTCATCGATCCTTGACTTGCTTGCTCTTCACCGTTGCTGTTGGTCCATTGGCGCCAAGCCATCACCCGACTTGCTCTTCACACTTGCAACCGGTCCATCGACGCGAAGCCTTGTCTTGATCTTCTTCACCTAGCCACATGACTCCATGTCATGTCTCATGCGTTTAGCTCCTTCATACCATATGTGTGAGCTAAGCATCATCTCCAAGCCATTTTCACCTCCATGGCATAGATGCTCACACACATGTACCTGTGGACTAATCACCTGTGTAATCAATACTTAAACACATATTAGTCCACTTAAGTTGTCACTCAATTACCAAAACCAAACAAGGACCTTTCACCATTGCTGCAGTTGTGCTTGTCGGAGGGGTCAAATCGATCAATCAAGTGAGTAGCTAAGTTCGTGGTGTCGTGGCTTGGACGTGTGTGCTCTCGGCTCTGCCAGGGGGCCGCTACTGGCGAGCTCCGCGATAGGCCGCCGCCGCGCGCACGCGTGCCCCTAC
Organism: Eremochloa ophiuroides; assembly: GCA_038502445.1. Classification (NCBI taxonomy): domain Eukaryota; kingdom Viridiplantae; phylum Streptophyta; class Magnoliopsida; order Poales; family Poaceae; genus Eremochloa; species Eremochloa ophiuroides. Next base: position 40,004,399 of record JAHLJS010000004.1, read on the forward strand.
CCTGCTCTGCTCGAGTAGAGGAGGGAGAAGGAGGCCCGAGCTGGGCCAGGTTGGGCCTGCTGGGCCAACTTGGCCTGCAAGGGCGCATGAGAGAGAGACCGAGCTGCGCTATCAAGTGGGCCGGCCTGGTTGTTGGCCCGAGGGAAATAAGCGAATGATTTTCATTTTTTTTTGAAAAAGGGAATAGTGCTGGACCTTATTTATTTCTTGGGAATAATTCTAGAACTCCAAAAATTATGGAATTAATTGGGAAGCCCTCTGTTATATACTTTATCTAGGAAAAATTTTAAATATACATTTCCAGTACTTTTGCTAAGTATTAAAAAGGTACCTTTTAATTAACAAATGGGAATTCTGGGATTTTTGTAGGCTAAAATATTAATCCAAAAATCATAAAAGTTATGTAGTCACTGTTTTGTACTGTGGGATACCTCCACAAAAATTTGTAGCTCATTTGGAGAAAATTTAATTATTTCTTATTTTATTCTTAAATGAGTAATTAACTGGAAATTTAATTAACCCCTAATAAACTAGGTCTTTGGGTGACTTTTGGGATTGAGTGATGTCCCTGGGTCATTAATTTGAGATGATCCTTGGTATTTTAATTAGTTGTGTGAGTTCCTAATTAAATTGTTGAATAGACACATTCATAATTTATATTATTCACATATGATATTAGGGTTGATGACGTACTTAAGCAAAGGTGTGATAGTGTTATAAGGAGATTAACTTGGCATATTTAGTAATTGTTTGAGCTCATTATTAACTTGCTTAAAGGTAGTATAAGTCGATTAATGAGGCTTTCAACGACTGTTAAAATGGTCAATAAAACCACATGATAGTTTTGGTGGCTTGCAACTTTATCGTAAAGGAAAGTTGTACTCAACTATCTAAATGAAGTTTACTTTTTAATTTAGTGCATCTCATGCATCATGGTATACATATCATCATGTTAAGTATTGCATCATTATTTTGTGTAGTGAACGCGTGGTGATTATTATTAGAAGCGAGCCCCGAGTACGGTATTCACTCGGTGGACATGGATTTTTCTTGGTGATTGACTTCAGGGTTCTATCTACTCCAAGCAACAGGTAAGCCCCGATGCATTCAGCCCTTTCCTTGTGATTTACAAAATGTTTATAACTTGAGTTAATCTACTGTATTACGTTTATAGGAGTTGAGTGATAACCTAATTGCTGCAGTACCAACCTTGATCACTGAAATACCTTGAAACCATTTTAAAATAAAATGTTTGAAAAATGCTTAGCCCTGCTAAACTAATTTAGTTTTGCACAAAACACTATTTTTGAGCTATTGTTATACATTATTGAATAAATTCATGAGAAAGGGAAATGGTAATATTCCCGTTCGGCGGTTGTGCACTTGGCTCGTGCATCGTCACCGACGGGAAGGGATTTTCTATTCGGCGGTCATGTACTTGGGTTAGAGTCCCAATGCATTGTCACCGACGGAAAAGGGATTCAAAAACCGAAGGGACATTTGTACTTGGGTTAGAGTCCCAATGCATTGTCACCGACAGAAAAAGACTTAGGGACCATTCGTTGTCGGCCTGCTGTGATCGAGACTTTGCAACTAGCCACATACTACGGGAAGCCCTGACTCCGGTGGCTCCATTGCTTGAACCGACGACCACGCACTGGGAGTGGAGAGATGGCGAGAGTAGCATGTACCCTCGTGGGTTAGAGTCCCGGATTGGAGGTGTACTGTACTCTCCGGTGGAGCAGGACCGGTTCAGGGATGGAAAAGTCGTGGTAGACGGGGTTGGTATATGCAAGCTTAGGTGCTACATATGCAGTGCAGTTAGGGATCCCCAGCTGGGTACTAATCGATTCGAATCATCGTTGCTCCTCGTTTATGGAGATTTGATCCTCACACCTATAGTGAAGAGTGGTTCAGAAATAGGATGTTTTGAGAATGAATGAGTAATTGGAATTGAAGGATATATGTGAAAGAACTGAGATCTATGATTATCGATTAAAATAATATTGAGTTAAAATATTGAAAGTAGGATTCAAGATTAGTACTGCTTTTCCGTAAAATACTTTTGAAAGGATCGAGGATGCCCAAGAGGGGGTGAATTGGGCAACTAGTAAATTTTTCGAAATACAATCCAACCTATCGTCATTTGCCCAATCTCACCCCACAAGTGCTTGTGTATAATCTAACCCTAAAACAAGTTATGCAACCTAGAGCCAAGTCCTATCACAATTATACTACTCTAGGAAAGTAGAGAACACAAAGTAAATACGGGAATGTAAATGAGATAGAAAGACAAAGCCGGTTTTTCATGAGGTATCGGAGAGTCGGCACTCCCCACTAGTCCTCGTTGGAGCACTCGCGCAAGGGTGTAGCTCCCCCTTGATCTTCGGAAAGACAAAGTCCTCTCTACGGGCTGATCCTTTGCCTCTCCGGCACGGTGGACCGCCCACAACCGCTCACAAGCTTGGCTTGGGCCACCCACAAGCTCTCCAAGCGGTCACCAAGCCTGCGATTGTCTAGGTGATGCCGATCACCAAGAGTAACAAGCCTAGACTTTCACTTGACCAAGAACAAGGCCAAAGAGGGTGATGGATGCACATGAGTCACTCTTGGTCTCTCTAAGGAAGAAGCTCACAAGCAATGGAGTTCACTCAATCCTCCCTAGGGCTCTTGCACTCTCACAAGGTCACAAGGGTTGCTTTAGCTGTTGGAAATGGCAAGAGGGCTAGAATGGAGGCAATGATGGAGTATAAATACTCACCATCTCCAAAACTAACCGTTTTTCACTATCCTGCGAACCGTCGGACCCTGCAGAAGCACCACCGTCGGACCAATCTCCTCAGTCTGACTCTCACAGTCGACCTATACACGTCACTGTGATAGAGGGGCGTCGGACCGGTCCGACGCCCCCGTCGGACCATCGTCCGACGCCACTGAACTCTCGGGTGAGCTCAGCATAGGAACCTCCAATGGCTAATACACGTGACATTGGTCTGACGCTCCCCGTCGGACCCAGTTCGACGCTCAAAACCGCCCTCAGAACCTCTCTGAAAGCGTCGGACGCTATGAACTATTGGTCCGACGCCTTCCTACTCTCCGGTCCGACGCTCGCCTGGAAACCCCTGGCACCGTCGGACGCTGGGCAATGGTCCGACAACCATCCCAGCAGCGTCCGACGGTCTCTAGTGAGCTGAGAAGCCACCAGAGACTGCCACGTACCGTCGGACTCCAGCCATTGGTCCGACGACCATACTAGACAGTGTCTGACGCCCTTAAATTGATCAAAACTTCACCAAATCGAAAATTTTCCAAAACGAAGTTTGATCCTCTCTCTCTCTCAAGAGTCTCCCTAAGCTGTCTAGAGCTATGTTGGACAAGTGTGCATCACATCTACACTCTCTAACCTTGCCCTAAGTCAAGCTACCCATCCAAACCCCTCTTAATAGTACGGTCAAAGTGAAAATTAAAACCTAAGACTACTCCAAGTGTCTCTCAACTCCAAATGACACTTGAGACTAGCCTATCACCGTCTTGTCTTCCATCCTTGAAAATCGAATCGATTTCCATCGCTAGGGGCTAGAACCTACATGTTATTATGACCTAACATCTAGGTTATCCTACAAAACACACGTCACTCATAATAACCACTTTGTTGTCATGTGACAGAACCTCCTAAGTTATATGGCCCACATGCACTTGCCATCATCCCAAAGACCTCCGACAGCCGTGCATGTGACCCAAGTAACCTAAAAGGGTCTACCGGGTTTACACAGAAACCCGTTTTCTCCGAACAGGATCTCATTGTGAAGACATTGCAGTATTACAACATTTCGCGCAAATATACATCAAAGTAAAAGGCAGAAGAATTACAACATCATAGATTCACAAGATAGTATAAAATTATTACAAACTTAAATTTTTTCCTCACTTATCCTAATGAGGTGGCATTAGTACAACATTGGTTACTATACCGTATACATCCTGCCCTAGGATGTGCTAAACTCATGTCATCTACTGCAGAGGGTCTCCTCGGACCAGCATGCAGCACGACATGTTTGCCTTTATTGAAGCAACTTCACCTACAACATGGGGTTTACAAACCCTGAGTACAAGGGGTACTCCGCAAGACTTACCCGACCAAAAATTAGGAAGGAGACTCAGGAATGCAGGCTAAGGAGAATCAAGGAGAGGCTTTAGCAAGAATTAAAGGGTTTTGCAGAAAAGCTCTCTATCTTGAATATTACTTTCAAGTTTTATTTCAGATTAAAACTTATGCCTTAATCTAAATTGATTCATAAGTTATCTATTTCCATTCCTTAATCCATTCTTAATCCTAGTTCTGAACCACTTTTCGGTGTATGGTCGAAGGATCAAGTCTCCATTATCCGAGGAGCAACGACGATTCGAATCGATTATACCCAGCTGGGGATTCCTATCCACACTGCATATGTAGCATTTAAGCTTGCCTATGCCAACCCCGACTACCACGGTTCCTCCAAACCTGAACCGGTCCATGCTACCCGAGAGCACAGCACTCCTCCAATCCAGCCCTTGGCCATGAGGGTGCACGCTACTCTCGCCATCTCCCATGCCCAGTGCATGGTTGTCGGTTCAAGAACTAGATTTGCCGGAGGTAGGGCTTTTCATAGTATGCGGATAGTTGCAAGTCTTGATCTCAGCAGGCCTACAACGAACGGTCCCTACTTGGTTCCATTAATCATTAGTCAGTCAGAGACAGTACATTGAGACTCCTTTCTCAATGCAAGTCTACTGCCCTATCATATTATTATCGTATTATCATAGTATACCATCATAGCACACAAAATAGCATTTCATAAAAGCTATTAAGCAGGGCTAAGCATTTTATAAACATTTGCATTTAAATCAGGTTTCAAGGATAGTAATCAAGGTAGGTAAATGCAGCAAATAGGTGACAATCAACTCCTATCAACCTAATGCAGCAATTTAACTCAAGGTGATAAAAATTTATAAAACACAAGGAGGGGCTAATGCACCGGGGCTTGCCTTTGATTTGCAGGTCTGTCACTTCTGTTAGAAAACCAGATAAACCAATTTGACTTCGCCTGACGAATATTCTTTCCGTTGGGAATCAACCAAGTAATCTTTCCGAAAGCCCGTTCTCTACACGTAGAATAATGATGTATGCTTACATGATGTGGGATAATATGAATAGTAGAGCAGAACAAGTATTACATAACGACCTTGAGTACAACTTTCCTTCACGGTAAAGTTGCATCCCAAGTCAATTAACACTAATCCTAATTACTTTTCTATTTTCATTAGTATTATTTCTAATTATCAATTTACTTGTGAACTCCATCAAGCAAACAAAGTGCCAAGGATCAACATGTTCATGATCCAAGGTTATCAAGCAACCCAAAAATCACATAAAACCTTAAGTCATTAAGACTAAATGTTGATTTAATCATTAAATTAGATTAAACATAAATTATGAAATAATTCAACTTTGTCCAAATTGGCTACCAGTTTTTGTGGAGGTAAGTAGTGCTAAACAGTGACACAACAAATTTCATAATTTTTGGATGATTATTTTGGGCTATACAATTCATGGAAATACCATTTTCTAATTAAAAGGCTTATTTTTATCAGGTACAGAAAATGTTCAAAACACAAGTTTCATATTTTTGATAAATAATACATTACGTATAGAGACCATACAATTTATTTCATTATTTTTGTTGCTTAGAAAAATTCATACAAAATAGACAAATATCGTCACTATTTACTTAAAGGAAAACAACACATACGGTCAGGGTTACTGGGCCAGCCCGATTGGGCCCAGCAGAGCCCAGCGTGGCCTTCTTCTTCCTCTGCCCTCAACCAGACAGGGCAGAGAGGCACGCACGCGTGCGCTGCTCCGGCCGCGGAGGTCGGCGGTGGAGGCCACGCCGCGAGGGCAAGTGCACCCACGGACTCACTACTCCCCTACGACCCTGTCCCGGTACTCGGTTGAACCAAGCAGAGCTCCCAATGAGCTCCGGACCGGCCATGGCGGCCATGGCCGCGCTGTAGGCGGCGCCACGACCACGGAAGTTCCCAACCACCCAACCGAGGCTCCCTACGCGTTCAAGATGCTCACCATGACTTGAGCGTTGGGCTAGATGAAGTAGCGACGTGGCAAGGCCCGCTGTCGACGCCGGCGGCGACCAGGACAGGGTGAACCTGCGGCAAGGCATCGTTCCCGTTAACCCTGCAGAGGAATCGATCAACTGCCTAATCCACGAGCTTCACGGATTTTCTGGAAACTCAAAACACAAGAAAAAATAGAAGGAAACGTGACCGGAGATGACTGGCCACGGTGACCCGAGCTCGCAGCCATGGAGGACCGCAGAGAAGGAGATGATGGCTCCCTGCTGCTTCTGGAGAAGTCAAGCGGCGCCAACAGGTCTGGGGGTTTCGTGAGGATACAGTGGAGCTAGGGGCAAGGCTAATTGAATGATGATAGCTCCAACAGGGAGAATTTTGCCAGAGAGAAGCCCGGGCGGTGGTTGGAGGAAGAAGAAGGAAAGAGGACGACGGCGGCTATCTCCGGCTACTTATGGGCGTCGACGAGTTCTCTGGGTGTGCCACCTCCTGCTGCTCTCGTCCACGCGTCCAGCAACGTGTCTATGCGCGCGCAGGCGACGGTGAAGTACGGCGGCCGCTCACCGGAAGCAGGAAGCCTGCCCACGGCGCTCTGCTCTGTTTTTCAGTTACTGTAGCACTAGTCTATCCAGTTTTTGCATTTTCAAAATTACTTTGGATTTCACATATATATATATACTTGAAAAATAGTCAATGTATCAAATGTGTAGAATTCCATTCTGAACAACTTTAGTATAGAAAACATTTTCAAATTTTGAATATTTTTGAAACTCATTCTCAAGGTAGGTCGCGCCGCGACCGTTGGGCTTGCGGTTCATTGTCGACTGCTGGAGATCGGCGTGGATCATGCAGTAGATCCAGGTCAGCACGGTGCAGTTCATCTGCACCCACGCCAGTCGATCGGCGTTGACGACATCGGAGAGGACGTGGTCGGTGAGGGCATGCTTGCCCAGTACGGTGAGGAACATGGCGCGCCACCGGTTGTAGTTGTCGGCGGCGCGGTCCAAGACCAGGGGCACGAGGACCTTGATGTTAAGGACAGCGATGGCAGCGGCATGGATGGCAGTGTACTTGGCCTCGTATGCGTCGAGGGCCGCGGCACGATCAGCTGCCGCCTTCTCAGCATCGCGTTCGTGCTGCTCGCGCACCTCGCGAGCCTGACGTTCCGCCTCCATCTCGGCCATTGGGTCGGAGCCGGGCGACGATGCGACGTGGGCGACGGAGACGCGAGCATCCGATGTAGACGATCACCCGATGTAGACGATGGAGACCTAGACCTACTGGATCACCTGGAGTCGAGTGGATCACGTGAGGTGATGTAGATGCAGCACCACGCGATCCGGTGTAGTCTTAGCGGATCGACGTAGCTGCACGATCTCCTGGCGATGAGCGGGTCGCGCGCGTTGCGCGTGGCTGGACGTCACGGGGAGGAGTAGCCGGCGAGCAGAGGCCCTGTGGCGGCGGTAGGAGCCACGTGATCGTGAGATTGGCAGCGGTGCGTCGCGCAGACGCCTTGGCGCGCGCGGTCGCTTAGGAAGGAGAGGGCCGGCCGGCGATCGGGCGCCTGGCGGCGGCGGCGCGGTCTCGCGAGGAGTTGCGCGATTAGCGGAAGCAGAAAAGATCGTAACCTTCCCGTGATACCATAATAGAACATAATTAGGGAATTCTCAATGTATTACTGTGATTGATCGGGGTGTGTGTGTGTGTGTGTGTGTGTGTGTGTGTATATATATATATATATATATATATATATATATATATATATATATATATATATATATATAGGTATATATATAGGTATTGTGGACAGGCCCACTTGCCATATTACAATCCAACACACTGGTACAATGTGCAAGGCCGCCTAATAACTCAAAGATCTCTTTCAATACTTAAAATAATGTCACCAAAACCTCGACCCAAACATACCTGTCACCACCACTAAACTAATTGAACCTCCAAAACCTTCCTAACCTTTATTGTGCACGGCAGAGGAAGAAAAAGGAGAAAAATTGAGGAAGGTTGAAGAGAAAGTGAAAGGAAGAGAAATAGCAAGCCACTTGCTACCAACCATTGTCTTTGAAGATAATAACGCACGTGTTATGCTTATGCACATGCAAACATGTCATATTAAGAGCAATATTACTAGGTATATTTTAAAAGTTGTTGTTTTATCCTCTTAAATTACAAAAGATAGGAAAGTAAAGATTTCGCAAAGCAAACCTTTATAATAATACATATTTATTCACACACACACACACACTTGTGGAACATCTGTGTCGAGACAATATGGGGTATTAGATAAAAAACAATTAGACCTACGAGAAAAAAAATGGAATCAAATTGGCTCGCACAACAAAGCTCACCACTATGCATTCTCAACTTATATTCGGTGACGAAGCTAGCGGTGGGGCTACCCCTACTGTTTGTGAATCCATAGAACTTTGTGAAGTTCCTATAAAGTTTGCAATATTTTTAAAATGTAGGAGGGGTTGGAAAACGTGATCTAGATGTTGAAGAAGGCAATAGTTAAGATTTGGGTTTAACTTAGGCTCAAATTAAGTTAAGTTAATCTAACCCTGTGTTTAGTCCACCTCTTCCTAGATATTTTTCTGTATTCATCCCTGTTTATATTGAAGATTCTAACTTAACTAATGCTTGGAGATGGTAAGAAAAAAAGACAGTGAAAATGGTTATGGAATATCTAAGACTAAGAGTGCCACTCGAACTAGCTCATAGGAATCCATGTCAATACTTCGCTTATGTAGAAGGGAGAAGATAGAAAAGAGAAAAGTTTATCTCTTATCTCTGCACCTATCTTGCTCAAAATACTAGGTCATTTATAGGCTTGCTTATAAAGAAAGAGAGACAGAGAAATGAAGATGTAGAATAAAAAATTATTTATATAGAATTGCATAATGAAGTGATAATGAATATGAACTAACTGTTGTTTCGTACTGTTGAGGACACCCTTAGAAGATGTTGTATTTATGCAGCCATGAACAACTACCATATGTGTTTCCACAACCTTTAATAGCCCATGCCAGGTTTCTGCGACATTCCACTTTAATCTTTTAAGTCATACTCTACCTTGGAATATAAGTAAGAGATTAAAATTTGCCCTCCTAAGTCAAACTGCCTTAAATATGATACAGAAGAATGTTAATACCCACCATATTATGAGATAAATTATTAAACTACATAATGTATCTAATGATGCTAAGCTAAAGTCGTAAGTGTTATTGTATTTTTGTTCTATAAGCTTGGTCAGACCTATGATAGTCTGACTTAGGACAAATTTCGATCTCTTATATTTTAGTATGGAGGTAGTATGGTGCAACAAGTAACAAATTTAGCTCTTAATAATGAACACGGTAAAAATTTTACTAACAAGACTTAACTTTGATTTATTAATAAGTTCCGTATTGCTGTTCTGGTACATAATTCATTATTGCCAATGGGGAAAGTCAAAGAAGCAGCTACATCAGCAAAAATATTGGGCCGAGAGCAAATGATCAGATTCAAGCCACACTTAAGGTAAAATGATGTCCACTCCGGCAGGTCATCTCTTGGTTTAACCAGTGTTCTGCATCCCAGCAGCAATGCCCTTCATGGTCAGTATGAGGGTATCCTCCAGCCCCGGCGCATACTCAGCTGGTGGGGTTCAGCTTCACGAGCTCTGCAGCAGGCTTGTTCCAGTCCATGATTTCCTTAGACAGGTGTGGCCGCAGCGTGACATGATAATCTGGGTCACGGATGCGCTTCATCGTGTAGGCTTGGCAGACATTCAGCGTCGTGATGTAAGCGTCACGGAGGCGGAGACGCTGCTTCAGGTATAAATCCCCTTCAAGAAGATCCTTGTGTCCAGCAACCTGAAATTTTAAGTAGACAGTCGCATCAGGATTCTTATAACTGCATACATTGTTTGTCCTGTTAACTGGACAAGGATTCAATCTTATGAATTGGACATGGATACAGTGTTTTTTTAGTTGGCATGCTAACCTGAAGGAGAAGACGTTTGGTCTCTTCATAGTTTGCCCTCAGCTTCTCCCCAAGAGGCCAGAGCTCTGAAGAGACAAGGAGTCTATCATACAAGGCAGCAATGCCCGGATCACCCTTGGCGAACACCATCTCAACTAGATCAATTGTCACCGTGAAGAATGGCCACTCATTGTACATCTCCTGAAGCATGTGGAGATTCCTAATGTCCTTTTCCAGGACGTGCATGAAGGCAGCCCCAAAACCCAGCCAGACAGGGAGGTGGAAGCGTGTCTGTGTCCATGCAAAGATCCATGGAATGGCACGTAGTGACTCAATGCCACCACTTGGCTTTCTCTTGGATGGTCTGCTCCCTATGTTCATCCGTCCATACTCCATTTCAGGTGTTGCCTGTTGACATGAATATTATAAAGAAAATTAACTTTATGCTAAAGGTAGGGTCCGCCTAAAAAATCCATTCTTTTTAACTCAGTGCCTAAAAAATTTAATGTAGTAGACAGTAGTAACATGACAATCCTCAGTGTGAACATTTGCACATAAATCATCAGAACATAACAATATACATTCAACATTCTGATGAGGATGAAATGAAGTACTCACAAGGCGGAAATACTCGACAAAGCGTGGTTCTTGGAAGCCAATGGACCGATATTCCTCTGTTGCTAATGTGGACTAGGGTCCCGATCTTCCGAAAGGTTCTGGTAACTCTTGATTTGGTGGAACACGCGACACAAGTTGATCCGGCTTCCGAACAACACGATCCGAAACCCCGCAATCGCAGCACCACGTCTCCTCTGGTTATTAACCGGCGTTGCAGGGTTAACCTCGCCAAGAAGGCTAATCCTTGCCTGCGAATCGAATAACACAAGCAAGAACACGGAAGAATGCAACCAAATTGCAGATGAATGATTAATCTCACGAGTTGGGGTCTCACAAACCGACGACGGCGGCGAAACTGTTCTTGACAGAATAATCTAAGCAAAACCCAAACTCTAACAAGTGCGACGGCTACTGAATATAAGGTCTAAGGGTCGTCACTCCCCCTGGACACGCGCCCCTAATGGGCTCAACGAGGATACACGGCCCAACGGACCAAAAACGGTGTAGCAGCACCGGGACAGATTCTGGACGCTGACTTGTTTTGACAATTCCTGTGGATTCCAAAGGAGTTTTGATGCAGGACCACTTCCATCAGCTTCCTTTTCGAAATAGCTTTCCAACCATATGTGGTTCGTCGCAAACGGAGTCCGTTTGCATAGGTTTTGACCAGTTTTAATGCAGACTGGTCCTGGAGGCCGAGACTAACTCGAACTCGTGTTGGGCTGGACCTCCGGCTTGTGTTGCGCGCCCTTGATGGTCTTGCTGGACTCCACCACCTTTCCCAAGCTCTTCATGACCCTCTCCAATATTCCTAAGACATATGACATGATTAGGTAGTAGTCTATTCTCAAAATCATATAAAGAGTTACTTAGGAGCGAGCGCACCTCTAAATTTAATTGCCGTGCGCGTGCTCTTGTGATTCGACCTTGAATGTCCAGCAGATCCTCATCAGTTGCTACAACAGACATCTCATCAAGCAGAGCACGCCATTCAGGCTTTGGGGAAATTGGTGGATGCATGCCATGCTCCAGAGTAGCAGCCGTGAAACGCTGCAGTGTCCTGAAACACAGGTGCTCCTCACCAAAGGACTGCTCAATGACTTCTCCCTGAACAGTGACCCTGCGGAATCCATGGATTGTGTCCGGTGGCTGAGATAAAATGGCAAGATGTGTGGGGCCTCCACCTCTTCCAACAGTACCACCTCGCCCATGGAACATCGTCAATTTGACCCCAAATTGCTTAGAGACTTTGATAAGTTCCTCCTGAGCCTTGTACAGCTGCCAAGCTGCTGAGAGACGACCAGCATCCTTACCTGAGTCCGAGTAGCCAATCATGACCTCCTGTTTGCCATTAATCCTTTCTCTATACCAATCCACTGAGAACAGTCTGGCCAGTGCAGCTGGCGCACCTTCAAGATCAGCCAACTTCTCAAACAGTGGGACAACTCTAAGTGGTGCCTTCACATGACATTCACGCTGGAGAAGCTCAACAGCAAGAACATCAGATGGAGCTGTTGCCATAGAAATAATGTATGCTCCAAAGTTGTCCGCAGGAAGTTCAGCCATCACACGGAATGTGTCTAGGACATCAGCAATCTCATCAGTAGTGGGCAGGTCTGAACCGAACAATGGGCGCTTCCCATTGAGTTCGGACAAGAGCCAATCCTGACGACGTTCCTCAGACCACTCACGGTAGGACCCTATTCCTAAGTAGGTGGTAATAGCATCAAGTACATCAGTGTGCCTATCGGATTCCTGCCTTATGTCAAGCTTCACAAGGCACAGTCCAAAGGTAGAAACTTGGCGTAAGAAATCAAGAAGGCTTCCATCAGCAATTACACGGTCACCACAAGCACAGAGAGACCTGTAGCATAGCTCCAAAGGCTCTAAGAACTGCAATAGAACAGTTTTCCACGTCGATGATCAATCCAAAAAAACTTAAGAAAAAGTTCACTATTCAACTGGTGCAGATCAAATATTCTTTGATCAATAGTTGACCTGCTCAACATTTGTGAGAGTTGATTCTTCAGGAATGTCAGAATATCCACAGGACAACAACTGGCGTGCCCGCTCACGTGTATTGTAAAGCTTGTCTCTCGCATCACCAAGTATAACGCGATATGGCTCACTCGGAGGAACCTTCTTCCAGAACTCTGTTACAGAAGAAACAATGGTTTATAGGAACAGCCAAGTTTAGCCATCTACCATCTGATATTCAGAAACAAACAAAAAATCTAAATGTCAAACAGTATTATTTGATAATCCAACTTACCTATATAGTGCTTTGCATCTTTCTTTGATGAGCGATGTAACTCATCTGCTCGTGCCCGAAGCTCATCATTGCATCGCCACATAGACAACTGAAAAAACAAATTTTGTCACTTCACATTACCAATTAGTTCATATAAGTATAACAAAGAAAAAAAATAAGTAATCTGTCATTTGTACCTCGAACATGAGATCCTCAATCTGTGAGCAATACAAATTTGCAGCCATCATTCTGGCAAGCAAACAGACATCCCTTGTAACCTCCGGTGTCACTCTTGGATTTCCTAAATTGGTTACAGGAATTAGAATGCAAATAACATAGCAATGAGATCGCAGAAACATTATTTAGCTGGCACTTGTTTACCATCACGATCTCCTCCCATCCAAGAAGAGAATTGAATGAGAGGGGCATTATAGGTCACACGCTCATCAATTCCAATGTTCTTCAAGGCAGTATCCACACGGCGTAAAAACTTTGGAACACCTTTCCATATTGTTTCATGGAAGTAACTCATACCAGCCCGCATTTCATCTTGTGGAGTAGGCTGCGTTCTTCTGATCTCATCAGTTCTGAAGGCTGCCTGGATCTGAAAATAATAATTTGAAGTTAATACTTGGATTATTAATGTACCAACTTTGGTTGTGTACAAGAACAGAATAAATGACAATATTAATGCTGTATATGCTGATAAGATCAGCAAAGGATTCACAGTTTGCACAAACCAGAGCTGAAGAAATTTATCACATAGAAAAGGAGCTGCCTTAGATAAAGCAAAAGTCTAATGCTTATAGTATAGATTCAATGTATTACCTCCCTCTGGAGAGCCTCATCAAGCTCCTGTTTGTCATCTGGTGTGATGTCCTTAGAGCACAGTCGAACCAAACAATTCCTTATCCTAGATTTATATTTTCAGTCATGCCAGTTAGGAGAACTGTGGGGGTATAGACCCATATACCCACATGGCAATACATGGGCCAAGTCATCCGATCAGGCCCTGGACTGCCAAGGATGCGTCGTCTACACGTTCTCCTGAAGATCACGTATATCCGCCGAAGACTTGGCGGACAAGAAAATAACTTTCCTAATATCTAGCCGATTAGTTTTCTTGTTCGGCTAGGACTGTAATCTGATATGTATGGTAAAACCGACTTGTAACCCTGCCCCCCGGACTATATAAGGCGGGCAGGGGATCCCCTCGATTCATCTTAACAACTAGCAATACAATACAACAACACACAAGACATAGGGTATTACGCATCGCGGCGGCCTGAACCAGTATAAATCTCGTGTCTCACGCTTCTAGCGTAACTCTGCTCGTCTCAGGCACACCTTCACCGATCAATCTACTACCTTAGGCATACCCCTCGGTAGACTATCGCCGGCATTCCGTCGACAGTTGGCGCGCCAGGTAGGGGTGTGTTTCCTGATCCATGGCGAACAAGGTGATTCATTCAAGCTCCATCGAGCTCCCAACGCCGGGACAGATCTTCACGGTGGGATCCATCACCTGGATCATCGGACCCAGCGGTGAAGGAAAGATCCTGGATGCGGCCCAGATCGCGTCTACCCTTACTCCTCCAGCGACCTCCGCCCCGGCAGGAAAATTGCCACGCTACATCCAGAAGACCATCGACAACGACGACCTGATCAGATCCATAGATCGGGTCTCCCAAGAGCTGTCCAAGAGTCTCCAGATCTTGGAGTCGACAGCAGACCGCTATCAGTGTCCATCGACAGCGCGACGACCTTCTCCGCTCCGCCAGGACATGACCCTGGCCATCACCACCACTCCTCGGGGGCGCGTCGTCGAGATGCGACCCCGAGTAGCCACGGTTCCGAAGGTCTCCGACCACGACCTTCCGAGTGGCTATATGCCGTTCGGTCTGCAGAACGCGGCCTCCAGTCTCGCGCATCTACTGCGCTCCTCCGACCACACCTCTCCCGATCACGTCGGCACCAGCTCCAGCTTCATCATCGCCGACAACGACTGCTCCGACCTGGACGACGTGGAAAGAGGCGATCTCACTGATATGCCCCCTCCCACTGGTGGGTTCATCGGCGGCCCCGTCCTCGCCATCAGCAACGACAGCGCTCCTCCCCCGAATGAAACTGAGGAGGCCCGAGCAGCCCGCGAAGGGAGAAACGCCCACCGAAGACGGCGTCATGAGCTGCAAGCCGAGGCAAGGAAGGCCACCATGCGGAACTTAGAGCCAGAATTTGATCTGGTCGGCAAGCATTGGGTCTACAAGACCCCAAGTGTAAACGTCGCCGTCACGATAGAGGAGGCCAAAAGACTGGCACCGACACCTGAAGTGGAGCGCCTTACGGCTTACCTCTAGGCAGACCAAGTCCAGATCAATGAAGAACGCCAGTTACCACCTCCGTCGCACTCCACTGCGTCGGCCACCGAGATTATTCACGACGGTGGTGGTCATTCCCGTGGCAGCCGGAGACGTCATCGCCAAGATGGTGACTAGGAGGTGAATCAGTCCGACCTCCATGAAAACTGAAGACCAGGGATCTCCGGGGGCGCATCGAGAATCAAAGGGAAGCTAGGCACTCAGCAGAGACCGAGCACCGCAAGGAATATGATGAAGCGCACTGCCCTCCGGTCAACGAAAAAAACGCTCCTAGACTCCCCTTCTCGGCAGAACTCCAGGCGGTACGCTGGTCACCGAACTTCAAGGTCGTTGGTGTCGAAACCTACGACGGCACCGCCGATCCCACCAAATGGCTTACCGTCTACGAGATCGCGGTCAAAACTGCCGGGGGGAACTCCGACATTATGGCGAATTACTTGCCTGTTATGCTCAATGCATCCGCCAAGCTGATCCTAAAGCCGAACTCCATCGACACTTGGGACCAGCTGAGGGAGCAGTTCATCAACAACTACAGTGCCACCTGCAAGCAGCCTGGCACAAGGTTTGATCTTGAGAAGCTGCAGCAGGCGTCGCGAGAATCATTGCGGGATTATATTCGGCACTTCTCAGAAACTAGAAACAACATTCCAGGCGTCACGGATGCTGAGGCTATCTCCGCTTTCATACGTGGCCTCCGACCTAATGAGGAGCTCCAGAGGAAGCTGTACCATAGCAGATCAGACTCCATCGCCGAGATGCTGCGCATCGCCAACAAGTACGCCCTCTCTGTCCATAGCCGCCTCCACTTCCCCGACTGACCACGCCGCGAGGACACCGACCGCCGATCTGATCGGCGCCATGATGACCAAGGAGCCCGGCGAGACCACCACCGCGGCGAACGCGATCGCCGCGACCAACATGGCTCCGATCGACGTCGCCACGATGAACCGGAAGGCTCCAGGGCTGGAGAAAGGCGTCGCCATTACCAAGTCTACAATGCCTGACCAGCCCCGAAGCGTAATTATGAAGAGGCTTATGACAAGCTCCTCGATAGTCAATGCCTCATCCACAAGTTCCACAAGCATACCATGAGAGAATGTTATGGCTTCTCTAGGGCCTTCCAAGAAGAAGACAAGAAGAGGGCTCGCATAGAGTCCAAGAGAGACAAACGCGATGACAATAACGACCAACCTCCAGGCTTCACTGAAGCTCACCGAACGGTCTCCACGATCATTGGTGGCCGCATAGCCATGGAGTCGAAGAGAGAGTAGAAGCTCGTTGATAGACGCGTCAACTCCGTTGCCAACCATGACGCCTCCATCACCGACCCGAGATTTCCTCCCTGGTCGCACAAGGCCATCACCTTCAGCAGGGAGGACCCGTGGATGGAGATCCCATACTTGGGGCGCTTCCTGCTGATCCTCGACCCGGTGATACGCAAGACACGCTTCCGCAAGGTGCTGATCGATGGTGGCAGCGGCCTCAACATCCTGTTCTCCGGAGCCGCCAAGGAGATCGGACTCCTAACTGAAGATCTGGAGCCGACCACGGCTCCGTTTTGGGGAATCGTCCCAGGACAGCCCTCCTACCCCCTGGGATAGATCAACCTACCTGTCCAGTTTGGGACACCATGGTGCTTCCACATTGAGCACATCGACTTCTTGGTGGCCGACTTCGACGTCTCGTATCACGCCATACTCGGCCGTCCAGCTTTGGCCAAGTTTGGGGCCATCCCCAACTATACCTATCTCGTCATGAATATGCCAACGGAGACCGGCATCCTTACAGTTCGCTCTAACCTCCAAGTCACGTATGACTGCGAAAAGGAGGCCATCGCCATGGCAGAAGCCACCGACATCTCTCCATCCTGATGAATACGTGCGCAGTGGACGCATAGAAGTTGGCGCCTGAAGAACAGGTCATCCCGGAGAAGACCCAGCCCAGAGCTGCTACCAAGAGCAAAGAGACAAAGGACATCGTCCTCGTTCCCGGTGACCCGAGTAAGACTACTCGCATCGGGGCAGATCTTGACCCCAAATAGAAAAACACGCTCGTCAGCTTCCTCAGAAAGCACGTCAGCGTTTTCGCATGGAAACCCACGGACATGCCTGGCGTACCGAGGGAGCTGATCGAACACTCCTTCAATGTCTCGAAGACCGCCAAGCCCGTCAAGCAGAAGCTCCGGCGTTTCTCTCCAGACAATAAGGAGGCTATTAGGGTAGAAATAGCCCGGCTCCTAGATGCCGGCTTTATTAAAGAGGTGTATCATCCCGATTGGTTAGCCAATCCGGTCCTTGTAAGAAAAAAGAATAATGAATGGAGAATGTGCGTTGATTACACCGATCTCAATAAATACTGCCCTAAAGACCCCTTCGGTCTCCCCCGCATCGATGAAGTTGTCGACTCCACAGCCGGCTGCGAGCTACTTAGCTTCCTCGACTGCTACTCCGGCTACCACCAGATCGCCTTGAAGGAAGAAGACCAGGAGAAAACCTCCTTCATCACTCCCTTCGGGGCCTACTGCTACAAGACCATGTCCTTTGGCCTGAAGAACGCTGGCGTGACATACCAGTGGGCCATCCAGGCATGCCTCAAGGATCTCATTCCTGACATCGCCGTAGATTATGTCGACGATGTCATCATAAAAACCTGAAAAGCTGAAGACCTCATCTCCAACCTTGAAGCAGTCTTCAAAAAGTTGGATGATTTCCAATGGAAAATGAACCCTTCCAAGTGCATTTTTGGCGTCCCGTCGGGCAACCTACTCGGCAACATCGTCAGCAAACAAGGCATACTCCCTAATCCAGAAAAGATCGAGGCCGTCATGAGAATGAAGCCCCCGACCAACGTCAAAGATGTTCAGAAACTCACTGGGTGCATGGCGGCCCTAAGCCGATTCATCTCTAGGTTAGGCGAAAAAGGCCTTCCCTTCTTCAAGCTCCTCAAGGCAGGCGAAAAATTTGTCTGGTCGGAAGAAGCCGATCAAGCCTTCAAGGACCTAAAGCAGTTCCTGGTACATCCTCCGCTCCATACAGCACCAAAAAAGACGAAATTCTGCTACTCTACATCGCCGCGACAAGCAATGTTGTCAGCACAGCAATAGTCGTCGAAAGGGAGGAAGACGGTCACGCATATCCGGTTCGGTGACCAGCCTATTTTATCAGCGAAGTCTTGAACGAGTCCAAAGCTCGCTATCCGACGGCGCAGAAGTTGATCTACGCCATCCTCGTCATGTCATGCAAGCTCCATCATTATTTCGAAGCCCACCCAATCATAGTGGTCACCCAACATCCTCTCGGCAACATCCTTCGCAACAAAGACGCCAATGACATAATCATGAAGTGGGCCATGGAGCTGGGAACTTATTCTCTGGAGTTCCACAGCCGAACGACGATCAAGTCACAGGTGCTAGCTTACTTCATCGTCGAATGGACTAAAATGCAGGAACAAGTACCCACCGAGTAGGAGGAACATTGGACGATGTATTTCGACAGATCCCTCAGCATTGGAGGCGCAGGCGCCGGCGTACTCCTCATGTCACCTTTCGGTGAATGTCTTCGCTACGTGTTGAGAATCTACTTCAAAGCCTCCAACATCGCTGCCGAATATGAAGGCTGATGGTGTATGGGGACTCTGCCCTGGTTATCAATCAGGTAAATAAAGATTGGGACTGCAACAGCGAGAAGATGGATGCCTACGTCGCCCCAATCAGAAAGCTCGAAGGAAAGTTCTTGGGCATTGAGTTTCACCACGTCACCCGAGCTGAAAACCAGGCAGCCGACGAGCTATCTAAGCTCGGTTCATCATGAGCTGATATCCCTCCCGGCGTCTTCGTCCAAGATTTGGCCCGTTCCTCCATCCCAGAAGAAGAAGAAGAGGCCAAAGCACCTCCGTCCGGTCAGATAGTGGCTTGCGTCTCTGATTTTATAGAAGATTGGAGAGCACCCATCATCGCCTATCTGCTCGAAGTCAAAATCCCCGAAGACAAAATAGAAGCAAAACATCTTGTGAGACAGTCCAAGAATTATGTCCTTGTCGACAACAAGCTCATGAGTAAAAACGCCAGGAGTGAAGTATTCCAGAAGTGCGTCACACACGAAGAGGGCATCAAGATACTCCAAGAAGTGCATGGAGGCATGTGTGCTAACCACACAGCCGCACGTACTCTGGTTGGTAAAGCTTTCCGAGCAGGATTTTACTGGCCTACCGCCGTCCAAGACGCCGAGAAGATTGTGCACCACTGCGAGGCTTGCCAGTTTTTCGCGAAGCAGATACATGTCCCAGCGCAGGAGCTACAGACCATACCTGCATCCTGGCCTTTTGCCACATGGGGACTTGACATGATAGGTCCTTTCAAGGCGGCTAAAGGGGGCTACCATTGTGTGTACGTCGCCATCGATAAATTCTCCAAATGGATCGAGTACAAGCCATTGGCGAAAGCAGCAGCAGCCAAAGCTGTGGAGTTCTTCAATGACATCTCTCATCGTTTTGGCCTTCCGAACAGCATCATCACCGACCTCAGTACTACCTTCACTGGAAGCAACTTCTGGGATTTTTGCGATGAAAGAAGCATCGTGGTAAAGTATGTCTCGGTGGCTCACCCTCGAGCCAACAGACAAGTTGACAGAGCAAACAGAATGTTGCTCGACGCCCTCAAGAAGCGCTTACACGAAGTCATCGAAAGAAGCCCAGGAAACTAGATCAACGAGTTGCCAGCAGTCATCTGGGGCTTGGAGACACAGCCTAGCCGGAACACTAGCGTATCTCCATATTTTATGGTCTACGGATCGGAAGCAGTGCTACCAGCCGACGTCGCTTTCCAAGCTCCTAGAATTGAGAACTACAATGAAGAAAGGTCCGACGGTGCACGAGCAGAAGACATCGACAGACTCGAAGAAGAGCATCTAGCCTCCTGCGTACACACGGCCAAATACCTGGAGGGGCTACGGCGATATTATAACCGGAACGTCAACGGCAGGTTCTTCGTGGTCGGCGACCTCGTCCTTCGGCGCAAGCAGAGCAAGGAGGGCATGCACAAGTTTTCTTCTCCATGGGAGGGACCATACATGGTCAGAGCCGTAACTCGGCCAGGCTCATACAGACTGTGCGACCTCGATGGCGTCGACATCCCCAACTCCTGGAACATCGAACACCTCCGTCGCTTCTATCCTTGATGACGTGTCAAGGCAGATATGTGTATTTTTTGTTTCATTACTTCAATAAAAATCATATTGCTTCGATATATGAGTATGTCCACATTCGCAGATCAGTAAATGCGTCACCAATGCATAAGACCTGCAACTGCTCGGGCAGCACAACTTTGCCAATGCGTAAGCCCCGCAACTACTCGGGCAGCACAACTCTGACTACGCGTAAGCCCCGCACCCGTTCGGGCAGCCTTGTCACGACGGCGCATAAGCCCTGCATCACCAGGCCATCCTACTTTGCCACTTCATCGACTGCCCCGATAGATTCGGGAAGCTATCGCCACGATAAGCGTAAGCCCTGCCAGGCGCAGGCAGCTTCGCCACCACGTAAGCCCTAGGGACGCCTGGGCCGTTAAGTCTTTGCTATTACGTAAGCCCCGGGGACGCTTGGGCAGTTTTAGCAGCGTCTCTAAAAGCCCCGTCGAAAGGAACGGACACCGGTCGTCGATCACCCTAATGAGCTGCGCGCTCTGGTCTCCTACCGATCAAACAAAGAAAAAACGCCTCGAGAGCGTTCGAAGTACTACATGGCTACTATGCGCCGAAAACTCAACTAACGTTATAAGAGCAAAAGCAAATTTACATAAACTTCATGCGAAGCGGTTTTTACATAATGCGACTTTCGATCACATTAATCATTGTTTGTTGCACAAAGCAATCTACAGTTTTTGTGCAGGTGTCTTCAAGTGTTCTCTGTGGGGAACAACTACATATCTGCTGCCAAGAGTTCCGCCGCGGGATTTGCCTCCTCCTCCAGTTGATCCTCCTGCTGCTCGGTGGTGCCACGGGCGTAACCCTCCTTCACCCTGTCGTTATTCACACCAGGGTAATAGGAGCGCACCACGCCGAGCACGTGAGCTGCAGCGTTCTCCGCCACGTCCGTATAGAAGGCCTGAATTGCCGGAGCGCTTCGCGACTACGACGAATGAAGTCAAACGGCCTCAGCGCTTCTGCAAGAGGATCGGCTAGAGCATACTCGATAATGTCTAGGATCGGTTTGACACCTTCCACCACGGCGTCATAGCGGCTCTCGGCAGCTTCAAGTCGTTGCGATAGATCGTTCATTTGTGCTCGGGTCCTCTATTCAGTATCTGTTTATGACAAAAGGCAAACATCAGAAGTCTTGACAAGAGGCACTAAGGCACCCCACAAGCAGAAGAAACTCACCCAGGCGTGCCTCTTCATTCCTCCGAGCAGCTTCCCGCAGCAAGGACACTTCACCCTCCAGCTCTTTAACTGTACCAAGAAAGACGACGGATCAGCATTCCCTTAAAGAAACAAATCGGGCAAGATAGGATGTCTAAAGACGCATGTACCTCGGCGTGCGGCTCCCTCCAACATATCAGATAGAGCTACCAGTCAAAGACATCGAAGCTCAGCAATAAGAAGGAGCTGGGATACAATAACTAGAGCTATAACGGTCTCCATACCTTTCTTATCCTGCAGAAGCTTCTGTTGGGCCTCCATCAGATCATTGCAGTGTAAGTGCAATGTGTCGCGCTGCTCGCGGAGGTATTCCATCGTATTCTCATGATGAGCATTCTCTTTCTCCAGCCTAGCGTTCTCCACAGCGAGTCCAGCCGCACGCTGCAGAGATTTTCGTCGATCTTCGGCCGTAGCATGTACGGCCAGATCGGCAAAGACACAACACGACACAAAAAGCAAGTAAAGAAACCTCAAGCAAATTCAAGGAGGGTACATTTACCTGAACTCATGAAGACAGCTGCCCCAGACGCCGGAGCACGTTTCTGAGATCAGAGCGGGTGCTTGTGATATCTGCCTTTAAGGCCTCCAGCTCTTCGTCCACTGCTCCTTCCTCCACAACGACGGCATATTGATCGCCGACCCGCCTGAAGGTTCTGAGCACCACCGGCGGAGCCCCACCCGCAGCCTGATGGGTAATCTCCTCGACGTCCTGCTCCGGAAAAGCAGCGCCTGCTGGTGGTTGCTCGGGATCTCCTGGCTTGACCTCGGTGCTCCCTCGAAAGAAGGGCCGCCGGTCTGCGTGTTTGTTCCCTGGTCAGAACTAGTGGGCGAGTCCCGGCTTGAAGAATTGCCCCTTCCGGCATCCTCAGACTGCCGTTCTGTACCCCGCGTTGAGGGCGGCGACGGTGGCGGTGGAGTCGACTTGCGAGGTTGGTCGGATGGTGGAGCCTGCTCATGTGATCCAAGTTCGGCTGCTGCTCTGGTGGCGCCTTCGGTGACTCTTGGTCGGAAGGCCAGCTTGCGGTACCACCATCTTTAGTTGATGCACCGCCACCAGTCTCTCCACCGGCCACCCTCTCGACGTCTTCGGCTGAAGGGTCCCCGAATGGCTTTTGGGCGGCGGCGCGATAGGGAAGACGACTCGTTTCATCTGCAGGCAAGTCTATATAAAGGGAAGTTTGACGGTTCGGCTTCCGGCATAAGGCCCATGGGATGCATAAGGGTTTCCGAGTACTGTACTGCTTGAAGGTTTTGTCGCTTCGCCTGTATTTCCGAGCACAGAAGGCGCTCGGAGACTTCGTCGTCGCTACGTCAGCACTTTCGAGTACTGTACTGCTCGGAGGTTTCATCGCTTCGCCCGTATTTCCGAGCACAGGAGGTGCTCGGGGACTTCGTCGTCGTTACGTCAGCACTTCTGAGCAGTGTACTGTTGGCGGTCTTTATGGATCACTTTTATGACGCCGATTTAGACTAAAAAGAAGAAAGACAAACATATTCTAGCACATATACCTTTACTACTAACAAGTTCCACTTGTACCCCTAGCATTCATGTTTTGCAGGTTTAATGGTGTAACAAGTGGAGATGCACAACATCATGGAAAAAAAGTGCAAAAGCAAACGACGTATTCCGCAAATGCACAAACCAAGAAAATAAGAAAGCCAACATCAAAAAGCTAAATTGGATCCATCCGTAACCACGGGAGAGGCCCAGGCCCAGATAGCAACCGACCACCAGAAGGCCGTGGCCAGCGGGCCCAGCCAGGGGTGCGACCGCCCCTAGGACCGGCCATCCCCCTGGTGAGGCCTCCCGGGCCCAGTCTTCGGTGGTGGTGCTCTAGGCGGTTTCCCAAGGGCGGTTTCACCTCCTTCCAAATTTAGAGACGCCAAACCGTCCTAGTTCAACCATAAATAGATGGTGCTCTTTCATTCAACACACACATCATTTTGGAGTCATCTACCTCACACCTCTCATTTGTATCTTTAGAGTAGTACTAGTAGTTTGTGAGCAAGGCAAGAGCTATCAAGGAGAGCTTGTCTCCTTGGAAGAAAAGGATCATCTTGGTATGAATACAATTCGGTCTTCTTCCATGAGCAAGTTCTTATTATATTTATATGATCATGCATATGAACTAGAGCAAAGTTATGATCTTGTTACGAGCATAATATATGGACTAGAATATAGTTTGTGTGTCATGTTCTTGACTTGTTCATCGTCGTTCTTCATTGTTCATCGAATTAGTATGAATAGAGAAAGAACTAGGAATGAGGAGATGGGTCATCGTGCCTTCTTGGTTGCTCTTAACCTAGCCTGTCAATCCGAAGGGTTGGAGTCCCCGGAGGTTAGGAGTTGTTTCCAAGTACGTGAGCATGGTGCTCAGGTATGCGGAGATCGGCGAATATGTCGGTATCCCACGGGCAGAGGGGTAGGTGGGCAGGTGGTGACAGCCCTGTCCATCCCTAGCATTCCCCCACGTTCGGATATTGAAGTAGGAGTTCGTAAAGTCTCTATCGGCTGGCAGACTAGCTGCGGGGATCTCCCTATGACCCCAGACTTAGTCCTGATACTAGACTTACTAATTAGATGTGTTGCTAACAGTTCTTTGCATAATTATATATGACCAATGCCTGCTCAGTTAGCTATATTCTTTTATTCTTTATTTTCCCTTTTATCCTTGAGGTTGACCTAGATTTGTGTCCACTATTTTGAAATCATGTCTTATTCCTGTTTACTCTATGCCTACCATTGCACTCAATAAGTGATCATGTTTACACCACGCTTGATGCATATTGCCCTCCTACGGGAAATTATAAATACAACACCCCTGAATACTCACGGGTTGAAATGCTACAATGATAGTTCTGTGCGCTTGCAGAGTAATCTTATCTCTTACTGAGCTATCGATTGGCATACCTAAGTACCATTACTTAAGGATAGTAAATCTTGTGCACCCCACGGCGCCGTGTCACAGTTTTGCATATCGTAAGCAATGACGGTTAGGAAGGCCAATCCAGCACTTCTAACTGCTATTACCAGACTGCATTACCTAGGCTGGCGCCATTAAGGGCCAAGGGTTACCTTTCTGAAGTAATGGTGGTTGGGAATGTCAACTTACGTTTCTAGTATTATTATTAAGGACGGACTTATAGTCCATCTTTAGTTGTGATGCTAAGAAACGCCAAACAAGCATTTCGGGCGCCGTTGCCGGGGAGGGCAAAAACATCTAAGCTGGCATAAACATCGATTGCATAATAAAGCATTGGTAGACGTAGTTTAAATAGGCTAACTTCGTTGTTTTCTTCCTCTTTTTATTGGAATGAAAACAGGATAGTGTATGAGAGGTTTTGCTCTGCCGAACAATTTCACCAGTAATCCGGAAGCACTTCTAAGGAAGAAAAGGTCTCGTACCGCTTCTTCCCCTGCTACCCCATCGGTAGACGAACCGGTCACTCTCGCACCATCCGCCACTACCGCTATGGCCAAGACACTCCGTGACTAGTCCACTCCCGTTGTTGCCAACGTGCCCGTTGGGCCGCTGTCAATATTGGAGATGGAAATTTCAAGATCCGTATGGGCCTTATCTCGATGGTACAGGCGAGTCAGTTCTGTGGCTTGCCAAGTGAGGACGCAAATGCTCACCTGCAACACTTCCTTGAGCTGTGCGACACCATTGTCATCAAGAATGTCGCACAGGACTAGCATCAGACTCCGCTTGTTTCCTTTCTCCCTCACGGGGAAAGCAAAGCAATGGTTCTACTAAAACAAGGAAGCCGTTAACACGTGGGACAAATGTTCCACGGCGTTCCTCGCTAAGTTCTTCCCCATGAGCAAGACCAGCGTTCTAAGTGGAAAGATTTCAAACTTCCAGCAATCTTCGCTAGAGTCCATCCCCGAAGCTTGGGAAAGGCTTCAGAAATACATCCGAGCCTGTCCTCATCATGGAATGGAAGATTGGCTCGTGCTCCAAAACTTCTATGAAGGCCTCACGGCCATGTCAAAAGGGCACGTAGACGCCGCAGCTGGAGGTGCATTCCTCTCCCTCACCATAGCGGATGCAACTGCACACATTGAGAAGATGGTGGCCAACCAGAGTTGGGGAGAAGGAACAAAAACACAAAAAGGCACGCATACCGTGAAGGAGACGGACTTGCTTGCCGCAAAAATAGACTTGCTTATGCAGAAGCTGGACGATCGTACCACCAACCCTATCATGAGTACCGTCCAGACCATGGACTCACACATGACGTGTGAAGTCTGTTGGAACGTTGGCCACTCGGGGAACAACTGCCCTGAAACACAAGAAGAAGCTTCATACGTCAATAATGGGTTTCGCCAAACTCAGCAAGGTAA
Organism: Eremochloa ophiuroides; assembly: GCA_038502445.1. Taxonomy (NCBI): domain Eukaryota; kingdom Viridiplantae; phylum Streptophyta; class Magnoliopsida; order Poales; family Poaceae; genus Eremochloa; species Eremochloa ophiuroides. The sequence continues at coordinate 40,030,511 of JAHLJS010000004.1, forward strand.
TAACGGGTGGAACAACCAACACCGCCCGCAAGGTAATAATTTTAATTCAAATTACCATTCAAACCAACCTTCCTTAAAAGACCTCGTGCTAGGACAAGCTAAGATCAATGAGAATCTAACCAAAAAGCTATCTTTCAACGATAAAATGTTTGAAAATATAAATGCAAAGCTTGAAACTCTGTCTTCTTCTATTCAAAATCAAGCAAGTTTCAACAAAATGATAGAAACCCAAATAGCTCAAATAGCTGCTTCTATCCTTGTCAACAATACGAGAAAAATCCCGGGGCAACCCGAGGCTTCTCCCAGGTTTGTTCATGCAGCTGCAGAGCAATAAAGGAAGAAGAGTCTTGCCAACAGACTGTAAATGTTGAGCTCTTGCCGAAGGACATCAGCAGTTGTCTAAAAAATAAATAAATATAAAAATATATAAATAATAATTGTCTGAAGGGGCCCACAACATCATTCAAGCTTGGGGGAGGCGCCCCCACTCAGGTATTGTATCTCATCCTTTCGAAAAAATATATAATAATAATATAAACGTATCTACATACCTTCTTACATTAAAAAGAGTTCCCCTCTTTCTAGTTTTATAAAACTCTATTTTTAGTCCAAAATAAATTCTTCTCCAAAAATTCTATAAAAATCATTCTTAGGAAGTTTAGATTTTGCTCTATTTAAATCTTATTTTTAATTAATTTTTGAAAACAAAAAAGTTTCAAATAAATTTGTGAAAAATCAAAATCTGGAGCAAGGTTCCGAATGGGAGTCATCCGTTACTGGCTACATCATGGGGGTATCCGTTAGAGGGAGCTGCAAGAAGTCGGGACAAAACCGGCCCTACCAGGGGACCGGCCGGTCCCAGGGCGACCGCCACCTGCCCAACGGCTCTGCAGCGCGGCCTTTTGCCAACGGCTACTAGCAGTTGCAAGCAACACTCCCCCGCCTGCGATCAAGCCTATAAATACCAGAGAGTTCGGGTGGAGCTCCTTACCCCTCTCACACTCACATTTTACACTCCCTCCATCACTCCTTTGCTCCATCACTCTCCAAATTCTTTCCACAAAGATCAAGTGCAAGAAAATTCCTGCAAAAACCTCTTCCACAAAATAAGTTCTCGTGCTAAGCTCACTCACTGATATGCACCGAATTGGTTCGGCGAAGGGTGGCCCGATCTTCACGTCAGTAGGTTTCGGTAACGGGGATAACTTGCTGAAAAGGCTTTACACCTGGCCAAGGTTGGTTGTGACCAAGCGACGGGGAGAGAGACACCGAAACCGCGAAGACTTCGACTCGATCTCCGAACGACCGCAGAACCACAACCGGAGCTAATCCACACAAGACGGGGCAGCCGAACTGGAACCCGCAGAGCACGAATTAGTGGATCTCAGAGAGATCTCTCCACAAGTTCAAGAAGAACAAGGAAGAACAAAGGTTGAGTAAGACACACAAGCAGCTCGGCTGCAAATATCACTGGGATAATCTTAATTCATCAAAAGTTGTTTTTGGCTTACAAATAAGGGCTATTTATACTAACAACTAGTCTCTAAAAATAGATGTAAACTGAAAGAGCCACGTGGGAAGGTGGAAGGCCAACTGGCTTGATCATTCATGCAGTGGTCGTCAATTTCCCGCGTGTCTTCTGGCCTTTTGAGTGGTCTTCAATGTTTTGATCATAACTCCACCTAGGAACATCCAAAAGACGCGGGACCAGATGCGTTGGAAAGCTAATTTGATAACCTTTCACACCATGTGTAGCATGCTTCACGAAATATTGTATTGCGATACAGTTTGTCACGGAAACTTGGATATCAGGCTGACTATTGATCTTCTGAACAGTCTGCACCAAAAGCACTCGGCTGCCAAGCTGGGAGCTCTAAAGCACTCGGCACTTAGTGGCATTAGAAAGTTGACTTCAACACCTTTCCAACAAGTACTCATGGACCTTCACAGCTTCTATGAATCAAAAGATATGACTGTTTCTTCATGACAGTTCTGCCAGGCCAAACTGGTTCGATGTAGTTCTCCTCTCTGGTTCAGTCTCGGCGTGTCCTTGTCATCCTCTTTGGTGAACCTGAGTAATAGCAACATGCACGATTTAGGAAGTATATAATTCTCATTAATAAATGGAATTTCACAAAGTAGCGCGTGCACCTCTTGTTGTAGCTGTTTAGCTCGGCTACGAGTAATTGGTCCATCGAAGACATGAGCTGGTGCAGCTTGACTTGATGATTGTTTCATCTTGCTTGATGTAGTCGGTATACTTGATGGTGTGGTCGGCGTGGGCATATCACTCACCATGAGCGGGATCGGGGGTCGGATTTCCAGCATGTTCTGAAAAGGCCGTCGCTCTCATGGGGAGTCTAGCCAAGGTCCCCCCGCAAGTGAGGAGAGCCCGCTACATGAAGAAGAGGAGGCGCCAAAGAGGCCACGCCATCGGCGAGGCCGACTCCCCCTTCATTGACTTGGAGAGCGAGCGGGAGATGCAAGCATACAACCTCCTCAAGGAACGCGAGTTCCTGCATACACCGGCCTTCGATCCACACTTTCTCCAGCAGACAAGTATGGACGTCGAATTTAATATCATTTTTGAAAATATTGGTTGGAGCCAAGTTGCCCCTGTGCACGAACTTGGATCTCGTCTTTTGACCATCCAAGTCTTGGGCACTCTACAAATTGTCGATTATGGCATTACTTTCCGCTGCTTTGGGAAGGAGCATAGTCTTTATTGGAAGGATTTTGCTAACCACTTAGGCTTTCATGAGCGATGGTCTGTTGACTTGGGTTTTTGTCTCTCGGGTTATCATCGTCATACTTTTTGGCACTTGATAACCGGACAAAATATGACTGGAAAATTCCAACCTAATATCAACAACATCCATCATCCTACTTTGAGGTTTATGCTTAAGTGGATTGCTAATTCTTTCTTTCCTAGAGAGGACACGCATCATGCTTATGATATTGAGTTGAAGTTGCTTTATGTTGGCGGTCCTTAAGTCACATTTTATACTGCCAATAATAATATAAATCCATGCAACATCATAGAAAAATATTCTTTAATTAACAAGTTCCACGAGTTTTGGTGTTTTCCACTATGTTGCAGGAATATCCGAGTTTTCACAACATAAAAGTATCTCAAATAATAAAATAGACTACACTATTGCGGAGAGCTCATCGCGCTGATCAAAATGCATATATTATTTGCATTATTTGGAGCTCCCAATAAAAAGATATATAAGTTCGAGTTCAATTCAGGACTGCACGAGTGGGCTTGAGTATTTTGGCCATAATGCACTCATCCGAACTCCGATTGGGCTGAATCACTAGTCAAAACGAAGCTATCGACGAGGCCCGCATGCTCCCAAAAGGCAGTGGCCAGATGGGCCCACCAGGGGACTGGCCGCCCCCGGGACCGGCCGTCCCCCTGGTGAGGCCTCTCGGGCCCAGTTTTCTTCTGACACGTGTATGGTGGTTCCCCAAGGTCGGTCCCACCTACGATCAACTCAGATGGCAAGTGGAAACCGCCCTTTGGAGGTCGGTTTAGATCTTTCCATGTGGGGATGAACCTTTTGCATAGAACCCCCTCCTCTCAAGCTATAAAAGGAGGCCTCATCTCTACACCTAGGCATGATTCATTCACCAACACAAGAGGTCACAATGTAGAGAGGAAGAGCAAGCTCCATTCCATTAGCTTCTAGCTAATTTAGTATAGGGAGAGAGAGGGAAAGAGCTGGAGAAAGAGCGGAGTCGAAGCAGTTCTGCCTCCGGGTGGACGAAGTGCCGGGCTTGTCGGCTCTCGCTCCAACTTATACCTCTACGATCATCTTGCTACTTGAAGTAAGAAGTTCGTGTTCAACTTTGGTTTGATTCATTAAGCATGTTACTTCCATAAAGCTACTTGTTTATGTGATCGTCGTTCGTCCTTCGGACGGATGCTCTAGTAAGAGGACTCCTGATAGAGACGGATGTTCCTGTACGCCGCTAGAGTAGTAGTCGCCTTCGTAGACGTGGTGTCTAGGTCAGAGTCTACCTTCGTATGTTGCGCATGCCCACGGGCAGAGGAGTAGGTGGCAGGTGGTGACAACCCTGTCCACTCGTATCTGAATTCCCCCACGTTCGGCCGCGGAGTAGCGCTGATACTGGTATCGGCTGGCAGACCAGCTGCGTCAGTGGGCCTGAAGCAAGCAAATAGTGGGGGAGTTACCATCGCTTATATGCGTTTGACCTTAGAAGAACCTCTCTACCCAAGCTATCCCTTCTGTCTCTTCTGAGTAAACTAGTTTAAGAGACTAAGTACAAAGACCGTTCCTCTGGGAAATTACGATACCCTGAATACTTCCAGGTGAAGGCTACAATGGTACTTCCGTGCGTTTGCGGACTTTTCTGCTGACGCTAAGAAGCACCAACACTTTATGCTGTGCTTAAAAAGATTAAAGTCGCTCCTGTCTATGATATTGTTAAGCACTGTTTGAATTCTTTCAAAACTTCTACACCTATCATGTGCACTTCACTCATCACTCGTCTTGCCACTAGTATTGATCCTCATGTTCTATTTCATACAAGCCCACACTCTAAAACGTGACGAATCGGGATAGAATTTGGTATTTTATTTTTCGGGATATATAAACGAGATACCGTTACCTAACCCGGATCTCGCTTTATATAAATCCCCATCTCTCACCTTCGACCTTGTTGAGAAGGAAGAAGCACGCTGGAGTTATGTTTCCCGCAGGAGATCACGAAGGACAGGAGTACAGGAGGAGGAGTCCGCACCATCTGTACAGCCTACACCACCGGCCATGCCCACCATGACACCAGGGATGGGATGGTCCCCTGTCATATCTACACCCGGGTTCACCCCTGGGTATGGATATGGTACGGGGCACATTCCTCACCCTCACAGGGCTGGAGGGTCAGGGTGGCAGCACTCACACGAGGCAGGAGGATCAACGCAGCACGAGCACTGTGCACTCCTCAGATTCTGAAGGCATGCCACCTCCACTTCACCCACAACCGGTCACACTAGAGATTCTCAACACACGCATGAGAGGACTAGAGCTGCAAAACAGGCAGATCCAAGGTACGCTCAACGCTCACATCCAGATTGCCACTCAATGGCATGAGCAGTACCAGCAGCACTTCGTGGACCTCGAAGATGCAAACCGTTGGCGGCATGAGGCACAAATGGCCTACCTTCGGTCTATGGGACAGTTCCCGGGACCTTGGCCTTGAACTAGCTTGGGGGAGGAGACCTCACAGAAGTAACATGTATCTTTAAATTTCTTGCACTTTATTTCTCGCATTTTTAAATTCTGCAATTTTATGTCCTTATGTAAATAATAATAATAATAATAATAATAAAATAAATAAAAATAAATAAAATAAAATATTCCACTCCCATATGTGCTAATATATGTTAGTTTCTCTTCTGTTGAAATGATGAATAGTTGCTCTGTCTATAATTCGTTTGTGCCTAAGTTATAACTTAGTATTCCTCAAGATTTAAGTTTGTTGGCTAAAAATGTCTCATTCTGAGAACTTGAAATCTTGTGGGTTGCAATTGCAAGATCCTTTTTTAAGTTGTTGCAAGATATGAGATGGTACAAATAGACTTTGCTATGACTTTGTTCTAAGATAAACTTGGCATCTGGAGTTTTCTTTTAAAAAATTCAAAAATCAAAAGCTCCCCAATGATTATGAAATACCTACCAAGGCCATATGACATGCTCTACTTTTGCAAAACCTTAGTCATATGCTGCTTGCGGAACTTTGAGTCGAGTCAAAAAGCTGAGACCTAGTGAGATTATAGTCACGCACCCATGATTGAGATTCACGTACACCCACCAAATAAAGCCGACTCTCACCCTGAGAGTTGCGCACAACATGCACCCTTCCATCCACCAAAAAAAAATACGCCAACTCTTACCCTGAGAGTTGTACCCTCTGTTTTTACCAAATAAAAATGACCGACCCTGACTATGAGAGTCGCGCATTCTTCATACAAAATTTTCACTCCTTGCATTCGCCATCATGACATCTCTCCATCCATAAGTTTCCATACGTCAATAAAAAGATATGGGCTATATAAATAAAAGAGAGAAGAACAAAAGAAAAAAAGAAAGCCAAGGGGCATGAGAAAACAAACGGGAAAGAAAATCCAAATACCCGTTCAAAAAAAAGAAAGAGGATGATCTTTCTATAGCCCATATCTCTCCAAAAGACTTTTGTTCCATCCAATAAAAGAGAGTCATGATACATGGAGTGCCAAAAAAAATTAGAGATAGGTTTCCTCCATACTTATATTCTACACACTTGCACATCTCAATCAAAGTGTATGACTTGTATCTCCTTATGGTCTGGTCTTTGACTCAACAATACAGGTGATGTAAGTATGCCCACATACCTACCTAAAAACTCCACTCTCAGCCTTAGTGGTAGGATTTAAAGGCAATACTACAATGCCTTTGGTGAGGTAATCATACACATTGAGCGATTAAGAGAATCATTTGAGGAACTAGTTTTATTTTACAAAAATTCATAAAACCTCCGGATAGAAGGTCTATCAAAGAATGAATGATTGGTGAATCTGTTATAAACATTCTATCTTGCATCCGCTCAAGAAATTGGAGAAACTACAGGCCCCATGAGAAATCAAGGTAAAGAGTGGATAGAATGCCAACCTATTCAAATTACGAATGAATACTTTGTTATAGACATGGCACTTACGAATTATATCAGCATCGTAGCAACTCCTGATCAACAACCATACTTAGCTATTTGCTCGGGACGAGCAAAGGTTAAGCTTGGGGGTCTTGTTGGTGGCCTTTATGGATCACTTTTATGCCGCCAATTTAGACTAAAAAGAAGAAAGACAAACATATTCTAGCACATATACCTTTACTACTAACAAGTTCCACTTGTACCCCAAGCATTCATGTTTTGCAGGTTTAATGGTGTAACAAGTGGAAATGCACAACATCATGGAAAAAAGCGCAAAAGCAAACGACGTATTCCGCAAATGCGCAAACCAAGAAAATAAGAAAGCCCACCTCAAAAAGCTGAATTGGATCCATCCGTAACCACGGGAGAGGCCCAGGCCCAGATAGCAACCGACCACCAGAAGGCAGTGGCCAGCGGGCCCAGCCAGGGGTGCGACCACCCCCAGGACCGGCCATCCCCCTGGTGAGGCCTCCCGGGCCCAGTCTTCGGTGGCCGTGCTCTAGGCGGTTTCCCAAGGGCGGTTTCACCTCCTTCCAAATTTAGAGACGTCAAACCGTCCTAGTTCAACTATAAATAGATGGTGCTCTTTCATTCAACACACACATCATTTTGGAGTCATCTGGCTCACACCTCTCATTTGTATCTTTAGAGTAGTACTAGTAGTTTGTGAGCAAGGCAAGAGCTATCAAGGAGAGCTTGTCTCCTTGGAAGAAAAGGATCATCTTGGTATGAATACAATTCGGTCTTCTTCCATGAGCAAGTTCTTATCATATTTATATGATCATGCATATGAACTAGAGTAAAGTTATGATCTTGTTACGAGCATAATATATGGACTAGAATATAGTTTGTGTGTCATGTTCTTGACTTGTTCATCGTCGTTCTTCATTGTTCATTGAATTAGTATGAATAGAGAAAGAACTAGGAATGAGGTGATGGTTCGTCGTGCCTTCTTGGTTGCTCTTAACCTAACCTGTCAATCCGAAGGGTTGGGGTCTGCGGAGGTTAGGAGTTGTTTCCAAGTACGTGAGCATGGTGCTCAGGTATGCGGAGATCGGCGAATATGTCGGTATCCCACGGGCAGAGGGGTAGGTGGGCAGGTGGTGACAGCCCTGTCCATCCCTAGCATTCCCCCACGTTCGGATATTGAAGTAGGAGTTCGTAAAGTCTACATCGGCTGGTAGACCAGCTGCGGGGATCTCCCTATGACCCCAGACTTAGTCCTGATACTAGACTTACTAATTAGATGTGTTGCTAACAGTTCTTTGCATAATTATATATGACCAATGCCTGCTCAGTTAGCTATATTCTTTTATTCTTTATTTTCCCTTTTATCCTTGAGGTTGACCCAGATGCGTGTCCACTATTTTGAAATCATGTCTTATTCCTGTTTACTCTATGCCTACCATTGCACTCAATAAGTGATCATGTTTACACCACGCTTGATGCATATTGCCCTCCTACGGGAAATTATAAATACGACACCCCTGAATACTCACGGGTTGAAATGCTACAATGATAGTTCTGTGCGCTTGCAGAGTAATCTTATGTCTTACTGAGCTATTGATTGGCGTACCTAAGTACCATTACTTAAGGATAGTAAATCTTGTGCACCCCACGGCGCCGTGTCACAGTTTTGCATATCTGTCGGGTACCAAAGTATGGGGTACCGAACTTAACGCAATAACGAGCAACCTCAGCGCAACCTGTCCCAAATAAGGCCAGCCAAAGCCCATGAAGGCTACGCACGTGAAGACCCAAAGTGACCTCACTTAAGGCCCGGCGGCACCCTCGGGCGCCAAATCTCCGATTCTCCCGAGCCTCCACGAGAGGGCTCCGCACCTCGGGCGCCAAATCTCCGATTCGCCCGAGCCTCCACAAGAGGGCTCGGGACAGCGGCACCCTCGGGCGCCAAATCTCCGATTCGTCCAAACCTCCATAAGAGGGCTTAGGACAGTGGCATCCTCGGGCGCTAAATCTCCGATTCGCCCGAGCCTCCTCATCTCCCTCGAGCGCGATGCATCTAAGACATCCAATGCACAATCGACGTCAGCAGGGCAATCTTGGACCGCAAGGGAGCCCTCTGACCACTTTACAGGCGCGGCCCCACTGACTGGACGCCGCGAGGCAATGGCAGCCCACTCGTGCACGTCCTCCGTACCAACTGCCATACCTCCTCCGGTGACTGATACGACGGTTCCACTCTTTCCACTCCGTCCCAAGGACAGTCAACCGGATGACGCCCCTTACTGACGAAGAGATTCTCCAACTGCGACAGCGACAGCTCCTGCCCATAACGCACGAGCCTCGCAGGGAAAGGAGAGGTGATGGCTGTCCCGCCGACCCGGGAGTATGGGCAGTGTAGCAACAGGGCCGTTCGCCCCTCGGGAAAGTACCGCGCAAGAGAGGAAAACACGCCCGAGGGAGGACACCCCTAATGACCCATCCCGTCACGCTCCCGACGGCAAGGAAGGCTCCCGAGCCTCGGGAGTCAATCTTTGAAAGTCAACCAGTCTTCTCGTTGCACTGTGCAGGACCGGACGTGACGCCATGACGCACCGCCACGCAGCAAGCCATGTCCCATACACTGTGCCACCTTGGAACTCAACGATCGAACAGTGGAAGATCAGTCAAATGACCGAAGCCATATCGCCGAAGCGCCACGACGATGGCATGGCTAACGATAGCCACTAGTCACCTCTACTCCCACCATGCCGAGTATCGTCATCATAGGTCACCACATGTAACTCTAGCTTCTCCCTTGCAACTATAAAAGGGAGGGCGGAGGCCAGTCACAAAAGGAGGAGACTCACCAAGTTCATGACACCAACATACACACAATACAACTACACGAAAACGAAAGCATCCTCTTCCGCGCACAAGAGACCTGGGATACTCTCCCTCTCTCGACTCAGCTTGTAACCCCCTACTACAAGCACCCCGGTGCAAGGCAACACGACTCGCCCCTCCACTGGACGTAGGGCCCTCTTGGCCCGAACCAGTATAAATCTCCCGTGTTCCTCCTTGCACACCATCCGAAACCTTAACCGCAAAGCACGAGTTACTAGCTGGTGCTAGCGCCCGTCAAAACTAGCACCGACAATATCGTAAGTAATGATGGTTAGGAAGGCCAATCCGGCACTTCTAACTGCTATTACCAGACTGCATTATCTAGGCCGGCGCCATTAAGAGCCAAGGGTTACCTTTCTGAAGTAATGGTGGTTGGGAATGTCAACTTACATTTCTAGTATTATTATTAAGGACGGACTTACAGTCCATCTTTAGTAATGATGCTAAGAAACCCCAACATATACTGCTCGGAGTTTTCATCGCTTCACCTGTATTTCCGAGCACAGGGGGTGCTCGGGGACTTCGTCGTCACTACGCCAGCAGTTTCGAGCACTGAACTGCTCATAAGCTTTGTCGGTTCGCCTGTATTTCTGAGCACAGGGGGTGCTCGGGGACTTCGTCGTCACTACGTCAGCACTTCTGAGCACTGAACTGCTCAGAGGCTTCGTCGCTTCGCCTGTATTTCCAAGCACAGGAGGTGTCCGGGGACTTCGTCGTCGCTACGTTGGCACTTCTGAGCACTGTACTGCTCGGAGGTTTCGTCGCTTCGCCTGTATTTCCGAGCACAGGAGGTGCTCGGGGACTTCGTCGTCATTAAGTCAGCACTTCCGAGCACTGAACTGCTAGGAGGCTTCGTCGCTTCGCCTGTATTTCCAAGCACAGGAGGTGCTCGGGGACTCCGTCGTCACTACGTCAGCACTTTTGAGCGCTGAACTGCTCGGATGCTTCGTCGCTTCGCCTGTATCTCCGAGCACAGGAGGTGCTCGGGTACTCCGTCGTCACTACGTCAGCACTTTCGAGCACTGACTGCTCTTATGCTTCGTCGTTTCGCCAACATTTCCGAGCATAGGAGGTGCTCGGGGACTTCGTCAATGCTTCAGATGATCATAAAGAACCCTGACACTATGTGCCTGCATCACCTACTATCAGGCTCGGGGACTAAGTGGATACACTTCACCTAACGGTGAAGGTATTTTTTCCGAGGAACCAAAAGTGGATACACTTCACCAAAGAGAAGGATTTTCTAAATTTTTTCTGAGCTCCTTACATCCGTCTTGTCAAGCAACTCCGAAGATTTGCACCTCCCGACGAATGCAAGGTGCTCGGGGACTAGCTGTGGGGGTATAGACCCATATACCCACATGGCAATAAATGGGCCAAGTCATCCGATCAGGCCCGGACTGCCAAGGATGCGTCGTCTACACATTCTCCTGAAGATCACGTATATCCACCGAAGACTTGGCGGACAAGAAAATAGCTTTCCTAATATCTAGCCGATTAGTTTTCTTGTTCGGCTAGGAACTGTAATATGATATGTATGGTAAAATCGACTTCTTAAGGTCAACTACAAGCCGCTTAAAAGTTTCCTCAATGTCAAATTTAGTCAGTGCTGAGTTCTCATCAGCGAAGTCCCCTTTCTTGAGCTTGATTCTCCTGCGGTAAGCAATCTGGACTTCCTCAGCCAAGTTGGCCAAGTTAAGCATATGTGAGAATGCTTTCGCCATTACAATTGAATCGCCAGGATCCAAGCTGGTCAACATGTTGCCAAGTTCATCAAGCTTTTCTGAGTCATGCTTCCTTTCATACTCAACAGCTATCTCATAGCACTCTTGTACCTACAGAGCAGGGTGAAACAATCATATTAAAACACATGGTAAAAACAGCAAACAGATAAACTGATTAAGATACGACCATCTGACAAACCACAACAAGGCACATGAGAATTGTCCTTTTCCTATGCATACACAAGGGGAATTTTTTTAAAATAATATTTTTTTTAATGATTAATTGCAAATCTAGTATTTGGATTTGAAAAATTGCAAAAATAGCATCCTGTCGGCCAGTCAGGGGCCGACAGGGGACCTGTCGGCCGTCCAGAAGCCGATAGGCTGACGTGTCAGCTGCCAGGCAGCCGACAACCATCGGCAACGGGTGTCGGCGCCGATAGCAGACCTGTCGGCTACTGGATGGCCGACAGGTCCAGTCGGCTCGCGAATAGCCGATAGGGATGTCGGCTAACCGTAAGCCGATAGGCCTGTCCACCCGACAGATTCATTTCATGTGCTTTTTTATTTTAATGTTCATTTTCACGTTTATTTCATATTCATTGCACGGTTCGATCCAAAAACTTACTCCCGTCTTTGAAGACAGTTCTACAAATTAAGTGTGTTACAAACTACGAGAAATAGAATTAAAACAACACATGTTCAATTTAAAAGAGTAACCCAGCGATACATGAAATGAGCGGTGCGTGGCATGTGTGGTACTCTAGGTTGTACCAAACCTAGTCCTAACATGCCTTAGGGAAAGTAAACACAACGGTGGTTTGCAATGGCATGTGTGTGTGACTCTGGTAAGAGGCCACAGACTATTGTAAACATGCCTTAGGGAATTTAACTTGCTGGGTCTATGACATTGTTCTACTGGGTGCAACATGGTTGTTTGCTCTTGTTGTCGCGCCGTGAAGACGGTTCCACTGCATCCCTCTTGTTCTTGAGTGCTGCCTCTCAAGCTTTAAGCTCTTCCTATTTACGCTTGATGATTGCTTCACGCAAGCTTAACTCCTCCCTCCTCCTGGTAAGATCTTCCTCCTTAGCTTTGAGACAGATCTGATCGGCCCTGATCCGTCGCTCTTTGTCCTCCCTGATTTTGCGGTCAACCTCACGAGCCTCATTCATCCTCAGAAGATATTGAGCTTTGTCTTCAAGCTCCTTCGGGCGCCTCTGTGGCCATGCGGGCATCTCCTGATCCACCCATTGGATCCACTTGCAAGGATACATGTGTGGATGTAAAGGATCAAAGTGTGAATAGTTTACAAGAAACGAAAGAAGAAGTTACTGATAGTACCATGAAGTCGTCATCCAGATTTGGGCACCCGAAGTCCCTACACCCATAGTGCCGGTCCAACTCCATCCACACGCACAACCTAGTCACAAACCCACAATGACACTTTGGCCGCTCACGCCACGACGGTAGCTGAGTTAGGTCAGTTGTCCATGACGACATTGTAGTTGAATATGGAGGGTTTGGAGAAGAAGATGTGTGGTATGTTGAACTCGTCGGATGTCTTTAAATAGCCGTTTTGTATGGTGTAGTGGACATAGTCCACGGAGGAGGTACCATTGTACTCTGGTCTCTTTTCAGGCATGGAGTAAAGCAGTAAATTCATGGACCCTAGCCTTTTCAGACTTAGTCCTTTATAGGCTTTCTAGAGTTTGTTTTTTTGCAATAAGTGCATATACTCTAGCCTTTTCAGTGCTTGGTAGAACACAAATTTTATTGAAACACGGTACACTACGGATACAATTGCACACTAGTCCTGAGACCATACTACGGTCACAAACACACATGGTACATTATTGTGATTCGTATTGTAAAGTGACTAGCCTTTTCAGTGACATGTCAAGTAGCGAGTAGCCTGTTCCCCACCTCAGATTACACAGCGAGTAGCCTTTTCGGTGGCTTGGCAAATCAAGAGTAGCCTGTTCAATCAGTCATATTTAACAACGACTAGCCTTTTTAGTGATTCAGAGGGCTGACGAATAGGCTTTTCAGTGCATAGCCTTTTCAGCGAGTTATCAATTCAACTCATGCCCGCTTCAGTGACTGAGACTGCACAGTGACTAGCCTTTTCAGTGACTTTGGCAGACCAAGAATCTAGCCTTTTCAAAGTACTTCAAAGTGTTGTGCTCAATTAACTCTGCATTAATTTAGTTCTATTCAAACGCAATGTCACCCCTTAGCTCCCTCTATAAATATGGGATGGTGCTGGCCGAACATCACTTGCAATACAAGATGTCTGGACCAAAGAAATAGGGGTTTAGGGTTGGGAAGGGCAAGGACACGGTGGAGAGCAAGGGCCCGCCAATAATATGGGATGATGGGGGTAGTCTTGGTCCCGATGAGTTCGAGGAACCCATTGACAGGTTTTCAGAAGAGAGCAAGAGTGATTATGGTCCAGATAGACCTTTGAGGGATTACGTGAAGAAGGATAAAGAAGTGTGGCTGAAATGTAGGCATGGTGAGGACTGCCTTGTGCAGATGTACACCGAGGGGGATACACGAGGGCTGGCGTTTCTTCAAGTGTCCCTATGCATATGTAAAGTTTTTGTCATTTATTTCTGAAATATATTTCGCAACTGCCTTCTGAAATGTATTTCTTCAAGTGTCCCTATGCATATGTAAACCGTCTTAACAAATATTTTCATCGTAGACCTCATGGGCAGAAGGCAGTTGCGGTTTCACTAAGTGGGCGGACCCTGGTACCTGCAGGACCGCATCGGCTCGCTCGGCCCCAGCTACAGCTCGAGCCACAACAAGGAGGAAGATGAGGAAGGAGGCAACAGTGGAGCCACATCGCAAGAGCCAATATGCACAGACCCATACTGTCGCTGCCCTCATCACAAGAACAATGGCAATCCACCGGCATCGCCACCGCCACCACCTCCGCCAATGGGCGGTTACTATGGGGAAGGTGCCACACAGCTCAATATGTGGCAGCACTACTAGTAGGCTCTCCGATTGTCCGTCTATGTGTGTGGTGCATGTTTTAATTACCTAAGGCATGTTAGGTCCAGTGCAGAGAGTCTTACCCCTTGTTTGGTTCAGATTCCCACATGCCATTTCGTGTATTCGTTGTATGTTTTAATTTGCAAAGGCATGTTAGGGTCCACACATGCCTTTTCATGTGTTCTGCTTGTTCCTATCGTTTTGTAATTTGTTTAAGAAGACAAGAAATGTCCGCAATTCGAGCGTACCGGAGCGTTGCCTCCATTCAATGCAATGAAAATGACAAATATGATTGGACGGAACAATAATGCATTAGTACTTAACATCTGTGGAAACTTGTGATCATGCACCCATACGCCCTCAATCTACACGACGGACACGCTTAGGGCCCTACGCTCCTCGGCGACAAACCTGCTCTGTAGGAAAAGTGAACTGCTGTGGAGGGCGACCCTGGTGTGGTGGCGGGGTCGGATCTACAGGCTGAGACGGCTGCGTCGGCTGGGTCGGCAGCGGTGCACCAAAAAGCTATGAGGGGCAGGCCTCATCCGGAGGACTAGGCAGAGTACCGCCTATGTCAAAGCTCCCGAAGCTGCTCGTCCCCTCTGTGTACTCGCTGACAGAAGCAAGTGTCCCTGCACAAACTAAAGTCTGTTTATGTAATGCATGCGGTGCACATAATATACAAATCTATGAAATGGCCATCGAAGAGGTACCTAGGAGCATGGGACGAGAACGTCGTACGGATCCCGATTCGGGAGGCACGGGAGAAGCTGCAGGCAGGCCCTGGTCATCGTGCCCAACGACGTCCGTCGTGTACCGACACGATGCTCGACATACGCCCGCCAAGCACCGTTGCCCCAGTCGTCAAAGGGCGGCCACCAACTCTAGCCTACCAACCTGTGGAGGGTTCTGCTCGGACCGCTGCGCGTATGACAGAAGGGCGTGGCCAACGTCCGTGCATATATCTGTCCGCAAACCAGTCATATATCGTTTGAGATATTGTTGTTAGTCATTACCAAAGTAATAATAACAACGAAATTAATTAAAAAATTATCGTTACCAGCGCATGGAACGCAGCTGGTGGCTCCATCACAAAGGTGTCCATGATCTCTGCTTCATGTGGCTCAGCCTCCACTGGCACTGGGAAGCAACGAACGCACGTAGCTCCGTGCAACCAACGCAAGTACTGGGGGTAGCCGTCCTCCTCGAAAGGCATACCTAAGTCATGCACGTCGTTCGCCGCCTCTGCCCACGCGGCCACCGAGGGCGCCACCCTGTCCACCCAAGACCGCTCGAACGCTATCCTTTGGCCTTTCTGACTCCACCTGCAAAACAAGAAATAATAAATAAAGTTGTCGAAATAAAAGGAATGGATGGCATTAACAGAACACATACCCGTGGGACGTGTCAAGCTGAAGCTGAGGAAGGGGGAACACCTGCGCGCGGCCAAACTGACGAGCCACACGGTCCGGATAGTACGGCTTGACGCAAACGTCAAACACCAGTTGTTTCCTCGTCAACCAAAACTCCTGGTCACGGTAGCACAACTCGGACACACCGTGTGCAGCCCTAGCCTGTACGTCGTGGGCGGTGTAGGGAGTCCATCGAACCCTGTCAGGTGTAAGCTGGTCCATCGCGGTGACGTTTGCCATGTACGTGCCTCTAGTCATGCCTGTTGCCCACCTCGGCTGCAAAACAACAACCATTAGGATTCGTCGTCACAGTACAAAAAACTAAGCTGAAAGGAGGATACGTACCTCACGACACAACCAAAGTGTGCCCATCATCGGCGCGTCGATCTTGTCGGACACACCAAACTCGTTGAACACGTACATCCCATTCTCGTACGCCTCGTACGACGACAGGGTCGGCCTCCCAATGTCGAAACCGCTCAAAGGACCATAGCATCAGCAGCAGCGGACAACTAGCCAACGTGCCTGTCGCCATCCTCCGAGTGCACGCATCACACAGTGCTCGGTACGTACCAGCCAGCACCGTCGAGCCTCAACTGTACTGGGGGATAGCGTCAAGTGGTGCATACGCTATCTGCACCGCGTAGTGGACGAAGTGCTTGTCGACGGTGTTGTGGTGAGAGCTGGTGAAGAGTACCCAACCGAATAGCCACAACAAGTACGCCTCCAGGTGTCGCTGCACCCTCCACTCGGGGTCGGTCTCCGTGAGCCTCTCCGCACAGAACTGAGACAACCATGCCTTGGGCGGGCCGTGGCGGTCATGGAAGCCGAACTGCTCCTGTACGGCCTGAGGGTTGAGCGCACCCTGGAACCGCTCCAGTAGCTGGTCCTCCAAGTCCCCGGGCACGACAACCGGGCCTACTGGAGCACCGGCGAGGGGTAGGCTGAAGAGCATGGCCATGTCCTCCAAAGAGACGGTGACCTCGCCAACTGAAAGGTGGAATGTGTGCGTTTCCGGTCGCCAACGGTTCACCCAAGCGGAGAGGAGGGCACGGTCCACCGGGAAACATGCACTCCGCTATCGATGTCGCTCTACAAGACGAGCGAACGGGAGAAGACCAGCTGCACGTAGCCTGTAAGCAATAATATTACATAGATTACTACAATGCAATGTGTCACAAAACTTCATACAAGGTAAGTACAACAGTTACCTCGGAACCCAGCGCGGGTCAAGCAGCCATAGCTTGTCGTGGGTACGTAGGCGGAGGGCTGGTGGAAGCTGCCCATCCACCAAGTTCGAGTGGTGCCTCTGGTCGACAACGGGGTCGATCAGCTCCATACCTGCCATTGTTCAGAACAATAAAATTAAAACCATATCGAAATTGTTGAAAAGTGGAATCATAATAATATAGAACTATTACATAATACAAGTAGTACATACCAAACAAATTATAACACCACAAATCTTATATTACAGCACTTGCGCAACATAAGTAGTGCATACTAAAAAATTTCAACACTACAAGTCTTATATTACAACACTTGCGCAATATAAGTAGTATATACTAAAAAATTACAACACTACAAGTCTTATATTGCAACACTTGTACAATATAAGTAGTACATAATAAAAAAATTACAACACTTTCCAAGCATTGCTATGCGGAAGGGCCGCCTCGACTGCCCTTTCGAGATGATCGATGTGAAATAAGACGCACTTTCGTACCATCAGGAAGCCTTTGTGTCGGATACATATCATAATTTTTTCTCAAACGGTTTCCACCGCAAGCAAGACAGTATGTACGCTTGTCACCGGCTTTAGAAGCGTCCATATCATTCCTAATACGACGACTCTTGCGACGTCCCTTTGTCTCCACCCTTTTTTCGGGATCCGGCGACCAATAACGATCGCAATCCGCAACTCGCCTTGTAAAATTAGCAATGGCCCGCCACCCTCGAAGCTCGCCAGACCATGTGTTGAGCACATTCTCCTTTCTGAAGTAAGGGGACACAAATGTCATTGGAATGTTGCATTTCCCGCAAGCAGCAAGCACATGGGAGCACGGATAATGGTAGTACTTCGGCATGTTGCATGTGCACTCACACTTGCTCTGTTCTGGCCACAGCTGACACTCCATAGTTAATTCGCTCGGACCAGTGCCAAGTCCACCCTTATCACGCACCCTAACTTCGAAAACGAGGTCCCGATTGCCAACGTAAAAGACGTTATGCATGGCCCCTTTCGCACTTTTTCATCTGGGTATGCAGAAATCTTGAGCGCATATATCATAGTTGGATTCTGGGCTACTAAGGTCGCTGCTGCACAATATTCTCGCAGATAAACCGTTGTACCTCTCAGGATACCCTCCAAAAGTGCAACCAAAGGAAGGGATCGTGTACCCTTTAACACCCAGTTATAAACCTCTGCGAGATTTGTGGTCATTATGCCATAACGTGCACCGTGCGTGTCATGTAACAAAGACCACTTCTTCCGGTCCTTCTCTTTAATCCATTCTGAGAAACAAGTTAATGACCTACCCCGCTTACGTCGACTAGTCTTGCTTCTAGGCTCGCTTGGTAGTGGTGCAAGGCCTTGCGGCTCCTCCTCTGTTGCCATAACAGGTTGCCTGCGCACATCTTTCATGTGGCTCCAGGTAAGCTCGTCTAGCCGTTCCCAGAAGAAGTCAAATTTTCTTTTCTGGTTCTGCTTACATAGCCGCTTGAACAGGTCCTGCAGACGCTTGCTCTTGAACTGTTTATAAATATTTACAGCTAAATGCCTCATGCACCAATGACTTTGTATATCGGGCCATTGAACCTCTGCATCCTCACCATTCTTCAACTTCTGCACTGCATTCAGTAAACCAGCATTCTGATCATGCAACACACAAACATTCTTCCTTCCTTCCACCAAAGCTCGTTTCAGCCACTTAAGGAACCACAACCAACTGTTGACACTTCTTAGCGCAACCACCAAAGACAGGGTGTTAGGCTATCTCTGATAACGGCGCTAGAAGTGTCTGTGGTATTTCTTATGTCTATTGGATAATTCCGCAAGCGCACAGAATATACCGCTGTAGCACTTCACCCCAGGAGTATTTCAAGGTATCGTTATTTATTTTTATCCCAAGGGAAAGCGGTTGTTATGAATAATTAATAAAAAGAGAGAGATCCTTAAGTCTATAACAACTTAGTATCAACTAGTGATACGGGGATAAATCGATATGTAGAGGAAAGGGTAATGACACCAAGACACGACAAGGTTTTAAGATAACTAAAGTTAATTAGTAGAGTATAGCTAGGTGGGAGGACAACGAGTGAGTATAAGACTCCTATGACACTTACTTTACTCTTGTGAACTATCTTATCAAATGGATGAATTATACTAAGATAGCTACCTTACTTCCGGTGTGTAGGGGATAGGCGAGACAGTAGGGATATAACCTCTACCCGAAGCGGCTATTCTCTTATGGGAGCCTACCTTTTAAGAACTTGCCTAAAACACGTGGAGGGATACTAAGACTAGACAGGGCTGTCACCACCTGCTAGCACCCATAAACAATCCGTGCGACAAGCGGCATTCAAAGGCAAGATCTAGTCTAAGCACCACGCTTACACTAAGCCTTACTACTCTAGTTGCGTACCAACAACTAAAGTACCCTATGACAGGCGATGAACTACACACGTGAGCTGGTTACAGAATCACTATCCAATATAACTCAACTATAAGTTAAGACAAAACACAACAATACTATAAAGAATAGTAATGCACTAAGTAGAGACTTAGTAAAGTAAAGTAAAGTAAAGTAAAGATAATATATCGATAAAGATAAAGTCTTACAGAAGGAAAGGTACAAGAGCTATACCAGACTCTCCAGCAGACGACTCCGGAGACTCCGAGCGTAGTTCGACTTGACTTGCACTCCCACACTAGACTATACTACTACTAAAGAGTAGAACTCTTGTGACTTGTGACTCTTGGGTGTCTTGTGTGTCCTGAAGAGGGTGATGGCAGCCTCTATTTATAGGGGAGAGTTGAGGGGCACCACGTTGTTGGTGGTCCTTATAGATCATTTTTAACCGCCAACTTATGCCTAAAGGAAGAGAAACTATCATACTTTAACACATAGACATATGCTATTAACAGAGTTCCACTTGTACCCCTAGTGTTTATGTTTTTATAGGATTTATGGTGAAACAAGTGGAAGTGCACAACACCAATTGGAAAGCGTAAAGGAGAAATGTGAATTCAGAGAATGCGCAACCAAGAATAACAAAGAAGCCCACCTTTATTACAAATCTGGGCCCATTCGTAACCATAAGAGGGGTCTAGGCCCAGAGGACAACCAACCACGCGAAGGCGGTGGCCAAACGGGCCCAATAGGGGACCGACCGGTCCCAGGGGCGGCCGCCCCCATGGTGGGGCCTCTCGGGCCTAGTTTTCTTCTGGCGGTTGCAGGGCGGTTCCCTAAGGACGGTCCCACCTACGATCACCACAGATGGAAAGTGGAAACCGCCCCTTGGAGGTCGGTTTGGTTCCTTCCATGTGGAGATGATCCTTTTGCATAGAACCCCCTCCTCTCAAGCTATAAAAGGAGGCCTCCTCTCTACACCTATTCATGAATTAATTCACCAACACAAGAGGTCACAATGTAGAGAGGAAGAGCAAGCCCCATTCCACTAGCTTCTAGCTAATTTAGTATAGGGAGTGAGAGAGGGACAAGAGCTGGAGAAAGAGTGGAGTCGAAGCAGTTCTGCCTCCGGGTAGACGAAGTGCCGGGATTGTCGGCTCTCAATCTAATTTGTACCTCTACGATCGTATTGCTACCTGAAGTAAGAAATTCGTGTTCTACTTTGGTTTGATTCATTAAGCATGTTACTTTCATAAAGCTACTTGTTTGTGGGATCATTGTTCGTCCTTTGGACGGATGCTCTAGTAAGAGGACTCCTGATAGAGACGAATGCTCCTGTACGCCGCTAGAGTAGTAGTCGCCATCGTAGACGTGGTGTCTAAGTCGGGGTCTACCTTCGTATGTTGCGCGTGCCCACGGACAGAGGGATAGGTGGCAGGTGGTGACAGCCCTGTCCACACGTATCTGAACTCCCCCACGTTCGGCCGCGGAGTAGCGCTGATACTGGTATCGGCTGGCAGACCAGCTGCGTCAGTAGGCCTGAAGCAGACAAGTAGTGGAGAAGTTACCATCGCTTATATGCGTTTGACCGTAGAAGAACCTCTCTACCCAAGCTATCCCTTCCGTCTCTTCTAAGTAAACTAGTTTAAGAGACTAAGGACAAAGACCGTTCCTCTGGGAAATTACGATACCCTGAATACTTTCGGGTGAAGGCTACAACGGTACTTCCGTGCGCTTACGGACTTTTCTGCTGACGCTAAGAAGCGCCAACAAGCTTTCTGGCGCCGTTGCCGGGGAACGGTTGTCTTATTTATCTCCGAACCTAGTTCACTCGTGTGTCTTTGTGTCTTATCAAAAAAAAATTATTTCTTCTATGTTCATGACCCTCCTTCATGAAGCCTATCTTTCAAAAAGAAAAAGGGCATTATTATTTTTAAAATTGCACGTTCAAATTTTTACACATGGACAAAAAGATTTCTATTCACTCTCGTATCATCTTCTCTTATTTTCAAAAGGCATTTTAAAAAAATAAATAGTTTTTATTATTCTTGTTCTCTCTATCTACAGTAATGCCCTTTCAAAATTCAAAATCAAAATATTTCTCCTAAGGACGAGTTCTTGTAGCCACCATCGAAGCCAACCATAGCTTCTGGCTTCAATCTTTGCCCTAGCTTTGGCGGTCAAGCTTATGACCATAAAGAAAGCACTACTGGGAGATACCCCGAATTTTTAAAAAATATATATATATATATATATATTACAATTATTTATAAGTTGTTGTCCTCTTAAATATAAATAAATTTTTGCTAAAATGTTTTTAATAAATGCTAGTTTGCTTTCAAAGTTTTACATACAGCATGTTTTGGTTTGAAGTATGATTGATCATCATATCTTCATAAGCATTTTAATTTAAGCAAGGAGCTTAGGTTAAAATTGCCTACCTTGATTAAACGACATGTCTAATCATTGTTCCAAAACTGCTAAGTGTAGGCTTTAAATAAAAAAATTGAGTTATTTTATTTAACAATGAAAATATTCTATAAAATGGTTAAAAAAATAAAGAGATATTTCGAAAATCTAAAATTTAAAGACTTATCTTTAAAATAAGTTATTTTTTTTCTTACAGAATAAAAATGAATCTTCATTAAAAGAAATTTGTTAATAACGTCCTCCCTTACATAATAAAGTTTCGATAAATTTTTGAAAAAAACCAACTAGCTCAATTTGCTTCCTGCATATCTTTTCCAATTCGGTGATCACAAGGGAAAGGTAAGAGCCCTTGCAATCTACCAAACCATAACCATGCAGGAAAACCAGAAATGCTGGGTGCAACCCTGATCCTTTGGCTTTGAGTTAGCTTGGGGGAGGACCATAACAAGGTAACATGTATCTCTATCCCTCTCATATCCTTTTGTTACCTTGCAAGAAAAAAAGAAATGAAATAATATAATAATAATAATAATAATAATAATAATAATAATAATAATAATAATAATAATAATAATAATAATAATAATAATAATAAAATTCCTTTTTTAATAAATGTAAGCACATGTTGTCAAGTTAGTATGCACCTTCGGGTATTCTTGTCACTAACCATTTCAGGTTAACAAAGAAAGGACATACGAAGCTTGAGAACATGAGAGCAACATCAACAACACACATTGATGATCTTTGGTGATGGAACAAACTCAAAAGGAGACCCTGACCTTACACACTTGACTTTCAACAAAGTCCAAGTGTGGGGGAGGACAGTGCGAGTCTCACCTCAAGATCACCTTGGTTCAAAAGAAAAAGTGATGTTGGCTCTACCTTGCTTAAAAAAAATGGAAAGTGAAAAGAAAAAAAAATAAGAGAAGAGATTGTTAAAAGAAAGGGAATAGTAAAAAATATATATAATATTGAAGGAGAGAGAAGGAGCAGGCTGGCCCCACATGTTAGAAGAGGAACACTTATGGGTTTCCTGACTCTGCCCATCATTATTTTGCATAAGCAAGAAGGGCTCACCAAAAGCCTTTGCTACTATCATCAGACCATGGCCCACACACACTAAGCAATGAGAATGGCCTGGCCTGGTGATTCACCTGAGAAAAGTCATCATGTGAACCGCAGTAACAACTCTGATGTTTCATCCATCCATGCTACTGGTAACTACACTCAGGTATGCAAAGGTAATGATCTCCAACTCTTTTGCTCATACTTGTCTCCATAGCTTAATCATTCACGCTTCTTTATGGCATCATAAACAATGGAGATAATCTGATATGGAGACAAGCCAAAGTTTTTTTTACATTGCATCTTAAGTTTGGCCTTGTTTGAGTTATGCAAGTTGGATGAACAAATAAAAATTTATATAATAAAAAAAATAGTTAATAAGTAAAAAAAATCATAATAAGCTTTAGGCTCTCTAGGGTTCAACCTAGTAGAGCCCTTGCTTGTTCACTGTTAAAATTAAAAATAGGTAAAAAAATTTTGGGGGAGATCTCTTAAGTACAACGAACACGCCCTTCAAGATCTCCCCTGGATGTTGCACAAACATCAAGCAGGCCACCATATAGAGGGACAGGCCACATGACTTCCATGAACTCCTTCTTCTACACCGATGGTTTGTGCAACACCTCTCTCACTCCTTTGACCAACCATGACTCCATGCATATCTTGGATCACACTTTGTTTAAAGATTCTAAAAAAACACACAACAAAGGGGAGTCATGGTCGCAATATTCCTTTTAGTTAGAAGCTTGCATGAAGTGTTCCTCCTACATTTGTCGTGTATGCGAGTCACTAATATGCAGGAGTTACCAATAAACGACTTGCTACACGACGACATGCTACTAAAAGTGATGGACTCCAACCTACGCCTTGGTAGTCACCTGAGATGGAAACTGAGCCACCCCAGCGACAACTCTGATGCTTCATCCATACATGCTGTTGGTACACATATTCAGATATGTCAAGGTAATGTTGACCAACTCATTCACTCATATTTGTCTCCATGAAAATATAATATCATGCTCTTCCTCTGTTCATGCCATATGCTCTGAGTTTGGATGTATTCACATCAGTACACTTGTGGTACATCCATAGGCTTTTTAATTTAAGCATGGTGCTTAGGTTAAACTAGCCTTCTTTAATCAAAATTGTGACATGATGTTGCATTTTGATTAATGAACTTTGAGTTGTTATCATGAATAATGGAAGAAATTCATGTTGGAGATGAAGTAAGGCATGTCTTTCTTTGCTCTCTTATCCTAGCCTTGTTTGAGTTTGAATAGATTGGCTGAGCAAACTTCTGACTAGGTTCCTTTGTTCAAAAATCTGTCTCCATTGAATGATTCTTGGTTATCTTGTCATATTTCTTTTCTCTATGCTAGTAAGTTTTGGTTTGGAAGTGTTGGTCCTACATCTTTTTAACTAAGCACGGTGTTTAGTTTGAAGCTGGGATGTGAGATCATGCCTCTATAGGATTTTTAATGTAAGCATGGTGCTTAGATTCTTAAGCCTACCTTGACAAATTAGACATAGTGTCTAGTTTGTTCTTGGAACCAAAGCTGCTAGTATAAATTTTGGTTAATCTTATGGACTAACCCCTTACAGAAATTTATCAACTCCATGAGGGTAAGTCTTTGAGATGATAGCAGAGACAAGAATTTCTTAGATGAACCTTGAAAAGAAAAAAATATAATGATAAATAAAATCTTGAAAAAGAGTAATTTATCTTTCAACCCCAAGTTTTGTTGTCTTGTTATCTCAATACCACCATAAAACCAAGCTTGGGGGGAGCTTCCTAGCACGCTCAAGAGAGGTCACGAACTGCACATCAAGCTGAGGCAGCACCAATTAGCGGCACCCCCAGCTGAACCACATTGGTAAGTCAAAAGCAAGCTTGGGGGAGGGCTCCCACAAAAGTAACTTGTATCTCATATTTTTTTAAAATTCTCCAACTTAAAAAAATGGTGAGATATGTTCTCCTCTCTCATATGTGTTAAGATGTGTTAGTTTCTACCCTTGTTGAAATGATGAACAGTTGCTCTGTCTTATGTTTCACCTGTACCCATTTTATAATCGAGCTTTCTCTAAGGTTTGGGTTTATCAGCTAAAAATGTCACATCCTAAAAACTTGGGCTAATGGGTTGCGCATGCTTAATCTTGTCTAAGTTATTGCCTGATATGATATGGTGACATGGGCTGCGCTATGACTTTGTTCTGAGAGAAACTTGACATCCGGAGTTTTATTTTCGAAAACTTTGAAAAACAAAAGTTCCTCAATGATTATGAAATACCTACCAAGGCCATATGACATGATTCAATTATGCAAACCTTTTAGTCATATGCTGCTTGTGGAACATTGAGTTAGGTCAAATTGTTGTGACCTAAGTGAGATTATGGTCATGCATCCATGATTGAGATTCACATGCACCCACCAAATAAAGCCAACTCTCACCCCGAGAGTTGTGCACAACATGCACCCATCCATCCACCAAATAATATGCCAACTCTTACCTTGAGAGTTGCGCACTCTTCAACCAAATAAAAATGCCGACTCTTACCCTGAGAAGCCGCGCATTCATTTTTCACCATATAATTACTCCTCGCATTCCATCATGACATCTCTCCAGCCAAAGTTCTTTAAATACTAACAAGAGATATGGGTTATGCTTAAAAAAACATGCCAAGGGGCATGCAATAAACAAACAGAAAAAAAAGATACACGTTAAAAAAAGAAGAAGAAGAAAAATAATAATAATATGGATATATGATCTTATAGCCCATATCCCTCAAAAAAGTTTTATCCCATCCAATAAAGGAGAAATTCATGATGCATGGAGTGCCAAAATATTTAGAAATTAGGATTCCACCATCTTCATACTTCACACACTTGCACATCTCAATCAAAGTATATGACTTGTATCTCGTTGTGGTTCGGTTTTTGACTTAGCAATATATGTGATGCAAGTATGCCCACCTTTATACCTGCCCAAAACTCCACTCATAAGCCTTAGTGGTAGGATATGAAAGGCAACATTACAATGCCTTTGGTGAGGTATTCATAGACTTTGAGCGATCGAGAGAATCATTTGAGGAACTTACATTTCTTTGCAAAAATTTTCAAAAAACCTCCGGAAAGATGGTTCATCTTGGGATGAATGATAAACAATGTCTATGAATCTGTTCGGTCTTGCAATCACCCAAGACTTGAGATGGCTAAAAGGCTCCATTTGTTTCAAGATAATAGCAGGGTGGATAGCTTGCTGATTTATTCAAATTACGGTGGAAAACTTTGTTATAAACTTGGTACATTTGAAATATGATCGACATTGTAGCAACTCCTGATCAACAACCATACTTAGCTATTTGCTTGGGACGAGCAAAGGTTAAGCTTGGGGGTCTTGTTGGCGGTCCTTATAGATCATTTTTAACCGCCAACTTATGCCTAAAGGGAGAGAAACTATCATATTTTAACACATAGACATATGCTATTAACAGAGTTCCACTTGTACCCCTAATGTTTATGTTTTTGAAGGATTTATGGTGAAACAAGTGGAAGTGCACAACACCAATTGGAAAGCGTAAAGGAGAAATGTGAATTCAGAGAATGCGCAACCAAGAATAACAAAGAAGCCCACCTTTATTACAAATCTTGGCCCATTCGTAACCATAGGAGGGGTCTAGGCCAAAAGGAGAACCAACCACGCGAAGGCGGTGGCCAAACGGGCCCACCAGGGGACCGACCGGTCCCGGGGGCGGCCGCCCCCTGGTGCGGCCTCTCGGGCCCAGTTTTCTTCTAGCGGTTGCAGGGCGGTTCCCCAAGGACGGTCCCACCTACGATCAACACAGATGGAAAGTGGAAACCGCCCTTTGGAGGTCGGTTTGGTTCCTTCCATGTGGGGATGATCCTTTTGCATAGAACCCCCTCCTCTCAAGCTATAAAAGGAGGCCTCCTCTCTACACCTATTCATGAATTGATTCACCAACACAAGAGTTCACAATGTAGAGAGGAAGAGCAAGCCCCATTCCATTAGTTTCTAGCTAATTTAGTATAGGGAGTGAGAGAGGGACAAGAGCTGGAGAAAGAGTGGAGTCGAAGCAGTTCTGCCTCCGGGTGGACGAAGTGCCGGGCTTGTCGGCTCTCGATCCAACTTGTACCTCTACAATCGTCTTGCTACTTGAAGTAAGAAGTTTGTGTTCAACTTTGGTTTGATTCATTAAGCATGTTACTTTCATAAAACTACTTGTTTGTGGGATCGTCGTTCGTCCTTTGGACGGATGCTCTAGTAAGAGGACTCCTGATAGAGACGGATGTTCCTGTACGTTACTTTCATAAAACTACTTGTTTGTGGGATCGTCGTTCGTCCTTTGGACGGATGCTCTAGTAAGAGGACTCCTGATAGAGACGGATGTTCCTGTACGCCACTAGAGTAGTAGTCGCCATAGTAGACGTGGTGTCTAAGTCAGGGTTTACCTTCGTATGTTGCGCGTGCCCACGGGCAGAGGGGTAGGTGGCAGGTGGTGACAGCCCTGTCCACTCGTATCTGAACTCCCCCACGTTCGGCCGCGGAGTAGCGCTGATACTGGTATCGGCTGGCAGACCAGCTGCGTCAGTGGGCCTGAAGCAAACAAGTAGTAGGAAAGTTACCATCGCTTATATGCGTTTGACCTTAGAAGAACCTCTCTACCCAAGCTATCCTTTCTGTCTCTTCTGAGTAAACTAGTTTAAGAGACTAAGTACAAAGACCGTTCCTCTAGGAAATTACGATACCCTGAATACTTCTGGGTGAAGGCGACAACGGTACTCCCGTGCGCTTGCGGACTTTTCTGCTGACGCTAAGACGCGCCAACACACGTCAGTGATCCGCGTGCTCCTTGCCTTTCCACCCTTGGATAAACCGCCATTGAACCACCATAAGATGGACGGCCGTGGTGATTTCAGCACATGGGAAACATGCTAGATGGCGGTGGAGGCCAACCGACCTGGCTGGGCACCAGGGGGGTTCGGTCGACCCCCCTATGGCAGGTGGGCCCAGCCAGGGTCTTCTAGAAGGAGTCCCCCGAACCACCTTTGGTGAGTTGGGCCCACCACTGTGGTTCCCACCTGTCATTGATTGTCCCCGTGTGTTGGTTCTAGCTTGGTTGCATATTTGTCATGTTGAATCCTTGTGCTTTGTTTCTCCACCGTTGAATAGAAACACATGTTGATCTGATGGATGAAATGAGCTGGGTGGAGGGTCACATGGATAATGCCATGTCACCAGAGCCAAGTGAGCCCCATGTAGGATTCGGCCGACCCATACATGGGCCCACCCTGGGCTCTTCTCTCTTCTAAGTGATGTTGTGCACCATTTCTTGATGTTTCTTGGCCTGTTTGATCTTTGCTGCATTCACAAGCTTAAGAGTACAAGTGGAACTCGTAATTGATAAAATATGTTTATGATATGTTTACTCTCCCTTGAATCCGAGGCCTGTTGATGGTGTTTGAATGTGGAATTTTAGGGTATATCCACCGTCAACAAGATCCCCCAAGCTTAACCTTTGCTCGTCCCGAACAAATAATTAAACTTAGCCTCGGTGGATAAGGAGTTGCTACAATGTTCATGTTTCAATAATACCTTATGTACAACTAAATACTTCTCTTTTGAATGGAAAAATTGGCTATAAAAATTCACCCATTTTACCTTAGTCCTTTATGGGGCTAATGACCTTTCCTTTGCCTTAGGTGGTTGAGAGACAGAACAGTTTAACTTGAGCACTACTTTTCTCATTCTTTGCAAGTTTCATACTGGAGGTTTTAGCAATGTTTTGCAAAAAGACAACTTAATGTTCCTCATATTGTTCTCTCATGTCGCTCAAATGGTGTATGATTCCTTAACAAGGCACAAAGTAAATGTTGCCTTCTCTTTATCATCCTACTAAAAATGGCTTATGTGGAGCTTAAGGTAGGAATGAAAGAGTGTAACATACTTACTATACATATATTGTAGAGTCAAAGCTTGGATCCAAAGAGAGAAGTGTCATGCCCTTAGATCAAGATGTGCAAGTATGTGGAAAATATAAACTATAATGCTCCTCTATTTGAATTGTATCTCTCTACCTTGTTTTGAGACATGGCTATCAATTTTTCTTTCTTTATTCATGAGCCTAGACTTGCTCAAATATATATTTTTTTTCTTTTCTTTTCTATGGACTCTCTTGTGTCCATCTTTCTTTCTTTTTATTTTTATTTTGCATAGCCTTTTTGTCTCTTCTACCATAATGACTAAGAGAGATTTTCTATGACTTTAACATATGGAGCATTTATTTGGTGAAAATGAAAGGCATGTGGTTGCGTACTTCCATTGTAGAAGCAGCATGTATATGTGGTGTGTACGTGATCTTGATCTTGGGAGCATGATAAGTCTCTCAATAAGGGTCAACAAGACTTGACAACACTCAACACAAAGCAAATAGCTTATGTGGAAGGTTTTAGACATGTATAGCATATATAGCTGTGGTAGGAATTTATCACCATTGAGGAACAATAAGGTTTTGATTGATTAAGAAATAAATCTCCAGTAATCATGCATGTTTAGAACAATATTATAGCAGCTCTTGTTTCACTATATCATATCTCACAACAACTTAGACTTAGTTCTGGCACTTAGCATCCATAAAGTTTTCAGGTTCATGATGATTTTAAATGAGCCAAGTGATCCCATACTCAAAGAAATACTAAGTTGTAAACTAGGCATTAAAGAAACATTAACAGAGCAACTATTCATCATTTCCATGAGGAAGTTAAACATTCATGAGACATATGGAAATAAGGGAAATATTTTTGGTATTTTTATCTTATGCATTTTTTATATGCAATAAATTAAAATAATGTAAATAGCTAGGATAGAATACTTACCTTGGTGGGAGAGAGGATCTCCCCCAAGCTTGTCTTTTTGCTCATTGTGGTGGCGGGTAGTATTGGAACCATCCCGCCTAGCGTTGTGCTTCTTCGTCTTGGATAGCTTGCAATAGTTGAGCATTTTATTGTGCCATATTCAGAGTTGCATCTTGCTCAACTTGCATTGCGCCCATGTCATTTATGAGTTGGTCCATTTCCGATCCTTGGCTTCGATGACCCCTCGTCAATGCGGACGGACGGGGAGTGTGCACTCTTGGAGTGTGCTGTTAAGGCCGTTCCATGGACCTCGAAATGTCCATGGAACTTGCATCGTCGCCTTCTTCTTCATATCTCCCTGCAGCTCGTGATGTGCTGCCTTGCTCAAATTGGGCAGCTTGTGACATGCTCCTTGTCACCCTTCTTGATCCTGTAATATTTTGGCTTCTTGCCTCTCGGTCCTAATTTATGGTTAGTGTACGCAGCGCATACAACCGACGCCTCTCACATGGGAGAGAGATTTCGGCTGTATGGCTGGGATAAATCATTTTTATATCACCATTTTTATCTCTTTTAAGGACTTGAGCACTTATGAAGAAATCTTCGGTTACAATATCTCTAGGAGAAGCAATGTATTCAAAGTAATGTTTTCCATCTAGCAAGTCCATTGTTTCCGCAATGCGAGTGATAAAAGAAGTAAAGAATATGGGATCGTTTCTAAGGAAAATACCAAGCCAAAAGTGGACTAACATCTTAACAGGTGAAACTTTTATTTTCTTTGTCATGGCATAGAGCAGTCTTAATTCATCATTATAAAGAACTTGCACATTAGAGCTAGGAAGAAAAGTTATGGCCATCCAATAGCAGATCAAGCGCAAAGTAGGATTTTGGATTTCATCGGTTTTAGGGTCAGAGCAATCATTAGATCCTGTTATACCTTTCCAAAATTCAGTTTTATCAAATCTTCTTGTTGCATTAACAAGGTCTAGATGACAATCATTATCAAAACCAAGTGCCATGCTAAAAACTTCCCATGTTAAATTATAGTTTTGGTTGAACATGCGAAAGTAGACATTATTTTCAGTGGCTTGTAAAGAGCACAGAAATTCAATGGTGAGTTTTTCTATTCCAAGTTCTTGCACTTTCCAAAAACTTCCCCAACCGATTGTATTGAAGACAGTATTTAATTCCGCGGTCATACCTGTGCTGTCCAAAAGGACAGGGTCGATGATGCCGGTATGTTCATACCCTCGGTGTCGGATGGAGGTGTACCTTTGGTACTCTTCTTGATTCAACATGAGGCTGCTCTCGGGGTCGAACGTCCTCTCGAAAGGCACTCCAAAACTTCGTCTTGGTGGAGCTTCTCTTCCTTCATTTTCATCATAGCGGGGTTGTCGGGAGGAACTCCCTATGACACTCTTGGCCTTCTTGAGTGCGGAGGAGAACTTCTTCATCCTGCAGTAATGAGCTAACAAAGAACACACTACCACAACAGGGATTAGCATTAGCGTTAGCGTTAGCTATCCCACTGTTAATAGTCCTTATGGGGTATGGTTACCTCCACAAATAAGATATTGAGAGCAAAGGTAACATCCCCCAAGTTGAGCTGCGGACCGGTGGCAATGTTGTCAGCCGACGGTGCAGAGAACTCAGAGATGGTCTTTTGGGCCATAACTTTCTCGGTTGATAGTGCAGAGCCTCTTTCCTCGAACGGATAAACCTTTGGGGTGGAACTTGACGGTGTCTAGTTCTCCTCAACAATTGCTTAGGGTCTTCAATGAAGTTTGACGGCAATTACAAACCGTTCATACACTGTCTAGCTTCACGATAACGAGAAACACAGACAGGGGTAAGCCCCTAACACTAATCGATAACTAAATTGATAGTAGACTCCGGATTCAATTTTTTATTAATATTCCTAGACTGATGCTTTCCCCAGCAACAGCGCCAGAAATGCTTGTTGACACTTCTTAACGCAACCATCAGAAACAGAGTGTTAGGCTATCTCTGATAACGGCGTCAGAATTGCCCTAAGGGGTATTTCTTATGTCTATTGGATAATTCCGCAAGCGCACAGAATATACCGCTGTAGCACTTCACCCGAGATTATTCCAAGGTATCGTTATTTATTTTTATCCCAAGGGAAAGCGGTTGCTAGGAATAATTAATAAAAAGAGAGATCCTTAAGCCTATAACAGCTTAGTATCAACTAGTGATAGGGGGTAAATCGATATGTAGAGGAAAGGGTAATGACACCAAGACACGACAAGGTTTTAGGATAACTAAAGATAACTAGTAGAGTATAGCTAGGTGGGAGGACAACGAGTGAGTATAAGACTCCTATGACACTTACTTTGCTCTTGTGAACTATCTTATCAAATGGATGAATTATACTAAGGCAGGTACCTTACTTCCGGTGTGTAGGGGATAGGTGAGACAGTAGGGGATATAACCTCTACCCGAAGCGGCTATTCTCTTATGGGAGCCTACCTTTTAAGAACTTGGCTAAAACACATGGAGGGATACTAAGACTAGACAGGGCTGTCACCACCTGCTAGCACCCACAAACAATCCGTGCGACAAGCGGCATTCAAAGGCAAGATCTAGTCTAAGCACCACGCTTACACTAAGCCCTACTACTCTAGTTGTGTACCAACAACTAAAGTACCCTATGACAGGCGATGAACTACACACGTGAGCTGGTTACAAGATCACTATCCAATATAACTCAACTATAAGTTAAGACAAAACACAACAATACTATAAAGAATAGTAATGCACTAAGTAGAGACTTAGTAAAGTAAAGTAAAGATAATATATTGATAAAGATAAAGTCTTACAGAAGGAAAAGTACAAGAGCTATACCAGACTCTCCAGCAGACGACTCCGGAGACTCCGAGCGTAGCTCGACTCGACTCTAACTCCCACACTAGACTATACTACTACTACTAAAGAGTAGAACTCTTGTGACTTGTGACTCTTGGGTGTCTTGTGTGTCTTGAAGAGGGTGATGGCAGCCTCTATTTATAGGGAAGAGTTGAGGGGCGCCATGTCAGCGATCCGCGTGCTCCTTGCCTCTCCACCCTTGGATAAACCGCCATTGAACCGCCATAAGATGGACGGCCGTGGTGATTTCAGCACATGGGAAACATGCTAGAAGGCGGTGGAGGCCAACCGACCTGGTTGGGCACCAGGGGGTTCGGCCGACCCCCCTATGGCAGGTGGGCCTAGCCAGGGTCTTCTAGAAGGAGTCCCCACCTGTCATAGAGTGCAGTAGTGGCCTGGTCCCACCTTGGGTGGTTTGGCCGAACCACCTTTGGTGAGTTGGGCCCACCACTGTGGTCCCCATCTGTCATTGATTGTTCCCGTGTGTTGGTTCCATCTTGATTGCATGTTTGTCACGTTGAATCCTTGTGCTTTGTTTCTCCACCGTTGAATAGAAACATATGTTGATCTGATGGATGAAATGAGCTAGGTGGAGGGTCACATGGATCATGCCAGGTCACCAGAGTCAGGTGGGCCCCATGTAGGGTTCGGCCGACCCATACATGGGCCCACCCTGGGCTCTTCTCTCTTCTAAGTGATGTTGTGCACCATTTCTTGATGTTTCTTGGCCTGTTTCATCTTTGCTGCATTCACAAGCTTAAGAGTACAAGTGGAACTCGTTATTGATAAAATATGTTCATGATATATTTATTCTCCCTTGAATTCGATGCCTGTTGACAGTGTTTGAATGTGGAATTTTAGGGTATATCCACCGTCAACACCAACTCTCATTGTTCTCCGATTCAACCAAGGCAAAAGCAATGGGAACAACCTGACTGTTACCATCAACCCTAATACCTGTTAGCAAAGTACCTCTGTATTGCCCAATCAGGAATGTACCATCCACGCATAGCACAGGTCGGCAATACTTGAAGCCCTGTCTCATGCACCCGAAGCACCAAAATTCTCTCTTAAGAACACGGTCTCCGTCGACGTTGATATAGTCCTCATAATCAATTATGGTGTCAGGGTTTCTAGCTTGTAGGGTTTGCAAGAGTGTTGGAAGGTGGTGATATGAATCCTTGTACTTTCCAAATCTCTTCTCCAAAGCTAACTGTTTTGCTCTCCAAGCCATGTCGTAGGATATGTCATAGCCATATCTGTTCTGTATAGCCAGCATTATCCGAAAAGGAGAAATGCCAAGTTTTTCAGCAATCTCCCCATACATCTCATTTGCCACGAACTGTGCTGTCATGTTTCAATGCTTGGTCAGCGTCGCCTCCATCAAGCAACTATGTGGTTGCACAATAGTAGCTATGAAGTTGCTCTCCGTACGTGGCATATGACCATGAACACGCCAAGTGCACCCTGGGGTGACGCACTTAACGTCCCATGTCTTGGGGTTGGAAATAACAACCCTAAACTGCCTCTTATCACAATAAGCCCACCGCGTGACGGCGTGCTGCAGATGAACCTTATCATGAAACATCTGCCCCTGCATCACCTCTGTCCTTGAATACTCCCACACCGAGTGATGACTATCTTCTACCGTCATAGCATCTGGTGAGAAGTTAGTCCATTCCGCGGGGATGTCGGTCTCGTCTTCGAACCTCCTGCCAGCATGCTCATCCACAAATGCCAGGTGCTCTGCATTGTCAAGTTCTATCTGTTCGACGATTTTTTCATCCTCCTCGCCCTCGTCAGCTTCCATGTTTGTACTAAAACCTTGTTCTTCCGCATCCTTTGTCCAATGCTCAACCCCTCGAGAACCGAAAACCAAGGTCTGCTCAGCATTTGTTGCATATTCTTGTTGTCCTGCATCCTCTGTTCCCAACTGAACACCGTCAGAATCGTGAACATAGGTCTGCTCTTCGTTTGTGGCCTCTAAGTCCTCTACTTCTCGAACTGTGCTGCTACTCTCTCCTTGCATGGCACCATCGACAAACTGAACAAGCATGATGTTGTCATACCCACGTTCCAAAGTTTTACTGACGAGAAACTTCCATTTATTCGTATTACTTGCCTCGTATAGCTCCCATCTCCATCCATTGTCCCTTAACCTGGGCACCAACATACTAATCTTCAAACGTTGCTGCGACGGCAGAAAACCAAACCATTCATGCAACCAGGTGAATACTTGTCTCCGGCTGTGATCCAGCAGTGAGTTCAGTTGTGTCTCAAAGAACTAGAACTGACTAAGGTCGATATCCCCAGTTCTGATTTCACCCTTGCCATAGCAAACTCTGAAACGAACTAGATCGGACGACATTCATGCTCCCATCGTTAAAATTGCACTGTTAGTTGAATATCGCTATAACCCCTAAACCCTAACAAGAAACTAATTACAAAAACTAATACAACTAGGGAAAAAATTTCTAACTCAAATAACCCTAAATCAAATAAACAAGTACTACTAAACAAAATAAAAAATAATCCTAAAAATAAACTAATACTAACTACATAAATAAACTAACACTAACTACATAAATAAACTAACAGTAACTATTTCTAAAATACTAATAAATAATCCTAATAAATAAACTAATCCTAAATACTAAATAAACTAACTCTAACTAACTAAATCAACTAACCTAACCCTAACTAACTAAATAAACTAACCTAAATAAACAAAAACTAACCCTAATTAACTAAATAAACTAACCTAACTCTAATAAAAACCTAAAGAAACTAACCTAACCCTAACTAACCCTAATAAAAAAACTAAATAACCCTAAAACTATATACGGTACAATAATCTACAACTAAAAGTTATCCTAAACGAATCTACAACTATAAATAACCCTAAACTAATCTACAACTAAAACAAATCCTAAACAAATCTACGACTAAAAATAACCCTAAACGAATCTACATCTGAAACTAACTCTAAACTAATTTACAACTTAAACTAAATCTAACCCTAACCCTAAAACTAAATACACTAACTAATAACTAACCCTAAAACAAATCTACATAACTAACTAATTTAATCTAAACTAATTAACTAAACTAATGAAATTTATAAAGTAAAAAAAATAGAAAAAAAATCTTACCGAGCACTGGGGCGCAGACCGTGGTGGGGGCGTCGTCCGGGGCCTCCGCGCCCGTGCGGGGAGGGTGGAGGGCGGTGGCGGGGGGCCCTCCGCCGGATCCGGCAGCTGGGGGCGGCGGACGGCGGTCGGAGCGGCGGGACGGCGGACGGCAGCGGCAAGCGCGCGGTGAGAGAGAGAGAGAGAGCGCGGCGTCGGGAGGAAGGAGAAGGCCGCGCTTTGTATAGGGACCTGTCGGCTCCTCGGCGGCCGACAGGTCCCTATCGGGTCGCCAGCGGCCGACAGGCCTATTGGCCCGACAGGCGCAACATTTCTGACTCGGCCTGGTTGCCTGGGACACTAGTCGGCTGTGGAGCGGCCGATAGAGACTTGTCGGCTCGTCAACGGCCGACAGGTCTCTAATCGACTCTCCAGCGGCCGACAGGATGCTATTTTTATAATTTTTCGAATCCAAATACTAGATTTGCAATTAATTATTAAAAAAATATTATTTAAAAATATGTATTGATTTATTTTCTGAAAATAGTAACTCCACAAGAATTAATTCAAATAACTTGATATCAGTTATCAGTCCTGGACAATTGGCTACCACAGTTATTCCCTTTCTACGTGGGGGAACTGAGGCGTTTCACATTTTTTTTCTTTCCCGGGGATATGCAGGAGAGCAGTGTAAGGCCTGTTTAAGCAAGTCAACATTTTGTGTATCATTCCAGTTAGCAAACAGAATAAACTCAAATTTGACTTGCACAATCAAACAGTCAAATCAAATGAACACAATCCTGCAATACAATACTCTGAGAATAATTTATATCAGGAAGTAAAGCCAATATCCCAACTCCATTTGGTACTCCATTAGATGCTCTAAGCAATAAAAAAAAATCACATTCTAGTATTATAGGAAAAACAAGAATGACATCCAAGAGATACCACAGAGAAATAATCCAACGCCTTGGCCATGTTGCTCTCTAATTAAGCTTGGCTCACATTACTAATCCAGTCTATTAAGCTTGTCTCATATTGCCCAAGCCTTCCACTTAAAAAATAGCAAGATGGCGTATAAACCAATGCAAATAGCCTGATCCAGAATATCAACCGACCACATATCAGACTTATTTGCTTTCTTATAGAAACAGAGTGAATCGCCTTTAAAAACAAACAAATCAACCGGAGACACAAGGTGGATCCAAGATAGAAGGAAGGGATAAAAGAAACATTTCATGTCACCAGCTCACGGAGGTCCTCGCCGTGGAGGTCCTGGAGGATGTCGAGGAAGCGGTCGAGGAGGAGGGCGTCGTACTCCACCAGCTTGTCGCCAGCATCCGCAGCTGCACGTCGATCGACGCCATCTTCTCCAACTTCCCTGCCATCCCACACTGCCCCCTAGAAACCACCACTTGCTCGAGTCGATGCAAGAACTCAACACACAAAACTTCACTAAAACCCCAGGTTCGATCCAAGAAAGAATACAGCGAAGCAGAGCTGTGGTTCAAGATTCCCTTTATTCGTTTTTATTTATTTATTGTTTTTTTATCTTTCTGCAAGGGTGATTTGATTTTCGGATGAAATAAGAAATAACTGGAGACAGATCTAGGTAATGCTGCAGATCGGTGGGGATGGATGCAATGTGAGTAGGTGACTAGATGGAAGGGATCGGATCGTGGGGGTGGGAAGGGGAGAAGCGAGCAAGTGAGCAGCGCAGCGAGATTGTTGGAACGGAGTGGGCTGAGGCCTGAGTGGACTGGTGGAAGCTAACTACCGAAAGTACTCCCTTCGTGTGCAAATAAATCGCTTTCTTTTGACTTTTGGGCTTCATGTTTGACCATTTGTATTATTCAAAAAATTTATACAAATATCATTTATTTTGTTATAACTTAGTCTATCATTAGAGATACTTTACTAATAATTTATTTATTTTGTTATTTGTATAAAATTTTTGAATAAAACGAACGGTTAAACTTGAGATGCAAAAGTCAAAGAAAGTGATTTATTTATAGACATAACGAGATGTGGGGGAGGAGCAAGGCTAGGACGCGGACGAGCGGGGCACCGTCAAGCAGCTATCTCGGCCATGGCGAGAAAGCAAAGAAGGGGAGGAGGTGGCAAGATGCATCCATGGCCACGGCCGGAGGAGGAGGAAGAGCATGTCCACCACCTGTTGGACAAATTTCCTGAGAGTGGTAAACTTAACAGCTCAAGGAAGAGGTGACTCTATGTAAGATAAATCAGACAACCAAACATATCGGTTCTTAGCTATGTTTAGACAGCACAGGCAACTAAACATGTGCTTCTTACATTGCATTAGCTAAGTCTGGTTAGAGTTAGCATGCATATCTTAGTTTTACTGGACATGCTAGACGATGAATGAACCAAACACCCTCGGTGCCTTCTTCCTATGTCTCACATTGTTGGAGACCACATGCGTCTTTAGTTTTTTCATATGCAACCCAACACAGTGATTAAAATAAGGGGTGAGATAGCTGGATGGACATAAACCACACCGTGACGGATATACGGTTGTAGAAAAAACTAAAGACACGAAGCACTCCCCCTCATAATCTTTCATTTTGTTTTGCCATGGGAAGAGAGCGGAGTGCTGTCGATCCGAGAATTCGCGAATCGCGAACTTGGGGGCAAGGATCGCTACCGGGCGAGGCGGCCAGCGCAGATACGTATAATGATTATATTGGGCTGTTTTCATCCCTACCTGGTTACACGATGGTACAAAACAGCCCAAAAGAAATGTTGGGCTCTCTTGTCCTTATGGGCCTCACACGAAAGACAGGCTCGAGCCTTATCCCCAAACACAAGAACGAAGAAAGGGGCCGTGTCTTTCCATGGGTTGGTGAGAAAATATCTGGCGCACCGACGTTCGCAAAGAAATCGTCACTGAAATACCGGACCCAGCACGTCCTGTCCCACCTGTCATTGCCTTGACCCCTGCGGCCGCTGATTAAGACTCCAGAAGCTTCTTTCCCTTCCGCCTCCATATCTTCTTCTTGGTCCTCCGCGCCTCCATTTGCGTTCCCTGCGTTGCGTCTTGAGAGAGAGAGAGAAGAGGAAGTGGGAGACCCGCGAGAGGCTGCCGTGTAGGGACCGTAGAGTCAGCGACAGCGAAGGAAGGAGAAGGGAGATGGCCGGGATCGGGCCGATCAGGCAGGACTGGGAGCCGGTGGTGGTGCGGAAGAAGGCACCCACCGCCGCCGCCAAGAAGGATGAGAAGGCCGTCAACGCCGCGCGCCGCGCCGGCGCGGAGATCGAGACCATGAAGAAGTGTAAGTGGTTTCGTAGCTTTCGTTTGCTACCTTTTTTTTTCTCTCTCTCTTAACTCGATTTGGGGGTTCTTTTTTTTTTCTTTCGGGTTTCGATTTCATCCACTTTGCAGCCAGCCCGGTCGGTTGATGGGATTCGACGAATAGGGTTTCGTTCTTTTTTTATTGTTTGATTGTGGTGATGTTTTTTGTGCAGTTTGGGGATTCTTCTTGCTTCTTTGCCAGCTAGGGTTTGTGGCTTCTAATAGATTTCTTTGTTTAGTTAAATCCTTTTCTCTGATTTTGCCTGATCTGTGTTTGTCTGCAGTCAACGCTGGTACGAATAAGGCGGCGTCCAGCGGCACATCCCTCAACACCAAGCGCCTCGACGACGACACTGAGAACCTCGCCCGTGAGCAATCTAACTGCCCCGGACCGTTTTCTCATTAACAATTCGATCGATGCTTGTTTGTTTAGGATCCCAATACAACACATAAATTCGGGCAGTGGGCACTAGTCCACAGTGGATGAGATAAATGATTTAGGAGATTGATATGTTCATGTTCTCATGTTTCGCAGTTGATGTTTTCTCTTCTTAATGTATGCACTTCGTTAGCATCCATTGTTTCTTTGTTCTGGTCATTACATTAAGTTATGGCAAAGCATAGATGTTTTATAAAATGGTGCTTTTCTTGGTTGGCCATTTGTTCTGACACTGCCTGTGCATAAGTTATTTTTTTTAAGACATTGATTTAGTTAGGGGAGTGAGTTTTGAAGTGTTTGCAGTATTTGTGGTTATAACAATTTTTCTTGTTGCATCATTCTACCTTGATAACCTTTGGTACTTTTAACTAATGAGCCATTTGCATGCCATTATTATATAGTATATATGTGTTCATGTTAGCTGTTGAGTTTCTATTGAAAATGAATTACTAAGTGGACATGCCTTCAATAAGTGTCTTTGCAGAATTCATTGAGGCTTCAGTGGCAATTTATTTGTTGTATAAGCATCTTGTCTGAGACTCCCAGTGGCTTGTTAGGTCACATGGGAGTTTGTGATAAGTACCAGATATGAATCTGATGTGCAGTAGATTCATGCTCTGCAATCTGCATAGCATGACTCCTATGCATCTAGAATATTACTGTAACTGAAATTCATACAGTAGATCAAAATTATGCCACATTTGCGCTCAGTGTACCATGATCCAGTGACATTTTTCTGGACATGGTACACATGGCAAGTAAAAAGT
This sequence comes from Eremochloa ophiuroides, assembly GCA_038502445.1. Taxonomy (NCBI): domain Eukaryota; kingdom Viridiplantae; phylum Streptophyta; class Magnoliopsida; order Poales; family Poaceae; genus Eremochloa; species Eremochloa ophiuroides. The sequence goes on from JAHLJS010000004.1 coordinate 40,070,749, forward strand.
GTACTGCTGAACCATGGTCCTTTGCCCATTAGTGTGCAAACGAAGCACCCTTGCCCTATTTGGCTATTCCTAATGTCAATAGTCAAGTGTATCTGAGGTTCGCTTATGACTAGGACCTCGCTAACTCTCTAAATTCAGTAAACCAGTGTGGATGTTTTCTTCACAAGTGCTATTGCCTCTGCATCTATGATGCTGGTGTTTGGGGTAGAAAGAAGTTGCTGGCCAGGGCAATTGACGATCACCTTGTTATGCCTGTGCCATGTAGTCCAATGCTAATGACCATGGTCTCATTTTAGTCTCGAAGGATATGAAAGATTACTACAGATTAAATTTAATTTTGCTCTGTAAATATTTTAGAATGGTGGAACTATTGAACCTGTGAATGGATGTAAACATGATTTGAATCATATGCAGAAGATTGCACTAAGCTTTCTGTATGATATCCTTTTCATGATAATTATAACTTGGGCTCTCCTCACTTAATGCTAGATGAGCGAGTTCCAAGTGACCTGAAGAAAAATCTCATGCAAGCAAGGCTCGATAAGAAGCTGACCCAGGCACAGCTTGCTCAGGTACTTTGTGTAATCATTAGATTTCAGAACTTTAATACTTCCATTCATAGCTGAGAAGTAGCTTGATCCTTGTTTGGCCTCTTGATGAGATGAGGACATGTGTTTGTTGCAGATGATCAATGAAAAGCCACAGGTGATTCAGGAGTATGAGTCGGGCAAGGCAATCCCCAATCAGCAGATCATTGGCAAGCTCGAGAGGGCCCTGGGAACGAAGCTGCGTGGCAAGAAATAACTTTCCTACGGGTTATGTGTGCCGGAGCAGCATAGGGAATACAAGGCAAACTGTCTGCTTATTATCTGTGTTTGGTATTTCAAGTCATGCGGACTGTTTCTGTTGGCACAAGAGTGAATAACTGTGTTCTTAGACCTGTATTGCTTGCTGCTTGTTATATGAGTACATGACCTAGCTCTAAAAACTTTGTGATGAAACTGTCAGCTGATATGATAACCTCATGACCAGCCTGGTCGTGATGATGCTCACTAGTGCAGTTCGACACTGACGGTCTCTGTCACCGGTATTATATATTTTGTCTACTACGGTAGTACTCCCTCTGTTCATTTGGCTATGTTACTATGGGAAACGATTCAGTTAAAGTAATTCAAGTTTAATTAAATTTACAGTACATAATATAAGTGTTTATATTTTTAAATAAATTTATTATAAAAATATATTTTATAACTAATCTAATGGTACTTATTTTGTATATTGAATGTTAGTATTTATTTATATAAATTTAGTTAAAGTTTAAATGATTAGATTTTTTGAAAAGCGAGAATTTTATGTTCAAATGGACGGAGGAGTATATTCAGCTATCTCAGTAAGCACGTCAGTTACATAAAACTCAAAGAGTTAAATGTACTGTAGGGCCATGAACTTACATAGCTGTACCAAATAGGTTCATCAACTACAAAAACAGGTATCTGGCCCTTTAAACTTACGAATCCATTCACGTCAGGTCCAAATGCCAAAACCAATCCGGATTTACCGCGCTATTTATAAAAAAAAAAAAACCCTAATTGCCCAGGTCGTCACGCCGCGCGCGATGCACGGAATCAACGACAATGCACGAGCTCGGCCAGGGCGTGCGAGGTGGCGTCCGTGGCAAGATTGGCGGGGGCGCGCTCACAAGCCCAGCCCATGCCCGAGCTCGCGGCTTCCTCAGTGCCGGTCACGGATGACGGTGATGGCGCAGCGGTGGTTGTGGGCACACGAGGTCGGTGGCGAGTGTGCGGAGCGCCGCACAGCTGACTCGCAGGTTGCAACGGCCACCACTATCCTTTGTCCGCGAACTCCTTCACGAGCGTCACAGCCTTGTCGTGGGTCAGGTCACCAGCAGCTCCGGCCCGTGGCCATCGGGCACGACGACGCAGTCAAAGTCGTCAGCGCTGACGTCGGCCCAGTCGACAGTTACGATGAAGTTGTGGCCCCGCTTCTTGCTGACCATGGCGGCGTCCGAGCCCGGTGCTGTAGCATCGTAAATCGCCGTGACGACGGACTCGCCCTTGCGCTTGGTCGGGCACGACGCCTCCACATGGCAGCCCACGCTCGCTAGCGCACGGAATGGCATGTTCGCCTCGTAGTCGTCCACGTAGTTCTGCACGGCCAGACGAGCCTCCGTCAGGAGCGTCAAGGAGGGAAAATTGAAGGAGGTAGCTAGGTAGCTCACGTACGGCGTGGAGGATGAGGACGTGCTGCGCGCAGCGACCGGCGTCGACGTGCGCACCCATGGCGTCGAGGAGCTTGGCGAGGATCTCGGCGTGCGCGGACCATCCGATGGCAGAAAGCACGTGCCCGTCCGCGACACAGATGGTGCAGCCCTCTATCTCTCTGCCGTGCCATGGTTGCTAGGCCAAGCTTCGCCGCCGTCTGACCTCGCTGCGGCAAGGAGCAGCCACGGTGTCGCCCTGCTCGCGCTGGAGAAAAAGAAGGGGGTTTTTTATAAATGGCGCAGCAAAACCGGCTGGTTTTGGTATTTGGACCTGGGGTGAACGGGTTCGCAAGTTTGAGGGGTCAGATACCTGGTTTTGTAGTTGATGGACCTATTTGGCACAGCTATGCAAGTTTATGGGCCTACAGTGCATTTAACTCAAAATACTGATCTTGCAATTTGATACTTGTTGCATGTCACTGGTTTGATGAAATCTACCATTACTAATGACAGTACATGCCCGATGTCTGTTCCAATGGCTGCGGTCGCATGGAGTGGCATCTGTCAGTAGCTTCTCATTCCCCAGTCAAACATGTCACCCATTAATACCAGATTTCCATCGAGTAGCTTCTCATGGTTCATTTTGGCTTTCTTCGGTTTGTTTTAAATCTAAACACTTAGATATTCGGTTTTCTTTCCTCATGTCCTCTCTCTCTCTCATCCACACACAAACACCTGAACCTTCCCTCGTGTGCCCCTCTCTCCCTCTCCATCCCAACCCTTCTTACACACCATAACACCTCTGCCGGTCGGTGCCTCTACCTGCAACAGTGCTCCTCGTCGGGTCGCGACGTCAAAATGGCAACTCTACCTTAGTTGGCTTTGATTCGTGACATGCATCATTAGCGTCACGTGCTCCACCATATCCCTCTTCCCAGATTTAGCCTCGGCGCTACGCCGTGCTACCACAGGAGCCCCAACGTCGACAAACCCTAGCTGCACAGCCGGGTGCTGATGCGAGCAGGTTAGGTAGTAGCACCTCTCCTTTGTTCGCACCATTATGATCGTGTCGTCAGGTAGCCCTTACCCACACCTTCGCTCTCGCAATATTGAGCAGAAAGGTTTATCAACCAAATGGGTCTCATCGATTTAAAGTCTCCTAAATTTAGGGCCTTAGTACTATTAAATGGCATTCCAGGCAAGCCTTTCCCTTGTAAAAAAGGAATAAGGCAAGGTGACCCCTCTCCCATCTTATTTTTATTCTGATAGCAAATTTTCTTAAAAGTATTGTAAATTAGGCCTAGATGTAAGGTGTTTTAAAACATCCTTTAAGTGAAGATTTTGGAGGAAATTATCCTGTTATTCATTATGCTGATAACACCCTACTAGTTCTACCTGCCTCAACTCAAATTCTTTTCAATCTTAAAGGACTACTCTAAAGTTTCTCAAATTCAAGTGGCTTGCATGTTAACTTTAACAAATCTTTTCTAGTGCCCATCAATATTTCTGAGGAGGAAAGCCTACACCTTGCTAGCACTTTCGGTTGTGACATTGGAAAAATGTCTTTCACCTATCTTGGCCTACCTTTAGGAAAAACTAGGCCCTCAGTTTTGGATTTCACTCCTCAAGGTGGAAAATAGATTGAGTGCTATCAGCATGTTTCTCTCCTACCAAGTCAGACTAGTGCATGTTAATTCAGTCTTCTCAGCACTCGCAACCTTCTATGTGTGTAGCTTGCAATTGCCCTAACTGTCATAGAGCAAATTGATAGATATAGGAAGCATTGTCTTTGGAAGTGTGATTGACATACACAGAAGAGGATCTTGCTTAGTCTCTTGGGAAGCAACCTGTAGAACCAAAGAGGAAGGAGGTTTGAGGATTATTAATCTCAAAAATCAAAACACAGCTCTTCTCCTAAAATTTGTACACAAGTTCTACAATAATGCAAACTTCCCACGGGTTAAACTCACTTGGTCCAAGACCTACAGAAACACGGACACACCTCCCCATGCCAGAGCACCTATTAGTTCTTTCTGGTGGAAGGACATCTCCAAGAATTTCCTAAATCCCCTCCTAATATAATCCTTGGTTTTTAGAAAGGTCCTCACCCTTGGTTCTTAAAAAGATGAGAAAAAAAAACAACCCTCCAATGACCCCTAATCCTTCCTCCTAATACTTACACAGTTGGGAAATTCTCCTGCGTTCTGTGTAACTTTGCGCGGCTCCTCCGTCATTCGCATCAAGACTTCCTACGCTATTGCAATCTTCACGCGAATTCTTTTGGCACAAGGACCTCCTTTGTGCACTGGGCATCGGGCTCGCGGCGGCCATCTTCGTCATGGTCTCCTCCATCAATTGCCACCAGGAAAATGATCACGCAGCCACAGACTTAGCAAAGTGGTATCTTTTGTGATGTACCATTTTTCCCTAGCCTTCTGAAAGGTCCGAGTTGGCTAGAATGGGGTGAGTAGCCTAAATTAAAATTCTACAATTCACTCAAGTAACACAAAACGGCGATAATTACAATGCTAATGCAACAACTAACCTAGCCAAGCCACCTATTCAATTCTAGTGTTTCTAATCACTTAAGCCACACTAACAACCTAGGCAAGACAAGCAACACAACTAACAAGCTAGCTACTAGCACCACAAGCTAGCTTGCACAAAGTAAAGGAGAAAAGCTTTACCTTGTGTCGATTAACCAATCACCGGGGGATAAACAAATCACTCATACGATGGTGTGGAGCTCAATGAGGTCCAAAGATGCCAACACAATCGATTTTTTTCCCCGGGGTTTACGTGCTTGCTGACACGCTATGTCCTCATTGTGTCGACTTCAACTAGTGGCCTGGTGGGTAATCGGTATCACACACTGAGCCTACACAAGGTGCCACAAGGACCTACCATGGAGGAAGTAGTTCAATGACACGAGCAATCCACTAATGTCGCCTTTGCGCACTCCGCTTGGGTTAGGCAAACCCCTCACAAGTTGCCGGTGTGGGCAAGCACAATCACCACCGCTTCTCCACACCTTCTTCCACCTCCAAACCGGCTAGGTGACGACAATCACCAAGAGTAACAAGAATTACTCTACCACCAAGCCACCAAGTGCTTCTAAATGCAAGAGATGAAGAACACTACACTTGGATCACTCTCTCTCAATCAAAATCTCAAGTGGAATCAAGAGGGGAGAGTTGAAGGGAGTGTGATAGGCTCACAAGAGGCTTAGGAAGATCAAAATGCGCAAGAGAGTTGCCCCAAGCTAGCCACACTCCTATTTATAGTGCCCTATGAAAAACTAGCCATTTTCCACTTTCTGCGAGGGCACCGGATGTGCCAATCGGACGCTCCAGCATCCGGTGCCTCAGCGTCCAGTGCACTAATCGACGCCATGTTGATGTTTTAAACTCAGGTCATCGGATCTCAACGGTCAAAAACTCACGCAGAAACTGTTAATGTTGCACCGGACATGTCAGTTGCCACACAAGACGTGTCCTGTGAACAACATCAGAGAAAAAACCGAGGCTGCGTAGTTTCCACCTGAGAGCTTTAGCCGATCACCAGACGCGTCCAGTGAAGGGCCACCAGATGCACCAGCGTTCGACGCTCATTTGTTTTCACCTAACGCGACCTTGACGCTGTTGACACGTCCGGTGTGAGAACAGAGAGGTTCCGTAGAGCACAAATGCGCACCGGACACGTCCGGTGCACTCTACTGTGCTGAGTCTGCACTAGGGTTAACCACCGTATGCTATGGCCGACGTCCTGTGCCAGCGTCTAGTGCAAGTTTTCTTAACTGAAGCATCTCCGAAAAACGCTGACTCCTGCCTTGCAAGCACGACAGGAGGGAGAGGGAGAACCCAATCCTCTCTAAATCACAAACTACATCCCCTTTTGCAAATGTGCTGACACCAAGATAATCTATCACTTGTGCAAGGTGTGTTAGCTTTTGAAATCACTTTCCAAGGTGATCTTAGCTCACTCTAGGTTAGCTTCCAAGTGTATCCAAGTGAAACCTAAAGCACTTGATGACCGAGTCACGATGCAATTCCCCTCTTAATAGTCCAATCATCTATCCTAAATGTGATCGCTCTTGCTAAGAGCCCCCTTGGTCACTAAAGCAAAGAGTTATTTTTCTTTTTGTCTTAACCTCTAGCTCTTTGTCCCTTCTCTTTTCATCTTTTCTTCTCTTGATCACCTTGAGCTCCATGTCATCTCCTTCCTCCATAGCACTAACCTTTCTTTAGCTACACACTTAGCAACAGAGGTTAATGACTAGGTTTCACCAATTACCAAAATCAAACTAGGGCTTTTCACCTTCATGTGTCGCCACCACCGCCATAGATTTGTGCCATCGCTGCCATCGCTAGGTTTCCCTTCCATCTGTGCTATTGCAGATGAGTTGTTGGTTGTGAGCTACCGACAGAAGATCCAAATGCCGGCAGGGAGCTGCAGGCTAGGGCTCATGTGTGCACCTTCGAGACACGTAGAGTTTTCCATGGTAAAAAAAAAAGAACGCAAGAAAAAAAAGTCAAGTGGGCCTAAATTTGTTTTTTTTAAATTCAAAATTTATGAATTACTTCCTCCGTCCCAAAATAAGTGTTGTTTTAGGATTTTGGCTATATCCTTTTGACCATTCGTCTTATTCAAAAAATTTGTGAAAAAAATAATTATTTTATTATGAAATGATTCTATATGTACTTCAAATAATGAATCATTTCATAATAAAATAATTATTTTTTCACAAATTTTTTGAATAAGACGAATGGTCAAACATCGATTTCAAAAAGTAAAAAATGACACTTATTTTGGGATGGAGGGAGTATTGGATATGGCCATATTTTCTCTCCTAATACCTTTTTAGGAATTAAAAATATGAAGTTTTTAGGAGAAAAAACAGGGAACTCTTAGAGATGCTCTTAAGTGACAATTTTTTCAAGGTGGCAGTTTGCAAACCAAATAGTGGTAACTTGGTCTGGTCTGATAAGTAGAGAAAGTCATCCAACATCTCTACCAACAGCTCCACTCCTTACAAAAAAACATGAGTGCTTTATCAAATATATATTTCATTGACAAATACCTAGAAAGACTCTTTCATCTTCGCCTCTCACCACAAGCCTCCAGTCAGCTCACGGATCTCCTGCTAATGATTGAAGATAGAGAGTGGGACTACGATTTAAATGATAAGTGGGAGTATGTTTGGGGTTTAGATAAATTCAATAGAAAAAACTCTATGGCTTTCTACAAGGTACAACACCTAACTTACTAAAAGCCCTAGTGTGGTTTTGGCTAATTGATGACACCTATTAACTAACCATGTTCCTAAGTGTTGTGATTACAAGACAGGTTAGTGGGACCAAGTGAGGAGCTATGACGGCATCCATGCAAGTGGTGTAAGTCGATCAACATGTTGGATCAAATGCTTCTCAACTTGGAACTTGGAAAAGAGCTCAAGGCAAAGGTATATTTAATAGGACTCTTTCTATTTGAGTAAACAAGATACCATAGAGGGTGTGATCGCATTTAGGATAGATGACTGTACTATTAAGTGGGTAGAAATTTGTTTGCAATCTCGGTCATCAAGTGTCTCTAGTTGAATTACTTTGAGCATATGCATTTAGATCTAGAGCACTAACTTAAAGCCCTTGAAAATTGCTTTAAAATCTGGCTAAAACTTGTCCCTAAGAAAGTAGAACACTTGGGTGCTAGCACTTAGAAGCAAGTGAAAGCCCATGTTTGGTTTTGATAATTGATGAAACCTAGTTTGCTAATATTTTGCTCTAAGTGTTCTCATGAGATTAATTAGCAAACAACTAGATGGAGCAAAGGACCGGGTAGGTGGAGGCCACAAGTGTAGGGCATTGACAACATCCATGCAAATGGTATAAGTCCATTAACAAAAGGAGAAAGCCCTAATGACGCCGCCCATGCAAATGGTGTAAGTCCATCATCAAAGGTGTCCACAAGCTTCATCAAGAGAAGAGAAGGAGGATGGTGAAAAGTTAGGAACTCAAGGCAAAGGTATAACCAATAGGAGCTCTTTTGCTTTTAGTGATCAAGACTCTATAGAGAGTGATCATATTTAGGATAGATAGCCATACTATTGAGAGGGGAGAAATTGTTCGTGAAATGCAGTTATCAAAGTGCCACTAGATGCTCATACTTGTTGCATATGCATGTAGATGCTAGTGACACTAACAAAACCCGTGAAAAACACTTTGGAAAATGCTAACACACGTGCACTAAAGTGAGAGACACTTTGGAGTGTTAGCGCATTTGGAAACGGGTGAAGTTTGAGTGGTAGAGAGAGGTTTGGGTCCTCTCTCCCTCCTGCCGAGCTCACGAGGCAAGATTCAGCGCTTTTTGGTGAAATCTCAGTGTAGAAAAGTGCACCGGAAACTTGCCGAAGTTCTCCGGTGGCTAACACTTAGTGAAAGTGCTGAAACGTGTGCACCGGACGCTGGGATCGTCCGGTGGGGCAGCACAGGACGCGTCCGGTGTGAACCCCTTGCACTCGGGTCGGTTCGGTTAAGTTTTTCACCGGACGCGCGTAACTTGTCACCGGACGTGCTGTGAACACTGTTCACGCGTCCGGTGCCTCTGATCGAGTAAGCTGCAGTTAGCCGTTGGAGCGTCGGACGCCGAGGAGCATCCGCTGACCCTGCACCGGACACATCCGGTGCCATTTTGAGCTCTCTGGATGCTCTCTGCATGGACACCGGACACGGGCGTCGGAGCATCCGGTGTGACGGCTCCACGTCCCGTGTGAGCGCGCGAGCAACAGGAAAATTCAAATGGCTAGTACACGTGTCGTTGGGCGATACACCGGACAGCCACCGGACGCGTCCGGTGTGAACTAACTACGCGTCCGGTTCCCCCGAAAACAGTGAGTAACAGTTGGTTATTGAGTGGGGGATATAAGTGATGGAGTGGCTGGCTTGTGCTCTCTTTTGCCCATTTCCATTGACATAGCAAGCTAGTGAGCCTCTCCACTCCTCTCTCACACTTTCCACTTGATTGAGATCATTATTTGGTGAGATTGGAGGGCATCAAGTGCATTGCATGAGAGTGTTCATCTAGAGGCACTTGGTGATTGGATTTCGCAGTGGATTCTCTTGTTACTCTTGGAGTTTGCCGACTCCTAGACGGCTTGGAGCTGCGAGGATTGTTGAGGGCAGTTGGTGATTGTCTTCGCCTCCGATCAGTGAAAGTGTAAGGGGTTCTTGAGCCTTCCTCGCGGGAGATCACAATTGTCTACTCTAGTGGATTGTGCGTAGCTTGTGGATTCCCATCTTGTGTTGGTTGTGCGGCACTCTTGAGAAGGGTTTGGCGTGTGATACCAATTAGCGCGTGAACCTTCAAGTGGGTGTATCACTACAAAGAGGACGTAGCCGGCAAGCAAGTGAACCTCGGTAAAAATCATTGTGTCAACTCTCTTACCGAGGATTTCATTTGTGTTGATTGATTGGTTCATCTACTCTTCATCAGCGGTAAAAAAGATCACCCTATCTCTCCTTTACATTATTGCACTTACCTTTGTGTAGCTCTCTAGTGTAGTTGTTCATCTAGGAGTAGAGTAAATTACTGACATAGACTTGTTGGTGTGAAACTAGAGACAATAGCCTAAAACGGTTAGGTGGCTTGCATTTTTAGTAGGCTAGCGCAAAATTTGCTCCGCCCTCTTATTTGTCTAACCACTTTGCTTAAGTGTTGTTTGTAGAATTTTTTATAGGTTATTCACACCCCTCTAGCCATTTAGGACCTTTCAGCAAGGGCGGTGAAGAGAGGCGTTTTGTAGCTTTCAGAGGTGCACCGGACGCTAGGTCTGCACTGGATGTGTCTGGTGCGTCTAGGACCTCTCTGGAACCTCTTTGTTCTTGTATCGGACGCTGGAAGAGTAATCGCGTCACGTCCGGTGGCAACAAACACGTGTCCGGTGAGTCAATGTGCTGTGTGAACTTCCTTAGTACACCAGATGCTGCTTCGTCCGGTGGTAGGGCACCGGACACATCCGATGCAACTAGGAGCTCTCTGGTCAGTCACCGGACACTAGTGGTTGAGTGTCCGGTGTGAAACGCTTCGCGTTCGGTGCGAATTAACAGCGTGCGGGAAGGATCTGATCGTTGAAATCCGACGATCCGCATTCAAAGGGGTGGCGACATGGCTTGCATCTGTGCTCCAGACGCACGCACCGGACACTCCAACGTCCAGTGGTCCAGCATCCGATGTGCACGCAGAAATTGTAAAACGGCTAGTTTTCCATCCCCACTTATAAATAGCCACTCTAACTGTTTTGCAAAGCTCTCTTGCACATTTCACTGATTGCTAAGCTTCTTTTGAGCCTCCCCAAGATTCTCCCACTCACTCTTGACTTTGATTCTCATCCATAGTGAGTTTGGAATTGATCCAAGTACATTGTTCACCCTATTTCATCCATTGGCACTTGTTGATCTTTGTTTCTGCAGTTTTTCTCCTTTTACTCTTGGTGATTGCCGTCACCTAGACGGTCTTGGAGTAGCGGAGGAGTTGGCGGAGTTCGAGATTGTCTCCGGCCACTCCTGGTGATCTTGTGAGGGGTTGGCATCTTGCCCGGCAGAGAGCCACAAGGTAGATTAATACATTGCTTGTGTCATTGAGTACCTTGCTCATGGTAAGTTCTTGTGGTGCTCGTTTGTCGAGCTTGACATTGGTTGTCAATTAGCCACCGAACCACCGAGCAGTGGTTGACACAACAAGGACATAGCGTGCAGGCAAGCACGTGAACCTCATGGATAAATTTTTGTCTTCATTGTGTTGATCTTTGGAGTTCTTGTGACCATCACCTTTGAGTGTATTGGTATATTATTATTTGGTGATTAACTATCTACTGTACTCGGCGGTATAAATCTCTTCACCACTCTCTTTACCTCTGTGCACTTACTTTTGTAGTGATAGTGTTTTAGCTTGTTCCACCTAGGCTTAGTTAGTTCTAATGAACTAGACTTGTTGTGTGAAACTAGAGACCTGGCTAGAATGGTTAGGGGGCTTGCATTTTTTAGTAAGATAGTGCAAAACTCGCTTCGCTTATTATTGTACTAATTCCTTGGTCAAGTGTTGTTTGTAGTTTTTTAATTAGGCTATTCACCCCCCTCTAGCCTCTGGACCTTTCACTTACCCGTTTTCTCTTGGTTTTGGACTTATAGATGTCCTGGAAAGCATAAGTTCTTTTTTTTTTGGCCGTGCTAATAGATTATTTATTCACAAGGAACTTGTTGAGAAGAAAGAACAGTCAACTTGATGAATTCAATTGTGTCCTCTGTAATAGAAATTCTGAAGAGACTATCATGCAGCTCTCTTCTTTGATCTGATATTCCCCAATTATGGGATATCATTTTAGACTTTGTTCTACAGCCAGATATAGAGGATAAACATATTTGGAGGTTTTCTTCAAATGGCCAATATTCAGCCAAGGTGGTATTGAGGGTTTTTATTCTTAGGTGCTACTCTCTTTACGCCAAGGGAAAGGATTTGGAGGATTTGGGCACCATGAAAATGTCATTTTTTCATATGGTTAATGCCTAGTCTTGAATGCTATCCACTTTGTGATCAAGAGGAGACATTTAGCCATCTCCTGGTTTAGTGTGTCTTTGCCAGGGAGTTTTGGTTTAATTTGTTGCGACAGGTCGATCTCCATGCCTTGTCCCCACAACCTACTAAAAACTCCTTTAGTGATTGGTGGGAGAGAGCTACTAATGCCATTGCTAATATGGTTAGGCAAGGGGTTAATTCGCTCATCATTTTGGGGTCTGGATTCTTTGGAACCATCATAATCGTTATGTTTTTTATGGATCAGCTCCTAGTATTGCTGGGGCTTTACTAGTGGCTGGGGAAGAGCGCTGGTTGTGGACCATGGCAGGAGCTCATGGCCTTTCCCTCTTGTCAGCCCATCTATAGGAGATTAGTGCTTTTGGGTCTCTGTGGGTCGTTTTGCAGCTAGCTTAGGTGTATTTGTGTTTTGGCTGCTGTAGCGTGTGTTCTGTGAGTGAGTTGTGTTTGGGTGTCTTGTAAGTGTTGGGTTCTTATACCATCTTTCTTCTTAATACAATGAGACGCAGATCTCCGGCATTTTTCAAGAAAAGACTCTTCTTTCATTGTCCCTTTAGTTGGTGGCAAGCCATTATGATTACCTTTGGAGCCCCTATATATGATTATCCAAGCTAGAACTACCTTTGGGCATCACATTTTTAGGGAAATTTTTATGACAACTTGATGGATCATTTCGACTACCAGAAATAGAGTGGTGTTCATTCCCTAATCAGATGGAAGGAAAGCTTCAAGAGAGAACTATGTTTGGTTTGCATCAAAGCCAAGTAGTCTGTTAGGCCCCCCTTACTATATGTGGTTAGAAAATATTTTCTAATTGTACTTTGCTTTTTTTTCTTGGGCTTTGAAAGCCTTGTAATATGTATAGAAAATATAATGAAAAAATTAAGTAGGGACCTCCCTTGTTGTTTCCTAAAAAAACTAATGTTGTCACACTAGCAAACAATATTAGAGATAGAAAGATGCAATTGATTGTTATTTATTTTAGTATTAAACAAAATGTTTAGATGGAAAGTTAGTAAATGTTTACTAGTAGATTGTCCCACTTGTAAAGGCACACAGTTTTGAGTTGTGACACTACCTAACCATTTTAGGTGGCGTTTGGATATTGGAAATAGATGCTAGAGAAGGGAGATGAGCTAGGTCTATATTCAGACCCATGTTTGCATTCTAGGTAAAGGATACATAGTGGTTTGCGATTGGGATATATGAGCCTAATATCCCATCCAACAAAACCCATTGGAGGAGGTGGGTTACAATGTGATACGAGACCTAATGCTTCTCGTTGCCCACTGGGGACAGCTGCAAGCTCTGTGTGTTCCCACATAACATAAACCTGAACCCAAACTCAAAAATGCCAAGCATAGGATAGGGTCAAGTGTGCGTCCTGTTCTCCCTCCATCATAACCTATTTCATTTCCTTTTCCCATTCCAACTTGCCATCCAACACACCACCTCAAAGATAGAAAGTTGATACTTGATTATTATTATGCCGCTATCAAATAATTTTAGAGACAAAGTTGCTTCATAAACTCATTACCATCTTTCTCTCTCTCTCTCACACACAGAGAGAGAGACAGAGAGATCAATATTCTTAGAGATAAAATTATTACTTGGTTGTCATTGCCTTATGAACAAATCTTCTAAATATAATGCTACTTTGTAAATATTACTATAAATTGGCCTAATTTACAAAGTGGCACGTACTTTGTAAATATTACTATAATTGGCCTAATTTACAAAGTGGCACGCAATCCAACCCACATAACCTATATTGTGTGCTTGTAGACTGGATTGTCTCCCGCCCCGGTTGCCCCTGTATATATACCCTATCTGCACCGCTTTCGTAACCCTAGCCGCCACTGCCGCAGATTCTATCGTCTGCTCCCGTTACCAACTCATTCGCAGAGCGTGGCCGCTGATCCCTTGCCAGTACTCCCCACCTGCAGCCGCAGGTTGTGCGTTGTTCCTCCCTTCTCCGATGCCGGACGCCGCAGCCGCCGAGGCGGCCGGAGCTGCTAAAGATCACCACAGTGCGGAAGAAGCCGCCGCCAAAGAGGTTGTCGATCGCCGTTGCGCTGAGGAGCCTTTGCAGCAAATTGTTGCCCTTGACACCTATGACGACAATAACGAAGCCCTTTGGGCGCTGTTGCACTCGTTGATGCTCCGCCAATTCTCCGCTCACGATGCCTGGCGCTTCCTTGAGGGTGAGTTCCTCGGCCACGACAAATCTCGCAAATTCCTCTTCGAGACGCAGTTTCACGGCTGTGGCTACTCATCTCCTGTTGGTGGCCCGACACATGGCCTACACCCGTCCTTCACCCATCCCAGGGATGGGACCGTGCAGATGTGGTCGGATGACCACACTGGCTATCCTCCGATGGCGTACTCTCCACCAACTTTCCCTGCCATGCTACACGGCACCTACGGTGATGCCCACAGACTTCCCCAGTGCGACCATCTCAGCCCGTACTATGTGGGAACCTCTTCACAGCAGTCGGCGCTGTCCACACCAGCTCTCCAGCCGCCGCCGCTGCCGGCGGCGGTGCCACTCTGGACTTCGACGTGGATGCCCTGGAACTCGATCCATGGTGACTCTTGGGACCAGGCTTCCCTGGCGTACTTGTTCAGCACGATGATACTCAACCCGCCATGGACCCCCGTTGAGTGGTATGCTGTCTTGGGCAGTGGCTCTCATATGACCTCTGACATGGGTAAACTCTCCGCCTTTTCCCCACCTTCATCATGCACTCCTTCATCTATCATTGTTGGTAATGGGACATTACTTCTTATCATTGCCACGGGGTCTCATTCACTTTCTTAGCAATCTTAAATTAGAAATATGTTACCTAATTTTCACTGCTTTGCCAGTAAACAATGTTAGAGTTTGACAGCTAGTATGTAAATGTTACTAACAGACAGATGAGCCTTACTCACCGTGCTCAAAACAGTCCACTGTTGGTAGCACAACTTCTTTCACATAACCAAACAATTTATAGATAAAAAGAGGAGAGTCTTTGTTTCACTTTTAAACAATCTTAGAAATGAAAATGTAGTGCATAAAGGTTACCAGTAGGCAGCCTCTACTCACTATGATATGCAATTGCAATTCATTGTCAAGCCGCTAAAACAGTCTTAGAGATAGAAAGATCCCACTCTACGGAAAAATCTTAGACATAAATGTTACTACTGGATGTCACATCTCATATGGAACTAACAGCTGTCATATTACTAAACAATTTTATAAATATTATGGCTACAGTACTTATTTTTAATTACTGCATCTCAGTAGTGCTTTAATTAGAAAGATATAGAAAGATATTGTTGTATGGCAATAATCTTAGCTATAGAAAGATATTGTGTAACGTTATTTAGTAGACGGCCCTGCATATGCTCTTAGGCAAACAATTTAAAATAATTGTAATTCCTCCGTCCCTAAATATCTGTCGTTTTCGCTTTCTAAGTACCAACTTTGGTTAAATATATATTTAAAATATTAATTTTTATGTGACATGATTAATATCATTAGAAAGATTTTTGAATTTATTTTTTTTAATAAATTTATTTGATGATACAAAGTTGTATGTTTTTTTTACAAATCGAGTTAAATTTTTTTGGCAGGCATGCCAATAGCACTGCTTTACAAATTGCATCACTGCACAGCAACCATTGGTAGAAACGCTTAATGGCACTTAGGGCGCAGGCCCACCTGGAGTGACATGCCGTATCTGTCCAATTTAATCCCTACCTAGGCAAGGGAGAGGAGAGACAGGCCAGTGAGTTAATATGAGAGAGAGGGAGCAGAGTTGAGTACAGCAATGAGATGAAGTGCATGCAAACAACAAAACAAAGCAATGCATGTACAGTCCCCCATCTCCCTTCCTCTCTGGCTTTCTGATTGATTTTCTCTTTCTCTCCTAAGTCCGTCCTGTGATTCTTTCTTTTGTCCTGTCCAGCTTTCCCCTTCCTCACAGCATAGGCTCCCCTCTAAACCCCTCTACCTCCACTGTAAACTTTGAAAAACTGATTTCGCTGTTTCTGTTACCGCACCCTCGAGGGGCCTATAAATCCAGCGCTTTCCTGGCCTGATTCATTTGTGGATCTGAGACCATTTTGCAGCATTCCAGTAACATTCTCGGAGGGGATTTTTCCCTTCCTGCTTCTGCGGATTTCTCCGAGAATTCTCAGCGGGATTTGGTGAGCATTTTGTTCGGTGTTTTTCATGCTTTCTTTGTTTGGCGTGTGTTGACGAATTCCTCAGCGTTGAAAATTTTGCGTCCCCTCTGGAGTGTTTAGGCTCACTAAGTTCTTGATCGTTCTCTAAACATTGCCTTTTCAGTTTTAGTTTCATGTTTAGAGGGACGTTTGTACTGTTTTGCAACACTTCCAGAATGTTGCACATCTGAAAGTTTGCAGTTTGCACACCTTTGTGGGAAAAGAATGACGCTTTATTTTTTTCTGGAGAATGAATTCCTGTGGTATCTGATTCTGTAGGACCATAAAGCTCACTAAAGCTTTTAACTTTACTGAGTCCTACCTCTACCTCACTAAACTGCTATGTGGAATAAACACTAAGCTGTTTCTTTTTCCTGCTTAGTTGGTATTGATCGTCGTGGGCAAAGCAGAGGAAGACGAAGACCCTCCCATGGAGATGACTGACATGAAACCGGAGGAGATAAGCCACCCTCCGATGGACCAGCTGCTGGGAATGGAGTACTGCATAGACTCCAACCCGTCCTGGGGTAAGTACTCAGGGCACCTAGGCTTGTATGATTCATTCTTCTAGCTATGTCGTGTCTTTATGGTACTAAATATGCGTGTCTCTTCGATGGTGCAGGAGGGGCTGTTTTGCTGGGCTTCCAGCATTTCATCCTTTGCTTGGGGGCGGCAGTGATGATCCCCACCTTGCTGGTTCCCCTCATGGGAGGAAATGCCGTAAGAGTCCGTTCATTATTCAACTTTGTTGTTGCTAACAGATGATGCCATATCTGATTCCTCTGTGCCATACTGGTGTTTACCTTGAAAAGAATTCAAATGTTAAATTTAATTCTAGATTATCCACGTCATTTAAGCATAGAAAGTTATGTCTTTGATATCATTATTTCCAGTGTAAATGTAATAAGATTTATGGTATTTGATGTTACAGAACTAATAGCCTCGATGTTTAAAACTAAGATATCTTCTGCTCAATCAAGTATCCTTGAGATTTTGCTGGCCTTGTGTGCTCACACTAGTGCCTCACTTGCGTATATCCAGAATTCATCTTTTTGGATGATGGATCTTTTTTATACTGTTTCTCATTGTGAGGTCCATCCTGATTGGTACATTATTGCCTGTTTGTTTGCTTCCAGCATGACAAGGCAAAGGTGGTACAGACCATGCTGTTTGTGACTGGGATAAATACAATGCTCCAAACCCTGTTTGGAACTCGTCTGCCCACTGTCATCGGTGGGTCTTATGCATTCCTAATCCCGGTCATATCAATAATCAGTGACCCCTCACTGATACAAATTGCTGATGATCATACAGTAAGTGTGCAATGATCATTGTTCTTTTAACTAGTTGGTATATCAGAAGTCATCTCAGTGCCACAACTCACATGTTTTCTCTTATTACAGAGGTTCAAAATGACCATGAGAGCCATACAGGGGGCCCTGATAATATCGTCCTGCATTCAGATAATACTTGGCTACAGCCAATTGTGGGGGGTATGCTCCAGGTACAGACGAGTCACACATTCAATTGTTGTATCATGTCAACTAATGTTCAAACGCTTGCTTGCCCCTATCATAATACTAGTATTTTGTCATCTTAGATGTATGGCCAAGTGTCCATTAAACTGACCACTGGTTTGGTTACTTGTCTTGCAACTTCCATACAAAAGGTGTATTTCTAGTAGTTACTGTTTCTTTACATGTGTAAATTTTGGCTTGATATGTGTGTTGACAATAAGGTCATATGATTGATCAATAGGTTATTTCTTTGTTTATTCTTTGTACTAGCAACGGGCCCTTTGATAATCCACTTTGGGTTCTCAACTTATTGGGCTTCACATTCAGGAAAAGAAAATATGCGATTGACGATAGCAATCGTAAGATGCTTTGATGTCCCTGTTGCAGGTTCTTCAGCCCACTTGGGATGGTTCCAGTTATTGCATTGGCGGGGCTTGGCCTTTTTGAGAGAGGATTCCCAGTGGTAAAAGCTAAAATAATAATTTTCTCTTATCATTATCAACAATACGTGGCTTGTACCCTCAGAATATATGTTTCTTACATGATGGCTTTAGAGAAGTTCATTTCTGAAATCATATTAGTTCAGTATTGTTCCCAGAAGCTAATTAGTCGATTTGATGTTCCTAGATTGGAGCATGTGTGGAGACTGGTCTTCCGATGCTTGTCCTGTTTGTGGCACTTTCCCAATATCTGAAGCGCGTACAAGTGTGCCATTTTCCGATATTGGAGAGGTTCTCAGTGCTCATCTCCATCGCACTTGTCTGGTTATATGCCCACATTCTCACTGTGAGTGGGGCATACAAACATAGTTCGCAGGCTACCCAGTTCAACTGCCGAACTGACCGTGCCAACCTCATCACAACCATGCCATGGTCTGTAGATTGATGCTTCAACCACTGCTTTATTTTTCATCTCATTCTTTCACACTTATGGAATGAACTTGTTCGATCTCCTCAGGTTTGGTGTTCCATACCCACTGCAATGGGGTCCCCCGACTTTCAGCGCAGATCATTCATTCGGCATGATGGCTGCTGTGGTGGTGTCCTTGGTAGAAGTAAGGGCATCTCCAAGAAAACCCCTTAAAACTCTTCCCCATCCGTTTTCTCTCTTCATTGTACAAAACAGCAATCTAATAGCACTCATCTCCCCTATCTGTCCAATCCTAGTACATAGCAGTATGCTTTTGGGTAGAAAAAGCGACTTTCACTTTTAAATATGGGATAAAATATTTAAACAAAGTGCACGGTCATATTTCTTGCAATTAATCCAGTAACTCAAGATCCTGTATCAACTGTGTTTTAATGTTTTATTATTCGAATTATGACATCTAAAAATTTAAATTTGAAATGCAGTTGAATGCTATGTGACTGAATATTTACATTCAAGTTATGTGGTGCCAAAGGAGACCTGAACTATAGTATAGTGTTGTTGTAGAATGTAAGAGAAAAGAAAAGATGGGGGCATATAACCAGACAAATGCACAGACAGAGATAACAGATGGGCAAATGGCTCCAGGCGCCATAACATCCCTTTACTACCATGTGGTTTCTAGCAGCATAGACAATTCAGCTACGTGACATCGTGATGAACTGATGTGTGTGACTATTTTGAGCACTGCAGTCTACCGGAGCATTTATGGCTGCTGCCCGGTTGGCAAGTGCGACGCCTCCACCACCATTTGTCCTGAGCAGAGGCATTGGATGGCAGGTTAGTTCTTGTCATACACTAAGAAACATTGAGATGCCTATATTGTTGGTGACTCCTCTATGAGAAGATTAATATTTATTTTCTCTGTCTTGTGACATGTGAAAAATCAGGGAATCGGGCTGCTATTAGATGGGCTATTTGGTACTGTCAGCGGCTCTACTGTCTCTGTGTAAGTGTGTCGGCTTGTTTTGTTTCTTACATCCAGATCCTTGTCCATTGTCATGTCATGCCTGACATCGTGCATATTGCTTTGCCTAACACAGGGAGAACGTTGGTCTCCTAGGATCAACCAGGATTGGTAGCAGAAGAGTCATTCAGATCTCTGCTGGTTTCATGATCTTCTTCTCCATCCTAGGTGAAATATTATTATCAGCACAGTCAATAAAATGACACAAACCAATCTTTCTCTGGTCCTGAACTCATTTCATGGTTTCAGGGAAATTCGGAGCGCTGTTCGCCTCAATTCCATTCACACTGTTTGCTGCTATATACTGTGTATTGTTTGGCTATGTCGGTACGTAATATTCCAAATGTCAAACGAAAATATCTGTATTATTATTATCCATTGTTCTCTCCATAGTCTGCGGTTGGGTTTGCTTATTTCACGAGACAGATCGAGCTCCCTAAGCACCGTCTTGTTTGCTGTTTTCAGGTGCTGTGGGGCTCTCCTTTATGCAGTTCACCAACATGAACTCGATGCGCAGCCTCTTCATCATCGGCGTGTCTCTGTTCCTTGGCATCTCCATCCCGGACTACTTCTTCCGGTTTACAATGGCCTATCAGCACGAGCCGTCACACACCAGAGCTGGATGGGTATGTTAGCCCTCCCTCCTCCTGCTTGCGGAAACTTGCTGCTGTCAGCTGAAAACTTGCTTGAGTTCTGCACCCTAACAATTCTTGTGCAATAACATGCAGTTCAACGACCTCATCAACACCATCTTCTCCTCACCCCCGACCGTCGGGTTCATCATTTCGGTGGTCCTAGACAACACGCTGGACGTGAGGAACAGAGCCAAAGACCGTGGAATGCCTTGGTGGGCAAGGTTCAGGACATTTCGCGGGGACAGCCGGAACGAGGAGTTCTACAATCTGCCGTTCAACCTCAACCGGTTCTTCCCACCGTCGTAAGCTGAGCTGGATGACTGTTGGGCAGTAGTAGGCTTTTAGTGCAATTGATCGAAGCCAACCATAGAGTGATTGCAACCACGAAATATCATTGTAATTGTGGTTGGGCTTCCAAGAGATTAAAGGAGATTTAGGACTAGGGGTTGAACTAGAGCAAAGAAATGCTGGGCACTTACCAACAAGAAAGCAAGGATTTGATGGCTGTGTTGGGATTTGGGAGGTTCCTGCCCTTTATACTGGAGTGGTTGTACATGCTTCAGTTTGTTGTTGGATATAAGCAATGAAAATCAATTACTTAACTTTGAGGTCATTTTCTTGCACCTGTGTTAATTATCAGTGTTCAGCTATGAAATCTCTACACCAAAAATTAATAACTACCGCTTTGTACCGCCCAATCTTAGATCACTAAATTACATCAAATAGTCATGAAGAACCCTTGAGCAAACATTTTCGGATGACGATGGTTTACTACTTGTTTGTGGGTTCTCGAAACAAGTTGTAGAACAGCTGAACAGGAGAAAGTGAAAGGGGCTACTTTTTACATGGTGTTGCTCATGTTTCTGTGACTAGAGAAAAAATATTTTTTATGGATCATATTTTAAATTATAAAAATCCATCACGTGGAAGTTATTTAAATATTCTGCTGCTGAAAAAGAAGAAACCCTGCGCAGAAATTAAAAAACAAAAAAAAAACAAAAAAAATCCGACCTGCTGGATTCTAACCAGCGACCTAAGGATTCATCTGCAACAACTACAATCCTCCGCTCTACCAACTGAGCTAAGGTCGGTTTTCATGAATTCTTCGATGCTAAATGTAAATCTATCGTTCCCCATTTCGTTCATTCAAAATCAGTGCAGGAAGTCCACAACCACAGTCTCGAACTCTCTCGCCCAGCTACTGTTCATAGAGACGAGCGCGAGTGTTCTGGTCCCCGTTGGCGGGGTCGGCGGTCTTCCTCGCCTCCGATGGCCTTCGGGCCTCGGGGAGGTGGTGGAGACCGTTGTGCTCTCGCCAGTCGGGGGTGATGGTCCTAGTAGATCTAGGGTTAGGTTTCCGGCGGCGGCGTCGAGACGGCGGCGACGGTGGCGCCACCATGGAATAAGGTCCTCCTGTGTTCTTCCCCGTCCCGGTGATGCGTCGCTCCGGTATCGTCGGCGAGCGCGTGAAGGTGAGGTTCGACGAGTTCGGGTCTTGTACAGGAGTCCGAGTTCGCTGGTACGTTTCCGGCGGCTCTTTTCTTCGTCGATGCAATAGAGGTTGTGGGTTTTGTGGCTGGAGGGTGGATGGATCGAGCTCGTGTTCTTCCCGGCGCCGTTCGGTTGCTGGCGGCGATGCTCGTTCCAGGGTCAGAGCAGCTCGGGGCGCGTCCCCGACTGATGCATCTTCAGCGATTATATCAACTGCGGCTCATGTCAAAGCTTTTGTGCGAAGGAGCTACTCTTGATCTAGGGTCATGAAGGTTTCGTCGACGGCGGCAATCAACACGACGGCTGTCGGCGGCGGTTTCCTTTGAAGGGTTCGGCTAGCACAGGGTCCAAGGGTCTTTTTGTAGTTTTTGTGTTGTTTAGGGGCCTTTGTGCAAGTTGGTTGGGACAGCTGTCCCTGTATCCTGTACGTACCTGTATTTGTACGCTTTTCCTATACACTTTCCTTAACTGAAATACAGATACGTATTATCGGAAAAAAATGTAAATCTATCCTACAGTATCTACCAAAAGGATGTACTCCGTACACTATACGAGGCATTCTGTGTGCCGTGCAAAATGTGCCGCTGGAACTGCAGCTACTTTACTGATCAACCTTTTCCAGAACCGCAGTAAATACTCATTTGCATGTGTTGCCCAGGCGTGCGTATCTTACACAACAGTAGCACACCCAAACTCCGGCAAAGTCATAACGGATGGTACAATACAACTTTTGCCTACACAAGGCAAATGGTCGGATATGAAAAAGCTCCGGGCCCCCAAAGCCCAAACTACCATTATCACACACACACACACACACTTTCATAGGGATGAAAACGGATCACATTTGTTTTCATGTTTCTAGTCGGATTCAGATTCGAATACGGATAGTGTCAGCCATGCCGGATAGGATACGATTGGATGTCGACATCATAAATATACGGTTTGAGTATTCGGATACGGATATGATCTGGGATGTTAAATATCTGAACTTGGTACGGACAGATCTGAACACCTCTAAACGGACTCGGTCGAACGAACGGTCGGATATATATATGTACCATTTTCATCCCTACCCTTTCACCTCTGTCACAACTCACAAAAGACCAATCAAATTATTAGGAAGACTTTCATAATTGTAAAAAATTGTCCTCACAATAGGTCCCTGGCGCGGCCAGCCCTAAACGCTGGTTGCCTTCCCCCACTCGGCCGCTGCTGGCTCTGCTCCGTGCTCGTGTATGCAGGAATGAAGATGATAGAGAATGGAAATCGAATCCCACGTGTCATTTTTAGCTACAATGAATTTGAGTAGTCTATTTTTAAATATGAATAGATGATATTGCTGAAGAAAGCAACAAAATTCAGGATTGGAACTACTTTCACCCGGACGCTCGAGTTCAGACGCTAGCGGCTTTATTCCACACAACTACATCCCGCGCCCGCCCACATGGGGCCCTTGCTCTCGGACGTTGCCCGCGCCTACTTCATGCGGGGATTCTTTGCTCGCGCACTGTCCGTTTCTCATGCACATGCGTGCGCCCAGTAGAATGCAGAAATCGGAACCCTCTTCCTCCACTCCCCGTGCATGGAGCACGCTCGCCCCCGCACACAGAACGGATCGAATAGAACGGGTTTCCCATCCGCCCCTAACCTCGCCCGCTCCCGATACACACCCATCAGAAAAATTGTTCACGACATCAAATAAAACACAATGGGTGGTGAAACATTAGAACAAGAGAGATCGCAACAACGTAGCAAAGCTACTACAATATAAGATGCAACCAGAAAAAAATACTACTACAACAAAGGAATATCACTTGTTGTAACAGTAAATCAAAGGTATCGCAACCACAAAAACAACAGCACAACGCGAGATGCAACATCCGAAAAAAGATTAACGCAACAAATAAAAATTACTTGTTGTAACAACAAAATAAAAGCTACTGCAACAACAGAAAATAAAAGTGCAGGGCAATATGTAACGTCAAGAAAAAAAACTAATGCAACAAAGAAAAAAACCTAGTTGCAATAGCGGAGCAACGCTACTACTACTACAACATAAACAAAAAGCAATGCGAGATGCAACATCAGGACAAAAAGACTAATGCAACACAAAAATATTGCTTTTTGCAGCAGTAAAGTAAGCATACTACAACAGAGCTCGACGGAACCCTAGCCACAGCAACATCCATCCAGATTCAGATCCAGAGGATGAGTAGGAGGAGAAGAAGGAGGAATACTTAAATCCAGGTGAGGAGGAAGGAGAGACGAGAAGGAGAAGGATCCAGATCCAGAGAAGAACTCACCTACCTCGCCAGAAGTTGCCGCCGCCTCTCCTCTGCACTTGCATAGATGTTATGGAGGGAGGGAGAGGCGGCTCGTCGGAAGCCGCCGCCTTTGCGTCCATGGAGGTCGCGGAGGGAGGGACGGCAGCGTGTGAGCAGAGCGAGAGAATGGAGGAGTTGGGAGAAGGAGAGGGCGAGAAGAATAAAAGTAAAACCTGTGGAGATGAGAAGGGCGTTTTAGAGGCGGTCGAGTAGTTTTCATATGCGCGTTCGAAGGGACGTTTGATTCGTGTCATTACCTAACAGGGATAGCATGAGAATAGGTAACTAGGAGCTACCTAAAAGGGTTTGCTCGAGATGCTGCCACGAAACCGTAGCAAAGCAAAGCAAAGGAAGACAAGTTCGAACGGTCCTGCCTCACATCGTATGGGACCCACTGCTCATCCTCCCAGACAAGTTCGGAACGGTCCTGCCTCACATCGTATGGGCCCCACTGCTCATACTCAGAGGCCGATCCGACCCAAAGCCAAACCCGATTCCCCTCGTTTCTCATCGCGCCACCGCTTACCCCACCGGCCGCCGCCGCCGCGTCGGCAGCGGCGATGGCATCGTCGTCGTCGCGGCCGCTGCTCCGCCGCCTCGCAGAACTGGCCAGATGCCGCGTCCGCGCCAACCACCGCATGCTCTCATCCGCCTCCTCGTCCACTGCCGCCATCGAGGGGGCTTCCCAGTCGCCGGCGGAGGCCCAAGCCGTGCTCATGACGGAGGGTTGCGTGCGGGTACCTACGTCCCTCTTACTTTCGACTACTTACTAGTGGGTCGTTCCGCTCATTTTTCCAAATCTGTAGGCTATCCTAGTTTGTTTTCTGTTGTAGTTGGGATTAATTTTGTGGTAGCAATCGGCAACTTTAGACAGGGTTTCCTCTTCCTGTAGACTCTATCTCCTATGGAGGTTTTGTGTGTGTGTGTGTGTGTGTGTGTGTGTGTGCGCGCTAGCTTAAATTGGATCCGATTGGGTAAGACAGAAATACTTAAGGTTTATAGTACTGAATGAATCCAACATAAGAAAATTGTTTTGGGTCATGCTGAACTCATACTGAATTGTATCCTAGAAACATGATTCATGTTCGGAAACTGAAATAAATTGGTGATGATATATTATGATGAGTTGTGGATTGCTAAATTTGAACTCTTCCATTTATATGAGAAACTTTCTGACAAGTTAGGAATGCTTTTTGCTTGGTGCCAAGCTGACTTAGGACTGCTGTTCGTATCCTGGGAAGAAACTGCAGCAAACATTGTATTCATACTGTCCCTTTCATTATTGCTTGTGTTGCACTCAGCAATTTAACACTTTGCAGAGATTAAAAGAATTACATGCTAAAGAACCATCCGCTGAAGGTAAGATGCTGCGCTTAAGCGTTGAAGCTGGTGGGTGTTCTGGGTTCCAATATTCTTTCGCTCTTGATGACAAAAAAAACTCAGATGACAGGTGAGTCGTTTATTTTAATTAGTTGTCTAGGTTTTTTGTTGTTGTGGAGCGTATGAATTCATTGTGCATCGCAGTGTGACCCGTGGTTTTCCTTATGTGTTTCCTCAATAATTGTATAATTTACTTGTAGGGTTTTTGAGACAGATGGTGTTAAATTGGTCGTGGATGACATCTCATATGACTTTGTAAAAGGTGCCACTGTGGATTATGAGGAAGAACTTATACGTTCAGCATTCGTGGTTAGTTTGATCTTTGGCTTTCATTTATTTAGTTGGAATGTTTTGTCAAGGGTACCTTAGTTCATATGTTTTTCTGCATACTAGGCCAAGTATATCAAAATACGTTTAGTCTTAAAGGTTCTTAATTAGTTGGCATGGTGTTTCCTTACCTTGTGGCAACATGGCATCCAATCAGCCAGAGTTTCATGCCAAGGGCCTCGCCTATCTTTCCTGACATATATACGATACATTGGTGTGATTTTAGTTTTTACTAGTCAATTGCCATTGCTTACCCTCACTGGCTCAACCTCCCACCATTCACCAGTCAATTCTGCTGCCTCCTGCTCCATTTCCCATCCCCCATTTTTCCTGAGGACGGACCTCCATTTCAGAACTGCAGAATTGGGATAGGGAGGGAAGAGAAGAAAGCATGACAATGGGAATGGGGCTAATGCAACCATTTCTGGACTACTCCCTCCGTCCCAAATTAGTGGTCGTCCTGAGATTCAAAATTTGTCCCACAATTGTCGACGTTATAGACTGGTGCATGCAGATTTTGTCTAACAAACAATCCCATCAGTCATTGCTGTCCCCCGCTAGGTGCAGAACATGTCATTCTCTCTATTTGTTAAGGCTAAAAAATGATGATGCATTGAATGTGGCACAAGCTCAAGCATTGGCTGTATTTTTTTAAGTGCAAAAGGTGTGTGCGTACGCTTTCCATCAATAATTAATGTCATTTCTTCTCAGTCTGTCAGCGTGAGCAATGAATGGTTGTAGGGGTGTTATAGTCTTTTAACCTCATGCCTTGGTTGCTGGCTCCAATCCTAAAACGACCACTGTTGTGAGACAGAGGGAGTAGGTCTTATGCATGAATATGTATCCAACAGAGGCCAATGAGGCAGCCAGCCACGGAAGAGGTGCATGGGCAACACATGTGGCAATGGATCAGGTTTGTTAGGATGATTAAATTAAGTTGTCAAATTACTTTATGGGTTATTAGATTGGGGTTGTGTCAGCAGGCTCTATAGAAACACGCCTTATATCCTCACTGAAATCAAGCAATGAAGAATCAATTTAAGCCTTTGGAATCTATACTCTAATCCCTCCCCTAGCAGCCGATTCCACCTGGCTGTCATCCTGGTGGCGTTAAGACTGTAAATGAACTAATGAAGTGTTCACGACAGAGGTGTACCATATGCACGTTTTTTTAGAACTCTGTGTTTAAGATAGGCTGAAAGGGTTAAGACTTTGGGCCTGATTAGCTGGCTTCCAAAATTTGCCTCGCCAAAAAATTTGTCATGCCATGATTTTGGCTAGTGCTTGGTTTGCTACCAAAACTTGCAAACCTCTCACATCTGGCTTGCCAAATCTATGGCAAATTTTTTACATAACTTTGGCTTGTGAAATCTTTGGCAAGGCAATTTTTGGTCTCAAACCAATCGCTCTTTATTTTCCTCTGTACAAAAATGGCTACATGCTGTAGTTTATGTCTTGGTTCATTGTGATGGTAGTTTTCCCAGTGCTAGTTAGCTTCTGCTTGAAAATAGTGTCGTTGAAATAGTTTATGTGCTGAGATGTTGATGAATGTTTTGGAACTAGAATTTAAATACCTCTTGCCAGAGCCTTAGTTTTTTAGCCTTGAAGTCTATCATGTTGAAGTTCTAAAGTGAATGAAATGTTTCATTTATTAGGCTTTAATGTTTGCCTCTTTAACTTTCCCCAGCACACATGTTTCATGTAGTTCTACTTCTTATTTTTGCTTTAAAAGATGGAACTTTTTTGGTATGTTCACACGATTTTTGTTTTCTGGGTAGTCGATGGGTTATGGTGTATGGAGGAGTGGGTTCAGGGTGTTGGTCACTGAGTAAATGGTCCTTGAACTTATATACTGTGCTATTTTTTGTTAGCTTCATGCTACACAACTACCTTGGCTGTTTAACTCAATTGAGAACATCTTTATTCTTGAGTTCTGTTGTGATTTATACCTGCCTTTACGATATGCAGGTTTCAACAAATCCTAGTGCTGTTGG
This sequence comes from Eremochloa ophiuroides, assembly GCA_038502445.1. Classification (NCBI taxonomy): domain Eukaryota; kingdom Viridiplantae; phylum Streptophyta; class Magnoliopsida; order Poales; family Poaceae; genus Eremochloa; species Eremochloa ophiuroides. The sequence continues at coordinate 40,098,329 of JAHLJS010000004.1, forward strand.
GGGCTGCAGCTGCAAGAGTTCTTTCATGGTGAAATAGCTTTAATGTTACCTTGAAGAGATCAACAACCAGAAATAACATTCTGTAGCGGAACATCCGCTTTAGATCTGTGTGTACAATTGGTATTTTTTTTGGTAGTTCTGAATATGTTTTTTTTTTTTTTTTTTTTTGCGTTTTGTTACTGCTAGAAATATTTTGTATCCCTCGGACTTCTGATACGATGACAAATCTGTGTCATGTAATCTTGTGGCTATTAATATTTATGTTACTTCTTACAAAAATGCTAAATAAGATGAACAGTCAATTGTTGATTGATATGACTGAATATACTGAGAATAATTTTAGTATCAATCCTCAATTTTTTTTTTAAAGTAAATATGGGAGGTCTGTTACTCAATTAAGACGAAAGAAGGTTAGTCAGACGAGATGTTAAAAATGCATCTAAGGGATTAACCACCTCACATGATGCAACTGATCATAAACACGAAACACTGCCATGGGTCATCATTGTTGAGCATAGAAACTTGGCTCTGAGCAACTTCGACTTTTATGGCAGGCCACCTACTAGTCAACCTCAACAGATCCAAAGCTAACAGTCGCTACTGGTCATCGTTACCAATCCCAAACGACGAGTAGCTCCGACTTCGTGCCAACCTTAAGCCGCAAAGAAGACTTCACATATCGGTTCTAGCTTCTTTTTTTCCTACCTCAACCGAACTGAGAAAATAAAAAAAAAACAAAACAATCCTACTAGATTTTTTTAAGGAAAAAAAGGATCTTACCAGCCAAACAATAAGCACACAAGTCCATAGTCCGCACTGGCGCACAACACCAGGCTAGTCTAACAATGAGAATGAGATGGCCTAGCATGCTGACCCAACGGCCGACAAGAACTCAAAAAACCGCCCCCAAAGGTGACTGCACTGCTAAGAATGTTTACAAAACTCTTAGTACCCACAATCTCATTCAACTGCCGTCCTCTGACCTGCGTAGTATCTCTGACTCTACTAGGTACATTCTTATGAGAGTTTGGAAACATAAAACTATTTCTCCGATTGTCAAAACTTTTGCTTGGTGACTTATTAGGAGAGCCCTAGCCTCTGGTAAAAGGGCCTCAACTTATTCTGTCCATATCAATGCAGCTTGTACTACTTGTGCTTTGGATGAAACTGATGCGCATTTATTTTTTCATTGCTCCTTTGCCAGAGCCATATGGTTTTCAGCTAACCCATCAATTCGTGTGGATGATTTACCTCAGGAAGATGATGGTGTCCAGGTCATTCTGGAAAACTTAATCACTGCAAGTACTAGCTCTTATTGTTTGCAGGTTATCTTCACTACCCTCTGGTATATTTGGAAAGCAAGGAATGATAAAAGATTCTCTAGGAAAGAGTGGACAATTTCTCAGGTGTATCATGCAGTAGCTGCCCATATTGCTGCTCCACAGCCTATCCAGCAAAGTGCCTCTTTGCAGCCGACTACTCTTCATGCACCTCCTCCTTTTCCTCAAACGACAAACCAGGATCGCATAAGCTTTGCAGGTCAAGCTGGTTCCCAGGTCCATCCGGCGCTCATTTCAGGATCCAGATGCTATGTTGATGCTTCCACAGCTCCTGATCAGCCTCAATCAGTATCAGAATCCAGGATGGCAGGTATTGGAATTTTCTTTGTCAATACGCAGGTTCAACCAACGGAGACCCTCTATATAAAAGCCATGCTTCAGCGGACCAGCTCAGTTCTCATGGCTGAGGCGGCTGCCTTAGGTGCAGCAACCTCCATCGCCGCTGCTCTTGGACTCTACCAGGCCACTTTCTTTTCTGATTGTCAGGTGTTGGTGGACTTCCTCCAAAGTCTCGATACATCCTCTCCTCCGGACTGGCGTATCAAAAACTTCACTCAACTATTTGTGAATTTTCAGGCATCGCATCAAGCTTCTCTAGTGAAAATACCTAGAGACAACAACATGACGGCTCATGTTTTAGCTAAATAAGCTTTTCATGCCATCTCCGCGGCCGATCCTGTCTTCACCTCTTCATGTACCAATCCTAGCCATGTAGGATTGCTTTGCCCTTTCAGGGTTGCTCTTTCAAATGCAATGATCGACAATGTAATCATCTCTGCAGCAGCTTGCTGCTAATCTATATATTTGTCTTGTTGTCAAAAAAAAAAAAAACTCGTCTCTCCCTCTTCCAACCTTTCCTACGGGCCCCTCCTTCTCGACCTCGGCCGTGGACCGGCGGCGAGTGCTGCAGGAGGCCAGGACCAGGGCGCGCGCAGCTCTTCAATAGCATCGTTGGTGGCAGTCGAGGGGCATGACTAACCAGCGTGGCACACTGCTCCTCTTTGGGACGGATGCAAGGCACCATGATTGATTACTCTGAATTGGTGATAGCAGCGTGGCTGACAACGTGCATCTACCGATGAGCAAGCGAGATCTCTGCTCTGTAGTTCTCTCTTCTCTTAGTCTTTGCTATTTCAGAACTGAAAATCCAAACCGACCAAATCGAGACTGAATTCTTGGGTTTTTAGATCTACAAAAAACGAACGGCTTTTGATTTCTAGAAACCGAAGGTAAACCAAACAAAATAACCGATTGCCCACTCCTATTAGTTTCGGTTGAGCTCTCAGGTGGAGGGGAGGAAAAGTTATAACTTATGGGTATGGCAGTGTGCCACGACCGAACTTAGAGCAAGTTCAATAAACTTGGCTTAAGCCACATCATCTTTAGACAAACTATGAAGATAAGTTATATAATAACTGAGTTCTTCACATCATCTAAAGTTTATTTTTTTATTAAATCTGGACCCACCAGTTTGGCAGCTTCTAGGAAGGGAGAGCATGGAGTCACGGTCACGGGAGAGCCAGCTGCATGCCTTATGAGACCTCTTCACATTGGAGAGCGTGTTGCGCTCGGTGCCTGGGCTGACGCCCATTTCATTCTCTCTCCCTTTTCTCTTTCTTCCACATAGGATTTTGCTGAGTTGGTTTGGCTATAAGCCAAGCTGAGGTGTATTATTGTACCTGCTCTTACAAGCAGAGGAGGGGGAGGTGCGGCACATGAGAAGAGGAGGATGACCACCATCTAAGGTTGCATGTGGTCATTGATTGGATAGAGGTTGAAGAAAGTGAAACAGATATAAGTGATGGATATGTGAGACCCACATGTCAGACATATCATTCTATTCTTTATGTCTCTAAATCAAACACATGACGAGGATCGTAATATCCACTCAACCAAATGAAAAGTGAGATTATCTCATTTGAAAAATCAAATATGAGAACACAAACACGGTTCTCCTGCCCTGAGCCCACCCCGCTCGCGTCGCCCTCCACTCGGGCGGCCCCAAACCACCGCCGCCGCCGCCGCAACTCCAACCACTCCTGCTCCTCGCCGCTGCTAGAGGGGGTGGCCGGGAAGCCTGCGCAGCCCCTAAGGACGGCAGGGCGGGGCCTTTCGCCCGTGACGGGCGCGAGCCACTCGGTGCGGGGAGTGCGCTCGGCGACCTGGACCGTGTCGCGGCTGCTGTGGGCGCCGCCCGAGGCGCCCCGCCACGTAGCCTCCTACCCCTCGCCACTCCTCTCTCTCCTCGCCGGTCGGGTGGTGCCGGTGGATTCCGACGGCTTCCTCCTTCCTCGTCTCCGGCACACACACACCCCCTAGGCGTCTCCGGCAGGCTTCGGCGGAGGGTGTGATAGATCCGGTCTCCCCAGGCCCGGATCCACACGCTCCATCACCGGAGCCGCGCGTTTCGGCCCCACGTCTCCGGCATGCTCCGGCGGAGGGCATGGCGGATTCGGCCTCCCCAGGCCCAGAACCACACCGTCCACCACCGGAGCCGTGCGTTTCGTGGCCTGCTTGGCTGCCGGCGGCTAGTTTCCAGGCCTCTCGCGGCCAGGAATGGGGCAGGCCTCCATCGACGGGGGCATTGCTCGGCGGCGTCGACAAAGTAGGTCTACGACAGTGCCCTCGGCGTGGGTCGCCTACTGCTGAGGCCTGTGCTACGATGACCCCTCTCGGGACTGAATTGGGTGGCTATGCTACGTCGCGGGCCACGCGGTCTGGCCGCGGGCATGTGGGTGGTAGGGCAGCGTGGCCGCGCTCTTGGGCAGAACGACGTCGTCGACCATGACAGGATCCTTGGTGAAAGCGTATTGGTGGTGTCGGTGCGCGCCTCCCACCACACGGGCGAGTCCGGTAACGGCTTCGTGCGGTGTGGCGGCAACCGGCACCTCCACTCTGCCCAGGTGAGGATGCTTGCCGATGCGCGCCTCCCTCCGTCACGGTGTCCGGGAGCGGCTCTGCGCGGTGTGGCGGCGATCGGCACGCACGGGAAGTTTGTTGGCGCTCGTCTTCCTCCGTCGCGGGCGAGTCCGGACGTGGCTCCGCGCGCAGGGTGGCGGCGTTTGACAACCTCCCTCTGTCTAGACAAGGACGCTTGTCGGTGCACGCCTCCCTCTGTTGCGGGCGAGTCCTTTATGGCTCCGTGCAGTGTGGCGGCGGCCGACAACCTACTCTTCGTCTAGTCATTGACGTTGTCGGTGCGCGCCTCCCTCCAGTGCGGACGAACGGTTCCGCATGGTGTGGCGGCGACCGGCATCGCTCTGCTCAAGCCATTTCTTCGTCGTGGACGGGTCTCCGGGAGCATTGGCAAAGGTTCTGGGCGAAAGCTCATCTCAGATCTGCCTGGGCCAGTGATGACATTTTTCTTCTTGAAGGCGTCGCTGAAGAGCCTTTGTGGCTGCTCCTCCTAGGCACATGGCTCGGGCGAAAGCCTCGTCAAGCTTCTGCTGGCTGATGATGATGACGTCGCAACGTCATTCACCTCGCTGGAGGCATCGTTGAAGAGCTCTTGTGCCCTAGGTAGTAGTTTTCTGCGTCTTACTAGTGTTTGTGTGTGGTTTCTACCACTTCTCGCCCTGGAGCTTGGGCATCTAGTCGTTGTACTTTCTATTCCTCTCAACATTTGTAAATTACTTTGTAACCACATGTGACGGCCGTTTGGGGCCAATAAAATCAGGTGGGGAATGCCTCCCCCCGTTGACCCTAAAAAAAAAAAAAATCAAATATGAGACCATCAGATCTATAGGCGGCTCCAAATAAACACAATCTTATGTTTTTCTCCTTAAAAAAAGAGAGGATCTTTTGGATAGTGCACGCCTCGCCGTGCGAAATGGAGAGGAATAGGTCAAGGCTTTGGCGAAGCACTTCAATCCCTGGAAAGGGACAAACAACTGCACTGAGCATGAATTGGTCTCCTTCACGGCTAGATTGACCGCCTGAGTCGCCGTCCGTGGTGGTCGTGGTCACCAACTTGTCATGGCAAAGGCCGGTGTGGTGTGCCATTGATGAATCATGCCATAATACCTGAACCATTCGCTGCTCTATGCGGCCAGGCTAGGCGTGCATCTATTGTCCTGGCTTTAGAGAGCAGAACCCATGATCATGGAATACTTATGATTGTTGCTGCTCTTTCTCTCCTACAGTACTATTTATTTCTATGGAACAATTGAAGAGCACTCCATTGGTAGACCTCTACTTTTCGAGTCCTTTTTTCCTTTTAGGCAGCCCATCGAGTGACACCTCAGAGTTTGACAATCATTCCGTGATTCACGCCTTATATGGTTTGGTGGTAATTGAGAACCATTGAAAGGAATTAAGGGGATTAACCAAACAAATCCTCCAGATTTTATAAGAATTGAAGGTTGAAAATCGATGTAAATGGGTAAAGCTATTACCAAGGAGCACCAAACGCTTAACATTCACACCTTTGTTTCGAAAATGGGTAAAGCTATTACCAAGGATTACAGCTCGACTAGTTGTTAAGAGCTTGTCTGGAATGCTGAAATTTTACAAAAATCAGTTTGATATTAAAAAAACACATAGAAACATGAAAAAAACCGTATTGTAAATAGGAGCTAAACAATTTTTATGCCGAAACATGAAGCATGATTTGTTTGTTCAATTTGTTGTTACTACCTCCGTTCAAAGAAGAATATCCAATTCTAGAATAACAATAACAAAAGGTTTGAAGTTTAACAAAATTTATAAAAGGATATACTAATAGTTGCCATACTAAGAAATGAAAAATAGTACACCTGTTTGAAGTCATACATGTTGGTAATGTTTCCTATAATTAAATTTAAAACAGTTTAATGTTAAATAGATCTTGTACATCGTTTTTTGAGACGGAGATTGTATTTATCTTTGTTGCATCCCGGAAGGATGGCAAGGATTGTGGTTTACAAAATGAATGATGTGGTTTACAACAGCACTTATCCTACCATCGCCAAGAAACCCAGCAATGCCACTACGGTGTGCGCCATCGGGGAGACGCTGTCCGTGCCTGCCGCCCGCGGGATCTGCCCGTCGCCGGACGGGCCGCCGGCGTGCGCTGGAGGGCGTGCGGCGGCTCCGGCGGAGAGGACGAGCTTGCCCATGGCAGCCAGGTTCTCGGGTGCCATGGCGTGCATGTCGGGCGCTCCTCTGGTGACGGAGGACCCGACCTGCCACACCTGGTTCACCACCTTCTTCGTCCCCTTGCCCAGCTGCAATGTGGCGTACAGCCGGATCCTCCCGCCGCTGGCCACGTCGGTGGCGAGGCTGGTGGCGGGGAACGCGATGGGTGTCGAGGCGGCGCCGACCGCGTAGTAGCTGGTGATGTTATAGGTTCTGATGGTGGGCGAGGAGGCGCCTGACACGAGCGCCAGCAGCGCCTGCGTGCCCACCATGCCGTTGCCGGTGGGGTTGATGCCCCAGGCCACCCACCCGCTGCCGCCGCCGCCGGGCGCTGCCGGGGCGGCCACGAACGCCAGCGACAGCGACGGCCCGGACGACGCGTCCTCGTCGTCGTCGTCGTAGTAGGTCCAGTGCAGCGCCGCGGCGAGCTCTGGGAGGTCCTGGCAAGTCACGTAGGTCTTCCCTGATGGGAAGACCTCACTGGCGCACGCGGACATGGCCGCCGGCAACGCCAGCGTGAGCAGGAGCACCAGGAGCTGGTGCGCCGTCGTCGATGAAGCCATGAACAGTTGAAGCTTGTCCCCTGACTACTTGAGCAGCCGCCGCCTCAGTTGCTACACTAGCTGCTGCTCTGTTTTACTACTAGTGTGGGCGTAGACTGCTGGGCTTAATTACTCGTTGGCTAGTGGAGGACTAATCGATTGGATCAGGCGTAATAATGCTGTGGCGACAACGTAAGGGTAGCTTGAGGTCTTGAGGCTGTGTTCAGATCCACGTAGTTTGAATTTTACGTAGTATAGCACACATGTACTACTAATTTTAGCAATAAGTGTCTAATCATAATATAATTTGATTCTAAAAATTCGTCTCGCCATTTCCATACAATCTATATAATTAGTTTCTTTTTATCTACGTTTAATACTATATGTATCTATCCAAACATTCGATATGACAGGTGTATAAAGTTTTAGGGTAACCAAGGCCGTGAGTGCCACTTCCATCTTATCACTTGCAGACTGCGACGTCCAATCAAGTAGCAAAGGCTGATTAATGTCTAGATGGATATAGTGTTGAACAAAACCTTGACAGCGGCGTCAACACAAGCTCAAAAGACAACAGATGTTAGATTCAATCTTTTCGCCAACCAAACATGCCCGGAGAATAGTCTACTCAACGGGTTGCCGGAGACGTGAGTATTGTTGAAGCCTTCTTATATAGTATAAATAATATACTTCGTTTGATTTTAAATTATGAGACTCGCTAAAATTTTGGTGACTGAATTTTAGTTTTCTTTCGGACGATGATTATTGTATATATTTTTACACTAAAATTGAAGATTTTGTTCATTAAATTGTCTGCAATTTTCGCTACAGAGAATAAAAAACCCCACCAGATAAAACCACAAAATCACGTACCATCGACGGAATATCGCCGATAGTCTACCGGGAGTATGCGCAAGGTAGTAGATGATCGGTGAACGTGGACCTGAGATGAGCAAGCGTAACACAGAGAGCATGGGACACGATTTATACAGGTCCACGAGGCGTAATACCCTACGTCCTGTGTTCTTATGGATTGTATTACTATGAGATGAGTTTCTGATCTATCTAGATGTTGGATCCCTGTCCCTCCTTATATAGTCTGAAAGGACAAGGTTACAAATAAACTAGCCAAGTTGGTACAATAACCGTGCGGTGCAGTGCCTTGCGCTGCACGCCTTCGTCTTCTGGGCTGGGCCACCTCTGATGGTGCGGTCCATGTAGTGTCGTGCGGGTATATTGGTCTATACCCCCACAGCTAGTCCCTGATCGTCTTGCATTCGTCGGGAGGTGCAGATCTTCGGCGTTGCTTGACCAGACGGATGTAAGGAGCTCAAAAAAATTGAAAAAGAGTTTCTCTTTGGTGAAGTGTAGCCACTTAGACTTCGTTTGCGAGGATAGATGATCTTCATCATGACGTAGCTAATAAGGAGTGTAGATCCAATTAGAAGCACTACATTTGCCGCTAGGTGAAGTGTAGCCACTTAGTCCCCGAGACTGCTAGAATATGACGTAGTATCTTGCAGCAGCATCAAAAAGAAAATCCTAAAAGTCCTCGAGCACGGCGAGGTGCTGACGAAGTCCGCGAGCACGGCGAGGCACATATCAAGACCCTCGATGTGCTCCCCAAGATTAGCACCCTGATCCGAACAGCGTGGAGTGACTTGATACCTTGGCGATGAGTCCTCAGCGTGGTCGGAAACGAAGTCCGAGCAGCGAGACAACGGCGAGGAGCAGTGACGAGTCTGTTAGCATTTCTAACGTCACCACTAAAAATAGAGTTAGACTCTACTCTCAGCAATGGCGCTAAAAATAATGGGAGGTATAGATTAATGTGCCAGCTGATTAGTCTACAGATCATTTGAACTCTCATCCTCTATCTCTTAAAAGTAACTAGGTTGTCATCCCCAGCATGATTCTAAAAGATCTCTCCTTCGAGCAAGTAACTGAAAATATATTATATTGTATCCGCAAGTGCACAGATAAAATATACACCATTGTAGCATTTTACCTAAGAGTATTCCGGGTTGTCATTTACATTTTAGCACTGGGAAGGGTTGGAAATAAATGGGATGCAGGTAGATAGATAGATATCATATGCTTATGCAAATATGGAGATAACCATGCATGACCTATTTACTCAAAACAGGGGTTATGTCATAATAATAATGATATATATGATAAGCATAATGATCAATCAACCAATCTATTATAATCACTTAGAGCACTTCCTATTTAGGCACTACCATGGATTAGGTTGAAGAATAAGAATATCCTAAGTCATTCTAACTATACTATCAAAAACATATTAGATTGGTGCAATTATACTAGCAATCATGGTAAAGACACTTCATATTCATACTTAAGCGAATATTACTAAGGAAGATCAAGATCATAGCCAGCCTTCTAAAGTAATAAAAACTTTCTACTCTCCCTACATTCGGAGTGTGGACTACAAAGGATTCAACGGGAGTGTCACATCCACGATCTACCACAGAACCTAGAATATAAGGCACATTTGCAGACAAACCACATCTAAGCACCATGCTTACATGCTGTTCATCACCCACCCATGATATCAATGATTGAGCGCTATACAAACCTATGTATGGATATGAATGCATCCTAACTATGCAAAGTATACAATCTAGATAATCAATGAATAGCATAATTGTGAACATAATTAATAGTAGAATAATGTCAATCAACTTTATCTCAAGCACTCAAGAGAGGTTTAAGATATAAGAGATAGCTTACAGTGGCTTCGGGAAGCCTTCAGCTCGAGACAAGATCCGGAACTCAAGTAGAACATGCCTCCTTCTACTTCTAACCTATGTAGCTATGCTCTAGATAGTGAAGCTCTAATGATTCTAGGGTTTCTGGCTCTTTACAACTGGATTGAACTGATATCTGATTGATTGATATGAAACCCTGGGGGGTCTGGGGCTCCTTATATAGGCCGGTGGGATGAACCGTAGCCCTTGGATCAAACCAACTTCGATGGGCGATGAAGATTGCATGAAAAATCGGGATGTGGGTCCACGTCGAAGCGGAGGTCGGAAGCCTCTCCGATAGGTCGGCCAACCTGGTCAGAGGGTCGGCCGACCCTTCCTCTCTGACTTGTGGGCCCCGCTTCCTCCGGTGAGTCTCTGGTTCTCTAGAATATTCCTGATTTCCTTTCGCGGCAGAATTCGTTATTTTAATCCGACATATGGGCCTCCCTTGATTCTTTTCTGAATAACCCCCTGCAAAACACTGATTCACCAAAACTATGGAATTCTGTTAGTTAAAGCCCTATTGTATGGTGGTGTTTGCCTTTATACCCTTATTTCATATTTAGTTGACGGGTAAAATCAAACAATAATTACTGTCAACAAGCTCCCCCAAGCTTAACCTTTGCTAGTCCCTTAGCAAAGCCAAACTTTAGCAAATATTATAATTGTGGCTAACCTTCACAAGTATTCAGTTTTAAACCAAGAAGTACTCAAGGATTAGAGTAGACCAAGCTAACCTCAGACTTACCTTTATTACCTTCAACCGTGGAGCTTGGAGCTTTTTCTTGGGTCTTGTGCAATTGAAGGACAGAATGTCTAAGTTAAGCACTATGTCTCAAGCTCTGTCGTTCAACTCTTATCCTAAAACTTTTGCAAGTTTTCAAAATAAAGCTCAGAGTTTCCTTTGTATGACTCTCTCAAGTCTCTTAATATGTGGTATTTGTGGATCAAGGCAATACTGATGCATGCCTTCTCTCTCTCTCACCCTATAACTAATGGCTTATGTGGAGCTTATGGGTAAGGAGACAGCTTATACATACTTGCAATGAATATATTGTAAAGTCAAACAATGGATCCAAAGGAACAAGTCATACAATCAAATCAAGATGTGCATATGTGTGAATGTGAGGTGGTAGGAGGATATATATGGTGGCTGATCCTAATTCTACTCTTTTGCTCCTCGAAAACATCTATCTTTTTCAAACACTAGGGAATTGTGCTGCAGGACAACATGGGCTATCTTTCTTCTTCTTTTTCAGGCGGGCATCAGAGTACCCATTGTTTTGATAATTTGGACACTTGTCCATTTTTACCTCTCAGGCGGGTGTTGGTATTTTTAAGTGCACATAGATAAATCCGCAAGCGCACGGATACCATTGTAGCTTTCACCCAGAGGGTTTTAAATATCGTATCCACAGGGAAACAGGCTTGGCTAACTACGATCTAACTTAACCTAGGGTAGTCAATAAGTAAAGGTAAAAACTAGGTTAAAGGTGGTAGTCAATGATGGGTGTAGTGATGCAATTAAAGATGGTGGTGTTGCAACTAAGATGATGGCTAATAGGTGTAAAACTAATCAAGGGTGTAGATAATATGATTGTGGTGATCTAGGTTGTAGGTAATAGGAGTGTAGAGAGGATAACTAGGGGTTTCTAATTCTGACTTGTGCAAGCTTTTGTCTTCTACTGCTTATCTGGGGAAATCACTATAGGGAAAGATATCAACAGAGGATGTTTCCCTTAGCAAAGCTATCCTACTCTTCCTTCTAACGGGAGGTGGACTACAAAGGACTCAATAGTGCGGCACGGTCACCCCCGTGATCAACCACCGATCCGGCCAGACAGGACGCATTTACGAGTAACTATAGTCTAGGCACCATGCCTACACTAGAGATTACCACTCTATCCCCCCTAGGAGCAGGAATAAGTACTCAAAAGAGAGACATAAACCAGATAAACAATGCAAACATAGACTTACGTGAATCAGAAGTTGGTTGCCTGAGACATCTTAAGAGCTAGCTCAAGTAGAGCTAGATCCTATTGAAGTACAAGCCGTAGAAGGATCACCGACAGGTCGGCATCTCCTCCTAACTCTTCCCCCGCTCTCCATCTCTCTACTCTAGTCCCTAGATCCTAATGAGAAGTTATCCTTTCATGGGACACCTCTCGATTAGCGTTTACATATGATTGAATGAATTGGTATGAAACCCTAGGGGGGTCTGGGGCTCTATTTATAGGCCGGTGGGATGAACCGTTGCCCTCGGATCAAACCGACTTCGGCGGACGGTGGAGATTGCGTAAGATATCGGGATGTGGGTCCACGTCGAAGCGGAGGCGATTTGGTGTCACTGACGGGTCGACCGACCAAGGGGGGAGGTCGGTCAACCCACTTCGGAGTCCAAACCCGTCCCGTCTTCTCTGGTGTCTTCTAGAATCTTTCTGATTTCCTTTCGTGGTGGAATTCGATGTTTTAGTCCCACATGTGGGTCTCCTTTAATTCTTTTCTGATTACACCCTGCGGAAACACAGATTCACCAAAACTCGTGAAATTCTGTCAGCTCAACCCCTAAACCTATGTTGGTGTTTGCTTTTATACCCTTTTCATGTTTAATTGATGGATAAAATCATACAATAACTACCATCAAAAAGCTCCCCCAAGCTTAAACTTTGCTAGTCCCTTAGCAAAGCCAAACTTAGCAATGGATATAGGAGTTCATTAGAATTTTTAAATATAGTAGCAACTCCTCAAAAGCACACCTGTATTCAAGCAAGAATTCTGCTCAGGATTAGAGCAAACTATTCTGACTTTTAAACTTACCTTTATTACCTTTAACTATAGAGCTTGTAGCATTCTCTTGGGTCTTGGGTAATTTAAGGACAGAATGTGTAAGTCAAGCACTATCGCTCAAGCTCTTTTGCTCAACTCTTATCCTGGAGCTTTTGCAAGTTTTTCAAAATAAAGCTCAGAGATTCCTTTGTATGATCCTCTCAAGTCTCTCAATATGTGGTATTTGTGGATCCTTACCAAGGTAGTAGTGATGTATGCCTTCTCTCTCTCACCCTATAACTAATGGCTTATGTGAAGCTCATGGGTAAGAAGTCAGCTCATACATAATTGCAGTGCATATATTGTAAAGTCAAACAATGGATCCAGAGAAAACAAGTCATGCAATTAAATCAAGATGTGCATGTGTATGGATATGTGGTGGTAGGTGTATGTATGGTGGCTAACCTAACTCTACTTTTGCTCCTTGAAAATATTTCTCTCTCTTCTCTTTTTTTTCAAACACTAGGGAATTGTGCTGCAGGACAACATGGGCTATCTTTCTTTTTTTAGGCTAGCATCAGAGTACCCATTGTTTTGATAACTCGGACACTTGTCCATTTTTACCTCTCAGGCGGGCATCTTTGTACCCATTATTTTCCTCTCATCTCACTCTTTTGCATAGCCACATGCCTCTTCTGTGCAACAGTACTTCCCTTTTTCTTTTTCTTTTGAGAGGTAGCGACAAGAACTTTGGAGCATTGATCTGGGGATATCCTATAGGATATTTTTTTGTGTTTACTCCCAGTGTAGGAGTAGAACATTTTCAGGTGGATATGGAAGGCATGTTTTTGCGTACTCCTTGTGTAGGAGCAGCAGGTGTATGTAGTGTGCACGTGATCTTGATTTTGAAGGCATGACAAGTTTCTAAGGTATCAACAAAGCTTGACAACACTCAATGCAAAGCAAGTAGCATATAAATGTGTGGGTTTTCCTATTCTAGCATGTATGGCTGTGGTGGGAATTTAAGCTCTATCATACATGAACTCATCATGTGGTTTTAAGGATTTTCAAAAATAAATCTCTAGGACTCAAGTATCACTAGGAACAAGATAAATAGCACCTCAAAGCTTTCCATATCATATCCCTCAATCACCTAGACTTAGATCAAGCATTTGCTACCTACAAGTTTTAGGTTCAAAGTAAATCTTCATGTCAAAACAGTTGTATCTAAAACTTGGGATAATTCAAGGTTGAACACTAGGTAACAAAAGGGATTCTAGTGAAGTGGTAATTATCAATTCCATGCATGATGTTGATCTATGGAGTTCATTTTATCTGGGCAAAAACTTCTGTAAGCATTTTATTCAAACCTAAGAAAACTCAATAAAACTAAACTAAGCAAACCTAATCAAGCTAAGCAAATCTTTATTTGGTTTTCAAATTTTATTTCACTAGCTAACATACTCGAAAAGCAATATAGTACAGTAATAGGATGTGAAGCTATACTTAGCTAGATTAAGTAGAGGATACTCTCCCCCAAGCTAGATGATCGTGTGGTCTTTGATGTTGCAAGTTGAGTGATCCTTCATAGAGCAGGTGTACTGGCAGCGTAAGGGCGTTAGGTTGACTAGCTCTTTGATCATATATTGTCCTGTAAAACTCAATTGCCAACAAGAATACCAACTCTCATGGAGGGGGTTAGGATAATACCGCTCCATGGTTAGTGGTAAAATTTCAAGCAGAAAGCTCCCTTAATGAGTAGACCTTCATGTGCCCACATATTTTTAGATTTTTTAAGTTTATGAATGCAGAAAGTAAATATGATGCAAAAGTCTATCCTATATGCATGTAAATTATTTTTGTGTCACCACAGTGAATAGTTTTTATGAGCTATGCCACAAGATTAGTCACATGGGACTTTCAGATTTTATTATGCAAAGCAATAAATATTTTATTTTCTTTTTAATGCAGAAAATTAAATATGCAAATACTAAGATGCTAATGCAAATCTGAAAATAATATATGGATAAGTACCAAGTTTACCTTTTGACGAAGGCTCGGTGGTGTATAGTCCTCTGAACAGGACTTCTTGTCGTGTTCATTCCTCACTTGATGCATCGTCGGGTTGAGATGGTGACCTTGGTTGCACCTCTGATGATGTGCTGGAAGGTGATTCCTCCTCCCTCCATTCCTTTCTGGTTGGTCAAGTTAATGTTGATGTTGAGGTCTCATCTCTCCTTATAACTTCTCCTTCATAGTCTGCCTAACCATCCTTGGTGGTTGGCTCTTCTAACGTTGGGATGAATGATGTCTTCTCCTTGATTTATTCTTCTTTGGATGCTAATAAGTTGTATAGCTGTTGAAGTAGCAGCGCTCCTTTTCTGTGTGGAATTGGAAGTGGACCTTTCCTGATCTCTTATAGATGATTGCTCGTGTGGTGCTAAGGAACGGTCTTCCAAGTATACTCTTCCTCTCCCATATCTAGGACCAAGAAGTCAGAGGGGACATAGTGATTTTGAATCCTCTCCGGGCACCTGAACGTCTGGTCTGCCATCTTTTCCATTATGTTGACGTTCGATCCAGTGTTGCAGAAGGTCTTGTGGAAGATTCTCTGGTGCACTCGATCGTTGGCACAACTGCATCGTCTTGCTTTGGCAGGTGTGGTGATGCAAGGAAGTGATTGTATTCAGCCCAAACCGAGTTGATCATCCTCACTTCTTCAGTATGTGTCTGCTTGGGTAGTAGTTTGTAGTGTCTTGTTCATGAGGGCTTGTCTCCTATGACATCCTTTTGTTCTCGTGTTTGGTCCTTTTGCTTCTCTCATTGTTCTATTCCTGCAAAGCATTAGTGGACAACACATACCTGAAGGAATATACAAGTAATGACAGGGATAGTGTTGTCATAAAGTGAGGTCACTTTCTATGATGTAGAGAAGTTGTTTGAACATAGAACATTTATGATTCACCATTACTTCTTCTATAGAGGATTGATTTTATGTTGTCTTCAGTTTGATTTTTATATACAACATTTGTAGAACTAATCAAACTTATAAAAGTAAGGTAATGGTGAGTAGAGGGATTGCAAACCAGCGTGCCTGAGCGACGGGAGCTTGAGAGGAGGAAGACCATAGTCAGATCAACTTTGGTGAAATTTGGTTTTCCTTCCTTATGCTTCAACCGGATAGCGATGGCTCCTGGTTCTTAGGTCCGTTGGGCAAGACCTCTCCCTTGCATTGAATGTTCTTTGTATCATCTGATTCAGTAATTCTGTCTTCCTTGTGCAATGTTGTTGGAGTTCATGTCTTGCTTCATCTTCGATGTGAGTTCATCTCTAGACTTTCCCAGATTGATTTGAGAATTTTCTGCAGGGGTTAGTCTAACAAAATATCCAGTATCTACTAGAGCATACTATCAGCTCAAAAATCAACCTAGACACTACATCTAATTTGATTCAGGAAGGCATTTTAACCTAAGCACCACGCTTAATTTAAAAGCCTTTGAAAGTAAAATCAACACACCCTTTTGTTTCAAGAATTAGACTAAACACCATGTTTAATTTAATTCTGAAAAACATGTTAAACTAAGCACCAAACACCATGTTTAATTTAATTCTGAAAAACATGTTAAACTAAGCACCATGCCTAATTTAAAAGGTGTATGAGACTACTCCAAACCTTAGCATACTATAACAGATAAAGGTAGCATGATAGCACTAAAGAGATTTACTCATGGGGAGATGAAAAGGCATGATTGAAGGTAGCAACAACCAAGATGAATTAGCAACATGGTATAGGATTTTTTTTTTAGAAAAGCTCATCCCCCAAGCTTGAATTTTACAAGGTAAAAATCAAGTCTAGATGGATGTGATCAATGTTACAAAGTGGTTGGTTGGACATACCTTCGAGTCGTCATCCTTTATCTTTTTTTCTTTAGTCCTAAAATGGTTAGTGACAATAATAGCTGAAGGAATATTTTCACACTTATGTTTCTATGCTATAAAGATATCACAGCAAAAATTGTGCAAGTTTGTTCTTTGGAAAACCTTCTAATTGCACTTATGTTGGTGAAGTGGTTTCTCCTCCAACACCAATCTCTATATACCTACCTCAATATTCATACATCGAGATTTGCAATGTTTATGATAAACATATGCATCTACAACCACTCTTTTCAAGATTCTATGAACAAGTAAAGTGAGGGGGTTGGAGATCTCATGAATGTCAATGCTAGAGAGACCAAATGATCTAGAAGTTTTCCCTTGTGAGTAAGGATTTGATGAGGTGTTCATGAAATGACTTTCATGCTCACCAATGTCATCATCGATCTCAATCTCCAATGGTGTGTCTATAGGCAAATTCATTGTCTCTGCCATTTTATGCCTAAGACAATCATTGGACATGTCATTGTCCAGGATCTCCTTTGGATGGGTGTCCCTCAGGTTGATCTCGCCTAGGGCCTCCATACTTGGATGAGTTATAAGTTCATCATTTGAACCAAGTATGGATTCCATCCATAAGGCTTCATATCTGTCCATCCATCAACACATTTCTGCCATTGTTGTAGCTCTTCTTGATCTTCCTTGTGGCCTTGAGGACTCCTATGCTTTGGATGTCTGAGCGGGTTTCTAGGATCATCATGAGTTTTAGGAGAAAGAGCACAAGAGGATTCATCGGGGTTAAGGATGGGTTCACCGCTGGGTTCAGATAAGTCATCTACTGTGGGCATAGAAGGGGAGAAGATAGGATTGGCTTCTACATGGCTTGGCTCTCCTTCTATGGCATCACTAGACATGCCATCCTTGAATTCCACCCAATGTCCTATGTAAGGACGCTTTCTAAGAGACTCTTCCATAAGAGAATTTGAAATATGATCACTTGGAGGTCTCTTATGCGGACGAGAGTTATTTGCTCTCCCATAATCAATGAGGTTACCCTCAAATTCAAAAGGAGTTTCCAAAGGTGGAATTTCTTTTTCATTTGGGGGAATTTTGGGGTATTGATGAGATAGCCAAATCTTGGGATCGGAATGGTTGTGATTTGGCTATCGGAACTTCCTCTCTTTGATCAGGAGATGGTTCCTCCTTCTCGGGGAGTGTAGGATGAAAGCTAGAGCAATAGGTCACTCCGGTAAATCTATTAAGCACAGACCTTGCTTCAATAGCAGTCAAAAGGGAAAATGATCCTCCTGAGCAATAATAAAGGTCTTGCTTATCATTCTTGCTAAGACCCGTATAAAAATATTGAAGAAATATATGGTCTCGAAGAGCAAGGTCTGGGCCAGTGAGTATAAGATCATTGAAACGCTCCCAGGATTCAGCAAGAGACTCATCATTGCCTTGTTTGAAGGATAAAATTTCCTTTCGAAGGCTGACTACAATAGAGATGGGAAAGAATTTTGAATAAAATTTAGAGCAAAGTGTTTTCCAATCTCCCTACATACTACCTACTGTCTGGTTGTACCAATGTATAGCTTTTTCATTGAAAGAGAATGGAAAGAGCTTCCATTGTAAAGCTTCCTCTAGCATGCCAGCAATGCGCAAGCATGCACAGATGCGGTAGAACTCACGTAGGTGTGAGTATGGGTTTTCATCACCTTCTCCCAAGAAGGGTTGTTTTTGGATAAACTCTATAAGACACGGGCTCAGCTCGTAGCTAGGTGCTAGGATAGGCTTTGAAGATTCTGGTGGCATATTGATAGATAGGAGTGGAATCCATGGTTATGATAAAAATAAAAAGGCTATGCTAGGCTTGTAGCTAATTCAGCAACCGTTTTCCCGGCAACGGCGCCAGAAAAGCTTGTTGGTATTTTTAAGTGCACACAAATAAATCCGCAAGCGCACGGATACTGTTGTAGCTTTCACCCGGAGGGTTTTAAATATCGTGTCCACAGGAAAACGGGCTTGGCTAACTATGATCTAACTTAACCTGGGGTAGTCAATAAGTAAAGGTAAAAACTAGGTTAAAGGTGGTAGTCAATGATGGGTGTAGTGATGCAATTAAAGATGGTGGTGTTGCAACTAAGATGATGGCTAATAGGTGTAAAACTAATTAGTGTTGTAGATAATATGATTGTGGTGATCTAGGTTTTAGGTAATAGGAGCGTAGAGAGGATAACTAGGGGTTTCTACTTCTGACTTGGGCAAGCTTTTGTCTTCTACTGCTTATCTGGGGAAATCACTATAGGGAAAGATATCAACAGAGAATGTTTCCCTTAGCAAAGCTATCCCACTCTTCCTTCTGACGGGAGGTGGACTACAAAGGACTCAACAGGCACGGTTACCCCCGCGATCTACCACTGATCCGGCCAGACAGGATGCATTTATGAGTAACTATAGTCTAGGCACCATGCCTACACTAGAGATTACCACTCTATCCCCCTAGGAGCAGGAATAAAGTACTCAAAGGAGAGACATAAACCAGATAAACAATATGAACATAGACTTCTGTGAATCAGAAGTTGGTTGCCCGAGACATCTTAAGAGCTAGCTCAAGTAGAGCTAGATCCTATCGAAGTACAAGCCATAGAGGGATCACCGACAGGCCGGCATCTCCTCCTAACTCTTCCCTCGCTCTCTATCTCTCTACTCTAGTCCCTAGATCCTAATGAGAAGTTATCCTTTCATGGGACACCTCTCGATTAGGGTTTACATATGATTGAATGAATTGGTATGAAACCCTGAGGGGTATGGGGCTCTATTTATAGGCCAGTGGGATGAACCATAGCCCTTGGATCAAACCGACTTCGGCGGACGGTGGAGATTGCGTAAAATATCGTGATGTGGGTTCACGTCGAAGCGGAGGTGATTTGGTGTCACTGACAGGTCAGCCGACCAAGGGGGAGGTCGACCGACCCACTTTGGAGTCCAAACCCGTCCTGTCTTCTCTGGTGAGTCTCTGGTGTCTTCTAGAATCTTCCTGATTTCCTTTCGTGGTGGAATTCGATGTTTTAGTCCGACATGTGGGTCTCCTTTGGTTCTTTTTTGATTACACCCTGCGGAAAGCTCAACCCCTAAACCTATGTTGGTATTTGCTTTTATACCCTTTTCATGTTTAGTTGATGGGTAAAATCATACAATAACTATCGTCAACAGTGGGCATCTTTGTACCAATTGTTTTATCTCATCTCACTCTTTTACATAGCCACATGCCTCTTCTCTGCAACAGTACTCCCATTTTTTCTTTTTCTTTTCAGAGATAGCAACAAAAACTTTAGAGCATTGATCTGGGGTAACAGATGGGGTATATTTTTGGGTGGAATAGATGGAATGTGTGGAATATGGATGCGCCTACTTAGGAGTTGAGTAGGCATTTTGGGTGGAGTGCACATGATCTTGATTGTAAAAGCATAACAAGTTTCTAAGGTATCAACAAAGCTTGACAAAACTCAAAACAAAGCAAGTAGCATATAGTGTATATTTTTCCTAATCTAGCATGTATGGCTGTGGTAAGATTATAAAGCTCTTGCCATACAGGAACTCATCATGTGGTTTTAAGGTTTTCCAAAATAAATCTCCAGAATTCAAGTATCACTAGGAACAAGATAAATAACAGCTTAAACTTTGCATATCATATCCCTCAATTACTTAGACTTAGATCAAGAAATTGCTACCCACAAGTTTTAGGTCCAAAGTAAATCTTCAAGTTAAAATGGTTGCATCTAAAACTTGGAATGATTAAAGGTTCAAAATTAAGTATTATGAGGAATCATGGTGGGGTGCTACTTATCAATTCCTATGCATAGTTCCATCTAGTCTGAGCAAAATTATTGTAAGCACTCTTTTTTTATTTTATTCAAACACACTAACTAACCTAAACACTATTTATTTGGTTTTCAAATTTTATCTTAGTAGCTAACTGTTGATGGTAGTTATTGTATGATTTTACCGGTCAACCAATCATGAAAAGGGATATAAATAAGAGCCAACACCTAGAATAGGGTTTAAACTGACAGAATTCCATGAGTTTTGGTGAATCTATGTTTTCCAGGGACTATACAGGAAAAGAACCAAAGAGGACCCACACCGCAGAGAAAAATACCGAATTACACCGCGTCAGGAGATCAAGAATATTCTAGAGAACACCAAAGACACGCCTGCTGAAGCGGGGCCCGAAAGTCAGATAGGGAGGGTCGGCCGACCCTCTGACCAGGTCGGTCGACCTGTTAGAGAGCCTGCTCCGCCTCCGCTTCGACGTGGACTCACTTCTCGAAATTTCACGCAATCTACACCGTCCGTCGAAGTCGGTTTGATCCAAGGGCTACGGTTCATCCCACCGGCCTATATAAGGACCCCCAGACCCCCCAGGGTTTCAGATGATCCAGAGAGAAATCAATCCAGGGTTTCAGAATTCCACCGATATATCTCAAATAGAGTAGAAACCCAAGATAGGATCCAGAGCCAAGCATCAAGTAGAAGATTAGCCTTGTGGTCTCTCCAGATTAGGGCTATTCTTGTTCTAGAAGTGGTGTGGTAGTAGAGCTGGAGATAGTTGGGGGAGTGCCCGGCCTGTTGGTGACTTCCTTACGACTTGTACCCATGGATTCAAGTCCTTCTTTCGGGCTTGTTTCTGAAGATTTCTTCGAAGTTCAACTTCTAATCCAAGTGAGTAACATTGCTATTATTGTTCTTAAGGTTTATGATTCTTTTGAGTGCTTTAGTATTGGTAGCTCCTTGATTGAAGTAGTTATTTATAGTTTAAGCGTGGTGCTTAGATTATATTTACTCGTAAATGCCCTATACTGTCCGGATCGGTGGTAGATCGCGAGGGTGACCTAGCCTTTTTGAGTCTTACATAGTCCACCTCCCGTCAGTAGGACCGTATGTTTCTTTTGCTAAGGAATTTACCCTTTGCTGGTGTATTCCTACAGTAATACCCCTTGAGAACAATCATATCATATCTTGTGAGGATTAGAACTATAAGCCTTAACAATCTCTTATATCACCTATTTCTCCGTCCTTGATAGCAGCTCAGGGGTTAAGTCTAGATTCTAGTCGTCCCATTTTTCTTGTGGTAAAATATAAATAAAGATACTGGAATACTCCCGGGTGAAGACTACATCGGTATCTGTTCGCTTGCAGAAAACGGTTGAAACATCTAGAGTCTATCTTAACCTTGTATTCATACTTTTATCTTTATTATCTCCTTATTTTTGTTTTCATCCTTATGGATGCCATTGAAACCACACCCATCTATAAATAGGTTGCATCCATGAGCATAAGCCATTGGCTTAGGCAATCCTCAAAGCCTATCCAAACACCTACCTATGAGCTACTCTTTGTCTGATTGAAATGGTCCAAAGCCAATCCTTTTCAGGAGAGGGAGATAATAGTCCTCATCTTCACCTACAAGAGTTCGAACAGACCTGTGACTGCCTCCGTATAGAGGGCATGTCCGATGAAAACCTAAAGTGGAAGCTTTTTCTTTCTCTTTGAGATGGAGAGCTAAAACTGGTATGACCGAACCGTAGAGAAAGAGGGAGGAGATTGGGGAAAACTTCGCTCAGACTTTTGTCTCGAATTCTACCCTCTTTCCAAAATTGTCAACCTCAGAACCAAGATCCTATCATTCAAACAGAAAGATAATGAATCTTTGGCCACATCCTGGGAACGTTTTAACGATCTCATAAAATCTGAACGAAACCTATCTATTCCAGGCCCGATCCTCATTTAACACTTTTTTATGAGTCTGAGAAGAAAATCCAATAAGCATCTCAACTACTCTGCGGGAAGATCGTTCGCACATGTTTCAGATTCTGAAGCACGAAAGATCTGGACAACATCTTAGATAACCAACCCGAGGAGAAGTTAGAAGAAGAGCTTAGGATAGCTGAACCTGAACCTTTACCATCAACATCCTAATCTTCAGCTATCCCGATTTCCAACCCTGTGGAAAAGGAGGATACTTCGCTTTCGGACTTTATACTTGACACAGAAGATGATCTTTTCTCCGATTTTGGAAACATCTCTCACTTCCATATGATTCAGAAGCCTCAGGAGTCCCAAAAACCATCTTTAGAACCTTTAGAGCCTCCTGAAGTAGCCTTCTATAGAAAGACCACAAGAGAGCTTATAGCCATATTCTGCAATGATTGGCTAGAAGAATCAGAGGTTTCCTCTGATGTGATCCGATTGGATTCACCTTCTGTCCTAATCAAATGCCAAATCTATAAAGGCCCTTTTGAAGCTTTCTACAATCCAGTTGTGGGCGTTAATACCATGTCAGCATCATTTGCTCAAGATTTATCAATAGACATGCCACTAACCCCAATAACAAAGCTCTTGAAAAGTTCTTCCAGGCACATTATTCCAAGTTTGGGCATTTTATATGTGTTCCATGTCCGGGTAGACGACACCATGCTCCATCTAAATTTTTATATCTTTAATGTCATGGAGTTCGACCTGTTCATAGGCCAACCAATTGGAAGACTTATTCAAGAAGGACAAACAGGGACAATCCATGTTCAACTAGGACTAAACTTTAGATTCCCTTTGTCCATCACCCGTTCCTTAAATGCTAAGACTGAGCCATGTCCTGAGCCTGATCCAATTAGTGAGATCACAGTGGCAGCCCTTGATTTTTTGAGAGAATCCCATCTTGAAGAAGATGAGGAGTTCTTCATTGAGGAAGAAGCCAAAAATCCTGAACCTTTACCTCTTGATGAATTCCTAGTGCCACCTAAACCTCCTATTGAGCTCAAGCCATTGCCAGCCGGTCTTAGATATGCTTTCCTAGACGGAGATATGCAATCTCCAGTGATCATAAGTGATAAACTCTCCCAGGTAGAGACCATTCGCTTGATCACTATCTTGGAAAAGCATCGATCAGCTTTTGGCTATTCACTCCAAGATCTAAAGGGAATCAGTCCTGTTCTTTGCACCCATCGCATTCCAACTGATCCTAACATCATACCATCTAGAGAGCCCCAGCGTAGGCTCAACAATGCGATGAGCGAGGTTGTAAAGAAGGAGGTCTTGAAGCTATTGCATGCCGGGATTATCTATCCGGTGCCGCATAGTGAGTGGGTATGCCCTGTCCAAGTTGTGCCTAAAAAGGGAGGCATGACGGTTGTCAAGATTGACAAGAATGAGTTAAATCCTCAGAGAACCGTCACTGGATGGCGGATGTGCATAGATTACAGAAAACTCAACAAGGTGACAAGGAAAGATTACTTCCCTTTGCCCTTCATCGTTGAGATGTTAGAGCGATTGGCAAACCACTCTTTCTTTTGCTTCCTTGATGGATATTCAGGATATCATCAAATTCCTATCCACCCTGATGGTCAGAGCAAAACCACCTTTACCTGTCCTTATGGAACCTATGCCTACCGTAGGATGTCCTTTGGATTGTGTAATGCACCAGCCTCTTTTCAAAGATGCATGATGTCTATCTTTTCTGATGTGATTAAAGAAATCATGGAAGTTTTCATGGATGACTTTTCTGTTCATGGAAAAACTTTTGATGATTGTCTTGAAAATTTAGACAAGATTTTGCAAAGGTGTGAGGAAAAGCACTTAGTCCTTAATTAGGAAGAATGTCATTTTATGGTTAGAGAAGGAATAGTGTTAGGACACTTAATGTCTGAAAGTGGGATAGAGGTAGACAGAGCTAAAACTGAAGTGATTGAACAACTACCTCCACCTATTAATGTTAAAGGGTTTAGAAGTTTCCTTGGTCATGCTGGCTTTTATACATGCTTTATTCAAAACTTTTCACATATTGCTAGACCTCTTACAAACTTGCTAGCCAAGGATGCTCCCTTCGATTTTGATGATGCTTGTATGAAATCTTTTAACACCATTAAGCAAGCACTCATTTCTGCACCAATCATTCAACCCCCTGATTGGTCTTTATCTTTTGAAATTATGTGTAATGCTAGTGATTATGATGTGGGGGCAGTTTTGGGACAAACTAAAGATAAAAAGCATCATGCCATTGCTTATGCTAGCAAAACTCTGACAGGACACAACTTAATTATGCAACTACTGAAAAAGAACTCCTGGCTGTTGTTTTTGGTATAGACAAGTTTAGATCTTACTTAGTTGGAGCTAAAGTGATTGTTTACACTGATCATGCTGCTTTGAAATACTTGCTCACTAAGAAAGATGCTAAACCTATATTGATAAGATGGATTTTGCTACTCCAAGAATTTGACTTAAAAATAAAAGATAAAAAGGGAGTAAAAAACTCTGTAGTAGATCACTTGTCTAGAATGTATTTTGAGAATATGCAAGAAATGCCCATCAACGACTCGATGAGGAACGACATGCTCTATCGGATCACCCGATCCGACCCCTGGTACGCAAATATTGTGAATTTTATGGTTGCAGGATATGTACCGCTAGGGGAGGACAAAAGAAAACTCATCTATGAGAGTCGACAACACATGTGGGACCCGCTATACCTCTTCAGGATATGTTCTGATGGAGTACTCCGGAGATGTGTACCAGCGGAAGAGGGAATCAAGATCATTTAAACATGTCACTCATCATCATATGGAGGTCACTGTGGCGCATTTCGCACACATGCAAAGATTTGGCAAAGTGAATTCTTTTGGCCCACCATGTATGATGACACGAAAAGCTTCATCCGGAGATGTGGGGCATGCCAACGACATGGAAACATCAATTCAAGAGATGCCATGCCCCTCGTCAACAACCTCCAAGTAGAGCTTTTCGATGTCTAGGCAATTGACTATATGGGACCATTTCCAATGTTAAAGCAGTGTGAGTACATTTTGGTGGCAGTAGACTATGTCTCAAAATAGGTAGAAGCTATGCCATGCAAAGCTGCAGATTCCAGAAGCTCAAAGAGGATGTTTGAAGAAATAATATTTCTAAGAATTGGTACTCCAAGGATGGTAATCAGTGACGGAGGATCCCACTTCGTCGACAAGAGGTTCCAACTATATTTAGCAAAAAGAGGGGTCCGTCACAATATTGCCACTCCATACCATCCTTCAGACAAGTGGGCAAGCAGAGACTTCAAACAAGCAGATTGTTGACACTTCTTAGCGCAATCACCAGAGACAGGGTGTTAGGCTATCTCTGATAACGGCGCCAGAAGTGCCTGTGGGTATTTCTTATGTCTATTGGATAATTCCGCAAGCGCACAGAATATACCGTTGTAGCACTTTACCCGGGAGTATTCCAAAGTATCGTTATTTATTTTATCCCAAGGGAAAGCGATGCTAGGAATGTTAATAAAAGAGAGATCCTTAAGTCAATTGCAAATTAGCAACCAACTAGTGATAGGGGGGTAAATCGATATAGAGGAAAGATAATGACACAGAGACAAGACAAGGTTTAGGATAACTAAATATAACTAGTAGAGTATAGCTAGGTGGGAGGAAAACGATTGAGTATAGGACTCCTATGTTTCTTACTTTACTCCTGTGAACTTAACCTTAACAGATAGATGAATTAACTAGATTGATACCTTACTTCTTGAGTGCCAGGGATAGTCTGAGACAATAGAGGATATAACCTCTACCCGAAGCGGCTATACTCTTATGGGAGCCTACTTTTTAAGAACTTGCCTGAAACACGTGGTGGGATACTAAGACTAGACAGGGCTGTCACCACCTGCTAGCACCCACAAACAATCCGTGCGGCAAGCGGCAATCAAAGGCAAGATTTAGTATGAGCACCACGCTTACATTAATTCTCACTACTCTAATTGTGTACAAAGCAACTAAAACATGCTATGACAGGCGATGAACAGCACACAATAGCTGTTTACAGGATCACAATCTAGTATAAGACAACTATAATGCTAAGATAAGACACAACAATACTATAATGAATAGTAAAGTACTAAGTAAAGACTCAGTAAAGTAAAGTAAAGATAATATATTGATAAAAGTAAAGTTTTACAGAAGGAAAGGTACAAGAGCTATACCAGACTCTCCAGCAGACGACTCCGGAGACCCCGAGCTTAGCTTGACTCAACTCTAACTCCCACACAAGACTAATACTACTACTAAGGAGTGGAACTTGACTCTTCCTTGCTTCTTGTGTCTCTTGTGTGTGTTGAAAGGGTGGAGGCAGCCTCTATTTATAGGGGGAAGTGGAGAGGTGCCACGTCAGTGATCTGCGTGCTCCTCCATTCTCTTCCCTTGGATGAACTGCCTCAAGATGGACGGCAGTGGTGAAACCAGCACGTGGGAAGCATGCAGAAGGTCGGTGGACCGAGGCGGTGGCCTGGACCCACCAAGGGGGTCGGTCGACCCCCCTATGGCAAGATGGGCCCACCACCAGGGTCCCTACCTGTCATAGAGCATGGCTATGTACTTTGTTTGCTTGGTTCTTGTCAGTTCACGCCTTGATCCATGTGCTTTGATCTTCCACCATTGATTGGAAATACATCTTTGATCCGTAGGTGGAGATGAGCTGAGTGGAGTGTCACGAGGATCGTGCCATGTCACCAGGGCTCAGTGGGCCCCATACATGGGTCGGCCGACCCATGAATGGGCCCACCTGTACCTTGGCTCTCTTCCATTTGATGTTGTATCCATTGTGTTGAAGTGCGGTGGCCTGGGGTCACCATGTGTGGGTCGGCCGACCCACACAAGTGGCCCCCAGCTGCTCACTTTTGTCCTGTTTTGATCTTCTCTGCATTCACAAGCTAAGAGTACAAGTGGAACTAGTTATTGGATAAAATATGTTCATGTTATGATGTTTTTCCATCAGAAACCAAGGCTGTTGACGGTGTTAGAGTGTGCAATTTTTATAGCTTATCCACCGTCAACACAGATCAAGAATATTCTGCAGAAGACAGTCAACGAAATGAGAACAACATGGAAAGACAGACTACCAGAAGCACTGTGGGCTTACAGAACAGCCTATAAGACACCAATTGGAATGTCACCATACTAGCTTGTTTATGGGAAGACCTGTCACTTGCCAGTAGAGCTTGAGTTCAAAGCTTACTCGACAATCAAGAGATGAAATATGGATCTGGATGCTGCAGGAATAAAAAGAAGGATGCAACTCTCCGAACTAGATGAATGGCGTGAGAAAGTATATCACAACTCCAAGATCTACAAAGAGAGAACCAAGAGATGGCATGACAAAAGGTTGAAGAAGAAGGACTTCACACCCAGAGATCAGGTATTACTTTTTAATTCTAGGGTGAAGTTATTCGGTCACGGAAAGCTACGAAGCAAATGGGAAGGACCATTCAAGGTGATCAACACTTCGTCCCATGGAGCGGTCACACTTTAAACCTACAAAGGTACGTTATTCAAGGTAAATGGTCACCGCCTCAAACTCTTTCTAGAACCAATTAAAGGCCCAGAGGAAATAGATATTGGTGAATTTATTAATTTACCTAGTATATTAGGGCCAAAGCCTTCCTTTTGCCTTCCCGCACGGGAAAGTTGAATTTTGGAAACTAAATATCGTGAGGAAGCCGCACGAAGAGACCGGAGCCGAATGGACATGGGGGTAGGTCGCCAGACCCCACTGCCAGGTCGGAGGACCCCCCTCTGGCTCCATTCTCCGCCGTCTTTTCGTGATGTGATCCTTCGGGTCTCTTCTCGCATATTTTCCAACTTTCATTTTTTCTAGGTCATCTGCCGCCGCCGTAAGCTCGTAGGGAAAATTTTGAAGCCCTGGCGCCCACCGGACGGCTATATAACCAACCCCTGCTAGCCTCCTATCTCATCTCATCCAACCCATCCTCTTCCTCGTGCCTACGAGCTCTCCTCCAAAACTCCCATGGCCGACAACATGATCATCCCCTACGGGATGGATCCTAGCAAGGTTCTCGCCGACGACTCTCAAGCCATCATCCCAGCCAAGCCTCTTGCCATTGCTCCACCAAACCTGTCTCGCAAGCATGAGCAATCCTTTCATGCTTGTACTAGATCAGCCCTTCCATTACCGCCGGAGATCCTCTACCTGAAGGATGCGCCACAGAAGGAACCAATCGTCAAGCTGCCGAAGGATGTCAAGCTCCTGCCACCGAAGCCGAACGAGACGCTAACGGGGTGAAGCTCGATAGGGAGGGCCATGTCTCATGTGCCAAGTACACCTCTCGCCCAACCTTCGATGCTAGAACTATAGCTAATACCAATCTTAGGATTGACCTAAAAGACGGAAAGCATAGGGAATTAGATATTAAATTTGAGCTTTTCTCTCAGAACAATTCTAGGAGGCATTAGAGTTATGTATCCTATAGGGCACCCCTTGGTTCGTTTTGTTCGCTTTAGTTTGCTTTAGTTTGAAAGTCTTGTGTAACAAAAGTGCCCTATTAATAAAAGTTAGTTTGAGTCAATATTATCTCGCTTGGATATATTTTTGTGCTTGTCTCCACTTGTTGTGCATAAAGGAAAACATGAAACAAGTGTGGGGGAGGAGCACATGATGGAACAACGAACACCGAAGATGAAAGTACACCAAAACAGAAGCAACCGATGCACAGATCACACATGACGAGACAGGGCATGAATGGCCACCAGGAGGAATCGGCCGACCCCTGCCCTTGGTCAGCCGATCCACCCCAGTGCCGCCTCACCGTGAGCTTCATCCATGGTCAGGTACACACCTGAACTCCATATTTTCTCGTACGCCGCTCGTTGTTTTGCTTCAATTTGAAAAACCCATGATTAAGCAACCTTAAAACATAAAAGGATTAACCT
This sequence comes from Eremochloa ophiuroides, assembly GCA_038502445.1. Classification (NCBI taxonomy): domain Eukaryota; kingdom Viridiplantae; phylum Streptophyta; class Magnoliopsida; order Poales; family Poaceae; genus Eremochloa; species Eremochloa ophiuroides. Next base: position 40,127,500 of record JAHLJS010000004.1, read on the forward strand.
GAGTAGCCTTGACTTAAGGATATACACACATAACACTTTTCCTGGAAGTCTTGCTGCTGTTCGAAACTTAAAATTAGGGACCCCATATTGCTTAAGAACTTAAAACCAATAGCTATGCTTCTTCTTTGTAGTAAAAACATTTACCTACCAGAGCCAAAAATAGGATAGAATCAACATTCTACATTTACTAATTGCTATTGCTTTGAGTTTTGTCAAACCGAGTGACCCTTGTTGAGAAATTTACCATGTTCCCAAGATCAAGATCACATACACTCCACATATATCTGCTATTCCTACACTAGGAATACGCAACAACATATCTTTCCACCCAAAAATGTTTCACTCCAATTGGAGGAAGCACAAAAAGAAGTTAGGAATAAATGCTCCAAAGTTCTTGTTATTATCTCTCAAAGAGTATGCAGAGAAGAGGCATGTAGTTATGCAAAAGTGTGAGAAGAGAGAAAACAATGGGCACAAAGATGCCCGCCTGAGAGGTAAAAATGGACAAGTGTCCAGAATGCCAAAACAATGGGTACTCAGATGCCCACCTGAAAAGAAAAGAAAGATAGCCCATGTTGTCCTACAGAAGAAAAAGAGAGAAAATTCTCAAAGAGGAGCAAAGTAGAATTAGGTTAGCCACCATATATTCCACACACATGCACATCTTGATCTAAGAGTATGACATCTTGATCCAAGGAGAAAGATGTCATACTCTTCGATCCTTGTTTTGACTTTACAATATATGCAATACAAGTATGTTTTCATTTTACCCCTACCTTAGGTCCACATAATCTTTAGAAGTAGGCAATAGAGAAGGCAATATCATCTATGCCTTGGTAAGGATCAACACCACCACATATGAGTGACATGAGAGTACTACAAAGAAGGAGAAGGTAAGCTATGCTTTATTTTCAAAAATATTTAAAAAACCTCCAACTACTTGATTGATAGAGGAAGGTGATCAGTTTCTAGACTGTTCTATTCTTCGACCGCTCAAAGTTTCATGGTAGACACAATGAATCCCGTAGTGCAGTATGACTAGTAATGGTGAAATGCTGATGTCTAGTCCTAAACTTAAGATTGCTTAATTCCATCCTTTGCTCGGGACGAGCAAAGATCTAGTGTGGGGGAGCTTGTTGACGGTAGTTATTGTATGATTTTACCTGTCAACCAATCATGAAAAGGGATATAAATAAGAGCCAACACTAGAATAGGGTTTAAACTGACAGAATTCCACGAGTTTTGGTGAATCTGTGTTTTTCAGGGACTATACAAGAAAAGAACAAAAGAGGACCCACACCGCAGAGAAAAATACCGAATTACGCCGCGGCAGGAGATCAAGAATATTCTAGAGAACACCAGAGACACGCCTGTCGAAGCGGGGCCCAAAAATCAGAGAGGGAGGGTCGGCCGACCCTCTGACTAGGTCGGCCGACCTGTCTGAGAGCCTGCTCCGCCTCCGCTTCGACATGGATCCACATCCTGAAATTTCACGCAATCTACACCGTCCATCGAAGTTGGTTTGATCCAAGGGCTACGGTTCATCCCACCGGCCTATATAAGGACCCTCAGACCCCCCAGGGTTTGAGATGATCCAGAGAGAAATCAATCCAGGGTTTCAGAATTCCACTGACATATCTCAAATAGAGTAGAAACCCAAGATAGGATCTAGAGCCAAGCATCAAGTAGAAGATTAGCCTTGTAGTCTCTCCAGATTAGGGCTATTCTTGTTCTAGAAGTGGTGTGGTAGTAGAGCTGGAGATAGTTGGGGGAGTTGCCGGCCTGTCGGTGACTGCTCTATGACTTATACCCGCGGATTCAAGTCCTTCTTTGGGGCTTGTTTCTGAAGATTTCTTTGGAGTTCAACTTCTAATCCAAGTGAGTAACATTGCTATTATTGTTCTTAAGGTTTACGATTCTTTTGAGTGCTTTAGTCTTGGTAGCTCTTTGATTGAAATAGTTATTTATAGTATAAACGTGGTGCTTAGATTATATTTATTCGTAAATGCTCTATACTGTCCGGATCGGTGGTAGATCACGACGGTGACCTAGCCTTGATGAGTCTTACACTGTCCACCTCCCGTCAATAGGACCGTAGGGTTTTTTTCTAAGGAATTTACCCTTTGGTGGTGTATTCCTATAGTAATACCCCTTGAAAACAATCATATCATATCTTGTGAGGATTAGAACTAGAAGCCTTAGCAATCACCTATATCACCTATTTTCTCCATCCTTGATAGCAGCTCAGGGGTTAAGTCTAGATTCTAGTCATCCCGTTTTCCCTGTGGTAAAATATAAATAACGATAACTGGAATACTCTCGGGTGAAGTGCTACATCGGTATCTGTCCGCTTGCAGATAATCCTAGTGTTTATTTGTTTGGATTATCTTATACCAACACTAACTCACGCAAAAAGCAATATGATACAATAATAAGGTGGGAAACTTATACTTAGCTGGATTTAAATGGAGGGTGCCATCCCCCAAGCTGGATGTTTGACATGGTGTTTGATGTTGCAAGTTGAGTGATCCTTCATAGAGCAGGTGTACCAGCAGCGTAGGTGCGTAGGATTGACTAGCTCCTTGATCTTGTATTGTCCTGTAAAACTCAATTGCCAACAGGAATACCAAATCTCATGGAGAGGGATTACATTAATACCGCTCCATGGTAAGTGATTGATTTTATAATTCTAGCAGAAATTTCAGTTTCTTCACCCAAATAGGGAAATTTCTAACAGTGGGGACCTTCATGTGCCCACATATTTTTGGTATTTTCAATTTTATGATGGCAGGAATTAAATATGATGCTGAAGTCTATTCTAGGTGCAAATTATTTTTGTGCCACCATAGTGAATAGTCTTTGTGAACAAAGCCACAAGATTAGTCACATGGGGCTTTTACTTTTCTTTTTAATGCAAGAAAGTAAATATGCAACTACTAAGATATTAATGCGATGCTAAAAAAATAGGGATAAGTACTAGTTTCACTTTTTGCCAAAGGCTTGGTAGTTTATAGTTCTCCAGGACTCCTTGTTTGTTCATTCCTTATCGGGTGCATTGTCGGGTTGAGATGGTAACCCTGGTTGCACTTCTGATGATGAGCTAGAAGGTGATTCCTTCCTCCATTCCTTTCTGGTTGGTGAAGTTGATGTTGCTGGTGAGGTCGAAGCTGGGAGCTCATCCTTCACAGTCTCTTCATCTTTCTTCTTTTCGGAATTATTCTTTTCGATTTCTTCTTTATAATCTTCCCAACTATCCTTGAGTGGTTGGGTCTTCAGGTGTTGAGAGGAACGGTGTCACCTCCTTGACCTGTTCTTCTTCGGCTGCTCACAAGTTGTGTAACTATTGAAGTAGCAGCGGACCTTCTCTTTGTGGAACTGAAAGTAGACCTCCCGTGATCTCATACAGATAATTGCTCTTGTAGTGTTGAGAAACGGTCTTCCAATTACGAGCGGTGGGTCGTACTCTTCTTCTCTCATATCCAGGACCAAGAAGTCTGTGGGGACATAGTGATCTCAAATCTTTACCATAACATCTTTAGCAATCCCCTCTGGAAATCTGAATGACTGGTCCGTCATCTGCAGCTGCGTGTAGGTAGAGTACAAGGGTGTCTTGCCAAATAGGAAATCATAAGTTACCTTGGTCATTATGTTGACACTCGAGCTTGTGTCGCAGAAGGTCTTGTAGAAGATCTTCTGATTAATTGTGCAGTCAATTGTTGGTACTCCTAGATCATCTAGCTTGGGCATGTGTGGTGAAACCAGAAGCTTGTTGATATTTCTTATGCACAATTAAAATATGAAAGATTCCGCAAGCGCATAGAATATCATTGTAGTATTTTACCCGGGAGTATTCCAGAGTATCGTTATTTATATTTTACCACAGGGAAGCAACGGTTGAAGAATCTGATAGTTACCATCATGCATCTACTAACTTAGTACACCAACTAGACTATAGTAGGGGTAAGTAATAAATGATAGGAGTTATGCTTAAATGACATAGACACACAGGACAATTCTATGATAAAAGAGTAGATAGCTAAAGTGAGAGGACAACAGGAGAGTTCAAGGTTCCTAAATACTTCTCTATTACTGGGGTTCTATAATAACTGATTCATGGTAAATAAAGCAATCACATAATAGCACTTCGGAGTAACAGTACCTTTCCGATTCTCGAATAGACTGGAAAGGGGTAATTGGGAGAAGGTTGCCAAAAAGCTCTACGAAACACCAACTCTAACATGGTGGAATACGAAGACCAACAGAGCTGTCACCTCTGGGGCTACCACAACTAACCTTAAGAATTGGGCGCAAACTCAGGTAAACACTAGCCTAGACACCACGTCTACGCCAATGAATACTACTCTAATCATGCGCTATAATTAGAGCACTCAATACGAGCGAAGATCCCATGCCAAAGTATAACAACTATACTAACCAATCACATAACAAGGCATATAAGTAAATAGAGAAGACAAATATATTAAAGCATAAGTCTTACAAAGATGAGATACAAAGATATACCAGACCCTTGAAGACTTCTCCAGAACCGAAGCGCAGCTCCGCTCTACCTAACTCTCAACTAGAACTAATCTACTACATTGGAAAGTGTAGCCCTGATTCTCTAAGGTTGAGAGGTTATCCATTCGAGGGACGCCTCTACAACTCCATAGTGGTGCCCTTGACTCGGGGGTCTTGGGTTCCTTATATGGGGGCGCCTAGCCTCCCCTCCACCTTGGGCAAGGGATATGGTACTAAACCTTTCCACCAAGTGCACATAGGCCTTAATGGGCCAAATTCTAATTTAGGCCCAATTAATCCCACAGCCTTTAATTAATCCCGCAGTTCAGGTTCTAGAATCTTCCAGTGTTTGTAAAATCCATATCTCTTTATTCCGGACTCCAAAAATAGCAAACCATAGGTCCGTTTCGATTGTCTCGACGAGCTCTATGCAATGGTGAACTCCAATTCCTCATTTGACATACTTTTAATCAGTGGAAAATTGAATATTCCTTCATACCCTGCAAAACAAGTGAGAACACCAAAACTCGTGGAACTTGTTAGAATTGAACCCTATAACTATGTTGTGTATTGTTTTATGCCCTTGATTCATGTTTAGTTGATGGGTAAAAATGAGCAATAACTACCATCAACAAGTTCCCCCAAGCTTACCCTTTGCCAGTCCCTTGGCAAACAAACTAAGCCTAATTACTAATATATTTGAATCAGGAGTTGCTACAATGCTATCATGCCTTCCAAATACACATGCTTTCAAACAGAAATTCTCCTCCGGATTAGACAAAACTGCCCTAACTTTCAAACTTAACCATTATACCTTTAACTATGGAGCTTTACAGCTTTCGCATAAGTCTTGAGCAATTAAAAGACAGAACAATCAAGTCAAGCACTATGTCTCAAATTCTTCACAGTACCAATATTCCGGAGTTTTGCAAGTTTTCGAAATAAAACTCAGAGCTTAATTGTATGACACCCTCAAGTCTCTTAATATGTGGTATTTATGGATCTCACTGAGGCATTAATGATGTTATGCCTTCCTACAACTAAGGATTATAGTGGAGCTTATAGGAGTGGCAATAACAAGGATGAGCATATTTGCAATTCATATACTGTAAAGTCAAACAATGGATCCACAGAGAGTCAAGTCATACAATCAAACCAAAATGTACATGTGTATCGAATATGGTGGATGGGTGTATATAAGGTGGCTAATCCTAATTCTACTTTTGCTCTTTAGAAATAGATCTCTCTTGGAACTTAGAACTTTTTAGGAAAACATGGGCTATCTTTATTCTTTTCTTCTCTTTTTCTCTCTCTCTCTCTCTTTTTCTGGGAGGGGCATCTAAGTACCCATTGTTTTAAATGCTAGGACACTTGTCCATCTTTTACTCCCTTTTCTTTTCTTTTTTTTTTCAATACTTTTGCATAGCCACATGCATCCTTTGAATATAAATAATTGGAGAGATAAGGATAAGAACTTAGAGCAATTAAACAGGAGCTGTCCTATAGGGTAAATTTTTGGGTGTTTACTCCCAGTGCAGGAGAAAAACCTTTTTTTAAGGTGGATCTAGATGGAAGTGGAAAATGATTGCGCTTACTCCTAGAGTTGGAGTAATGCATATGTGGGTGGAGTGTGTAAGTGATCTTGATTTTAAAAGCATTACAAGGCTCTCATAAGGTATACAACAAAGGTTGACTGAACTCAATGCAAAGCAAGTAGCATAAATGTGCACAGGTTTTTCTATCTCTAAATGTATCAGATATGGCTTTGGTAGGAATTCACACTTTGTCATACAAGAGCTCATCATGTAAGATTTTAAATTCAAAATAAATCTCCAGAACTTAGTATTGTTAGGAATAAGATAAATAGTAGCTCAGACCTTCATGCATCATATCAATCAATCACCTAGACTTAGCTCAAGCATATGCCTCCACAAGTTTCGGGTTTAGAGTAAATTCTCAAATCAAAGCAGTAATATCCAAAACTCGGGAGAATTTGAGGTTGAAAGGTAGGCACTTGAAAAGAATTACGGCAAAGCAACTATTCATCATCCCCAAGACAAAATTTTAGTGTTCTCTAGTTTTTAGTTGACTCTAAGCTAGACTGACTCTAGACACACTCTAAGATTATGCCTTAATAGATAACTAAGTATTTTTATTTGGTTTTGATTTATTATTCATCTTTTTATATCTATTAACTAATGGACTCACAAAAGACTCTGTAGATATGGACCTTCATGTGCCCACATATTTTTGGTATTTTTAAATTTTCCTATGATACTATTGTGAACCTTCATGTGCTCACATATTTTTGGTATTTTATGACTATATAAAATAGACTCGATAATCGCCTAGGTATAATTACCTGATAACTAGGGGATGCTCCTCCCCCAAGCTAGATGTTTGCAATACTTAGTGTTGATGATATTTAGAGTGAGCTTGTCGTAGCAGTCTGGTGGGCGCCACTGATAGACTCACTCCTTTGTAATAATGTTGTCCTGCATAATTGTACTCCAACAAGAAAACCAAAACTCGAGGCTCGAATTTAATAAGAGGTTAGCGATCAGCCAATAAGTAATTGATTATTCTCTGAGTTGATTTTAATTGACAGATTCTAGCAGGATTCTCTTTTTAGGGTTTTCTAATTTTCTTATGCAACAATCAGATATGTATGCATGCTATATATTTTTATGCCACCACAGAGAATATTTATTCTCATGGGACTTAGGATTTTCATAATGCAAGAAAATAAATGCAGATGTTTTTTTTATGCCACCATAGTGAATATTCTATAAGTTTATTCACATGGGGCTTTAATGTTTTATGATGCAGTAAATAAGGCAATAAAGATTTTTCTTTTTCTTTTGATATGCATAAAGATGAATATGCTAAAGGAAAATTACTAATGTAAATTATGAATACTAATTAATTAGATAACTACCATATTACCTTATGGTAAGGGTGCGGAATTTAAAGTCTACCAACATGACTTTTTCTTCCACTCTTGTGTATCTCTCCGTCTTAGATATGGAGGTCTTGATGGTTGCACCTCTGGTGATGGTGATGTCACTTTTGTTCTTTGCTTGGCCAGCAGGTTGAAGTAGAGCATTAATAGTGGAAGCTGGCAGCATCTTACTCAGCGTGCATGTTCACAGAACTTTCACTTGTAGAATTTTGGGAATTAACAAATTTTGCCCAAAGTGTTGTCCTGTTTGCACAACCAAGGTAGAGATAAGTGCATGGGCTCTGCTGGTGGAAAAACACCAACAGAACTAAATATATCTCTTTATTTTCTCTATCCTTAGGCACATTGAACAAGACAAAGTTGATGTTGCATAATTTGTTTTACTCATGACATGAGTGGTAAGATCAGACGATTAAGCACTTAATATTGCATTTAAGTTCATATGGAAGAAAAGATTTAAATTTCTTAACCAATGGAAGGGTTGTCTATGTAACAACCCTAAAAATCCACACAACCTAAAAATCCCAACCAATTAAAAATTTTCATTTATTTATTATGAAAACCCATTTTTCTTGTGCAAGCATATAGGTTTCATTGTAAATAAAGGAGTATAGCTTGCATTTTAATTCCATTCATCACATTTGGGATTTATTGCAATTTATGTTTGTATTTACTCAATATTTAAAATGGGTAATATATGTATATAAATACACTTGAGTGAAAATAGAAAAGAAAGAGAAAAGAGAAGAGAGGAAGAAAGGAAGCTAGCCTGTCGGCCCAGCTGCGGCCCAACCGAGCAAGCGCGCGCGCGACCGTTTCACCTACTCCCCCGCAGCCGCTGACCGCCCGACCCCACCCGTCAGCGTTTTTCCTCTCGCTACTGTTCTTCTTCTCACCTCGCGAAAGACGGTGGCCGACAGAGTCATGCAAATGGCGTGACCGACAGCGCCACGCATGGCAGAGCCCTGACCCCGCTGTCCCTCGCCTGTCCCCTGCCTTGCTCGCCAAGAAGCCCGCGCGCACCACCAGAACCCTAGCTCGCATAAGCCACAGCCCTCCGATCAGCCCGAGCAGATCAGAGCCGCCCGCCATAGGTAGCCACCCGAGCTCCGCTATAAATTGGAGCACCTCACGCCTCCCTAGCCCTCATCCCACTCGCCGCCACAGCGGCACAAGCCACCGCACCCCACCGCATAGCCGAGAGAGAGGGAGAGGGGCGGAGCAGAGGAGGAGGAGCTGCCGAAGCGCCGCCCCCGTGGAGCACGCCGAGCCGGACACAGTGGAGAAGCCGGAGCCCCGTCGCGGTTCGGCACGGCACTGCGTACGCTCTGCACGGCTCCGACTTGCCACTGCACCGCCATCCTAGCTTCACCGACACCACGGTGAGCCACCGCACGCCATGTCCGAACCTCGCCCTGCTTTTGCCATGGCGTTCCGCCCACGGGACGCACAGGCACGAGCCTTTACCGGCTCAGGAAGATCACCTGCACCATGCACTCATGCGATCGGCCGAAACCCCCGGACTACAAGCTTTGCTAGACCGAGAACGCAGCACGACCCGTTCTCGGCGGAGCGCGCTCGCCACCGACGCGTTCCGACGCCGAATCACCCGTTCCGAGCAATCCGACTAGCACCCGTATAGGTTAGAGCGTCGTGGAGCACCGCCATGACCCCTTGAGCTAGCTACGCGGATCTAAGCGCTAGAGGAAGCCTCGTCCGCCCTGCTCGAGTGCGCCGCGACCTCGCCGGAGCTCCGCCGCGTGCCGAAGCCAGGAGGAGACCCTGCTGTGACACCAAGTTGCCACCAACGACCCGAGGGCCTTACTGACTATGTCAATAGAAGGGAACCACACCCGTTCGTGCCAAAACCGAACCCCGGCCACCACACCGCCGCCCGCCTCGCCGGAGAAGCGCCTGTGCCGTGGCCGAGCACCAAAAGGGACCCTGTTAGCCAAATTGGGTCCCTTAGAAACGAATATTGGGGCCCGAAGGGGAGAAATTGCCTCGCTGTGGGCTGCAACGTAGCCTACCAGAGCTTTAGCCTTGCGGCAGCTCGCCGCCGGCCGCCATGGCACGCCGAATGGTCGGCCAAGTTCACAAACCACCCCCGACCACCGCCGAGCTACGCCGAGCTACGCCGAGCTACGCCGACTCTCTGGGAACCAGCATCGAACACCTGGTGGGCGACCATCGGGTCTGTGTTCTGTTGAGGCACCACATGCCGCACTACTGGACCCACGCGCCACGTGGACCAATCCCGAGCTACCATCCCCTGATTAATCGGCCATTTTCCATTTTCAGAAAATAGGATAATCTTCGGAAATTCATAACTTATTCATACGATGTCCAAAAATTACGCACCATATATCAAAATTCATAGAAAAATGAGATCTACAATCTAAGACTATGTTTGTGTGCATTTGGCTCTTTATTTTATTGGATTTTTCTGATATACTCTATAGGAGTCGCTGACGCGACTATTTCGTGTTCGATTTCAGAGCCGGAGGAGGATCTGACTAAGGAAGACGACCACGAGTACTTTCAGGAGCTAGGAGACGACTACGAAGGTGCCACGTCCCACCAAATCCTTAGATCCTATTTACGCATTGCAAATGACATTGTTGCTATTGCTTTATGATTATGTATGGATTGGTTGCATGATAGTGTATTTGAATTCCCTGCCTTGATAAGACTTTACCCTGCTGTCCGCTGCTAGGTTAGCTGCTGCTTAATTTACTGTTACTCTTCCACTACTTTCTACTGGCTATATGCTATGTGGTAGAATTGGGACGGTGTATAACTGATTATAACGACTGGGAGAGAGTGCTGCGTGCGTCTTGGGTGCGTGGTAAGGGTTGATGTCGACCAAGTGGGATGTGAGACAAGCCCATGGGGCAAGTCGTGCCGGGGGTGCAACCTGGGCATCCCCAAGCGAGATACCTGTGGCGGGTAAAGTTGTTGAGGAGGTTCCGGGTGGGATAGCCTTGGTGGTTTGAAGCCAGTGGACGAAGGTGCTGTGATGGCACGGGGAGAGTATCCCCTAAGTGAAGATGCCTGCTTGGTCAAACCTAGGACGGACTAGTTTCAGGTTCATGGGAATCCTTTTCTACTCACTCGCTTCTGATGGGCGGGAGACGGCTGGACTACTTGGTAGGACGGTGCCACTACTGCTAGGTTGAGAGGTGATAAGGGTGGGCGGAGACGGTCGATGGGTTCCCGTTCCGTTCTAGATGCGCGGTACCACTGGATGGGCCCGGTACTGTATCTCCCAGTCTCAGCATAACGGTGTAGGATCCAGAATATCCCAGGGCTGAGTGGTAGGGTGGCATCGACCTAGGCAAGCAAGCACCCGGAATTCTGCCTAGGTGTTTGCGCAACACCTATGATGGCTAATCTTGTGGGTAGTGAAACCTCTGCAGAGTGTATGGTTGATCGATCGATACATATGCCAACCTGTTGGCTATGGACCCTTCCTGTGAAGCTTCTACTAGTGTAGTGAGTGTTCTCTTCTCCCCCTGGATGACATTTTCCGGTAGTGTACCCGCTGTGGTAGTATGCCACTGAGATAGGCCCGAGAGGGAGTTGGGCCTGTCGAATGAGAGTGAGGTGTGGGTATGTGAGATGTGGTGATGGGAAAAGGGATGATGGTGTAATTGGAGATAAAACTTGACTACTTAAACATTGATTACAGCTGCATAGGAAACCCCAGCCTATAGGTCTGCTTGTATAGCCTTGCATCCACATTCCACAAAGCAAATGCTGCATAGGTGGGCTCCGTGGCCAGTACATATCGTACTGATAAATTTGCTGTCAGGTGACGAGAATGAGTACGACTTCGAGGAAGACGATGGCGAGGAATAGGGTCACGTGCTACACTCAAGTTGGCCGTGAAGGATGAATCATTTCCGCATCTTCTAAAGCTTCTCTGAATGTTGATTCCGCCAGTGTGGCGATGTAATAAATGATTATGTAAGACTAAATTACCGTTGTATGGATCCTGGTGTCAACTGAGATATGGGTAATTTCATGGATTGTCCCAAGCAATCTGTTGAATTACAATTCGAGCCTGTGGATTTCCCTTCGTGGAAATCAAGGTCATTTCAGTTGGTATCAGAGCCATACTTAACTATAGGACGAGACCCATAGGGAATGGACGTTAGAATAGGAAGCCAGACTCTCTTTCGGTTATATTACCGACCTTGCATTCACTTTTTTATGCAATGGCTTATCTAATACAAGGACCTGCTAAACCGTTTCTTAAAAAATTTGCAGATGACCAGCCTTGGACCACCACTTCGTCCACTGCACGATGGCACTATTGAGATCCCGATCAATGGGAGGAACCACGGTGGATTTGCCATGGTGTTACGCCAGGTGTTGGAGGAGCTGGGAGCACCGTCTGACCAGATCCAGTACTTCAGCCGAGGGAAGCTTGTCAAGGCTGAGAGGTTTGAAGGACCTGTCACTACCAGAGTTGAGACACCCGTCAGCTTGACCCTTCTAGGAATGCCGGTTTTTGCTGACTACACTGTTGGAGAGACTGTGGAGGACGGAGTACAGTCCATCTCCCGCAAGGTACTACGCGCAGTTGTATACACCGCCTATGAGTACCTTAAGGGGACCCATTTCTGTCTGCTACCTCAGGCTTTGGAGCTGCACCCTGACCCCATCCAGAGGATTCTGTACACCAGCCAGATCGTTCAGGCCGAGACTGACCCTTGCCTACGCACAGTGGCACACCACCTCCAGGAGCAGGACGAGTTCATCAACTGATTGGAACAAAGGAGGCAGCGTGACCGAGCACGCATGGCAGAGGTCGAAGACAGTTTGCAGAAAGGGACTCAGACCCTGGAGAGTTTGAGCAGAGCAGTCACTGATTTGCAGCTGGAGATGCAGCGCCGTGATGAGTTACACCGAGCCGAGATCGCCGACTTGCGAGACAAGATCGGGGATTTTGGGTTACGCAATGACTACCTGAACAGCAGAGTATTGGGATTACAGAGGAGGCTGGACGACAAGGAGAGAGCGCTTGCTGAGAGGGAGCAGAGACAGAGGAGTCGAGATGAGCACGTTGCGCTCCAGGATCAGGGAGTTGGAGAAGCAGTTGCAGAAAGCCGAGGAGAAGTCCACTCGCAACCAAGGGATTCTGATCGACCGCGTGAAGATGGTGGAGTTCTTAAAGGACAAGCTACGGAGGACAGAGACAGCTTGGAAGCAGTCCGACGCCAGGAGAGCTATTGAGGTCCGGAAGGTACAGAGTTCGCTTCCCCCACTGGAGATGGTGAAGCCCCGGGAGGGAGACTTCCGCACACCACCCACTATGCTCAACCTGGGAGCGTGTCCGTCTATAAGGATGCAGGAGATTGAGGCCACTCCAGAGCTAGCTGTAGCACTCGACTACGTCAAGCGCCTGACCATGACTGATGACGAGATCGAGGCAGAGGACAGCCGCATACCCGACGCCGTACTCGACCTTATGCACCAGTAGCTTATGGGACCCTGCGTGGCCCTTAGACTAGTGATACCATGAGTTGTCCTATCATTGGCTATCTGCGCATAGCACGATCTTCTTAGCAGCTAGGAACATCCTTTATGTAATAATAACCATGTGATGAGTGACATTTGGATCTTATGCTTCTTATGGTTCTCTATGCTTCTTTGGTTGAGTGTAGGATAGCATGAAAAATGTTTTAATTCATTTAAAACGTTGAAAACATCTAACTCCTACTTAAACCACTACAAGATAATTACTGCACTGAGCACGTACCTAATAATTTCAGATGTCGATGAGACGTTCCGCGCGTCTGGAGAACCGCCAGCCCTTCCCCGCACCTGCGCCAGGACGCGGGCGTGGTCGCAACCGTGGACGCCCAGCTGGCAGATGTGCTGGAGTTAACCTGGAAGAAGAGCTGCGCCGGGCAGAGGATGCACCGCCGGAGAACGATCTGCCACCCCAGGGCGAGAACGTGCCTCCGCCACCGCCGCCGCCGCCGCCTCCGACGTTGGCGGAAGTGATGGCACAGCAGACCCAGCTGCTGAATGCCATAGCTACTGGGATGAACAGGCACCACGGGCCACCCCAGAATGACTTCCAAAGGAAACTGGAGGGTTTCCTAAAGCTGAGGCCACCTACCTTCGACGGGACCGACAGTGATCCCCTCGCTGCCGACGATTGGCTTAAAGAGATGGAGAAGAAGCTGGACCTGACCACTTGCTCCGACGAGGAGTGTGTTGGGATTGCTAGCCACCAGCTGACCGGTGCTGCACGAGCATGGTGGGACAACTACACCAGCGCTCACGAGGACCCAGCCCGCATTGATTGGGATGAGTTCACCGAGGCTTTCCGTGACCACCACATTCCTGAGGGAGTCATGGAGGCCAAGGAGAACGAGTTTCGCAAAATCTCCCAGGGAGCTGACCGGATCCACGAGTACACCACCCGCTTCAACTGCTTGCTCCGCTACGCACCTACGTCTTGCGTGAGTTCCGAGAAGGAAAAGATGTACTACTACAGGAAGGGACTTCAGACCAAGATCAGGTTGGCTCTGTCAGGGAACAAGAGCTACACTCTGCGTGAGCTGATTGACCGCTGTATTGAGATCGAGAAGGATCGCATGGAAGCACGTCTGGAGTTCAAGGCCCAGAACAAGGGAAAGAAGCGCCGCTTTGAGGGACCCGCTCACACTGCTCCACCCCAGAGACAGCGAACGGGAGCACCTCCGCCTTTCCGGACTCGCCAAGGACCTTCTTCGAGAACGAACCGTGGTGGTGGTACCAACAGCAGCAACTATCACCGCCCCGCTCAGACCTACCCTGCGCCGACTCGAGCTGTGCAGAACACACCCGCCCCCGCTACCAACACGCCAAGGACAAGCAATTGGAAGGCTCCTGCGACAGCTACAGCAGGCAGTGCACCCTTCACTTGCTTCGGATGCGGAAAGCCTGGACACCGTGTGGCTGTGTGCCCCGACCTCAACCATGCACCAGCAGCTGCACAGGGTACACCGAACCGGGGATCTGCTACCCGAGGAAGACTGAACCACATGACCGCTGAGGAAGCTGAAGCTGCACCTGATGCTGTGTACGGTACGTTCCTAGTTCAGGGTAACATGGCTACAGTTCTGTTCGATTCAGGAGTTACATGTTCATATATTTCATCTGCATATGCACATAAGCATAACATACCTGTAACCCCGAGAGTAAACCCCATCCTAACCAGCTCACCCTTAGGAACCTTCAGAAGCATTCACATATGTAGGGGAGTGATAATCACAATCGAGGGACTTGACTTTCGAGCTGACCTAACCCTACTACCCTCCAATAGCTTAGATGTCATCTTAGGCATGGACTGGCTAACCAAACACCGGGGAGTGATATCTTGTTCACCTAGATATGTTCAGGTAACCCACCCTTGGGGAACAGCCGTCCGATGTATACCTCAAACCAGGAGAGTCCAAGCCCTCCTATGTGCACTGGAGACTAAGGCAGATAAAATGGAGCTGACATTCAGAGATGTGCCAGTAGTCTGTGAATTCAATGACGTATTTCCAGAGGAGTTGCCAGGAATGCCACCAGATAGAGATGTGGAGTTTGTTATAGAGCTAATGCCAGGAACTGCACCGATTGCCAAAAGATCCCTACAGAATGTCGGCTGATGAGTTGAAGGAACTCAAGAAGCAGCTGGGAGAATTACTGGAGAAGGGCTTCATTAGGCCTAGCGCCTCGCCCTGGGGATCTCCCGTTTTGTTTGTCAAGAAGAAGGATGGCACGATGAGGATGTGCATTGACTACCGGAATCTGAATGCGGTTACAGACAAGAATAAGTACCCACTGCCCCGCATCGATGATCTGTTAGATCAATTGAGTAAGGCCAAGTACTTCTCAAAGATCGATCTCCGATCAGGGTACCATCAGATGAAGATCAGGGAAGAGGATATCCCGAAGACTGCATTTGTCACTAGATATGGACAGTATGAGTGCACAGTAGTCTCATTTGGACTCACTAATGCTCCAGCATACTTCATGAACATGATGAACAAGATCTTCATGAATGAGCTAGACAAGTTTGTAGTGGTATTTATTGATGATATACTGGTTTACTCAGCCACAAAAGAGGAACATGAACATCATTTGAGGACCGTATTGGAGAGGTTGTCTCGCAACCAGCTATACGCCAAATTCTCCAAGCGAATTCTGGCTTGAGGAAGTTGCTTTCCTTGGTCACGTACTGTCAGGAGAAGGAGTTGCAGTGGACCCAGCCAAGATTAAAGCTGTGAAAGAGTGGGAACAACCCCGTAATGTGTCAGAAATCAGAAGCTTTTTAGGACTCGCAGGATACTATCGCAGATTTATGGAGAACTTCTCCAAGATTGCAAGACCCATGACCAACTTGCTGAAGAAAGAGAACAAGTTTATATGGACTCCTGAATGTGAGAAGAGTTTTCAGACCTTGAAGGAGAAGCTCACTACTACACCTGTACTAGCCCTGCTCGATATTCACAAAGATTTTGTTGTATATTGTGACGCCTCTCGGCAAGGTTTGGGCTGTGTACTAATGCAAGAAGGAAGGGTGATAGCTTATGCCTCAGGACAGTTGAAGGAACATGAGCAGCGATACCCGACTCATGACCTAGAACTTGCAGCCGTGGTACATGCACTCAAGATTTGGAGACACTATCTAATAAGCAACAAGTGTGACATCTACACAGACCGCAAGAGCCTGAAGTACTTCTTCACACAAGAAGATCTGAATATGAGGCAGCGCAGATGGCTAGAACTCATCAAGGACTATGATCTTGAGATCCATTACCACCCAGGGAAGGCTAATGTTGTCGCTGATGCACTTAGCCGCAAAAGCTACTGCCATACCCTCATCACCAACTCTATGCCGCCTGAGCTCAGGAGAGAGTTCGACGCATTCCAGCTCGAGGTAGTCTCCTATGGCACGCTAAATGAGCTTCGCGTTGAGTACAATCTCACCTCACGGATCCGTGAAGCACAAAGGAACTGTCCTGAGATAGACTATATCCGTGGTTTGATGAAACTGGGGAGAGGCCCCGAATACCGAGAAGATGAGCAGGGAACTGTATGGTACAAAGATAGAATCTGTGTACCGACGGATTCAGTGATACGAGAAGAGATCCTGTCGGAAGGGCATGACTCCAAATATTGCATTCACCCAGGGTCAGCCAAGATGTACCATGATCTAAGGAAGCACTTCTGGTGGGAGAATATGAAGACAGACATTGCAGGGCATGTGGCCCGATGTGATACATGCAATAGAATCAGGGCCGAACATCAGAGACCAGCAGGGTTGCTACAACCAGTTGAGATACCAGAATGAAAGTGGGAGTGCATATCCATGGACTTCATATTAGGACTGCCCCGATCCGAGCATGGATATGATTCTATATGGGTAATAGTGGATCGTCTGACCAAAGTCGCACATTTTATACCGGTCAAAAGGAAGTATAGAGTTGAAAAGCTAGCAGATCTGTACGTATCAAACATTTTGAAGTTACATGGGGCACCTCTGAGTATTATATCTGACCGAGGATCACAGTTTGTATCATAGTTCTGGAAATCCTTGCACAAGTCCATCGGGACCAAGCTCGACTACAGCACAGCATACCACCCGCAAACAGACGGGCAAACAGAAAGAGTGAACCAGATTCTCGAGGACATGTTACGTGCTTGCGTATTGAGGTACAAGGAAGGATGGGAGAGCTGTCTACCCCACGCTGAGTTCTCATACAACAACGGTTACCAGACGAGCATTAAGATGTCTCCATTTGAAGCGTTGTACGGAAGACCGTGCAGAACCCCGCTAATGTGGTCGGAACCAGGTGAAAGGACATTCTTCGGTCCTGCTAAGATTGTGGAAGCAGAAGAAGGTGTTGCCCAAGTAAGAGAGAATTTGAGGATTGCACAAAGTAGGCAAAAGAACTATGCAGATAGAAGACGTAGAGAGCTTAAGTTCAAGGTTGGGGATTATGTCTACCTCAAGGTATCTCCGCTTCGTGGCACCGTCAGATTCCACGTAAAAGGGAAATTGGCACCAAGATATGTTGGGCCATACAAGATCTGTAAAAGGGTTGGAAAGCTTGCTTACAAGCTGGAACTACCGGAGGAATTGTCTGGAGTACACCCCGTGTTCCATGTCTCGCAATTAAGGAAGTGTTTGAAGCTTCCCGAGGAGCAAGTTCCTACGGATGCATTAGACCTGCAAGACACACTTGAATATAAGGAACATCCGATCAAGATCTTGGCACGGGATACCAAAGAGACGCAAAACAAGACAATTCCAATGTGCAAGGTATAGTGGAGCAATCACACCGAAAGGGAAGCTACGTGGGAGAAAGAATCGGACTTGCGGATTATGTTTCCTTACCTCTTCGAAGGGTACGTTATCTCTGAATCTCGAGGTCGAGATCTGTCACACCCAATTTTAAGGATAAAATTGAATGCATAACCTTATGTGCGCCCCAGGATCAGTCACACACATAAGCCGACAAATACAAGGTAATATCAAAAGACAATGCTCAAATACATAACGTAGTAATAATTAGAATATAACCTTAAGAAGCAAACAGCAGAAAGACACTCTGATCTTCGCGTGTAGACACCAACTCCACAGGGACACAACTGACTGGTTGACCACAAGCCTAAACTTCTCCTGAGGTGTGGGGGAAATAGCAAGAGTGAGTCCATGTCGAACTCAGCAAATATAACATGGGGTTTATGAGGCTCAAAAAGGATAGACACGGGTTTATAGCGGTTTGCTTTTAATTAAGCATCTTTTATGCAATTGGATAGCAACAAGTTGAATAAGCCCATAATCCATGATCATAAGTAACATAATTAATGAGTAGCAATAAATAGACTAGCAACAAGTAAACATCACCCCAAAGATAACTACTCCATGAGTTTTCCGGACCACTCGTGACCGTGAGCGCGGCTAGTATACCAGTTTTACACTCTGCAGAGGTTGTGCACTTTCACTATGAGCCGTGATTCCCATTTGCTCGGGGTAGCTAGCCCCATAACACTTCCAAGGTGAGCGAGCAGGGTTTCACTATGAAGTCTTTCAAAGTACTCCGTCTAACAAGTTAGGGCCGCTAGGAACCCGGCAAGCAGATGTAGAGCCCCCCTTCGTCATGGCACAAGGTCACGCAGGTTATACACACTCGGACAGGAGCCGCACTATACCCGAGTCGTCAGGTCCCATCACGCCTTTCGGTAACCTCTAACAAGCTAGAAAAAGGACCTATACTTGACTAAAACCAGAGCCATGTAGCCCTCATAGTTGCACTGTAAGTCCCAGCTTTTGCTGACAGATCATTACCAAGGGGGAAGGATATGGAGCATCACAAAACTATGCTCGAATCCCCTAGTTCCATGTTGCTAAAAAGACATCTTTCAATGTTATTGCATATTCAATTAATCAAGTTTACCTGATCATGATTCCAATAACGTGCTAGCATCAACTACCCAATGCATAATCCCATAGGTGATCAAGGAACAAGATAACAATACTAGGTAGAAACTATGGTTAACAAGGTAGACACATGCACATGAAATTAATTATTGCGGTGAATAGGATAACAAGGAAGATCCCATGCTATATTTGCCTTAGACTTGAGATCATTTTCTCTGATTCAAACCCCTGAAGACTGCTTCTTGAATTCACCACGTAATTCTCATCGACTATACTCGATCGATCACCACATCAACACACATCGTCCAGCAGACATATACAAAGCAAATAAGGATAATAACTAAAACAGTACACCAAACAGTAACAAAATAGTTTTAAAAGGTTATAAAACTATTCTACTCGTTCTCACGATCGCATCGATATAATGATCACGAAAAACGGATTTAAAACGTAGAAGTTATGATTTTCCAAAGATTTCCTATTGAAAAATAATCATTATAGGAATAACTTAAAATTTTAAAAGCATCAAACTTACTGTTCAGTATTAAAAATATGTGATGTATAAAAATACGAACATAACGAAATTTGAACGGATTAAATCAGAATTAAAACGAAGAAACGACGCGGAAAAATACGAACCGGTGGCAAACACGTAATTAGGTCGTCTTCAACCTCTGGTCTTCTTCTCCATCTAGCTGTTCACGTACAGGCAATGGTGGGGAGTTGCTGCTGCTTACTGCGTCGCAGAGGGGAAGAAGGTCGTCGGCTTGGCAGCACAGTAGCATCATGGCGGCTTTCCTGCGGCCTGCAGGAAGTAGGCGTCGGAGGGGCCTGTTGGTGGCCTGCTGCCCTGCTGCTCGATGCCCAGTTTTAGATGCTTGTTGGAACTTGCTGCTGTGGTGGACAGGGAAGCTCAAAGGGGCGACTGGGTGGCCGTGTGCGCAGCTACGAACAGAGTAATAAACAATAGGAGATGAGAAGGAATTCGTGGCGGATGCTGATACAGGCACGTGAGACATAATATAGATGAGTTCCAAAACAAACATGGTAATATTCTCTCACCTCGAGTGATGGATGAACGCCAGCCAAAAATTTGGGCAATGGAAACTGACGATGGTGACGCTAAATTGGGGACGACGTCGAAGAAAGAAAGGGGAAAAATCCCATTCACAGGATTTCTGGCATTCCTTGAGATAATTTGTGTGATTTGTTCAAGGGATTGGCCGATATTTATAGGGAGAAACACTCCTCACCCCAACATCAATTAGCAATATGGTACTAATTGATGTCGCACCCTTTTCCTTTACTAATGGGCCTAAATTATTATTAAAACCCGTTAGTAAATAATACATGGGCTAAAGAGAGTTTTAAGATTATAGCACATGGAATTTGAGGGCTACAAACAAAATGAGTGATTTTATTATTTTCGGAATAAAATAAATTTTCAAATAAAATAATTCTAGAAAAGTCTAGAATTAATATTTGGTTCGCGAAAAATATCCCGAATACTCCGAAAATTATGGAAAAATTCCCGGAGATATTTTGGAACATGATGAATCCAAATAAAACATTTAGAGATCATGAGAAGATATTTTAGAGCAGCTAAAAAATTAGATTTTTCTCAAAGATAATAGGAAAAAGGGCCGGAAAAGTCAAGAAAAATTTTTGGAAAATTTTTAGAGATAAGTTGATGAACAATGAGCACCAAAATGTGATTTAGAGCTGAAGAAAAGGTTTTGATAAACTTCAATACAAGGGATGGAGTTGAAAAACACGAAATTTGATTATAGAAAGAGACAGAGACATGCCGCAGAGAAGATCGTTGTACTAAACGCATTTTAAAACTTTATTCACTCACATCATAAATTCATTTACTAATAATTTTGGATCGTTTTTAGTTTTGACAAAGACCACTCAACCAAAATAAATCATATGAAAGGGCATGAGTGCACAAACATGTTGCTAAACTTTAGTTGAATTTTAACTTAATAATTTTTTTAATTTTCCTATGTTTTCATAAACACAAAAATACAAAATTAAATGAGTTTAGCTCTATTTCAAAATTAGCGAAAATTGGGGTGTTACAAGATCCTAATGAGGGGGGTGGACTGTAACAACCCTAAAAATCCACACAACCTAAAAATCCCAACCAATTAAAATTTTTCATTTATTTATTATGAAAACCCATTTTTCTTGTGCAAGCATATAGGTTTCATTGTAAATAAAGGAGTATAGCTTGCATTTTAATTCCATTCATCACATTTGGGATTTATTGCAATTTATGTTTGTATTTACTCAATATTTAAAATGGGTAATATATGTATATAAATACACTTGAGTGAAAATAGAAAAAGAAAGAGAAAAGAGAAGAGAGGAAGAAAGGAAGCCAGCCTGTCGGCCCAGCTGCGGCCCAACCGAGCAAGCGCGCGCGACCGTTTGACCCACTCCCCCGCTGCCGCTGACCGCCCGACCCCACCCATCAGCGTTTTTCCTCTCGCTACTGTTCTTCTTCTCACCTCGCGAAAGACGGTGGCCGACAGAGTCATGCAAATGGCGTGACCGACAGCGCCACGCATGGCAGAGCCCTGACCCCGCTGTCCCTCGCCTGTCCCCTGCCTTGCTCGCCAAGAAGCCCGCGCACACCACCAGAACCCTAGCTCGCGCAAGCCACAGCCCTCCGATCAGCCCGAGCAGATCAGAGCCGCCCGCCATAGGTAGCCACCCGAGCTCCGGTATAAATTGGAGCACCTCACGGCGCCCTAGCCCTCATCCCACTCGCCGCCGCCGCGGCACAAGCCACCGCACCCCACCGCATAGCCGAGAGAGAGGGAGAAGGGTGGAGCAGAGGAGGAGGAGCTGCCGGAGCGCCGCCGCCGCGGAGCACGCCGAGCCGGACACGGAGGAGAAGCCGGAGCCCCGTCGCGGTTCGGCACGGCACTGCGTACGCTCTGCACGGCTCCGACTCGCCACTGCACCGCCATCCTAGCTTCACCGACACCACGGTGAGCCACCGCACGCCATGTCTGAACCTCGCCCTGCTTTTGCCATGGCGTTCCCCCTACGGGACGCGCAGTCACGAGCCTTTACCGGCTCAGGAAGATCACCTGCACCATGCACTCATGCGACCGGCCGAAACCCCCGGACTACAAGCTTTGCTAGACCGAGAACGCAGCACGACGCGTTCTCGGTGGAGCGCGCTCGCCACCGACGCGTTCCGACGCCGAATCACCCGTTCCGAGCAATCCGACTAGCACCCGTATAGGTTAGAGCGTCGTGGAGCACCGCCATGACCCCTTGAGCTAGCTTCGTGGATCTAAGCGCTAGAGGAAGCCTCGTCCGCCCTGCTCGAGTGCGCCGCGACCTCGCCGGAGCTCCGCCGCGTGCCGAAGCCAGGAGGAGACCCTGCTGTGACACCAAGTTGCCACCAACGACCCGAGGGCCTTACTGACTATGTCAATAGAAGGGAACCACACCCGTTCGTGCCAAAACCGAACCCCGGCCACCACACCACCGCCCGCCTCGCCAGAGAAGCGCCTGTGCCGTGGCCGAGCACCAAAAGGGACCCTGTTAGCCAAATTGGGTCCCTTAGAAACGAATATTGGGGCCCGGAGGGGAGAAATTGCCTCGCTGTGGGCTGCAACGTAGCCTACCGGAGCTTTAGCCCTGTGGCAGCTCGCCGCCGGCCGCCATGGCACGCCGAATGGTTGGCCAAGGTCACAAACCACCCCCGACCACCGCCGAGCTACGCCGAGCTACCCCCGAGCTACGCCGAGCTACGGCGATTCTCTGGGAACCAGCATCGAACACCTGGTGGGCGACCATCGGGTCTGTGTTCTGTTGAGGTGCCACATGCCGCAATACTGGACCCGCGCGCCACGTGGACCAATCCCGAGCTGCCATCCCCTGATTAATCGGCTATTTTCCATTTTCAGAAAATAGGATAATCTTCGGAAATTCATAACTTATTCATACGATGTCCAAAAATTACGCACCATATATTAAAATTCACAGAAAAATAAGATCTACAATCTAAGACTATGTTTGTGTGCATTTGGCTCTTTATTTTATTGGATTTTTCTGATATACTCCATAGGAGTCGCTGACGCGACTATTTCGTGTTCGATTTCAGAGCCGGAGGAGGATCTGACTAAGGAAGACGACCACGAGTACTTTCAGGAGCTAGGAGACGACTACGAAGGTGCCATGTCCCACCAAATCCTTAGATCCTATTTACGCATTGCAAATGACATTGTTGCTATTGCTTTATGATTATGTATGGATTGGTTGCATGATAGTGTATTTGAATTCCCTGCCTTGATAAGACTTTACCCTGCTGTCCGCTGCTAGGTTAGCTGCTGCTTAATTTACTGTTACTCTTCCACTACTTTCTACTGGCTATATGCTATGTGGTAGAATTGGGACGGTGTATAACTGATTATAACGACTGGGAGAGAGTGCTGCGTGCGTCTTGGGTGCGTGGTAAGGGTTGATGTCGACCAAGTGGGATGTGAGACAAGCCCATGGGGCAAGTCGTGCCGGGGGTGCAACCTGGGCATCCCCAAGCGAGATACCTGTGGCGGGTAAAGTTGTTGAGGAGGTTCCGGGTGGGATAGCCTTGGTGGTTTGAAGCCCGTGGACGAAGGTGCTGTGATGGCATGAGGAGAGTATCCCCTAAGTGAAGATGCCTGCTTGGTCAAACCTAGGACGGACTAGTTTCAGGTTCATGGGAATCCTTTTCTACTCACTCGCTTCTGATGGGTGGGAGACGGCTGGACTACTTGGTAGGACGGTGCCACTACTGCTAGGTTGAGAGGTGATAAGGGTGGGCGGAGACGGTCGATGGGTTCCCATTCCGTTCTAGATGCGCGGTACCACTGGATGGGCCCGGTACTGTGTCTCCCAGTCTCAGCATAACGGTGTAGGATCCGGAATATCCCAGGGCTGAGTGGTAGGGTGGCATCGACCTAGGCAAGCAAGCACCCGGAATTCTGCCTAGGTGTTTGCGCAACACCTATGATGGCTAATCTTGTGGGTAGTGAAACCTCTGCAGAGTGTATGGTTGATCGATCGATACATATGCCAACCTGTTGGCTATGGACCCTTCCTGTGAAGCTTCTACTAGTGTAGTGAGTGTTCTTTTCTCCCCCTGGATGACATTTTCCGGCAGTGTACCCGCTGTGGTAGTATGCCGCTGAGATAGGCCCGAGAGGGAGTTGGGCCTGTCGAATGAGAGTGAGTTGTGGGTATGTGAGATGTGGTGATGGGAAAAGGGATGATGGTGTAATTGGAGATAAAACTTGACTACTTAAATATTGATTACAGCTGCATAGGAAACCCCAACCTATAGGTCTGCTTGTATAGCCTTGCATCCACATTCCACAAAGCAAATGCTGCATGGGTGGGCTCCGTGGCCAGTACATATCATACTGATAAATTTGCTGTCAGGTGACGAGAATGAGTACGACTTCGAGGAAGACGATGGCGAGGAATAGGGTCACGTGCTACACTCAAGTTGGCCGTGAAGGATGAATCGTTTCCGCATCTTCTAAAGCTTCTCTGAATGTTGATTCCGCCAGTGTGGCGATGTAATAAATGATTATGTAAGACTTAATTACCGTTGTATGGATCCTGGTGTCAACTGAGATATGGGTAATTTCATAGATTGTCCCAAGCAATCTGTTGAATTACAATTCGAGCCTGTGGATTTCCCTTCGCGGAAATCGAGGTCGTTTCAGTCTATCTCTACATAATATATAAATTTTCACATGAGTATGACTATCATCTTTCAAAGATAGAATATAATGTTTTAGCACATTTGATTAAGTCTGAGATCAAAAGAATGATGCCATGAACAATCTTAAAGGACAAATCATGTTAAGTTAATTAGGTTAATCAATTAAAGCTGTAACTCTAACATATTTGTGTCTTTATTCATCTATATTCCAAGATCAAGAGGAAAATAGTGACCACTTACCTTAGGATATTACCTTCATTATTAGAGCGTGATGGCACTAAGTAATGAAGGGTAGATGCCTGGTGGTCCTTTTCTTCTCTTGCATCTTGAGTTGTTCATGAGCATCTTGTCTCGTTTGTTGCTTTTTCTCTTTGCCATCTTTTGCTTCTTTGATCTTATGACACCTTGTCAAGTTCTTCCATCCATAATGAATGAGCTATGTCTTCCTCTGCAAAGTTATTGAAGTTCAGCATGTGCCCTGTCTCATCTCTGATTTGAATTTATCTCGTGACTTACCCAAATTAAATTGGAAGTTTTCTGCAAGGGTCAGTCCAACAAAATATCCAATGTTTACTACAGCATACGAGCGGCTCAAAACTCAACCTAGACACCATGTCCAATTTGACTTAGGAAGGCATTTTAACCTAAACACCACGCTTAATTCAAAAATCCTTTGAAAGTAAAATCATCGCACCTCTTGGTTCGGAAATCAAACTAAACACCTTGTCTAATTATGATTCCAGAAAAGAGTATAAACTAAGCACCATGCCTAATTTAAAAGGTGTATGAAATTTCTCCAAACCTTAAGTATACTATAGTGTTGACGTTTGTTAAACACTAAATATCACCATCAACTATTGAACAAAAAAAGATAAAATAAATTATAGACAATAGTTGTAGGGTTTATACTAACGAGTTCCACGAGTTTTGCTTTCTCCCGATGTTTGTAAGTATATTTAATTTTCCATCAATAAAAGTATCTCAAATAAGGAATTGGACTACACCATTACGACGGGCTCGTCGAGATGATTGAAACGGACCTATCATTTGCTATATTCGGAGTTCGGACTCAAAATCTGCGACCCAACATACACCATTGGACTGCGGTAGACCGAAGAAGACACGTCGCCGAAGTGGAGCCCGTTTGAGCCCAGGGCAGCGCTGGCCGGCCCTAGGGTGGGGCCGGGCAGCCCTCCATTGTGCTGCCTCCCCTCCGGCTTCTGGAAACTTCCTCCCACGCTTTCTTGGCACCTAAGCAAAGTATCCCGACGTTGATCTAAGGTCGGTTTGATCCGATGGTGCATATAACATGAGACGCGGATCGATGACGTGGTGGTTCCTTGCCCCCTACTCCACCTCGGCCTATATAAGGACGCCCCAGGCCCTCTCTAGAGGGCATTCTATATCCCGGAGCTTCATATTCTCTACATAAATTAGGGCTAGTAGGGTCCCTCTAGTTGATCTAGTTTTAGATCTACTTCTAGTTCTTCTAGTTGTAAAGAGGGAGAGAGAAGAGGAGAGAGCGGAGGAGGAGTCGGATCTGTCGGATCTTCCTCAACATTGTACTTTTGCAGTATCTGGTTTGTCTTTTAGCAATCTCCAGGTTCTTCAATTCTTAATTCTTGAGTTCTTTGTTTACTTTCAGTATTTACTTTTAAGTTATTTATTAGTTTCCCGCTTGCATCAAGTGCTCTAGTCTTTGCAACGCTAGAGTAGTAATTAATAGATTAGACGTGGTGTTTAGTCTTGCGATTACCTGGAACTGCGCCTAGCCCTACGTATTGTTGTGGTAGGCCCAGGTGGTGACAGCCCTGACGGCCGACGTATTCCACCACGTTCGGGTTAGAGTTTGTAGGACCGTAGTCGGAACTTCCTAGTCCCCTTCTCATCTCAGTCTGAGGCTAGTATTTTGATGTCCCAAAATAAGTACACTTATAGTATCCTTGATTCTTAGATCATCTAGAGAGCTTAGGAAATCTTTCTCTCTCTCCCCACAAAAACATATATATTTATCCTTAGGCGATCTTGAGACCTAATTAGTACACTTCGCGTTCCCCGTGGAAATCGATAATCTGGAATACTCTCGGGTGAAAACTACAGCGGTATCCGTGCGCTTACGGATTAATATGTTTGTGTTAGGAAACGTCAACAAGCTTTCTGGCGCCGTTGCCGGGGAACGGTAGTTGTGCTAGTTAAAAACCAAGTTCGTCCTCTTCATTTTTTACCACTTTTTATATCTTACCACATGGATTCAACTCCTATATATAAATTTTCCGCTCCAAAGGGCGAGTTGTTGGAGCCTCCACCATCATCACATCCTATAGTTACAGATGGCTATGAGCTTCGCCCTGCTTTCATAGCCATGGTTCGGGAGCAAACTTTCTCTGAAGAAGATGGCGAAAATTCATACATCCACCTACGGGAATTTGAGCAACTGTGTTCGTGCTTGAACATTTCAGTCATGACACATGAGACTTTAAAATGGAAATTGTTTCCGTTCTCTCTTTCTGAGAGGGTGAAACAATGGTATGCTCGTACTGTTAGATGTGTAGATGGAGACTGGGATGAACATCGAGACAAATTTTGTCTTGCTTTCTTCCCTATTTCTAGGATTATCACTCTTCGTTTAGAAATTCTTTCTTTTCAACAAAAGGAGAAGGAAACTTTAGGAGCAGCCTGGGCACGATTTTCAACTTTGATCACTTCTTGCCCAGATTTGTCTATGCCTGACCATATTCTTTTACAACACTTCCATTATGGACTTAGCAAATAAGCTGCCCTTTTTCTTGATGTCTGTTCTGGAGGATCATTCTCTCATAAGACCGTTAGTGAAGGAAAAGCTATCCTTGATAAAATCCTTGAAAACACCCCCTACACTGGCGTCTATGATGAAATCCCCGAAGAAGAAGTCGAGCCAAGCCCCGAACCAAAATAGGAGGAACACGCAGCCGAATTAGAAACTCCAATTGATTCATCTCGTGATTTGGTTGTTTTCCAACAAGGGAACACAAAACAAACTAAAGGATAATGAACCATCCCCTTTAGAGTTTCCCTTTGAATTGGAGGAAGATATATTTGAAGATTATGAAAATACCTCGAATTTTCCTGTCTAAATGAGACCTCTGGCGCTGACAAAAGCACCTGACCAAGATGAAGAATTGGCCCACATAGAACACATCAAAAGCCTATCTTCAGTCTTGAGTCATGAATGCCTAAGAGAAGCCGAGTTATCTCTTGAGGTAGCTCGAATCACCTCTCCCTAAACATTCTTCTGTGCCAAGTTCAAAGGTCCGCTAGGAACATCCATTATAATTCATCCGTCGGGATAAACTTCATTTCAAAGGCATTAGCCGATATTCTTTTTCCTGATGCTTCCTTAACACCATCAAGAAAACTTCTTCAAAGTCCATCAGGATTCATTCTTGAAAGCCTGGGGGTTTTTAGGGTTGTTCCTATCACTATCAAGAACTCTGGGATAAATTTAGATTTTCATATCTTTGACATTTCAAAGATTCCTCTCTTGATTGGCATTCCAATCATGAGACTGCTATAGGAAAAACCCTTACGAGGTCACTTAGACTTCAAGGTTGGGAAGTCCACAATTGACATTCCTCTTGCCTGATCCATTAACACAATTATGGAGCCTAGACCTGAACAAGACCCGATGGAGGAAGTTATGATGGCGACACTAGAAGAATTGGCTCAATCTACTTTTGATGATAAACACTTAGTTCACGAAGAGGAAGAGTTAGCAGAGCCCATCGAGATTCACAAAAATGAGGAACCACTACCTCCTTCGATCGAGCTCAAACCTCTCCCACTTGGCCTGAAATATGTTTTTCTCCATAACAATCGGGACACCCCAGTGATCATTAGTGACAAGCTATCCAATCTTGAAACCCAACAACTTATCACCATTCTAGAGAAACATAAGTCTACCATAGGCTACTTACTTGAAGACCTCAAGGGCATTAGCCCTGCTCTCTGCACACATCGCATACCTATCAAGCAAGATTGCACACCTTCAAGGGAGCCACAAGGAAGACTTAACAACGCTATGCGAGAGGTTGTTAAGAAAGAGGTCCTCAAACTCTTGCACTCTGGGATTATTTATCCCGTGCCACGTAGTGAGTGGGTCAGCCCGGTCCAAGTAGTGGCAAAGAAGGGAGGTATGACAGTCGTTAGGAATGAGAAAAATGAACTCATCCCACAACGAACCGTCACTGGATGGCGGATGTGTATTGATTACCGGAAGCTAAACATGGCCACTAAGAAGGATCACTTTCCGCTACCGTTGTTGACGGTGGATAACGTCAACTTTTATTAAAACTTTAGACACCAAAGGATACATGAAAACATACTAGTCTAGGGTTTTAACTGACAGTTTCCACAAGTTTTGCATGTTCTGTATTTTCCAGGGGCTATTCCAGAAAAGCATAAAAGAAGGGTTAAAGAGCACAATTACCACGAAACTTAACCACCAAGGAAACATCATCACGAAGACCCTGGAAGAGTCTAGAACACACCCAAAGCAAACGGGGCCCGAACCCCACCAGGTGGGGCCGGCCGGCGCCCCCCATTAGGGTTTCGGCCCACCTTCTGGAGTCTTCTTCCGCCGCCTTTGTGGAGTCATCTCGGCCATTGTTTCAAGTCGGTTTGATCCTACAGCGCACGTGCATCCCACCGAGTTATAAATAGAGGGGCAGACCCCCCTGGAGAAGAACCCAATCATTCAATCAAGGCATCAAGCCATCAAGAGCCTCCTAGTTCATCAAGAGCCTCCTAGTTCATAGTTCTAGCCTAGTTAGATTAGAAGTAGAGGAGTTCTAGTTCTTCGGCAGATCTGGAGCCCCGGCGTCTGTCTGGAGCACGGAGTTCGGTATAATTCTAGTTCTTTCTCTATTATTGTATTCTTTATTATGATTAGGGAAACATTGTTCTTAATAGTTCATATGTTCTTGATCACAATAGTCTTTGTCTACTTTGATTATATGTCTAGTATAGTTGGTTTGATTTTATTGAATTCATGTAATTGCTCGTATAGCGTTTATTCATGCGGACGATGGATAGATGATGAACAGTATGTAGACGTGGTGTCTAGGTATTTTGTTTATCTGCGAGTGCACCCTGATGTGCCGGGTCATGTGGTAGATCGCGTAGATGATAGCTGCGTTGAGTCCTCTGTAGTCCACCCCCCATATGTAGGCCAGCAGGCACGGTCGCGAAGTTGGATGATGACTCTGTTTCACATCCTTCCTAGATGATGCCCTTTGCATGTGATTATGATATAGGATTAGTCTAACAATGATTGCCAGATATAATTGCACTAATTAGAGTTATTCATTGATGTAGTTATAGAATTACCTTTGATATTAATTCCTTAGTTTATCCATTGGCTAGCTATTACTATGACTAGAGAGTGCTCTGATGATTATATTTTATTTATGATGCTTGATCAGACTTATCACCTTTATCTTTATTTACCTTGTGACCTCTACCTGTTATGAGTAGAGTAAATGACATCGGTAATGTCACTTATACATTGTATACCATCACTATCAATATAATAGATTAAAGTTTATCCTAGTCCTTCCCAGTGGTATAAATATAAATCGACAACCTGGTAGAACTCCTAGGTAAAATGCTACAATGGTATAATTATCTGTCTGCTTGCAGAACTAATCTTATTTTATATTTATATTTATTTTTGCCTAGTCACATAGATTAATGTATAAAACCTTTATTTATTCTTAACATTATTAATTAGGGATGACAACCTAGTTCTTGCATAAGGATGTTGGTAATAGAAAAGTGGCTAGTTGCTAATGACAAGTTAATTAATTACCATTCATCTTCTAATCTCGCCTCTCGCATTAAAAGTTATATAGTTATATTTGGCGACATTAGTAGATGTCAACAAGCATTTTTGGCGCCGTTGCCGGGGAAGGCACATTAAACTTAGAAAATATTGATAACATATGTATACATAATGGATAAGATTGTATTACCGATTGATCTCTAACTCAAACAGGCACACCCTTATTTTTATCATTTGCTTATCTTATGCAGGGTGATGAATGAATGGTTTTTCTCTTCCAAATAATTTCACTGACGATCCAGAGAAACTCCTGAGAAGAAAGAAGTCTGTAGAAGCGAGAGACAATTTCAAGCTACAATCAAAAACACCCATCGCTGCTCAAGCTCATTCATCAAAGGAGCCAGCTCCAATATTGGAAGAAGAACACTTAGGAGAAGATTTATCTCATGTGTTTGAAGACATGGCTGAGAAGACACTGCGCAAGTTCTCTGCCCCAACAACAGAAAACATCCGGACTGGACCAGGAGTCAACACGGGGGAGATTGGATTCGAGCTCAAGCCTGCTCTTATCACCATGGTTCAAGCCAGCCAGTTTTGTGGAAAAGCTCATGAAGATGCAAGTGCACACTTACAATGTAACAACCCTAAAAACCCACACAGCCTAAAAATCCCAACCAATTAAAATTTTTTATTTATTTATTATGAAAACCCATTTTTCTTGTGCAAGCATATAGGTTTCATTATGAATTTGGTAATAAAGGAGTATAGCTTGCATTTTAATTCCATTCACATAGAATAATAACTTATGCATCACATTTGGGATTTATTGCATTATATGTTTGTATTTACTCAATATTTAAAATAGGTAATATATGTATATATATACACTTAAGTGAAAATAGAAAAAGAAAAAGAAAAAGAAGAAGAGAGAAAAAGGAAGAGCAGAAATCGGCCCAACACCGCGCGCACGCGCGATGCCGACCGCACGCGCGCGACTGTTTCATCCGCACCCGCTCCCCCGCAGCCGCTGACCGCCCGGCCCCGCCTGTCAACCGCTCTCGCCCCCACTGTTCTTCTTCCTCGCAGAGACGACAGGGACGAGTGCACGCAATTCGCGTGACCCCGGACCCACGGCCGACAGCACCACGCCCCGCAGAGTTGTCCCCCTCCTGTCCCCTCCTTTCTTGGCCACCAAGCGAGCCCGCGTGCACCCTGAAACCCTAGCTCAAGCGCACGGATGAGCTCCACGTGCACCCACCGATACCCATCACCGTCCGCCGCTGTTCCGAGAACCGGCCACCTATAAATTGGAGCACCCGAGGAGCCCTAGCCCATTCCCACTCGCAGCCACCACGCTGCGGCTCCACAAGCCACCGCACCCCACCGCATAGCTGAGAGAGGGGGAGAAGGGCGGAGCAGAGGAGGAGGAGCTGCCGGAGCGCCGTCGCCGCGGAGCACGCCGAGCCGGACATGGAGGAGAAGCCGGAGCCTCGTCGCGGTTCGGCACGGCACTGCGTACGCTCTGCACGGCTCCGACTCATCACTGCACCGCCATCCTTACCTCACCAGCCCCACGGTGAGCCACCGAGCACCTCATCCAACCTCGCTGTGCTACGGTCATGGCGCTCGGCTTCACGAGCGCGTAGGCCACGGGTCGATTCCGACCCTGGAACACCGCGCACACACACACAAGACCTGCCAAGCCAAACGGGTGACGCGCATATACACTGGAGTGACTTCGACGGGCACCGCAGTCATGGGCTTTCGGAGCGCCGCCGTCTCGTCGGCTTCCCGAGCACCTGAGCCAGTAGCATCGTCCTGCCACCCATCGGCACGACCACTAGCTCCACGGGCACGACGGACTAGCCTGAATCGCAAAGACCGACCATCCATGGCCCCGGAGCGCAGCACGACGCGCTCGGGGGAAGACGTGCTCGCCATGGCACGTTCTGGCGCGGCGAAGTCCGTTCAGGGTCTAGCTGAGTATCTCGCGCGGTAGGAGGCAGCCAAGATGGTACACCGAGACCTCGCGAACGAACCCACCTCGCGGGATTGAAGCCGGAACCACCTGAATCGCCTTGGCCGCGTGCGCCGCGACCTTACTGGAGCGCCGCCGCGAGCCGTCGCCAAAAGAAGGCCATGCCATGGCTAAAGTTCGCCACTAGAGTGTTGTATGCTTCTCTGGCCTCACCAATTTGACAAGACCGCATTCGATTGAACCAAGACATGGTCGTAGCCGCGTTGCCGCCTTCCGCCGTCGTCGGTGACACGCCGCCGCCACAACCGAGCACCTTGGGAATCTCGGTAGCCAAAATTGGTAGTTGGTATACCATCGCCATAGACCCTGGAGGCGTATACATCTCCTAGAAGACCTCCATAGCCCGGAACACCGAGAGGTGCGTTCTCGGGGAAACATGATCGCCGCTGACACGTTCCGCCTCGCCTAAAATCCGTTCCGAGTACCCCCGGTCGCCTCGCGCTGCGGAGAAAGGCCGACGAGGTTCGCCAAGTCTGCCTTGGCACCGCCGCGTAGATAGCCGAGCCCCGAATCATGTCTGTCGCCTTGGCTACGTGCGCCTCCACCTCGTCGGAGAACCGCCGTATGCCGTGGGAGAGAAGCAGGCCATACCACGACTCTAACCCGCCACCATCTGGTCGGACGACTGCCTGAGCACGCCAATTGGGGAAAGCCGAGCCCTGTCTTGCCGAAATATGGTCATCGCCGCCCTGTCATCGTCCGCCGCACCGGAGAGACACCGCCGCCTTGAACAGACGCCCTGGAACCCTGCTAGCACCAAATCTCTGATTCGCCTGAGCCTCCCCGGGAGAGCTCGGGAGAGCAGCACCCTCGGCGCACCAAATCTCCGATTCGCCCGAGCCTCCCCGGGAGAGCTCGGGAGAGCGGCACCCTCGGCGCCCAAATGTCCGATTTGCCCGAGCCCCGCCGAGGTACGCCAAGGTACGCCGAGCTATGCCGAGCTCCGCCGAGCTACGCCGAGCTCCGCTGAGCTACGCCGAGCACCGCCGAGCTACGCCGAGCCCCGCCGAGCTCCACCGAGCCCCGCCGAGCTCCACCGAGCTACGCCGACGCCCCCCGACCACTGAGAACCACCCCCGACCTCTGAGATCCACCCCCGACCAACGTCGAGCTCGCTCGACCACCGCCGAGCTACGCCGACGCCCCCCGACCAACGTCGAGCTCGCCCGACCAACCGCCGAGCTACGCCGACGCCGACGACTCTCTGGGAACCAGCATCGAACACCTGGTGGGCGACCATCGGGTCTGAGTTCTGATGAGGCGCCACATGCCGCACTACTGGACCTGCGCGCCACGTGGACCAATCCCGAGCTGCCATCCCCTGATTAATCGGCCATTTTCCATTTTCAGAAAATAGGATAATCTTCGGAAATTCATAACTTATTCATACGATGTCCAAAAATTGCGCACCATATATCAAAATTCTCAGAAAAATGAGATCTACAATCTAAGACTATGTTTGTGTTCATTTGGCTCTTTATTTTATTGGATTTTTCTGAAATACTCTATAGGAGTCGCTGACGCGACTATTTCGTGTTCGATTTCAGAGCCGGAGGAGGATCTGACTAAGGAAAACGACCACGAGTACTTTCAGGAGCTAGGAGACGACTACGAAGGTGCCACGTCCCACCAAATCCTTAGATCCTATTTACGCATTGCAAATGACATTGTTGCTATTGCTTTATGATTATGTATGGATTGGTTGCATGGTAGTATATTTGAATTCCCTGCCTTGATAAGACTATACCCTGCTATCCGCTACTAGGTTAGCTGCTGCTTAATTTACTGTTACTCTTCCACTACTTACTACTTGCTATATGCTATGTGGTGGAATTGGGACGGTGTATAACTGATTATAACCACTGGGAGAGAGTGCTGCGTGCGTCTTGGGTGCGTGGTAAGGGTTGATGTCGACCAAGTGGGATGTGAGACAAGCCCGTGGGGCAAGTCGTGCCGGGGGTGCAACCTGGGCATCCCCAAGCGAGATACCTGTGGCGGGTAAAGTTGTTGAGGAGGTTCCGGGTGGGATAGCCTTGGTGGTTTGAAGCCCGTGGACGGAGGTGCTGTGATGGCACGGGGAGAGTATCCCCTAAGTGAAGATGCCTGCTTGGTCAAACCTAGGACGGACTAGTTTCAGGTTCATGGGAATCCTTTTCTACTCACTCGCTTCTGATGGGCGGGAGACGGCTGGACTACTTGGTAGGACGGTGCCACTACTGCTAGGTTGAGAGGTGATAAGGGTGGGCGGAGACGGTCGATGGGTTCCCGTTCCGTTCTAGATGCGCAGTACCACTGGATGGGCCCGGTACTGTGTCTCCCAGTCTCAGCATAACGGTGTAGGATCCGGAATATCCCAGGGCTGAGTGGTAGGGTGGCATCGACCTAGGCAAGCAAGCACCCGGAATTCTGCCTAGGTGTTTGCGCAACACCTATGATGGCTAATCTTGTGGGTAGTGAAACCTCTGCAGAGTGTACGGTTGATCGATCGATACATATGCCAACCTGTTGGCTATGGACCTTTCCTGTGAAGCTTCTACTAGTGTAGTGAGTGTTCTCTTCTCCCCCTAGATGACATTTTTCCGGCAGTGTACCCGTTGTGGTAGTGTGCCGCTGAGATAGGCCCGAGAGGGAGTTGGGCCTGTCGAATGAGAGCGAGGTGTGGGTAAGTGAGATGTGGTGATGGGAAAAGGGATGATGGTGTTAATTGGAGATAAAACTTGACTAATTAAACATTGATTACAGCTGCATAGGAAACCTCAGCCTATAGGTCTGCTTGTATAGCCTTGCATCCACTTTCCACAAAGCAAATGCTGCATAGGTGGGCTCCGTGGCCAGTACAAATCGTACTGATAAATTTGCTGTCAGGTGACGAGAATGAGTACGACTTCGAGGAAGACGATGGCGAAGAATAGGGTCACGTGCTACACTCAAGTTGGCCGTGAAGGATGAAACGTTTCCGCATCTTCTAAAGCTTCTCTGAATGTTGATTCCGCCAGTGTGGCGATGTAATAAGTGTTTATGTAAGACTTAATTACCGTTGTATGGATCCTGGTGTCAACTGAGAAATGGGTAATTTCATGGATTGTCCCAAGAAATCTGTTGAATTACAATTCGAGCCTGTGGATTTCCCTTCGCAGAAATCGAGGTCGTTTCATACAACACTTTTTAGAGATCTGCAGCACTTTCACAATTAGAGGAGTACCAAGAGACGCTATTTTACTGCGTCTTTTCCCATTTTCACTTTTGGGGAAAGCCAAGCAGTGGTTCTACGCCAACAAAGACAAGAACACTACATGGGACCGATGCTCAACTGCTTTCCTGGCAAAGTTCTTTCCTACAGGCAAGACGAATGCTCTGCATGGGAAAATCTCAAGTTTTCAATAGCAACATGATGAATCATTCACTGAAGCATGGGAGAGATTCCAAAATTATATTGAAGACTATCCTCATCATGGGATAGAGGATTGGCTACTGATGCAAACCTTCTACCACGGGCTAATCTCTAGCACCCGTGAGTCCATAGATGCTGCAACGGGAGGAGCTTTCCTGTCACTTAAGCTTCCAGAAACTCAAGCACTTGTTGAGAAGATGGCCTCAAATTCAAGCTGTAATGAAGAACGTACTCAACCTCGCAAGAGAGGAGGAGGCATCCATCATCTCAAGGAAACTCACATGGTCACTGCCAAGCTAGACCTCATCATGAAGAAGCTCGACATAGAGAAAAAGAAAGTCATGCATATCAATGATTCTCGCATGACCTGTGAAGAATGTGGAGATTACGAGCATTCAGCTATCAACTGCCCTACATTACAGAGGATGTGAACTTCATCAACAATAACACCTACTATCGTCCTCAGCAAAATCAAGGATGGAACCAGCCAAACCAAGGACGGAATCAGCAACCTCGACAAGGTAATTACAAGGTAACAACCAAGGTAATAATTACAATAATTACAATCTTTCACCTTTAAGAGATTTAGTTGCTGGTCAATCTAAATTATTAGATCAAATGTATAGAAAGGTAGCCTCGAATGATAAAGCTTTAGAAAATATAAATACCAGAATGGATACCTTTGCTTCTGTGATAAAGAATCAGCACAGCTTCAATAAAATGTTAGAATCACAATTAGCTCAGCTAGCTGCTGCTGTCCCTCCATTTGAGAAAGGTAAGATTCCGGGCCAGCCGGAGGATTTAGAAACTGCTAACCTTGTTGATATTCATAATACAACACAATACCAAATTGAGCCTGCAGATATACAGTGGATAGATCACTCACTACCTGAGAAGATGGGAGACCCTGGAAGACCTGTGATTCCTATCTCTATAGGATGTCATAACTTTCCAGAGGCTATCTGCGATTTCGGCGC
The DNA here is from genome assembly GCA_038502445.1 of Eremochloa ophiuroides. Classification (NCBI taxonomy): domain Eukaryota; kingdom Viridiplantae; phylum Streptophyta; class Magnoliopsida; order Poales; family Poaceae; genus Eremochloa; species Eremochloa ophiuroides. The sequence goes on from JAHLJS010000004.1 coordinate 40,164,375, forward strand.
AATTGTCAACATAATGCCTAAGGCAATCTATGAGAAAATTTTAGGTGATCCTTTGTTGTACACAGATATGCGTTTGCAGCTTGCAGATCAGTCCATTTGCTACCCCGAGGGAGTACTAGAAGAAGCTATTATCAGAGTGGGGCAATCATATGTCCCAATTGACTTTGTGATCATGGACACGGGAGGAGATGAGAAGGCACCCATTATCTTGGGACGACCGTTCTTATGCACAACCAAACACATCATCTATGCGGAACACGCCAAGATTGTCCTCTCCATCAAAGACAAGAAGGAGAGATTTTCATTCAAGAACCGCATCCTCAAGACTCCTGCAGTCCCGAAGCAATTCCATCAACAAGAAGAGCAACAACAACAACCAGCACCCAAGAAGAAGAACAATAGAAGATGGAGGAAGAACAAGCCCCAGCATGTACCTGAAGAAACCACTCAACTAATCAATGCTATCAACACATAAAATGGTCATATGCTCCCAAAACCATTTTCAACAAAGAAAGGTGACCCAGGTGTACCAATCATCGAATGCACAATCAGAGACATCACTTTTCCCGAACCATCTGTGACACTGGATCAGGCGTTAACGTAATGTCCAAAAAGGTATATGATGAATTATTTGATGATTTACCATTATACCCAACATATATTCAGTTGCAGATGGCAGACCAATCACTGAGATTCTTTGAAGGCGTAGTCAAGGACGTCATGATAAGAATTCAAAATAAATCCATACCCGCAGATTTTCTAGTTCTTGACATGCATGAAGACAATGAATCGCCTATTCTTTTGGGATGACCGTTCCTCTACACCGCTAATGCTATCATCTACATCAGGTCTGGACAGATCCACTTCAACCTACCCACTGGAAAGGTACGCTATCAATTTAAAGCACATCTTAACCATGAGCAGATCAGGAAGCAACGCAACAAGAGAAGACGCGAAGCCCGCCGTCAGGCTGCCCAACCTCACTGTGGATGGGAGGGGTTCCCTGGTAAGATTGTGAAGTATGAAGACTGCTACAAGGAGCAATAAGAAGCCGTACCAGCACCACGCTAGAGTGAGTAGGAAGCGGAAGCCGAGAGAATGGACCAGATTGCTAAAGCAGAGAAAGAAGAGATCCAGGCACAAGTAGAAGAATGGATAAAGAGAGATCAAGAATCAAGAGAAGCATACAAGGAAGAGCTGGAGCTAGAAAAGAGAGAAGCAGAAGAGACAGAAAAGAGATGGAAGGAGAAAGAAGAAGCACTTGCTACACCATCGTAAAATGGGGAATTGACTGAGGTAACCTCAGATGATGAACCTACTGAGTAAGTACTCTCCACTATCAAAGTCATGTCGGTAGACTTTAAATTCCGTACCCTAGCCATAAGGTTAGAATGGTAGTTATCTAACTAATTTAGCATTCATTAGTAATTTTGCTTAGCACATTTATTAGTACAATCATTTTTGCATATTAAAAATAAAACAACAAAAATGTTTACTGCTTTATTTACTGCATCATAAATATTAGGGCCCCATGTGAATGAACCTATGGTAACCCTGTAGGCATATTTACTGTGGTGGCATAAAAATAAAAATAAAAATAACAATCAATATTTACTTTGTTGCATTATGAAAATCCTAAGCCCCATGGGAATGAATATTCCCTGTGGTGACATAAAAATTATTATTAGCATGCATACATTTTTTGATTGCTACATAAGAAACTTAGAAAAACCCCCAAAAAGAGAATCCTGTTAGAATCCTGCTAAAATCTATTAATTAAAATCAACTCAAAGAATAATCAAAATGCTCATTGGCTGACCGCTAACCCCTTGATAATTCGAGCCTCGAGTTTTGGTTTTCTTGTTGGAGTATTACTATGCAGGAATAATATTATGACTAAGGAGAGAGTCTATTAGTAGCACCCACCAGGACTGTTGCTAACCAACTCGCTCTGAAGATCATTCAAGTACCAAGTATTGCAAACATCAAGCTTGGGGGAGGAGCATCCCCTAGTTATCAGGTAATTATACCTATGCGCTTATTGAGTCTATTTTATACAAGCACAAAATACCAAAAATATGTGAACACATGAAGGTTCACCATAGTATCATAGGAAAATCTAAAAATACCAAAAATATGTGGGCACATGAAGGTCCACACCTTTTAGAAAAAAATCAAAAATATGTGGGCACATGAAGGTCCACTCAGTTAGGAAGCTTCTGCTGGAAATATAAAATCAATTACTTACCATGGAGTGGTATTAAACCTAACCCCTCTCCATAAGATCTGGTATTTTTATTGGCAATTGAGTTTCATAGGAAAATATAAGACCAAAGAGCTAGTCAACTCGACACCTCTACGCTGTTGATACACCTGCTCCCAGAAGGATCACTCAATTTGCAACATCAAGACCCTGTCAAACGTCAAGCTTGGGGGAGGGCACCCTCCAATTAAAAATCCAGCTAAGTTTATAAAAATGCTCATCATAAAAATGTGTTCTCCTGCACTGAGAGTGAACACCAAAAATATATAAACCCCATAGGACAGCCTTGTTATAAATGCTCTGAGTTTTCACTATTGTTATCTCTCCAATTCATGTAAAGGATACATGTGGCTATGCAAAAATATGAAAAGGGAGTAAAAGATGGACAAGTGTCCCAGCATTAAAACAATGGGTACTACATGCCCGCCTCCCGAATGAAAAAAGAAAAAAAGAAAAAAGAGAGAAAGAATAAAGATAGCCCATGTGTTCCTCCAAGTTACAAAGGAGAGTGAATCATTTTCGAAGAGCATAAGTAGAATTAGGAATAGCCACTAAATACCACATATACACCTATCCACCACATTTCATACACATGCACATCTTTGTTTGATTGTATGCCTCGATTCTTTGTGGATCCATTGTTTGACTTTACAACATATGAATTGCAGGTATGCTTAAACCTTGTTATTGCCACTCCTATGAGCTCCACTATAATCCTTAGTTATAGGAAGGCATAACATATTGAGAGACTTAAGGGTGTCATATTGAGAGACTTAAGGGTGTCATACAATTAAAGCTCTGAGTTTTATTTTGAAAACTTACAAAACTCCGGAATATTGGTACTGTGAAGAATTTGCTACATAGTGCATGACTTGATTGTTCTTTCTTTCAATTACTCAAGACTAAGGCAAGAGCTGTAAAGCCCTATAGTTAAAGGTAAAATGGGTAAGTTTAAAAGTTAGAGCAGTTTTGTCTAATCCGGAGGAGAATCTATGTTTGAAGCATGTGTACATGGGAAGTATGAAAGCATTGTAGCACCTCCTGATCCAATTACATTAGTAATTAGGCTTAGTTTGTTTGCCAAGGGACTGGCAAACAGGTAAGCTCGGGGGTGTTGTTGACGGTGGATAACGTCAACTTTTATTAGAACTTTAGACACCAAAGGATACATGAAAACATACTAGTCTAGGGTTTTAACTGACAGTTTCCACAAGTTTTGCATGTTCTGTATTTTCCAAGGGCTATTCTAGAAAAGCATTTTAAGGGTTAAAGAGCATAATTACCACGAAACTTAACCGCCAAGGAAACATCATCACGAAGACCCTGGAAGAGTCTAGAACACACCCAAAGCAACCGGGGCCCGAACCCCACCAGGTGGGGCCAGCCGGCGCCCCCCATTAGGGTTTCGGCCCACCTTCTGGAGTCTTCTTCCGCCGCCTTTGTGGAGTCATCTCGGCCCTTGTTTCAAGTCGGTTTGATCCTACGGCGCACGTGCATCCCACCGGGTTATAAATAGAGGGGCAAACCCTCCTGGAGAAGAACCCAATCATTCAATCAAGGCATCAAGCCATCAAGAGCCTCCTAGTTCATCAAGAGCCTCCTAGTTCACAGTTCTAGCCTAGTTAGATTAGAAGTAGAGGAGTTCTAGTTCTTCGGCGGATCTGGAGCCTCGGCGTCTGTCTGGAGCACGGAGTTCGGTATAATTCTAGTTCTTTCTCTATTATTGTATTCTTCATTATGATTAGGGAAACATTGTTCTTAATAGTTCATATGTTCTTGATTACAATAGTCTTTGTATACTTTGATTATATGTCTAGTATAGTTGGTTTGATCTTATTGAATTCATGTAATTGCTCGTATAGCGTTTATTCATGCGGACGATGGATAGATGATGAACAGTATGTAGACGTGGTGTCTAGGTATTTTGTTTATCTGCGAGTGCACCCTGATGTGCCGGGTCATGTGGTAGATCGCGTAGGTGACAGCTGCGTTGAGTCCTCTGTAGTCCACCCCCCGTATGTAGGCCAGCAGGCACGGTCGTGAAGTTGGATGATGACCTTTGCATGTGATTATGATATAGAATTAGTCTAACAATGATTGCCAGATGTAATGGCACTAATTAAAGTTATTCATTGATGTAGTTATAGAATTACCTTTGATATTAATTCCTTAGTTTATCCATTGGCTAGCTATTACTATGACTACAGAGTGTTCTGATGATTATCTTTTATTTATGATGCTTGATCATACTTATCACCTTTATCTTTATTTACCTTGTGACCTCTACCTGTTATTAGTAGAGTAAATGATATCGGTAATGTCACTTATCCATTGTATACCATCACTATCAATACCTAGTCCTTCCCAGTGGTATAAATATAAATCGACAACCTGGTAGAACTCCTAGATAAAATTCTGCAATGGTATAATTATCTGTCTGCTTACAGAACTGATCTTATTTTATATTTATATTTATTTCTGCCTAGTCACATAGATTAATATATAAAACCTTTATTTATTCTTAGCATTATTAATTAGGGATGACAACCAAGTTCTTGCATAAGGATGTTGGTAATAGAAAAGTGGCTAGTTGCTAATGAAAAGTTAATTAATTACCATTCATCTTCTAATCTCGCCTCTCGCATTAAAAGTTATATAGTTATATTTGGCGACGTTAGTAGATGTCAACAACCGTTCATAGATGAGATGTTAGAACGGCTCGTGAACCATTCCTTCTTTTGTTTCCTTGATGGGTATTTCGGGTATCATCAAATCCCGATCCACCCCGATGACCAAAGTAAGACTACTTTCACATGCCCGTATGGAACTTATGCATACCGACGAATGTCGTTTGTGTTATGCAATGCTCCAGCTACTTTCCAACAGTGCATGATGTTTATTTTCTCTGACATGATCGAGAAAATCATGGAGGTATTCATGGATGACTTTACCGTCTATGGAAAAACCTTCATTGATTGTTTGGAGAATTTAGATAGAGTCTTACAACGGTGCGAAGAAAAGCACTTAGTCCTGAACTGGGAGAAATGCCATTTTATGGTTCGGGAAGGAATTGTGCTAGGACGCAAGGTGTCCGAACGAGGGATAGAGGTGGGTAGAGCAAAGATTGAAGTTATTGAACAACTTCCACCTCCCAGGAATGTTAAAGGAATCCGTAGCTTTCTGGGACATGCGGGGTTCTACAGGCGCTTTATTAAAGACTTTTCTCAAATTGCTAGACCCCTGACTAGTCTCTTAGCTAAGGACGCCCCTTTCATCTTCAATGATGAGTGCCATGCAGACTTTGAAACCCTCAAAAAGGCACTCATCTCAGCTCCAATTATTCAACCACCTGATTGGAACCTTCCATTTGAGATCATGTGTGATGCTAGTGACTTTGCGGTTGGAGCCATTTTAAGCCAAACCAAGGATAAAAGGCATTATGCTATATCCTATGCTAGCAAAACCTTGTCTGGACCTCAGCTCAACTATGCTACCACTGAAAAAGAGCTATTGGTTGTTGTCTTTGCTATAGACAGGTTTAGATCTTACTTAGTGGGGGCAAAGGTAATCATTTACACAGATAATGCTGCTCTTAAATACCTCCTCACTAAGAGAGATGCTAAGCCTCGGCTAATTCGATGGATTCTTTTACTCCAAGAGTTTGACATAGAAATAAGAGATAAGAAAGGAGTAGAGAACTCGGTAGCCGACCACTTGTCTAGGCTTCAATACGAGGAAGCACATGAGTTACCCATCAATGACTACCTAAGGGATGAAACCCTTCTCAAGATAACACACTCTGATCCATGGTATGCAAACATCGTGAACTTTATGGTGGCAGGCTATGTCCCACCTGGTGAAGACAAAAGAAAGTTGATCCATGAGAGTCGTTTTCACCTATGGGACGAGCCATACCTATATCGAGTTTGCTCTGATGGATTGTTGAGACGATGTGTCCCAATGGCTGAGGCTATTAAGATTACGGAGAGATGTCACGCCTTGCCATATGGAGGACATTATGGAGCGTTTAGGACACATGCCAAGATCTAGCAAAGTGGTTTTTTCTGGCCAACGATGTATGCAGATACAAAGGAGTTTGTTAGAAGATGCCACCAACGTCAAAAACAAGGTAATATAAATTTGCGAGATGCGATGCCTCTCATGAATAATCTCCAAGTATAACTCTTTGATGTTTGGGGAATTGATTTCATGGGGCCGTTCCCTAAGTCCGAAAATTACAAGTATATCTTGGTAGCCGTTGACTACGTATCCAAATGGGTAGAAGCACTGCCATGTCGAGCTGCTGATTCCAGACATGCCAAGAGAATGTTCCATGAAGTCATATTTCCTCGCTTCGGGGTACCTCGGATGGTCATAAGTGATGGAGGGTCTCACTTCATTGATAAGGTCTTCCGGAGGTACCTAGCTGAACAAGGAGTTCGTCACAACATCGCAACACCATACCATCCTCAGACGAGTGGTCAAGCAGAGACATCTGACAAACAAATAAAAAATATTCTGCAATAGACCGTAGATGAGATGGGGAGGGGATGGAAGGATAAACTCCCTGATGCACTTTGGGCATACCGAACTGCATACAAGACACCGATTGGCATGTCACCTTATCAACTTGTATATGGAAAAACATGCCATTTGCCTGTTGAGTTAGAGTTCAGGGCTCATTGGGCAATCAAAAAGTGGAACATGGATCTTCATCTAGCTGGCAAGAATCGTCAAATGCAACTATCTAAGCTTGAAGAATGGAGAGAAAAGGCTTATCACAACTCCAAGATTTACAAGGAAAGAACAAAAAGATGGCATGATAAGAGGATCAAGCACAAGGAGTTCAAGCCTGGAGACAAAGTTTAACTATTCAATTCAAGAGTGATGCTCTTTGGACATGGTAAGCTGTGAAGTTAGTGGGATGGACCTTACGAGGTCGTAGACACTTCAACCCATGGAGCCATCACCATCCGAGATGATACAGGTAACATTTTCAAGGTAAATGGCCAGCGGTTGAAAGTCTATTTTGAACCACAAGTCGACATGGGTGAGGAACTAGATGTGATTGAGTTCATAGAATTCTCACTTTAAAACTCATTCATCCTTTCTCATAAAATTGGAACCCTTCTTAAGTTTTAGAATTTAGATTTTGTCTTCATTAGTTAGTTCAATAAATGTTGATTCTCGGGTGCTTCTCACCAGAAGAGTCCCCTTGTTTTCACTATTTTCTGTCTATGAATAAATGCGAAGTATAGTTTTGGAGAAGTGTGGGGGAGTGCAACACTCCCATGGTGATCGAGGCACTGAAGTACATCATGAACAATAAAAGGACTGCACACAACTTCTAGAAATCGATTTAATTCTCTTTCACTCGTTCTTATGTTTACTTTCAGCTTGCATTTCTTGCACTTGTTTGAACATGAAAATTAAAAAGAACCAAATTCCACACTCAGATTTAAAATTTGAAGGTGAATATGAGTATAGATTTTTAAGATTGGCATGCATAATGATTACTCCATACATATACTTGTTGCTTATGGGAAAAATATCACATAGGAAAATCATATTGACTAAGTTGTTGTGGAGTGTGATATAGTTCTGGCTTAGAAATCCTACCGATTCTGGTCAAGGTGCTTGGAGAATTTTCTTTTGATAAAAATTATAAAAAACCATAGTGTCACATACTCCTCAATGGTGATAAATTCCTACCAGAGCATACTTAAAGGATAGAAACCTTCCACATGCTACTTGCTTTGTGTTGAGTTTTGTCAAGTCTTGTTGACCCTTGTCGAGAGATTTATCATACTCCCAAGATCAAGATCACGTACACCCACATACATATGCTGCTTCTACACTGGAAGTACGCAAACACATGCTTTTCATCCACTCCAAAATGTTCTACTCCTACACTAGGAGTGAACACCAAAAATATTCTTGATAGGTTCATCCAAATAAATGCTCCAAGTTCTTGTTATTATCTTTCAAAAGTGTTGTTGCAGAGAAGAGGCATGAGGCTAGGCAAAAGTGTGAGATATGAGAGAAAACAATGGGTACAAAGATGCCTGCCTGAGAGGTAAAAATGGACAAGTGTCCGAATGAATAAAACAATGGGTACTCAGATGCCCGCCTGAAAAGAAAAAAAAGAGCTAGTCCATGTTGTCCTGCAACACAAGCCTCAAAGTTTCAAAAAGAGAGATTTGTTTACAAGGAGCAAAAGTACAATTAGGTTGGCCACCAAATATTTCACACACATGCACATCTTGATCTAAGAGTATGACATTTCCCTCCTTGGATCCAAGGTTTGACTTTACAACATATGCATGGTAAGTATGCTATATATTTTCCTACCCAAAACTCCACATAAACTTTATAGAAGTAGGGAGGAAAAGAAGACAATACTCATTTATGCCTTGATGAGGAATCATACACCATTGAGTGACCGAGAGTACCATTCGAGGAGTATAAAGTGATCTATGTCTTCTTTTGTGAAAACTTAAAAAAACTCCAAGTTGCCGAGATAGGAATTCGGCAAGATGACTTTGCTTCAAGAGCTGTTCCACTTTTCAATCACTCAAGAAAATATGTTAGCCACTCCACAGGTGCAAGGAATGTTTTGGAATAATCTACATGCTGGTTCTACATCTTGAGTAGCTATGTTTAAATTTATCTTAACCTTTACTCGGGACGAGCAAAGAGCAAGTGTGGGGGAACTTGTTGACGTTTGTTAAACACTAAATATAACCATCAACTATTGAACAAAAAGAGATAAAATAAATTATAGACAATAGTTGTAGGGTTTATACTAACAAGTTCCACGAGTTTTGCTTTCTCCCGATGTTTGTAGGTATATTTAATTTTCCATCAATAAAAGTATCTCAAATAAGGAATTGTACTACACCATTGTGACGGGCTCGTCGAGACGATCGAAACGGACCTATCATTTGCTATATTCGGAGTTCGGACTCAAAATCTGTGACCCAACATACACCATTGGACTGCGGGAGACTGAAGAAGACACGTCGGCGAAATGGAGCCCGTTTGGGCCCAGGGCAGCGCCGGCCGGCCCTAGGGTGGGGCCGAGCGTCCCTCCACTGCGTAGCCTACCCTCCGGCTTCTGGCACCTAAGCAAAGTATCCCGACGTCGATCTAAGGTCGGTTTGATCCGACAATGCATATAACATGAGACGCGGATCGATGACGTGGCGGTTCCTTGCCCCGTACTTCACCTCGGCCTATATAAGGACGCCCCAGGCCATCTCCCGAGGGCATTCTACACCCCGGAGCTTCATATTCTCTATATAAATTAGGGCTAGTAGGGTCCCTCTAGTTGATCTAGTTCTAGTTCATCTACTTCTAGTTTTAGATCTAGTTCTAGTTCTTCTAGTTGTAAAGAGGGAGAGAGAAGAGGAGAGAGCGGAGGAGGAGCCGGGTCTGTCGGATCTTCCACAACATTGTACTTTTGCAGTATCTGGTTCGTCTTTTAGCAATCTCCAGGTTCTTCAATTCTTAATTCTTGAGTTCTTTATTTACTTTCAGTATTTACTTTTAAGTTATTTATTAGTTTTCCGCTTGCATCAAGTGCTCTAGTCTTTGCAATGGTAGAGTAGTAATTAATAGATTAGACGTGGTGTTTAGTCTTGCGATTACCTGGAATTGCCCCTAGCCCTACGTATAGTTGTGGTAGCCCCAGGTGGTGATAGCCCTGACAGCTGACGTATTCCACCATGTTCGGGTTAGAGTTTGTAGGACCGTAGTCGGAACTTCCTAGTCCCCTTCTCATCTCAGTTTGAGGCTAATGTCCCAAAATAAGTACACTTATAGTATCCTTGATTCTTAGATCATCTAGAGAGCTTAGGAAATCTTTCTCTCTCTCCCCACAAAAACATATATATTTATGCTTGGGCGATCTTGAGACCTAATTAGTACACTTCGCGTTCCCTATGGAAATCGATACCCTAGAATACTCTCGGATGAAAGCTACAGCGGTATCCGTGCGCTTGCGGATTAATCTGTTTGCATTAGAAAACGTCAACATATAGCGAACAAAGGTAACATGAAAGTTTATAGAGAGTTATGCAAACAGACATGAAAGAGCATGATCATTGATTAACAATTTGAACATGGATTGACAAGGTAGAGACAGCCAATATTAGCAACGTAAGATTTTGTAAATAAGCCATTCCCCCAAGCTTGAATTTTGCAAGGCAAAGTTAAGTTTGGATGGATTAATGTTGCATGATGATTGGTTAGACATACCTAATGATGTCATCTTTCTACTTCAAGCCTGGAATGATTAATGACAAAAATACCCGAGGGAATATTTTTATAATTATAATTCTATGCTTAATTCTCAAGGGTATTACATCAAAAGGTACAAGCTCACGTTATTTTTCAAGAGTGGTTATTTTAGGACACAAAGTCATTCTTGGGAGACCTTCTAATTATTACACTTTTAGTTAATAAACTTAGATTAAAAACCTTTGAAAGTAAGATCAAACACTCCTAAAATAGGCACGATGCTTCATTTAAGAGATTATGAAATTATTCCAACCATAAACTATAGTAAAGGTAGCATGAAAGTATTACAAGGATTTATTTAAATAGAGATAAAATAATATGATCATAGTGAGGAATATATATTTATTTTTAATATGCAAGTGGTATGGATGTATGTAAGAACTAAACTTGCTATGGATTTGATATGTGGGAATATAAACTAAATGGTGTGGATGCATGGATTAAAATAAATATGCAATGAGATGCAAGAATTAAAAGATAACTACTCAAAAGTTTAAAGTCCATGAGCAAGACTTTCTCACCTTCTTGATCATACTTACCATGACTTGTGTGTAGCATAGCCTCTATGTTCGTCACTTGAGATGTGATTTGAATTGTTGTGACGACGACCTCCTTCTCCGATTTGTGAGATGGCAGGGTTCCATTATTGATGAATCTTGAATGTTCAGGCACCCTAGGCTCTTCAATGTATCTTCTTGTCTTGTGGAAACTTGCCGGAAGGTCAAAACGGCTTCTGCTGTCCTGTCTTATTCCACAACTTAACAGAACAGGGGTAATCCTACTAAATCTAGTAGTACACTAAATTAGCAGACATCAAGATCACTATAAAACTCTTATGCCAATTGCTTCCCCGGCAATGGTGCCAAAAATGCTTGTTGATATTTCTTATGCACAATTAAAATATGAAAGATTCCGCAAGCACATAGAATAGCATTGTAGCATTTTACCCAGGAGTATTCCAGAGTATCGTTATTTATATTTTACCACAGGGAAGCAATGGTTGAAGAATTTGATAGTTACCATCATGCATCTACTAACTTAGTACATCAACTAGACTATAGTAGGGGTAAGTAATAAATGATAGGAGTTATGCTTAAATGACATAGACACACACAAGAATTCTATGATAAAAGAGTAGATAGCTAAAGTGAGAGGATAACGGGAGAGTTCAAGGTTTCTAAATACTTCTCTATTACTGGGGTTTTATAATAACTGATTCATGGTAAATAAAGCAATCACACAATAACACTTCGGAGAAACAGTACCTTTCTGATTCTCGAATAGACTGGGAAGGGGTAATCGGGAGAAGGCTGCCAAAAAGCTCTACGAAACACCACCTCCGACGTGGTGGAATACGAAGACCGACAGAGCTGTCACCTCTGGGGCTACCACAACTAACCTTAAGAATTGGGCGCAAACTCAGGTAAACACTAGCCTAGACACCACATCTACACCAATGAATACTACTCTAATCATGCGCTATAACTAGAGCACTCAATACGAGCGAAGATCCCATTCAAAAGTATAACAACTATACTAACCAATCGCATAACAAAGCATATAAGTAAATAGAGAAGATAAATATATTAAAACATAAGTCTTACAAAGATGAGATACAAAGATATAACAGACCCCTGAAGACTTCTCCAGAACCGAAGCGCAGCTCCGCTCTCCCTAACTCTCAACTAGAACTAATCTACTACATTAGAAAGTCTAGCCCTGATTCTCTAGGGTTGAGAGGTTATCCATTCGAGGAACGCCTCTACAACTCTATAATGGTGCCCTTGACTCGGGGGTCCTGGGTTCCTTATATGGGGGCGCCTGGCCTCCCCTCCACCTTGGGCAAGAGATGTGGTACTAAACCTTTCCACCAAGTGCACATAGGCCTTAATGGGCCAAATTCTGATTTAGGCCCAATTAATCCCGTAGCCTTTAATTAATCCCGCAGCTCAGGTTCTAGAATCTTCCAGTGTTTGTAAAATCCATATCCCTTTATTTCGGACTCTAAAAATAGCAAACCATAGGTCCGTTTCGATCGTCTCGACGAGCTCTATGCAATGGTGAACTCCAATTCCTTATTTGAGATACTTTTAATCGGTGAAAAATTGAATATTCCTTCATACCCTGCAAAACAAGTGAGAATACTAAAACTTGTGGAACTTGTTAGAATCGAACCCTATAACTATGTTGTGTATTGTTTCATGCCCTTGATTCATGTTTAGTTGATGGGTAAAAATGAGCAATAACTACCATCAACAGTGATCATACTCAGCTAGGACTGAGTTGATCATCCTCACAGCTTCAGTGTGAGTCTGCCTAGCCCTGCTCTTTCTTCTTCTTGTCTTCTTCTGCGCAGGCTTGTCTTCATATATGTATGGCTTCTGTGGATGGGCTGGACTTTCCAGTGTCTTGTTCTTGAAGCTGAATCTTTCTTTGCTTCCCCTGATAGTGAAACAGATCTTAGCGCTATCGGCGTAGATGATAGCCTTGGCGGTGCTAAGGAATGGTCGACCCAAAATGATTGGTGACTTCTCATCTCCTCCTGTCTCAACTACCACAAAGTCAGCAGGTACATACGAGTGTCCAACTCGTACATAGACATCTTCCAGGATCCCCGTCGGATAGCAGAGTGACTGGTCTGCTAGCTACAAGCACACGTTGGTGTATAGGAGTGCATCTCCATGTATCTTCTCATAGATCACCTTGGGCATAATATTGACACTTGCGCCAAAGTCACAGATTGCATCATTGAAGGCGTGTTGACCAATGGCTATTGGTATGATGGGTCTTCCTGGGTCTCCTTTCTTCTCTGGTAGAGATTCATCGTTCCATCCCCTGGACCGATGCTCTGCATAGTACCATCTTGCATTGAAGATATCTACCAGATCTGCAGTTTCTAGTTCTTCTGGTTGGCCTGGGATCTTTCCTTCATTAGCCGGATGGATAGAAGATGCCAGCTGAGTTATTTGAGATTCTAGCATTTTATTGAAGCTGAGCTGGTTCTTGACAGCAGAGGCAAAACCATCCATCCAGTTGTTGATGGTTTCTAGCAACTTGTCATTGGAGACCAGCTTCTTGGTAATCTGATCTAGCAGTTTGGTTTGGCCAGAAACTAGATCACTCAATGGTGTGTTGAAGTTATTACCCTGGTAATTACCTGAGTAATTACCTTGGTAATTGGGCCTCTGTTGCTGATTCCAACCTTGGTTTTGATTCTAGTTCTGATTCTGGGGACGATAGTTGTTGTTATTGCGGACGTAGTTCACATCCTCCTGAATCTCCGGATAACTGTGACCTGAGTGGCCAGTGCCTCCACACTCTTCACAAGTCATGTAGGCGTCATGAATGTGGTTTACCTCTCTCTTATCATTGATTCGGTCATCAAGCTTCTTCATCAGCAGGTCCATCTTGGCAGAAATCATGTCGGTTTCCTTGTGCTGGTGCATTCCTCCTCTCTTGCGGGTAGGGGCTCGTTCTTCATTCCAACTCTGGTTAGATGCTATCTTCTCCATAAGGGTGGTAGCTTACTCAATGGTGAGTGATAAAAAAGCTCCTCCAGCAGCAGCAGCATCCATCGTCTCACGGGTGCTGGTAGTTAACCCATGGTAGAAGGTCTGCATAAGCAACCAATTCTCCATCCCATGGTGAGGACATTCTGAAATATAGTATTGAAAGCGTTTCCACGCTTCCGGAATAGATTCATCGTGCTGTTGCTGAAAGCTGGTGATCTTCCCTCTGAGAGCATGCGTCTTACCCACAGGGAAGAACTTTGCTAGGAAGGCAGTGGAGAAGAGATCCCATGTAGTGTTCTTGTCTTTGTTTGCATAGAACCACTGTTTTGCTCTTCCTAACAATGAGAATGGAAACAGGTGGAGCAGGATTGTATCTCTAGTTACTCCCTTGATGGTGAAAGTGCTGCATATCTCCAAAAAGTGTTGGAGATGTGCACTCGCATCCTCATGCGCCTTTCCACAAAACGGACTAGCTTGCACCATGTTGATGAACACAGGCTTGAGCTCGAATTCATTGTCTCCAACATCAGTAGGTGGTCCCATACGGATGTTAGCAGTGGTCGGAGCAGAGAACTCACGAAGGCTCTTGTTAGCCACGGCATCAAACTATGGTGTCAAACTTCTTCTAGTACGGATGTCTTCCGGTTGAGGCGAGTTTACAACTAGAGCACAAACCTGCGGACTCCCCCATCCCAAGTCCCACGACGCTAGCGCACGCAGCGAGGGCAGGCGTCGCCGCCGTGGCCTGTCCCGTGGCTGCTCTACGCAGCGGCGAGCGGAGCGAGGTGAACGGGGCAGTTAGACGGAGGCTTCGAGCGGCGCTTCGTAGGCATGACGGAGGCGAGGGCAGGGAGGCGGGCGGATCCGGCGGCGCCAGCGAGGAGCGGGCAGGGCGCGCGGGCGGCGCTGGCTGCCAGCGAGGAGCAGAGGCGGCGGGGCCAGGCCCGGCGGCTCGGGCCGCCGGCGAGGAGCGTGGAGGGCGAGCCGCGGGCGGCGCTGGCAGCCGGTGCGCAGACGGCGGGGAGGCACGGACGCGGCCACGCGGGGCGCGTGGTGGCAGGGAGTGGGGTGGCGTGGCGCAGGTGCAAATTGCAAAGTATGAAATATTGGGCCGCGTTGGCCCGATTTAGGGTTGGGCTCTTTGCCGAGGGCCCAGATCCAGGGCCCTCGGCAAAGACCCCCTTTGTCGAGGGCTAATCTGAGCCCTCGGCAAAGAATTTTTTTTTTTTGTTTTTGTTTTTTTGATCCCAATCCGGTCATCACATGTGCAAGCTCGGCAGGAGGAAGAGAGAACACAAACCGTCTCATCCTTCAACTCCTTTGACAAATGTGCTAACACCACAAGTGTACAGCCTCATGTGCAAGTGTGTTAGACTTTCACAATCATTTTCTCAAAGGATTTCCACTCTTTCTTGCCACCCCACTCGATCCTAGTCATGCAAAGTTAGATCACTCCGAGTGGCACTAAACGACCGATATGCAAATAAGTTTGTCCCTCTTGATAGTACGGCCATTTATCCTAAATTCGGTCAAGCACTTCTCCACTCAACCTTAGACCAATGAAATGGAAACGCCTTAAGTTATACCTTCGCCTTGCGCTTTCCATTCCGTCACCGTCGATGCCGGTGCAACACATGCACCAACACCTCAACAATGATATGATCCACTTCGTATCATCACGTGGCTTTTGGTTCATCGATCCTCGACTTGTTTACTCTTCACCGTTGCGTTGGTCCATCAGCGCCAAGCCCACTAGCTTGCCCTTCACACTTGCAACCGGTCCATCGACGCCAAGTCATGTCTTAATCTTCTCCACCTAGCCACATGACTCCATGTCATGTATCATGCGTTTAGCTCCTTCATCTCCATATGTGTGAGCTAAGCATCATCTCCAAGCCATTTTCACCTCACAAACATATACCTGTGGACTAATCACCTGTGTAATCAACATTTAAACACATATTAGTCCACCTAAGTTGTCACTCAATTACCAAAAACAAACTAGATTCTTTCAATCTCCTCCTTTTTGGTAATTGATGAAAACTCTACAAAGATATGGAAATTAAGTGCATTAACCAAGTTAGCTCTTCACACAAGTGTAAATTACTAACTTGGGTTTGGATTTTATGTTCTTATCCATCTTTAAGCTCAAATCTTGAGACTTGGATAAGTTTCATAAAACCCGACTTGGTAGTGTTAACTCCCCCTACATGTGTGCTCAAATGGTTTGGTTTCAAATTCTCACACATGCATAAATATGGAGTTTGTGGAAGTGCCAACACTACTAAGTGATGCTAAGGTGCATAGAATAAACCTTTGTAGCGTGATACCAATTACTCGATACTAATTGCTTGTAGCCAATTGAAGTTGCACCATTAAGTCCATCCTTAGCATCATGATTAGCTAGACAAGCAAAAATACTAGGTACCCCATGAGATCAACATTTTAAGAAAGGTTCTAGTAAATATTTGAAAAAACACAAGTCTAGCTAACAACCTATGCATGCTAGTTATCAAATCATCAATCAAACCTATACTAGCATACACCACACAAGTTAGGATACCACATGTAGGAAACTAAGTGCAAATGCAAGCAAGCATATGAATATGCACATTTCAAATGCAATCAACCATATTCATGATCTTGCTCCTCCTACTTGTGTGCTTTCCTCTTGTCCAAGAATTTTGATCCCCTTGTAATCTTCAATCTTGTGGATCATCCTTCTTGTTGGCCTATTGCTCTCCCATCATCGGCCTCCATGATGGTTCATCGCGTGCTTCCATCCATCTTTATATGTCATCTCTCCTTATATCTATCTTGTCCAGTATCTCCCCCACACTCTTGATTTTATATCTTTGTCCAACTTCTCACCCTTTGTCATCAATTTCCATAAAAGGTAGGCTCTGTATTGTGACAAAGTTGAGTGGTTGGGATGTTGAGGGTAGACACTTGCACATTTTGATGGATACTTTGTTTGAAGTCTTCATCTTGATGATCACTTAAAGTTGAGGATCACTTGCAATTCTTGTTGGATACCACTTGTGTGCTTGATCTAGACATCACTTGTGAGTACCAATTGGGTTGGACTTATACCACTTGCATGGATGCCTTCATGATGAACATAGTACCATTTGATGTTGAACCACTTGTAGAGATACACCATGTGTAGTAATACCACTTTGAAGAATAGTGATACCACTTGTTGGATAAAACATGTGCATACTACTAGTGATTTGGTGAGTCTAGATATCACCTGAAAGATTGACTTGATATCCATTTTCATTGTTGTCTTGTGCTTCTTGAACTTAGATTATTGTCATGATCTTCTTTCTTAATGGGTTTAAACTAGCAAACTTGCACAAGTAATCTAACTCGATTTGAACCAAAGACAAGCTTTTTCACGCCACTAGGGTTTATCTTGCCTATGTTGAATTAGATCATTTTTGCTCATTTAACTAGTTCAAACACTAGGGTTCACATGCTCATAAATAAGTCATATTTAGCCACTAGATCAAACAAGACATAGAAGCAATAGTGGCATAATATGAACTCAAAATCATTTGATTTTTCATGAATGCTCATCTATGTATGACTATATGTTCTAATCAAGTCCATAACAAAATATGAATGCATATGCCATACAATGATACCTTTGCTATCTCGGAGTAGAGGATAGTCATTTTCAATCAATCTCCATTAATAGCAATGGTGAAGTCTATTTGAAGAGCTTAGTGAAGTCTAATCATCATCATGAATTCCATTCTTCACCCATAAGATCAAGTGCTAGCTTCAAATTGCAGTTAACTTGCATCTTTTCTTGATCAAGCTTGCATGAGAGAATACCACTTGGATAAGCATGAATACCACATGTATGTATATGAATTCTTCTCATTTTGTTGTTGTTTGCTTTCTAGATCAATCCTTTTGATTGCCTCAACTAAGCATCTCCAATGGTTCTCCGGATCACCACTTCCATGTTAGTCATCCAAGCATCACACACTTGCTTTACCTACATAAGGCGGCATGCCCCGACGATCGGGAGAAGTGATCTCTCTCCAAAGAAATATCTTCAACACTTACTTGAATTGCCTTTTCTTGATTGATCTAAGGACCTATCACGATGAACAAATAAATTCCTTCTTTAAGTCCTTTTCTTTCTTCTTCAAATGATATCCATTCATCAATAGGACATAAGCTTCATCTTATCTTTGCTTGATCTTGATCTTCATTTGAATACCAATCTTCATGATTCAAGACCAAACAAATGACTCTCAACCACTTGAAATTATGTTTCCAACTTGAGAGCCTTTCAATGCAAGAGATACCAAAGATTTTCAATATTTCTCTCTTGTGGATAGATTCTGTACACTGTAAACAACAGATCATAACTGCCATTGTACTTGCCCAATTACCATGAAATTTTGTGGAGATAACCTTCTATGAGTCTACTAGCAGCCAAAAAAATTTCAGCTTCATTTGACCAAGTATGAACTGCCAGCTATCATTTTTCTCCACACTACTACATGCTCAAAACTGCTGCACATGTATTGACAAGAACTACTCCAAAACCAAAGTAATCCTTATCCAATTTCCATAAAACTTTCACAGCAACTTATACCATAAGTCTACAGCATGCATGCCAAAATTCAAGCCAATCCAAATAGTTTTAATTACTAAAATATGGCTTTCTTCTTAGCTAGTTCAGATTTCAGATTTTGGACAGATTTGAATACTTGAACTAAACTTCATCAAATTGAATCAAACTTGAGATAAACTAGCTTGAATACTCTCACAAGATATAAATCCATTCAATCCACTTACTAAAACTCATCTCATGATTATATCCAACTCAATCAACTCATATGCATCCAAATGAATTGATCAACAAGAGATATACCTTGAAAGTTCATGATCACCCATTTTCAAGCTTCAAATAATTCTTTGCAAGTCATCAAATAATTAACCGTTGGATCACCCACAATTTGAACTTTTGCACTTGTATGAATTAAGCACTTGGACTTCACTTCATTTGACTTGGCATTGGTTTGGATATGCACTAGGCTTCATGACTTGACTCAACATATGATGATAAATATGAATTCCATTTAAATCAAGCCTCCAATGCCATGGTAGCTATACACAATCATCCACCTTTTGATGGTACCCAAATAAGTTTCGGTCCTCTCATGTTAGGAGCAACATACTTAGGCATTGCCTTAGTATGGATAGCGGGATGTTTTGCAATAGCAACCGATGAGGTACCATTGTCATCCTTCCTAAGCATAGCATTTGTATCAATTGAAATGGGCTTAGGAGTGTTACCTAGGGGACATGAATTTGCCATGTGTCCCCTTTCCCGGCATGAGTAGCACCTTTGCTTTGCTTGAGCCTTCTCTTTATTTCCCTTTTGGTGCTCCTCCTTGCCTTGCCTCTCAAGGGTTGCTTGAGCCTTCTTCTCAAGCTTGTTAGGACACTTTGAAGCAAAGTGACCCATGTCTTCGCACTCGAAGCACTTGATGTGAGACAAATCTTTCTTTACTTGAATCTTGCTCATCATCAACTTGGCATCATGAATGTGAGTTGGATGCCTTCCTCTTCCACTACCCCTTCTTGTCTTCTTCTTCTTCAAGTCATCATGGCATGCTTCATGGTTGATCTTGACTTGATCTTGGGGTGTGTTGACTTGAGGCTTCACAAATCTCTTGTATAAGCTTTGTGAGCATGTGAGCCTCTTTTCTTCCTTCTTCAACTTGATCTTCTCTCGGTTGGGGCATGATGAAGTTAAGTGGCCCATCTCATGGTATGTGAAGCACATGAAATGAGCAAGCCATTCTTGCTCTAGCTTCTTCATTGTTTTCTCATATGTTCTCTTACCCCATCTTTTGTCTTTGATCTTGCTCTTTTTGAAGTGAATGCCACTTGTATCTTGGCTTCTTTGTATGTTGACTTTGCTTGCCATGAAGCCAAGACCACTCATGTCGCCCACCATTCTTGTATCTTCCAACATATGGTTGAGGGCGGCACTTGAGTTGTTTCACCTCGCTATCTTGTCGCTCAAGTTCTTCACTTCTTGTTTAAGCTCATTGTTCTCCTTCAAAATGTTAGTCTCACAAGACATAGAAGAAGAACAAGTATGTAATTATGAAGAACATGGCATATGTAAATCATCACAAGAAGTGGATACATTCTTCATACCTACATCATAAGGGTTAGTAGCAATATATGATTGATCATTTGACCCAAGTGATGAGCTCTCACTAGTTTTAGATTTTTCATTAGAAATCTTATTAGTGAGAAAATTATGGTCTTTTACCAAATTCTCATGAGCAACATTAAGCTCCTCATGTGAACAACTCATGACATAAAGTAGATGCTTTTGTTGTTCACATGTGTTATTTAGAAATAAGTTTTCATTAGTCAAATTCTTTGTTTTATTCATCTCATTTCTTAAAGCATTTGAGAGTTTGCATACAAGCTCAAAATTTGGATCATCACAACCAACAATCACATTACCAATTGATAACTTTGTGCCACCGAGTGACGTGTAGCAATGTGATGTAGATGAAGAGCTTGTAGAAGCAGCACTCTCATAGCCATCATCAAGTGAGCTTGAGGTAGACTTATTATGTGCATCACTTGTGGCTTCATCTACTCCCTTGTCAAGTGCTCTTGTGGTAGCATCATCATCATCACTTGACGAAGAGGAGGAGCAACTCTTCACAATCACGGAGTTGTGAAGGTGCTCTTGATCACCAAGCTTTTGCTCTTTGGCCTAATCATCATCATCGGAGAGCTTGCCATACTTTGCATTGAGAAATGCCCAAATCTCATGGGAAGTCTCAAAGTCCATGATCTCTCCAAAAATGCTATCATCCAAAGATCTATAAAACATTTTAATTGCTTGGCGATCTAGATGTAAGCATTTCTCTTGCGCTTTGATTGTGTTCTTTCGATCAACCGCATGAGAAAAGCCTACATCTACCATCCACCACATTTGGGGAGAAATAAACTTAATATTGCATTGCATCCAATTTCTCCACCGTGCAAAGTGTGTGCAGTCAAAAATGTGTGGACACTCAACATCTAGCCCATAAGTCACCATCCTCTCGGGTTGGTTAAGACCTCAACTGAGAGACCAAGCTCTGATACCACATGTAGGGTCGAGATGGCGGACTAAAGGGGGTGAATAGTCCAAACAAAAATTAATCGCAACGGAAATAAAACCTAATCGGTTCTAGCGACAATTCACCCCTCCAACTAAGACTCTAAGCACCTTGCAAAAGATCCTAGCAAGAAGCATAGGTGCAAGCTGTTGGCATTTCTTAACGTCGTTACAAAAGATAGACTAAAAGTCCATCCCCGGCAACGGCGCTAGAAATGCTTGTTGGCATTTCTTAGCATTACTACTAAAGATAGACTCAAGGTCCGTCCTTAATAATAATACTTAGAAACATAAGTTGACATTCCCAACCACCATTACTTCAGAAAGGTAATCCTTGGCCCTTAGTGGCGCCGGCCTAAGTAATGCAGTCTGGTAATAGCAGTCAGAAGTGCCGGATTGGCCTTCCTAACCGTCATTACTTACGATATGCAAAACTGTGGCACGGCGCCGTGGGGTGCAACAAGAATTACAATCCTTAAGTAACGGTACTTAGGTACGCCAATCGATAGCTCAGTAAGGAATAAGATTACTCTGCAAGCGCATAGAACTATCATTGTAGCATTTCAACCCGTGAGTAGGGTGTCGTATTTATAATTTCCCGTAGGAGGGCAATATGCATCAAGCGTGGTGTAAACATGATCACTTATTGAGTGCAATGGTAGGCATAGAATAAACAGGAATAAAACATGATTTCAAGATAGTGGACACACATATGGATCAACCTCAAGGATAAAAGGAAAATAAAGAATAAAAGAATATATCTAACTGAGCAGGCATTGGTCATATACAATTATGCAAAGAACTGTTAATAGATCATCTAATTAGTAATGCTAGTATCAGGACTAAGTCTGGGGTGATAGGGAGATCCCCGCGGCTGGTCTGCCAGCCGATAGAGACTTTACGAACTCCTACTCAATATCCGAACGTGGGGGAATGCTAGGGATGGACAGGGCTGTCACCACCTGTCCACCTACCCCTCTGCCCGTGGGATACCGACATATTCGCCGATCTCCGCATACCCAAGCTCCATGCTTGCATACTTGGAAACGACTCCTAACCCCCGTGGACCCCAACCCTTCGGATTGACAGGCTAGGTTAAGAGCAGCCATGACAGCACGACGAACCATCACCTCATTCCTAGTTCTTCCTCTATTCATACTAATTCGATGAACAATGAAGAACGATGATGAACAAGTCAAGAACATGACACATAAACTATATTCTAGCTCATATACTATGCTCATAACAAGATCATAACTAGACTCTAGTTCATATGCATAATCATATAAGTATGATAAGAACTTGCTCATGGAAGAAGACTGAATTGTATTCATACCAAGATGATCCTTTTCTTCCAAGGAGACAAGCTCTCCTTGATAGCTCTTGCCTTCCTCACAAACTACTACAACTACTCTAAAGATACAGGTCAGAGGTGTGAGGTAGATGACTCCAAATGATGTGTGTGTTGAAGGAGATGGAGCACCATCTATTTATAGTGAAACTATGACGGTTTGGGCGTTCTAAACATGGAAGTAGGTGAAACCGCCATTAGAAAACCGCCTTGAGTACTGTGGCCGAAGATGGGCCCGGGAAGTGCCATCTGGGGGACGGCCACCCCCGGGGGCGGTCGGTCCCTGGGAGGCGGAAACTGGCCACCGCCTTCGAGTGGTTGGTTGCTCCCTGGGCTTGGGCCTCTCCCTTGGTTGCGGATGGATCCAGTTACGCTTTGAAGGTGGGCTTCTTTAGTATTCTTTGGTTGTGCATTTGTTGGATTCGTCATTTGACTTTGCGCTTTCTTCATGTTGATGCGTATTTCCACTTGTTATGCCATAAAACCTGTAAAATATGAATGCTGGGGGTACAAGTGGAACTTGTTAGTAGGATTGTTAATCCTCTTTTTAGTCTAAGTTGGTGGTATAAAATTTATCCATAAGGACCACCAACAAGACCCCCAAGCTTAACCTTTGCTCGTCCCAGCAAATAGCTAAGTATGGTTGTTGATCAGGAGTTGCTACAATGCCGATATAATTCATAAGTGTCATACCTATAACATAGCATTCATTCATAATTTAAATAAGTTGGCATTCTATCCACTCTTTACCTTGATTTCTTATGGGGCTTGTAGTTTCTCCAATTTCTTGGGCGGTTGCAAGATAGAATGATTATAATAGACTCACCAATCATTCATTCTTTGATAGACCTTTGATCCGGAGGTTTTATGAATTTTTGCAAAATAAACCAAGTTCTTTAAATGATTCTCTCAATCGCTCAATGTGTATGGTTTACCTTACCAAAGGCATTGTAGTGTTGCCTTTTCATCCTACTACTAAGACTGAGAGTGGAGTTTTGGGTAGGTATGAAGGTGGGCGTACCTACATTACTTATATTGCTGAGTCAAAGACCGGACCATAAGGAGATACAAGTCATATACCTTGATTGAGATGTGCAAGTGTGTGGAATATGAGTATGGTAAAAACCTATCTCTAAACTTTTTGGCACTCCATGCATCATGACTCTCTCTTATTGGATGGAATAAAACTTTTTAGAGGAATATGGGCCATAGAAATGATCAACATTTTTTTTAACGGGTATTTGTATTTTCTTTCCCGTTTGTTGTCTCATGCCCTTTGGCTCTTTTTTTTAGCATAGCCCATATTTTGATTTGACATATGAAACTTTTGGATGGAGAGACGTCATAATGGCGAACAAGGAGTGAAAACTTTTTGTATGCACGACTCTCAAAGTGAGGGTCGGCATTTTTATTTGGTGTATGAAAGGTGCATGTTTTGCGCAACTCTCAGGATGAGAGTCGGCTTTATTTAGTGGGTGTACGTGAATCTCAATCATGGGTGTATGATCATAATCTCACTAGGTATCAGCATTTTGACTCAACTCAAAGTTCCGTAAGTAGCAAATGACTAAGTGTTTGTAAAAGTAGAGCATGTCATATGGCCTTGGTAGGTATTTTATAATCATTGGGGAACTTTTTGATTATTGAATTTTTGAAAAGAAATCTCTGGATGTCAAGTTTCTCTTAGAACAAAGTCATAGCAAAGTCTATTTCTACCATCTCATATCTTGCAACAACTTAGAAAAGGATCTTGCAATTGCAACCCACAAGATTTCAAGTTCTCAGAATGAGATATTTTTAGCCAACAAACTTAAATCTTGAGGAATACTAAGTTATAACTTAGACACAGACGAATTATAGACAGAGCAACTATTCATCATTTCAACGGAAGAGAAACTAACATGTGTTAGCACATATGGGAGTAGAATATTTTATTTATTATTTTTAACAAGGAAATAAAATTGCAGAATTTAAAAGTGCGAGAATTAAAGTGCAAGAAATTTAAAGATACATGTTACCTCTTGTGGATCTCCTCCCCCAAGCTAGTTCAAGGCCTAGGTCCCGGGAATTGTCCCATGGACCAAAGGTAGGCCATCTGTGCCTCATGCCGCCGCCGGTTCGCATCTTCGAGGTCCATGAACTACTGCTGGTACTGCTCATGCCAATGGGTAGAAGTCTAGATGTGAGCATTGAGCATACCTTGGATTTGTCTTTTTTGCAATTCTAGTCCTCCCATGCGTGTGTTGAGCATCTCTAGTGTGACCGGCTGTGGGTGTACCGGAGGTGGCATGCCTTCAGAATCTGGAGAATGGTCGTGCTCGGGCTGTCTTGATCCCCCTGCCTCCTGCGAGTGTTGCCACCCTAACCCTCCAGCCGCATAAGGATGAGGAACATGTCCCATACCATATCCATACCCAGGGGTGAACCCAGGTGTAGATATGACCGGGGACCATTCCACCCTTGGTATTGTGGTGGGCATGGCCGGGTGTGGTGTAGGCTGCACAGGTTGCGCAGGCTCTTCCTCCTGTACTTCTCTTCTCCGTGATCTCCAGCGAGAAACAGAACTCCTGCGTGCTTCTTCCTTTTCGACAAGGTCGAAGGTGAGAGATGGGGATTTATATAAAGCGAGATCCGGGTTAGGTAACGGAATCTCGTTTATATATCCCGGATAATAAAATACTAGGTTTGTTCCCGAGTCATCACGTTTTATGGTATGACCTTGAGTAAAATAATACTCATTGATCATAATGCGCGGAGTGGAGAGATAAACAATAGTGTTAGCACCATGAGGATCAACACTAGCAGCAAGACGTGTGATGAGTGAAGTGCACATAATTGGTGTGGAAGTTTTAAAAGAGTTTAACCAGTGCTTAACAATGTCATAGACAGGAGCAACTTTAATCTTTTTAAGCACGGCATAAAGCAACTTCAACTCAATATCATAAGCATGGTGAGTGTCATCTCTAGGAAAGAAAGAATTAGCAATCCATTTATACATAAACCTTAAAGAAGGATGGTGGATGGTGTTGATGTTGGGTTGGAATTTTCCAGTCACATTTTGTCCGGTTATCAAGTGCCAAAAAGCAGGACGCTGATAACCCGAAAGAGTGAAACCCAAATCAACAGAGCATCGCTCATGAAAACCCAAGTGTGTAGCAAAATATTTCCAGTAAAGGCTATGTTCTTTCCCAAAGCAGCGAAAAGTAATACCATAATCGACAATTTATAAAGTGCCCAAGATTTGGATGGTCAAAAGACGAGATCCAAGTTCATGCATGGGGGCAACTTGGCTCCAACCAACATTTTCGAAAATGGTATTAAATTCGATGTTCATACCTGTCTGCTGGAGAAGGTGTGGGTCGAAGGCCGGTGTATGCAGGAATTCGCGTCCCTTGAGGAGGTTGTATGCTTGCATTTCCCGCTCGCTCTCCAAGTCGATGAAGGGAGCGTCGGCCTCATCGAGGGCGTGGCCTCTTGGCGCCTCCTCTTCATCATGCAACGGGCTCTCCTCACGTGTGGGGGTACTTTGACTAGACTCCCCACGAGAGCGACGGCCTTTCCGGAACATGCCGGAAATCTGACCTCCAATCCCACTCATAGTGAGCTTGGCACAAGAACTTGACTTGTGATGGGAGTGGAAGAAGTTTGTGCAGGATTTCCTTGCACTTGAACTTTGTGGAAAAATGCTTGGAGAATGGTGGAGCAAGAGAGTGATGGAGGGAGTGAAAAATGTGAGAATGAGAGGGGTGAGGAGCTCCACCCGAATGCTCTGGTATTTATAGAGTTGATCGCAGGCGGGGGAGTGCTCCTTGCAACGGCTAGTAGCCGTTAGCAAAAGGAAACGCCTTGGAGCCGTTGGCCAGGGGGCGGTCGCCCCTGGGACCGGCCGGTCCCCTGCTGGCGTCGGTTCTGCCCAGTCTTTTTTCAGTTCCCTCTAACGGCTATTTCTATTGTGTAGCCGGTTACGAATGACTCCCATTTGAAATTTTGCTCCAGTTTTTGATTTTCCACAGGTTTTATTTGAAACTTTTTGATTTTCAAAAATTATTTAAAAATAATATTTAGACTCAACAAAATTTATTCTTTCTGAAAATTATTTTTATAGCATTTTTGGAGAAGAATTTATTTTGAACTAAAAATAAATTTTTATAAATCTAGGAAGAGGGAATAATTTCTTTTGATGCAAGAAAATAATTTTATTATTTATATATTTTTTTTCAAAAGGATAAGATACAATACCTGAGTGGGGACACCTCCCCCAAGCTTGAATGATGGTGTGGGCCCCTTCAAATAATTATTATGCATATATATATATTCAGATAATTATTATATATATATATTTGATAACTACCGATGACCTTCGGCAAGGGCTCAACGTTTATAGTCTGTTGGCCAGACATCCCTTCCTTTATTGATCTGTAACTGCATGAACAAACTCGGAAGAAGTCTCGGGTTGCCCCGGGATTTTTCCCGTGTTGTCGACAGGAATAGAAGCAGCTATTTGTGCCATTTGTGTTTCTATCATTTTATTAAAACTTGCTTGATTTTGAATAGAAGAAGACAAAGTTTCAAGCTTGGCATTTATATTTTCAAACATTTTATCGTTGAAGGATAGCTTTTTGGTCAAATTTTCATTGATTTTAGCTTGTCCTAGAACGAGATCTTTTAAGGAAGGTTGGTTTGAATTGAAATTATTACCTTGCGGGCGATGTTGGTTGTTCCACCTGTTATTACCTTGCTGAGGTTGGCGAAACCCATTGTTGACATATGAAACTTCTTCTTGGGTTTTGAGACAGTTATCCCCCGAGTGGCCAACGTTCCCACAGACTTCACACGTCATATGTGAGTCCATGGCCTGGATGGTACTCATGGTAGGGTTGGTAGCACGATCGTCCAGCTTTTGCATCAGCAAGTCTAATTTTGCGGCAAACAAGTCCGTCTCCTTCACGGTATGCGAGCCTTTTTGTGTTTTTCTTCCTTCTCCCCAACTCTGATTGGCCACCATCTTCTCAATGAGTGCAGTTGCATCCGCGATGGTGAGAGAGAGGAATGCACCTCCAGCTGCGGCATCTACGTGCCCTTTTGACATAGCCATGAGGCCTTCATAGAAGTTTTGGAGCACGAGTCAATCTTCCATTCCATGATAAGGGCAGGCTCGGATGTACTCTTGAAGCCTTTCCCATGCTTCGGGGATAGATTCAAGGGAAGATTGCTGAAAGTTTAAGATCTTTCCTCTTAGAGCGCTGGTCTTGCTCATGGGGAAGAACTTGGCGAGTAATGCTGTGGAACATTTGTCCCACGTGTTGACGGCTTCCTTATTTTGATAGAACCATTGTTTCGCTTTCCCCGTGAGGGAGAAAGGAAACAAGCGGAGCCTGATACTGTCTTGTGCGACGTCTTTGATGACAATGGTGTCACACATCTCAAGGAAGTGTTGCAAATGAGCATTTGCATCCTCGTTTGGCAAGCCACAGAACTGGCTTGCCTGCACCATCGAGATAAGGCCTGTACGGATCTCGAAATTTCCATTTCCGATGTTGACAGCGGGCCCAACGGGCACGTTGGCAATAGCGGGATGGAGTAGTCACGGAGTGTCTTGGCCATGACGGTAGTAGTGGATGGTGCGGGAACGAACGATTCGTCTGTCGATGGAGTAGCAGAAGAAGAAATGGTACGAGACCTTTTCTTTCTTAGGAGTGCTTTCGGATTGCTGATGAAATTGTTCGGCAGAGCAAAACCGCTCATACACTATCCTGTTTTCATTCCAATAAAAAGAGGAAGAAAACAGCGAAGCTAACTGTTTAAACTACGTCTACCAATGCTTATTTTGTGATTAATGTTTATGCCAGCTTAGATGTTTTTTCCCTCCTCGGCAACGGCACCAGAAATGCTTGTTGGCATTTCTTAACGTCGTTACAAAAGATAGACTAAAAGTTCATCCCCGGCATCGGCGCCAGAAATGCTTGTTGGCATTTCTTAGCATTACTACTAAAGATAGACTAAGGTCCGTCCTTAATAATAATACTTAGAAACATAAGTTGACATTCCCAACCACCATTACTTCAGAAAGGTAATCCTTGGCCCTTAGTGGCGCCGGCCTAAGTAATGCAGTCTGGTAATAGCAATTAGAAGTGCCGGATTGGCCTTCCTAACCGTCATTACTTACGATATGCAAAACTGTGGCACGGTGCCGTGGGGTGCAACAAGAATTACAATCCTTAAGTAACGATACTTAGATACGCCAATCGATAGCTCAGTAAGGAATAAGATTACTCTGCAAGCGCACAGAACTATCATTGTAGCATTTCAACCCGTGAGTAGGGTGTCGTATTTATAATTTCCCGTAGGAGGGCAATATGCATCAAGCGTGGTGTAAACATGATCACTTATTGAGTGCAATGGTAGGCATGGAATAAACAGGAATAAAACATGATTTCAAGATAGTGGACACACATATGGATCAACCTCAAGGATAAAAGGAAAATAAAGAATAAAAGAATATATCTAACTGAGCAGGCATTGGTCATATACAATTATGCAAAGAACTATTAGCAGATCATCTAATTAGTAATGCAAGTATCAGGACTAAGTCTGGGGTGATAGGGAGATCCCCGCGGCTAGTCTGCCAGCCGATAGAGACTTTACGAACTCCTACTCAATATCCGAACGTGGGGGAATGCTAGGGATGGACAGGGCTGTCACCACCTGTCCACCTACCCTCTGCCCATGGGATACCGACATATTCGCCGATCTCCGCATACCCAAGCTCCATGCTTGCATACTTGGAAACAACTTCTAACCCCCGCGGACCCCAACCCTTCGGATTGACAGGCTAGGTTAAGAGCAGCCATGACAGCACGACGAACCATCACCTCATTCCTAGTTCTTCCTCTATTCATACTAATTCGATGAACAATGAAGAACGATGATGAACAAGTCAAGAACATAATACATAAACTATATTCTAGCTCATATACTATGCTCATAATAAGATCATAACTAGACTCCAGTTCATATGCATAATCATATAAGTATGATAAGAACTTGCTCATGGAAGAAGACCGAATTGTATTCATAGCAAGATGATCCTTTTCTTCCAAGGAGACAAGCTCTCTTTGATAGCTCTTGCCTTGCTCACAAACTACTACAACTACTCTAAAGATACAGGTCAGAGGTGTGAGGTAGATGACTCCAAATGATGTGTGTGTTGAAGGGGATGGAGCACCATCTATTTATAGTGAAACTATGACGGTTTGGGCGTTCTAAACATGGAAGCAGGTGAAACCGCCATCAGAAAACCACCTTGAGTACTGTGGCTGAAGATGGGCTCGGGAAGTGCCATCTGGGGGGCGGCCTCCCCCGGGGGCGGTCGGTCCCTGGGTGGCGGCAACTGGCCACCGCCTTCGGGTGGTCGGTTGCTCCCTGGGCCTGGACCTCTCCCTTGGTTGCGGATGGATCCAATTACGCTTTGAAGGTGGGCTTCTTTAGTATTCTTTGGTTGCGCATTTGTTGGATTCGTCATTTGACTTTGCGATTTCTTCATGTTGATGCGTATTTCCACTTGTTATGCCATAAAACCTGTAAAATATGAATGCTGGGGGTACAAGTGGAACTTGTTAGTAGTAAAGGCATATGTGGTAGAATATGATTGTTAATCCTCTTTTTAGTCTAAGTTGGTGGTATAAAATTTATCCATAAGGACCACAACACAAGCCTAGCTTGAGCTTCCCTAAACCGTTTTAGCGTAAGGTCACACAAACCTAAGCACTAGTACTTTAAGCACCGGGGAGCTCCTACCAACTATCAAGCAAAAACGCACTAACCACCTAATCTCACTACGTGCTCAATGACAAGGATACACAATCATAATCAAGGACCGCAACTTGATTAGCTACACAAACTTATCAAGAACACTACTTCTAAGCTACACAAGCTAAGAAGGTGAGTGGCAAGCTACACAAGGTAACCGGTCTCACAAAAGCAACTACACTATATAAGTAAAGTAATGCACAAAATAAATAACTTGTGTAGAAGGGAGCAAACCACCGCGAAGGATGGGAAGATGTTGACGCGGTGATTTATTTCCCGGAGGTTCACTTGTCGTCACAAGCTATGTCCTCCGTTGAGACAAGCTCCTAGGTTGCCACCAATCCTCTAGCAAGAGGTGACCCACCACAAGTCACCATCCCCACGTGGGGTGCCCGCAAGCACTTGCTCTTCGATCCGGTCGAACCACTTATCGCTCTTCACGTCTCACTCTACTAGCGATGCTCTTCGTGATCTCCCGCGGGGTGAGCTCCCTCCCCTCACAATCTTGTCCGGAGCTAAGCACAATCTCCTCGCTTGCTTCCACGGAGCCTCTCGCCACCAAGCCATCTAGGAGGTGGTGACCTCCAAGAGTAACAAGCACCACGGGCTTGCAACTCGATCACCTAGTGCCACTCGAAGCAATCCTCACAATACAACGCAATAGCGATCGATCTCTCACTCTTTGATTCGCGCAATATGATCACAAGTGAGTAGGAGGGCACCAAGCCAAGCACAAGCAAGGGAAACACATTCCCAAGGTGCTAAGCTGCTTGCCTTGGCCGGCCCTTAGCTCTATTTATAGCCCACAAGACAAATAGAGCTGTTACCCTTTCACTCCACCGAAAACTCCCACACCAGACGCGCAGACAGGAGCACCGGACGCGTCCGGTACCCAGCATCCGGTGTACCACAGAACGCCACGTCAGCTAGCCGTTTGAAAGTAACCATTACGCGCCAACGGTTAACTCAGCTCGCGCCTTCTCTGTCCACACCGGACGCGTCCGTTGTCACACCGGACGCGCGGAGCTCAATGTCCGGTGCACGACCAGAGAGCACCCGAGAGCACCAAAGTGCCACCGGACACGTCCGGTGCGCACCCACCAGACAGGCCACAGCGTCCGGTGCACCTCTGCTCTTCCACGCGCTGCCACGTTACAACCACCGGACGCGGGAACAGTAACTGCTCCATGTTTGGTGCCAACGAACCCACGTCCGGTGCAACACTGTCCGAACACGCTGTCCTCGGCCACCTTCACCGGACGCGTGCCTCAGCGTCCGGTGCGTGTTTCTCTACTGAAACACCACCGAAAAGCTCTAATACAAATAACCTGGGATGTTAAATCATGAAGATTAGAGTTAAACCATCTTACCAGATCCATATGATTCAGATCAGAAACATTAGGGGAGGTCACTATGTTCGATGAATCATCCCAGCTCACGTACATTGACTAGAGAACATTCTATTGTCTAGCAAAACCGCAAAATCAGAGTATGCCAGGAGGCAGGAGCACATGACACTATGTTAATAAATGATACAAGCTAAAGAACACTCGTTAATGAATATATAGCATCCCACGGTCTTCTTTTGATGTAAATCTGACAAACTTTTTCAGAGAAATTAAGTCCTGCAGGGCTGTATTTTTGTAGTTAAATACACTATGTATCTCCTATCTACAACTATAAATAAATCAAACAAGTTTGGATAGATCATGGAAATTGTCCTTTAGCTGCTGTTGTCGTTGCAAAAAAACATACTAACAAATCAAACAAGCATCTGTTCTCTCATGTCACAGGCAAGCAGCTGTCGTTCAACAGAGAGGTGCGATGCATGCCAATACATGCCTATAGCTAGCAGATCTGAGAGAGTTCACAAATGAGGCGAGTTTACAACTGGAGCACAAACCTGCGGACTCCCCAATCCCAAGTCCCACGACGCTGGCGCACGCAGCGAGGGCGGGCATCGCCGCTGTGGCCTGTCCCGTGGCTGCTCTACGCAGCGGCGAGCGGAGCGAGGTGAGCGGGGCAGTTAGACAGAGGCTTCGAGCGGCGCTTCGTAGGCATGACGGAGGCGAGGGCAGGGAGGCGGGCGGATCCGGCGGCGCAGGCGAGGAGCGGGCAGGGCGCGCGGGCAGCGCTGGCCGCCGGCGAGGAGCGGAGGCGGCGGGGCCAGGCCGGGCTGCTCGGGCTACCGGCGAGGAGCGGGGAGGGCGAGCCGCGGGCGGCGCTGGTGGCCGGCGCGCAGACGGCGGGGAGGCGCGGACGCAGCCACGCGCGGCGCGCGGCGGCGGGGCGTGGGGTGGCGTGGCGCGGGGTGTAAATTGCAAAGTATGAAATATTGGGCCGCGTTGGCCCGATTTAGGGTTGGGCTCTTTGCCGAGGGCCCAGATCCAGGGCCCTCGGCAAAGACCCCCTTTGCCGAGGGCTAATCTGGGCCCTCGGCAAAGAATTTTTTTTGTTTTTGTTTGTTTGAGCCCAATCCGGTCATCACATGTGCAAGCTCGGTAGGAGGAAGAGAGAACCCAAACCCTCTCATCCTTCAACTCCTTCGGCAAATGTGCTAACACCACAAGTGTACAGCCTCATGTGCAAGTGTGTTAGCTTTTCACAATCATTTTCTCAAAGGATTTTCAATCTTTCTTACCAATCCACTCGATCCTAGTCATGCAAAGTTAGATCACTCCGAGTGACACTAGATGACTGATATACAAACAAGTTTGTCCCTCTTGATAGTATGGCCATTTATCATAAATCCGGTCAAACACTTCTTTACTCAACGTTAGACCGGTGAAATGGAAACGCCCTAAGTTATACATTTGCCTTGCGCTTTCCATTCCGTCACCGTCGATGCCGGTGCAACACATGCACCAACACCTCAACAATGATATGATCCACTTCGTATCATCACGTGGCTTTTGATTCATCGATCCTCGACTTGCTTGCTCTTCACCGTTGTGTTGGTCCATCGGCGCCAAGCCCACTAGCTTGCCCTTCACACTTGCAACAGGTCTGTCGACGCCAAGTCATGTCTTGATCTTCTCCAGCTAGCCACATGACTCCATGTCATGTATCATGCGTTTAGCTCCTTCAACTCTATATGTGTGAGTTAAGCATGATCTCCAAGCCATTTTCACCTCTATGGCATAGATGCTCACACAAATATACCTGTGGACTAATCACCTATGTAATCAACACTTAAACACATATTAGTCCACCTAAGTTGTCACTCAATTACCAAAACTAAACAAGGTTCTTTCACGGTGACGTCTTGGCTACCGAGAACTCGACCAACAGGTTGTCAGTGGGCCATTCCTCCTTCCCCGGCGCTCGCCGGAACTCCCCAGCGGCCGGAGCGCTGATCCCGGCCGACGCCGGCAAGCCGCCGCCGTGGAGGCTCTCCTGTGCAGCGAACAGAGGAAGGAGACTCCTCCTTCACCGTCCAATCCGAGATGAACGGCCCAGATGAAGTGTTGACCGTTGATCAATATATCTCAAGAACCTCGCCCAGTCACCTCTCGTGAGCCAATCGGATTTGGCCATGTCACAGTCAATGACCACATAGGCAAGGCGATGACCAGTCAGCCTTTCTTTGCACCTAAGCCCCTGCAGTTTCCGATTAATCAAACTGCCGACCACCTCTGTTCAATATAGTTTTAATTCAGTCCTGTTTTCTTCTAATTAGGCGCCTGCACTTTTGGATAATATACCCCGCCGTCCTCGGGTGGATTTTCAATATGATTTCTGATTCATTGTAATTCAGAAATGGTTCCAAGTAATTACAAAAATGCCATCCAACCTTATATTGAGCATAATTTCTCCGTTCTTGATCCAAATCGAACCATTCAAACTGCGTTAGATTCATAATTTAATAATCTAAGTGTTTATATCACTGTACCATATGTTTTCAACTTCTAAAAATTGGTTATTTAGTTAATCTATTATTTTATAAACGGAAAACCGTTTAATTCATATCATTGCCATTTTAAACCCGATTCGATCCATTCGAATTGCGTTGGTTTCGTTTTGGTGAGCACCACGTGTTAGAAATAATTTCGTACTATTTTTCAACTGTTTGGTGTAATGTTCTATTATGTTTTGTTTGGGCCATGTTTGATGTTTGCCGACAGGACTTGAGTGCACGGATTTCTAGGATTCGGTGTTCGATACCCCGACCCTACCCAGTTTGAAGGCAAGTGTTCTGGCTCATCTTGCACCTACTTTATTTTACTTTTGAGTTATAGTAGTTAGATCGTTAGTTGCATGCAGAGTCTAAATTGAATCCCATGTTAGGGTTTACTAGAATTTGATTATTATCATCCTTGAAACCCCGGGTTGGGACACGGTAGAACTCATGCTTAGCTTTGCAGTCTTGGATTGGGAAGAGTATAATTTAATACTGAATAATGATCTATTCAACATGTGGAATTGGTAATGTTTTTAGAACATGGTGATTAGGCAAATCCGGCAGGATGGACCGTTTGGTGGAGGTTTTGGTTTGTGCCGTGTAACGGCTGTTGATGATGGTGGTTTAGGTTTGTACTAGTTATCCTGTCTGGATCCCTAGGACCCGGTTCCCGACGCATGTAACCTGGCTTTACAGCGCAGCCATGAGGTCTGGAGTGGGGCTGGACCTGACTAATTAATTAGTTCCTCTAAGTTATGGCTTTACACGGGGTTTGTTCGTGTGGCTCTAGAGGGGGCTTCTGCAGTGGGTCGTTACCCATGTTAGCGGTGAAACCTTAGAGGTACGTGTAAAATAGACTTAGAGGGCTTTGTAACGGCTTTATAGTGTGACCCCGCCGTTCACCTAGGTAGTGTTTGGCGTAATGGGGAACAACACGACTCGTGGTGAAAGTGTGCAACCTCTGCAGAGTGTAAAACTGATATATCAACCGTGCTCACGGTTAAGAGCTGGCTTGGACGTCCTCGAGATTAGTTGGTTACTTGGTTCTAGTTGGGTGGTTTCTGGGTGAAGGAACGTGGGCTTGGATGGACTTCCAAGTGTTGGTTGCTTGGATGGATTTCCAGGTATGGTTGCTCGGATGGGATTTCCGAGTGTTGGTTACTCTGAGGAGATGAGATTTCACCTAGTTAAATAGGTGCATAGGAAATTAAGGTGATAGGATTTTGTCGCTTTAGGTGCTGTGTCCAAACCAAGTCAGCCTATCCTTGTTATTGGCTCCATGTCATATTTTCCTACACTTGCGGAATACATTTCGATGTACTCACCCTTTCTCTTTGTCCCCCTGCTACCCCACCCAGACGCAGGAGTTGACGAGGACGAGTACATAGAAGACGGTGACTTCGACCCTGATGATGTGTACTAGGCTGGTGCTGCCTCCGGTCGACGTTCCTGTGGAGATGGCGCCAAAATTTCCGCTAGAGTTTTTATTTAATAATTGTGTATTTTTCTTTTAGACCCACGGGTCCTTTTGTAATAATGTTCGCTATGTAATTCATCAGTGTTATGACACTATAATAAAGTCGATATATGTATGAAAATTGATCCTGACATACATATATTGTGCATTCGATTTTATCCTTAAAATCGGGTGTGACAGGAACAAAGTGGTAGTAATTAAGTAAATAACAGTGTCCTTGTTGGGCTTCTCGGTTGGCTAAAAAGAACTGCTTATTTTGACTAATGCTAATTTGTTGTGATAGAAACACTGTTTCATGACTAAAAAGTAGCGCTGATTTTAGCTGATTAGCTTTTCATAGCATGCTTGTCAAATGTCCATGGAGGTTAAGCCATTAAGGGATTACTTGTTTACACTTTGATCGTAGATCGTGGATTGTGAAAAATCTATACTTAATTTGGATATAACATGTGAGGACGTTTCACATCCTGGATTATTGGATGGTCAGATCATCTGATCGATAAAGTATTTGTAGTACATTCGGATGTTCTGAGTGTATATATATTTCTGAAACGTTATTTGTTCCAATAGAACAAAGAAGAGGTATAGATGGAGATCTATAATCATAATAAGATTCTAATAAAATATTTTTCAATTTAATTATTTTTTTTCAGATTCTAGGATCTATTTTACCATTGCCACCAGAATCCTAACTTAGTTTAGAAGTACATTTATGCCGAGCAGATAACTGTTACGTGTGCATTCGTATATACTCCCTCCGTTTCAATTTTC